>OU426983.1:91759838-92988362 GCA_911387785.2 Aelia acuminata | reverse complement strand
TTTGTATATACAAGATTTCACTATTAACTAATTTCTACTAAACTTTCACTATTATGAATACAATTTAAAATAAAGTTCGAACGAGATAATAAACAAATAAAGAATAATTAGTGATCTTAAACAAAAGAAAAATAGTAATAAAATTTAAAATGAACCCTCATTAAATAGTTCTTTTAATATTTTATTTTGTAATTAAAAATTATAATCGCTTTAGCGAAGTATATATACATTTAATGGTGGTAGCAATATCATTTGTTTTGTATATACATAGAATGGATGGCAGGTGGATATTATTGTTTACACTCACTAATCGGTTCAATGCATCGTGTTTATTGATATATTGTCTAATAACTTATCTACAATTGTTTATGAATTTTTACAAAAGAATACTATTTTATTCATTGATGATGAATGATCTTAATCTCAGGCAATTAATTAGGTAATAATACATCTGTTTTATTTTCGACGGGTCTTGGACATTGAGTATTGTCGGAAATTCATTTTCGGATATGTTATCGATGTCGGGTGTGTGGTTCCTAATTGGATAATAAATGGGACATACTGCTATCAAATGGTAAAGAGTTTCGTAAGAATTTGTATTACATATTGTGCATATTTCTTTGGGTTTAATGTTATATACATGGTTTTTGTGGGTGAATTTAATGTGGTATTTTCCCGATAGACGTGCCTGTGTTAGTATTTTCATAATGTTAAACGGGATGCTTTCGTTAATTACATTACTTTGACCAATTAGATTAGGTTGATATATAATATTGTAAAATTGGCTCTACTGGCTTTTTCTTAAGGATTCAAGGTCATTTTGAATCAGATATTGTTTATATAAGACAAGAATGTTTGGAATTTCTTTTATGAAGACAGAAGGGTTGCTTTCAAAAAGAATGTATGAGCTATTGACTTTATCTAGAATATTGTAAATTTGAGTAAACCAATTATATTTTGCTGACGGTCTGAGTTTATGTTTTTTCTTTAGTATCACGAGGCAGGTTTTGGTAATTCTATCATCCGACATGAATAATATTTTTTGAATACAGGTTAATACTCGTTTTAGTACCTTAACAGTTGAATGTTCTAGACCGAATTCCATTCTAATGAGCCAGAAAGGGGTATTTTTATTAAGATTGAAGAGTCTCTTAAGATAATTTAAGTGTGATTTTTCGATAATATCAAGGTACCTAAATAGTCATCCATGTCTGATATGTAAAGGCAGAAGAGATATGCAGAGAGGATCTCGCCCTGTAATACTCCTTTACTAACACCGATCTCGTCAGATAATGCCCCTTCTAATTTTATTCTTAGTGTGGCCTGGTCATATAGATTTTTTATGATTCTGATCATTTTCCCACTTAAACCGAGCGAATTTAATTTGTACCATAGAATGTCATGATTTGCACTGTCAAATGCTTGTTTATAGTCTACAAAGATTGCAAATAGGTCACTATTAGAGTATTCTAATTTTAGTTCAATTAGGCAAATTAATTAGAAAAAGGTTGTCTAGAGATGACCTGCCTTTTCTAAATCCGTTTTGAGTTTCTGGGAGAATATTTTTTTCGTTTTCCCATAAAGTTAGCTGATCTAAAAGAATTAGAGTAAAAATTATTAAGGCACTGTTCATTAAAGAGATAGGTCGGTAGTTCTCAGGTTGTTTTCTGTCCCTCTTTATAAATCATGGTTACATTTGATTTTGTCCAATTTTTAGGTAAATTTTCGGTGGCTAGAATTTTGTTAAACAGAGAGACTAGATATAACTGCCAATTCTCGGGTAAGTTTTTGAAGAATTCGTTGGGTATATTATCAAGTCCGGGGGCTTTATTTGGTTTTAATTTATTTAGAGATACCTGAAGTTCCTCGAGAGTAATTTCGCGGTCTAATAGAGGGTCTGTTATTGTTAATTCAATGTGGTGAATAATATACTTCTGGCCATAGAAATTTTTAAAGTATTCACTCCATTTTTTGAGAGTTATCGGGTTTGTATTGAATTTTTTAGTTCTGAAAGTGTTTATTGTTTGCCAAAATTTGTTGGTATCTTTGTGGTTACTTAATTTATCGATCAATTTTAGTTCATAATTTGATTTTTTGCTCTTTGTAAGGTTTCTATAAACTTTTTTGGCTTTAATATATTCATCCCTTATTTCGTTATTGTAACCGCATTTTTTAAACAGTTTGAGTTTATCTTTGATATCAGATTTAGCATATTTACAATCTTCATCATATCACAGAAAAATAGGAATTGTAATTATTGATAATAATTTATTTGATCCTCATCATAAAGTTTTTTTTTTTTTTTTTTTTTTTTTTAACCAGGAACTGGAGAATTTCTAACAGTAAAATGATAGTAATAGTTAAAAGTGTAATATTTACCTCATTAAGACGAGGAAGAATACGCATCACTTCACCAGTCCTAGTACTAACAATAATATTTGATCCTACAGCATCCAAAACATCTACGCTCTCGGTCTTCCTTGTTTCCCAAGGCCTGGCTGTGAATGCGTAAGGTTTTGAAGTAAGTGCTCCGACAGGGCAGAGATCAATAACGTTTCCAGAGAGTTCTGACAAGAAGAATTTCTCAACATATGTTCCAATCTATGATAAAAAAAAAGGTGTAAAAATAAAATTCAGCATAAATACTCGTAATAATTTAAAAAAAAAAAATTTTAAATTTTTTCAAAAATATAGTCAAAAAGTACATTTAGAGAAAAATTATACTTATAATTTATTTCATTAGGAAACAACACCAAATATTTCAATATAATTATGAATTTAAATAATTATTCTAAATTAATAAGAATGCCAATTGTGTACCAATGAATCAATTTTTTTTATTTTTAGTTTTTTAAAAAAAGTCGCAGCTAATAACATCAGTATAAATTATGTTTAATTTTTTCACCCATTTCTTTATTTCTTTTTTTGGATTAATACAATTTCTATTTAAAAACAAGATTAAAAGTTATATTTAAATAATTTAATTAATTTTTGTACTTGTCTCACGGCTGCACTGCAGTGACTGTCTGGTCACTGCATGAATCTGACTTCAGACTCGCTGGTAACATGAAAAAACCATTAAGGGTAGTCCAATCTTAACTGGAAAGGACTGGACCTATTGGGGGGTTCGGTATCCCTTTTGATCAAGCGGAGCGAGCTAGTGATAAGGCACGATAATGGGGTAGATTATGCACGGTGCAGCTAGGAGAAAAGTACATTTTTTGTATTTATTTTCTCATAAAAAATAAATAAATATAAATAATAATGAAGGTAATTGATTATCTAAATTGGGAAAATAAAGAGAGTGTTCCAATAGAGTAAAAAAATTTGGGATCAGAGTCACACACACCAGACACACAAAAACTTTGTGGTATCTAAGAAAGTCAAAGCAGAAGTTTCCAATCCTGGGCTGGAGGAACAAATCGATGGAAGAAAACTTACTAATATGAATTTTCCTAAGAATCTTTGCAAGCTACGTTAAAAAAATTAATTTAACATGGATAACCTGCATGTCTGATCCACGCCCTGTGGTTCCTAGATCATCAATACCAGCTACTTCAGATGCAAATCTGATACATCGTGTACAATGGATACACCTTGTCATAACAGTCTTTATTAGTGGACCAACATCTTTATCTTCCACAGCTCTGAAAAACAGTAATTTAACAAATTAATTTCAAAAAATAGTTTGATGGGATTAGTCAAGATTAAAGAATGGTAAACATATTGTATTTCGTTTGTATTAAATCAGGGATAGTAAACATTTGTGTTAAATGAGACCTAAACTTTCATTAAACTTAAAACCAAGAAAAAAAAAAAAAATCCAATAATTTAGATCTTCTAAATTATTGGATCATTCCCATGTCCTGTAATAATTTTTTGAAGAAAAAAAAAAAATTATAATTCACACTATAATTACTTTCTTTTTCTAAAGCCTACTCCTAATAATCGAACATATGTCGAAAAAGATATATAAACGAACATTTAAGAAAATAAAATAAATAATGTTAAAATTTAGTGAGGTGGTGGCCATACTTATTAACCCTTTAACCAGGCGGGACATATATATGTATCCTGAAATATTTGTTATTTTTATTATTATTTATATATGTATATATAATTATTTATATTTATATATATATACTCGTAGATACATGTATCTACGACTAATACTTCTGTTGGACGAAAATATAAGTCCCACCAGTTCCAGGGTACAACATACATTTCAAGGACGCATTTATACCTTCCGCCCGGTTAAAGGGTTAAACACATGTCATGCACACACATTTAGTAGAACCCCCTTTATCAGGGGTAATGATGAGTAGGGGGGTCCACGGATAATCGAAAACCAAGGATAATCAAATTAAAACATTTTATTGACTTAATGTGATAGAAAATAAGCTTAATTCAACAAAAAAAATTGCAGAAAATCACTTTTATCAACAAACGAACATTTTAACAAACAACAAACAAAAAACGAACAAAAGTAACAAATTAACTCCTTCAGTGCATTTTTGCATGAACCACTTTATGTAGAGTTCTTCATTGTTTTCCGAGGACACGATGTTTAGGCCGACGACAATACGGTCAGAAATGTCTTTTTTCATCTTCAAAATGTCATGAACAGTTTGCTCGCCGATTCCTAATTCAGCGGACGATGTTTTAACACTTTCATCTTTTTCTAATCGGTTTATAATGACTAATTTCTGTTCAAGCGTTAAAGCAACAGGTTGTCTTTTTTGCGACATTTTATTAGTTCGTATTTAAATGGAGACTAAATCACAACTGAGAATATTTTGTTTTGTATTCAAACAGACAAGAGTAGGGAGTTCCCTAGAAAGACTTAAAAACAATATCGTTCTTAGTATATGAATTGGAGTAATAGTTACCGGAAACATCTCATCATACGATACCAGCTTGCCATGTTTTTCCATTTATTATTTTATTTCATAATATCTAAGAACGATAGATAATTAACCATATGGGTAATCGTTAAAACATTTCCGTATTCATTTTATTTAAATAAATATTATACATACAAAATAAATGCCATATAAATTAAAAACAGCTGATTAAAAAAAAAAAAAATGGCTCCTCGAACCCCGGTTAATAGAGGCCCAGATAATGGAGGTCCTACTGTACATATAATTTCTTAACTTCAACTAGCTTAAGAGGTTTAATTTACTTGGCATTGCTTGTATGAAACCTCATATCAGATTCAAGTCCTCAACAAAAATAATAAAATATTACACTTTTTTTTAAATAATTCATATTTTCTAGAAAGTACTAGGCCCATTTCAGAATTAATACCTTTTCCCAGAAAATTGAATGTCAGTGAATCTTGATCTATCAGATCCAAAAGCCATGCTCTGGTCTTGAAGATCACATTCACCACCTTGGTCACAAATCGGGCAATCGAGTGGGTGGTTCACAAGCAGAAATTCCATGACGCCTTCTCTAGCCTTTTTTGTCATATCGGAATTAGTTTTGATCCTCCATCCTTTCATGACTGGCATAGCACATGCAGCAACAGGCTAAAGATAAAATATAATTAAAATAAAATGACTTCTTGTTACTTAATTCCAAATTTTATTTGGATACAGACCTTCGGGGATTTTTCAACTTCAACAAGACACATTCTGCAATTTCCCGCAACAGCAAGACGTTCATGGTAACAAAATCGTGGTATTTCTACACCAACCATTGCTGCAGCCTAAAATGTTAGATACATAAGTATTAATATTCAATAATATCAAAAATAATATACTATTAGTAACACTTCCCCTGAGCTAATGCTGAGCTGAATAAGAGCAAGAAATGTATGACTACATAATGATAAGTAATGTCATCATGAATGACAATTAGATATATTCTATAAAAATTGTTACATTAGAAGGACGACAAATGAATAAAGTGTAACATATAATATTGTGTCATATAAATTAGAGGGATAACTGTAAAAAAAATAAAACTCAAGATATTTACATGGTAATGAAAAAGGAATGTATAAATAAAAAAATAAAATTACAAAGAAAGAATGTCAGGGGGCTATATGATCATAATTTAAGTGAATTACCACCACTTGTTTTTCAGTTAGAAAGGGTCTTGATAAGCTTCATTAGATCCAAGATTTGACTTCCACTCCCTCTTCAAGGGAAAATAAACCACTAAACGGGTACTTTTTCAGTTGAGATTAAGGCCACTCTCAATGGCATGGGCGTTACCACCACCAAATTATTGGGGGGGGGGGACCGCTCAATATTTTTCTAGATTTCTAGACAGAAATTCGAGGGGCTAAAAGTTTAAATAATAAAGCCTAAAAACAACAAAAATTTGATTCATCCTCCAACGATGTATTATAAATGTATTTATAGTCTCTTACAACTTGTCAATTTATGCCTCGGTCAGAATAGAGGTAGTTGCAAAGGCTTCATTTGTGGGTCGAAATTTTGTGATTGAATTTTATCCAAGTGATTATCATTTATTTAAATGAACTTTCACTTACGAACTTACTTAGATTAGAAATTGACGTGTTTCGATAAAATGTAAACGCTATTCCTCAACTTCACACATTTTCCCACATTTCCATGCTTATATTTTTATATCTCAATGAGTTATAGAGTATTTGTACTGCAAAACTTGAAGTTCTCAGAACTTTTGGCTGTCACATCGTGGGCATGTACATGCATCCAGTATGATCAAAATAGTTACAGCCGTTTTTGAGAAAATAAAACAAAACGTGAAAATGAGACAAAATTCATTCAGTAAAGTGCCCCTCTGTTTGACTTTATATGTTTAATTTTAATGAAATTTTGGCTGTCACATCGCTGGCACATATAAACATCCAAAACCAAGTTTGATCAAAATAGTTACAGCCGTTTTTGAGTAAAAAAAAAAGAACACATGAAAATGAGACAAAAGTTATTAAATAAATTTGAATGGTTAAACTCAAATATTGACCAAAATATTGAGGGGGACGCGTCCCCCCTGTCTCCCCCAGTGATGACCCCCGTGCTAAATGGCACTATATTGGCCACCCCCAAAAGTAACATAGGGGAACTAGTACCATATTACTTTATAATAAAGAAATTAGGTTTAGTTAATTAACCGATTTATTATTACAAATAAAACTTACTTAGGATGAAAAGTAAATAAAATTTAAAACATAATTTAGGGTAATTAAAATTACTTTACATTAGAGATTTGCTTAGTAATAATATGCAAACATAAATAACTCATTTTTTATTTAGCATATTTTAAATTATAAACTTTTTCATATATTTTAACCTTTCATTGTTCCCTTAACATTGTGCAATAAAAGCAACTGGTTAAAACTGGCAAGTATCAAGTTTTGTCAATAATATTAAGTTTGCTTTCCTAGAACATTAACATATTGATCAGATAAAAAATACAATATTTAAAACTAGGACCTATATACAAAGGAATCTTGGGTAGGTTAATCACATGATTTTTACGAGAACTTAAAATTAGTATTAGGAATCAAATAAAACTCTATTAAGTTGGTAAGAATATAGAATAAAATCAAAGATTACTTCACAAAATGCAATCACCCATAAATCAATAACAGCACTCAAAGTAAGTTATACTTCCTAAAGACTTTTAGTCAAACATTTAATCACCATAAATCCATAAAATGTGTAAATAAAATCCGAGTCCCAGCCAATGATAATTGTTAGCTGAGAATCGAAAGGAACATTACAGGTACAAAACAAAATTACTCTTAAGAGTAAGAGATTAAGTCACATTCCTCTAATGATTTCATATTCTACTACAGCAGTATATCTATTAACAATCGAACTCCTACGTAGAGAAGATATTCTGAATGACCCATCACAGAATTCCTCTTAAACCCCATTTTTCATTTATCTTTTTACTATAAATCTTCCTTATGCAGTTAAAGAATAGCAGATGCATTTTTATTATTTCTTAATGTGATTTTTAGTGCACAATATGCCCCGGTATGAATACTCTTTTTTACTCGTTCGTGAATAACACATAAAAAGTAAATATAATTTACCAACCTGAAGAACTGTGGTTCCTGGTTCCACCATAACACTTTTATCATCGATAAACACTTCAATTTTTTCAGGGGCTTTAGCCAGAGTGGTGCTCCCCCTTTTGGGGGAACACACAGCTTTGACAGCATTTGGTAAGGCTTTTGAAAGAGGTACACGTAGCATTTTTAATCAATTCACTTCTGAAAACACATATCAATGAATATTTTTTCACTAATAAACCAAAGTTAAATGCACTAGAACTTAGATTAAGAACAAAGTCACACTTAAAAAAATTATGATCTAGCCGTCATGGTAAACGAATACTTTATGTTTTTAATTAATATTTTGAATGTGTACAGTGAGTTAATAAAGAAATATTTAAAAAGTAAGGTAACAGTTACAAATAATACTGTAAGAATAATATACCAAACCTTTACGTATTCAAAACTTCCAAAATTTTGTATAAACTCTACACAAACTAATTAATCAGATAATTTTAATGCGAAACATCACAAAAATAATTTACCTAAAACCATAGATTTGGAGGTACGAAAAAGATTTCTGAGGTTAGTTCCCAAAAATCAGCTGAAGTGGCAGAGGGCGCCCCTCAAGTGTGACGTCGGCGCTCCTGCCATCCTCTTCCCTTTTGGATTTTAAGCTCGGAGTTGGTTACCCGATTTCTCCAAGTAAGTTCCAAGAAAAATGACTGTCAGCGACCTCAAGACCGACCAAGGAGTAAAGGAGTTCGACGCCTACATCGCCGACAGGAGTTATGTTGAAGGGTAAAGTTGGATGTTATTTTAATATGTATTATTTTATAAGTGAATACCACGTGTATTACCTTCTACACCGCTCGGATTAACACATTATTATTTTTTTCGTATTATAAAATTAGTCTGAATTGACCGATTCATTAATAACATAATCATTTATCAAAATTCAGAACTAGGATGTGAATTACTTCAAATGACTACATTCCATTAAAATCCTTCCAAGATGTATTTTGGGTATAAACAAGCAATAAGTACTATGAATTGTAAATGATACATAAACTTAGTTAGTCTAGGTTGTGGTCTAATTAACTAATTTTAAAGGAAATTATGAGTTTTTCCTTTTTGGTCCAGGCTTACTACTTCTGTCATGATTTGAACTTTAAATTTAAAAATGCTTTTGTGCTTCTTATATATTTTGATTCCTATGCTTACAATTTTCATGTATAGTTAAATTGATTTTCTATAATTATAAAATAAATATCATCCTACAAACAAACAAACAATGTAGGTAGAGCTGATTTTATCTTATGCTCTCATAGATTAAATTATATGCTACTTAATGGAAAAAGGTGAACTATTTTGTTTCGGTTATACATTTTACATTCTTTCTTTATGATCCCCCTTCTTAGAAGAATATGTAATTAAAAGGTTTTATTATTATTTAATGTTTTGACAACTGCTCAAAATTTAATTATTAATAAAGAATGCATTTAGTTTTCATATTTTACTAAACAACAGTTTCAAAACAATCATACCTGTAAACAAAATCATGCCTGTAACCAGATGGAATGAATTCTAATTTTAAATTTTACTTCACGATCATTAAGTTGTTTATTAAATTTGGACCTATTAACGGATAGTGTAGGACACAGTTGATTTCCTTACATAATTTCATTTTATTTCACTTATAGGTGAAATAATTATATTTTTTTATTTAATTTGACAAATACTATTGAATTAGTCAATTGTCCATATGTTATGTCAATTTGTGTTTTTATTATTTCATTAGCTTAATTTATGTCAATGATAGATATTCATGCCAAACAATTATTTTTCTTTTATCTGAAGGAAAAGGCTAAGTGATTAAGCTTCATTTACAATAATTCATATGATTTTAGGATCAAATATACCACTGCCATAGAATGTAACAAATTTCAAAACCAATCACAGAGAGGGTGTTTGTTACTCTCATTGGGCTAGAGATATTCAGCTAACTGTTTCTTAAGTCATAGCTTTATTTTTTCCACAAAAAGCACAATTTTGAACTTTTTTGTCCCTAGTTACAGATGCTAGTTTATCCATGACCTAGCACAGATAATGAGATTTTTAAAAAAATTCTAACTTTTGAGGCAGATATGAATTTATTGGACCACTGGAGTCAATAAATTTATATCATTCTAATTTCCTAATGAGGAGAGGAGTAGAATAAGAAGTAAATAATATCCTGCTAATCGGAATACGTGAGGGTATAATAGCCGATAATCAAATCACAGTCAATTTTTCAACTCAGATTTTAATTTTATTATTTTACTATAAATGAAATAATTTTATACATGTCTATTATTTTATTAAACATGACTCTTTAGCTCCAGGTTTTATTTTTATATTTATATATTATTATTTTAATGCTAGGTATGTTCCATCCCAGGCAGATCTTGCAGTCCTAGAAGGTTTTGCCAAGCCTCCTAGTGATCAAACACCCCATGCCAAAAGATGGTACAACCACATCTCGTCATTCTCAGATGCAGAGAAAAAGAAATTACCAGGTGTAAAAAAAGCTCCAGCTGGCTTCAATGTCAAAGGAGGATCATCAGATGTCTGCTCTCTTCCCGCTAAATCTGCCCCCGCGAAACCTGCAGATGATGATGATGATGTTGATTTGTTTGGTTCTGATGATGAAGAGGTAAACTTTTTTTTTACTAAATATTTTTCTTTTGTTTTTCGAAAAAGAAATGATAAAAATTTGCCTTTTTTGGATTAAATTGTAAGGTAGGCTTTCATTGAAATATAATATATAACATTGTTATTATCCTCTGTTAGAGGTGCCTGGAAGTTTCACAGGTGTTAGGCGCATGTATTTTTGTTTTAATTTAAACTAAAAGAAATTAGAAAAAAGTATTAGAATTAAGTAGTTTATTATTTTTTTGAAACACTGTAGATGTTCTTAAATTAAAAAAAAAAAAAAAAAAAAAAAAAATTGTAAAAGTTTTAGTTAATATTAAAAATGAACAATGTGCGCCCAGCCTTAAGCTAGATTAGACTTGTAATCTGGGTGCCTAAAGGAGGGTTAATAAAATTTGACAGATAAGATTTTTGAAAAAAGGTTAGTAAAATTCAAACAGTTTTACAGATTTTGTCCGTATGTCGAGTAAATATTTTGTGTTTTTTTTTAAAACCTTATTTGTACTAAAACTACTGAGATGATATCCTTCCTATACATAAAATGTTCTGAGAAATGTTAAAAAATTGTATACTAGTACAAAACAAGTTAATAACGTTGTGTTTCTTACATTCATTGATCTGAATCGTTTCCAGAAAGATTGAATAATTTATGTAATTGGCAATGTTATAAGCGAAAATTGTTTAGGCTGCATTTCATGTGTGTGAAAAGTTTAGTTTTTTACAGATTTGCTACTTTACACAATACATTCGACCTAATATACTCCCATTTTTACCCGTATATCCTAATCTCTAATGAAACCTTTCACCACGTGGTGTGGTCTTGCTACAGACATCCGTGTTGTCCGAGGGAGTACAGAAAGCCCAGAGGGGGCATCCCAAACCTCAAGCCACTGCATGCCACGGGCATCCCATTGGAGCCAATTTGGTAGTGTTCTTCCCACCAATGGCGTTAGCTCTTACATTCAAGGATTGGAAGGAAACAAATTGGTCAAGAATTATGGAAGCTCAGAGTCAGCAGGCTCCGCGGACATATATGTTTTTCCCTAAAGCATACCGTCCTGGCACCAAACCTCCGAATCGTTACTGACATCCTGGATAACCAAAATGAGATTTGGCAGTGTTCTTCCCACCAATGGCGTTAGCTCTCACAATTAAGGATAGAGACAAATTGATCTAGGTCCAAGATTATGGCAGCTCAGTGGCATATACTCCGAGGACATATATTCCTTTCCCTGAAGCAAACCGTCCTGGAACCAAACCTCCGAATGATTACTGATATCCTGGATAACCGCAATGAGATTCTTGGCAAGATACAGGGTGTAGGTTTATCACTTCTACGCCCAGTCAGTATTAGTCGCCTCCAGTAGGGTGAAGGGCCTTACTTACATACCCGGTGGTGGGGGAAGGCTTGGACTATGTGGCTTTCATCAGCAGGCGGTCACCCATCCAAATACTAAACATGCTCGACTTTGCTTAACTATGATAATCTATTGCAAGTGCCTTTGTCCATTCTGCCATCCCGGCCCTAATCATAACAATATTGGATTTAAAAAAAAAAAATGGTATATCCACATATGAATGTAATGAATTATAAATTTTAATAAAATGAATATTAAATCTTAAATAAATACTAATTAAATATTAAAAATTATTTTACAGATTTTATTTTATTTTTATGCATTTTTAAGTCTTATACTACTAATGATCATTGGGTAAAAATAATTTTGAATCTTTTTCATATGAGGTAAATCTGATTTTATATTACAATAAAACTTCATTAAACATTGCCAATGAAGATATTTAGATATTAGATTACAAAATTTTAAAATTATGAATCTGAATCATTGTCATGAATTAATAAATAATATTCTCTTTATCTTCTTAAAACTATTTTAATTCAATAATGGTGGTTTTATTTATGAGCATATTTTGGAATTGATTTTGTGATTAATATTAATGGATTCATTATTAGGATGCTGAAGCTGCCAAAATCCGAGAGGAGAGATTAAAAGCCTATTCTGAAAAGAAATCGAAGAAACCTGCCCTTATTGCTAAGTCATCTGTATTACTTGATGTCAAACCTTGGGATGATGAGACTAACATGGCTGATATGGAGAAGAGCGTCAGGACTATTGAAATGGATGGCCTTGTATGGGGAGCTTGTGAGTATTTTAAGTCCATCTAAACTTGTTTCCTATATTACATTTAATGCATTCATTTCATTTATATGGCTTTGCATAGTATTTAAATTAAGAAAAAGTTGTTTTTGAGTTGTCTGGGACCAAGCCTAATGTGTTGTAAGATTTGAATCTCTAGTTTCTAGGCCTTACAAAGATTTGTTTGTCATTTTATGTCACTAAGGCTAATTGGTCGATGCCACAGTGGGAGTCCTAAATTTTGGCTATCCAGGCATAATTAGGATAGGGATCTTTAACGAGTACCTGACATCCCGAGGTTTGGGGCCTCCATTAACTATCTGAAGGACGGCATAGCCTAGGATTTTTTACTCCCTTTAGAAAATCCTAGGGCCTTCGTGGGCTATGAACCCGGGACCTTTAGTGTTGTAGGCTGCTCTGCTAGCCACTACACCACACGTGACCCCAAAGATTTAAAAGATTAATCAGCATAGTGCTTAGTATTAGAATGTAATTATTGTAGTTAACAGTATAGGATTATAGTACATCATATTGTTTGATGTTATAGCATACAGATTTTTATTTGCTTGCATACTTAAGGGTTCCTAAATCAGTCAGTTGGAGATTTCTAATTTTGTTTTAAATTATTATAATATGAGTGCTACCTATGGCTAGTTTCCTTACACACATGTTCATGCCTTTATTTTTCTTTTCTTTTTTCCAATATCATAATCACTTGTATACTTAAAAAAATATATAATACCTTCAGTAATTAGTTTTACTATTACAGACCTCCAGTTATTATAATTTGTTTTAGTGGTTATATCTAATTTAAAAAAAATTAACAAAGAAGGATGAATTGTATACTTTTTCTAAACACAAACTAGTTTTGTTTTATTATGCAAATGGGTATATTGATCATGTATTCATTGAGACATATTGCCCAAAATACTCTCAATTTAGGTGTTAATATGCTGTTTTTCATTCCCTCTACATTAAATTAATATTTTTATCTCTTCTTCCAGCCAAACTAGTCCCTCTGGCATATGGTATCAAGAAACTCCAAATAATGTGCGTTGTAGAAGATGAAAAAGTTTCTATTGATGAATTAGTTGAAAAAATACAAGAATTCGAGGACTTCGTGCAATCTGTCGACATCGCAGCTTTTAACAAAATCTAATTTATTTTTTCAATTGATGCAAATTGTTAATAATTGTCTTTTAATTAATGCCTTTAAAAAAAATTAATACAGTAATACTGTTAACTGCCAACTTTTTTTATATAAAATATAAAAAAATAAGGCATTAATTTTTAAGATTCTATAAAAACATTTGTTTTTGTCTAAAACTTTATATGGTCTAATAAAAATGATTATATAATTCATATACTTGTTAATTATTTTCCTCATTAACATCAAGTTATTTTTAATTTAAATTGTTTGCTTATGTTATTAATTGTACCAATAACTATTTTGATTATTAATTTAATATGTTAAGATTTAAAAAATAAAACTTTATAAAATTATGATATTTTAATTTGAGTTTTTGTATTAAATATATGATTCAAGTACATATTTTTAATATTAAGATGTTGAGGTCTGAGTAATTTATCTAAAATTTCATATAAACATTCTTAATGATTCAGTAATTAATTTTAGTTCTTGTTGATTGTTGAAGATACCCCACTATTTTTTCAGTTATCACTTGCTAATAAATCTACTATTAATGAAAATAGATTGTTTAATTTTAGATATTTGTCCTATAAACTAAGTTCATTTAGTCTGTAATATAACCTTAATTTTCATGGTTAAAGAAATTATAATTAAAATCATTACAAAGGTGTATATAAAATACTACTGAATTATTAATATTAATAACAAGGTAAGGGGTTCAAAATAAATTTACAGGGTTGAACAGGTGGAGCACTCTTTAGGGGCATAACTTGTTCTCAATGTTTGGTTATAAAGTTCCTATTTTTTACTAAGCTGATAAAAAAAATAACTGTTTGTTATTTTTGTTGTTAATAATTTACCTTTAATTTTAAGTGTTGAATCAGTTTTGTCAAGTGTTAAATTACAGTGTAAGAGTGTGTGGAGGTGTTGGCAAAGCAGAAATGACAGGAATCAAGGCTTAAAATACACATGTAAGGTTATAATTGCTTTATCTCTGCATGCATTATCAGTGATTGTCATGGTTAGATTAGTGAATGGTCTTTCTCAGCTTACAGTTTTTGTTTGTTTTTATGATTTGCTGGGCTCTATCATGTTATTTAGTTCATTTTCTTGTATAAAAAAGTGCTATAACACCAGTTTTCGGAGACAGTGTTATTGTGTTATTTTGAAATAGATCTATTCACACAAGTTTTCAATTCTCTGTTTTTGAGTCAGTTGATAAAAAAAAAATATATAAAAGTTTGTAAATTAAAATCCTGGTCCCAGTCTGTAATAGTTTGAATTCACCTCTGATCAGATTGCATTTACAGATTTATCATAAAACAAAGTTGGCCTTATTAAAGTCCTTTCAAATTGAAGAGTGCCTCAATCAAAACATAACACTAATTAAGGTACATAGTAACTAACATGTCACTAAATTATGTTAGAGTGGCTTTGATAAGTTGGGAGGAGGTTTCAGGGAGGTTATGGCGTGAGCTACACGTGCTAAGACAATATGTAAATGAGCTGTGCTGCCATTGGTTAATTTGCATTAAGGGTAATTGCCTGCTTAGCCCTACAAGTTTGTAATCAAAGCAGTAGGTAGCAGCACTGTTGTCCCAGGCTATTGATTTTTTTTCGATTTAGTTAACAATACTCTCAATAGATGGCATAGGTTGTGACTTTGCCAATAGTATCTTGGTGCAAAGATGAAAGTGAATTAAATATATTTTTTTTATTTTGAAGATGGATAAAATTAGAAAGAAAAAAAAGAAAGAATTTTATTTTTATTTAATGCTTTAGTGAACCATAAAAAAACTCGAACCTATTTGTTTTCATTAACTTTGTTTTAGCATCAGGATTAATTTTACTCATTGAACAGAATCATTTACCATCATTATAATAAGAAATATTTCTTAATTTATCCCCTCACAAATTTGAAGATTCGGTAATTATACATTTCTCTAGGGAATCTTTATTTGAAATAATGAAAGTTTCTATGAATCTTTTTAATAAAATACGAGATAGTTTTACTGTTTGCTTTGTTTTATTCAAAGATCAATTTTAAAATAACTTTAATCATTTAAATAAATCAGAAAAAAATATTTATACCATAATTATTAATAAACATATTTACAAAAAAATAATAAAATTTCCACCACTGTCAGAATTTTTTGGAAATATGTTTTTTAATAACTTTGGTAAAAATAAATTTTTTTCTGGTGTGTTCAAATGATTAAAGCTATTTTAAAATTGATCTTTGAATAAAACAAAGTGAGCAGATAGTAAAACTATATTGCAATGTATTAAAAAGGTTTGATTTGGGAGTCCTGCAACAAGTTTTGAGCCTAATTAATTTTTCTTACTCAAAATGTAAAGATATGTTTCCCATAGTTATTAATTTTATTACAACATTCACTAAATAATGAGATATTCTTGAGACCCACCATTTCTGAAAAATGATATATAAAATCTTCTCTTCCTTTTCTCCAGATCTAAACCAAATTAAAAATGGGTCGCTTGATATAGCTGTTGTAAAAAAAGTTCATTGAAGATTATAATGTGCTGATGACTAGATGACTAGTTGAGTCATCTTGTTTTAAAAAATGATGAGTGTTGCAGAATTTTAAATTTTTGTTTTATGAATTTAAAAATAAACCTTTTATGTAACCAATCAATTTCCTAATTTAGATACATTATCAATATCTTAATCTACCATAATAACTATGCCTTACTTTTTTCAATGCATTTATTGATTTAAAAGTGGTTAATTTTTGTATCAGTTTAAATTTTTAATTATTATTGTGAATAATAAAAAAATTATTTAATGAATTGTATGATATAAAACCATGCTGGGAAGTAATAACAAGCTTGTAAAAAAAATTTAATAAAATAAAACATGCCCCCTTGAAAACAATATGGAAAGCAATATTGTTTATATAATTAACAGAAAGGACACACAAGTGATTGATTCAACATTCATAACAAAAAAAAAAAAAAAAAAAAAAAAATGAATATGACAATATTTTGAATTTAAAGTTTTGGATCACCAAGTAATTTTAATTTCACCTCTTAAAATTTTCATGAATTAGTGAGCTGAGCATGAAGTTAAAATAACAAACTCTGTAAATCTACTAAATAAATAAATTTTAATAATGTTTGTTATTTGTTTTATTGTACCTTCAACCAACTCTATAATTAAAATTGGCTACCAAATTTGCGCTCTTTTCGACAAACACACAACCCTCAAACAGGGTTACTATATTATATGGGAACTAAAAACATGGCTACCAAAATCTCATTGTAAATATTATTCCTACCACTGACCGAATGCCATACCGTAACCACCACAAAACAATATCCGGTCCCTTTAATTTTGAATGCTCTAAATAATTTTAATATGTTTACACTTTGATGAAGAAATAAAAAAATAAAAAAAACACGTTTTACTAAATGTTGGGGAGAGTGGGGTTGGTTGGCAAAAGTTTTCACTTTTTTGATTGTTGAGTCATTCCTGTTAATATAATCCCAATATGGCTGATACCACTGTAAACCCCAAGTATGAGAGTACTTTAAGTATTTTTTTCAACACATAATATTTAATGCAATGATCATAGAAAATTTAATTAAATTTAATTTAATTCGTCTAGCCAGAGTATGCCAATTAACCCCCCGTGTGGGGCAGGTTGGCCTAGAAGGTGGTGTTGTTTGGCCACCTCATTCAAGTACTGCCTGACATATATTATTGTTACTAAAAGCTGCACTATAATGATATATTAATTTTAATTGGTTTTTAACAGCTATTAAGGGAAAATAGAATGACAAATGGCAGCATTTTACCATATTTATTTCAATTGAACAAAATTATATAACATTTCAAACAGCAGAAATTAGAAAAATGTGATGGCATAGAAGTATCATAGCGTTAGAACAATGTAAACAAATTTTTCATAAAACAAAACGAATTCTAAACATCTTCTAAAACTTTAAGTAGGATAAATATTCTCTGGCCCTTTAATTGTATCATGAGAAAGTGTTAAACTCTGAGGTGCACTAGTTTCATTTTCATGGTAGCCAGGTGTGGCTAGTTCATCAATAGCTAGTTAATCAAGCTTCGATTGCGTCTGAAGGTGATCTTTAGTGTCATTATCTTTTTCATTGTTACTAAAAATTCCGTTTAAGTTTAGACTGTCGTCACTTTCTACATAGGAAATATTTCTCTCCTCCTCCTTGCTGGAACCAAAGACAAGTGGTACTTTCATATTTGTTTATGTATACCTTACTTTTGTGACCGCCAACTAACCCTGGTTGAAGATAGCCAACTAACCCCATAGGAGAAATCATATGAAAGATGACTGCCAGGACAGGGGAGAACAACCAAACAAGAAACTGGGTAGTTGACAGGTTAGGTTTTTCAAAGGAGTTTGGGGCTAGATGAACAGAATCGGAGTCAAATGTTTTGCCATGCCTTAAAACCAAATTTACTGAAAATATAAAAATTTACTTAAAATATAAAAATTTATTTACTTAAAATATAAAAAATTTACTTAAATGTTGTAAAATCAATCAATGAAGTATACTCTTCTCTACACTGTGAACATCGGACTGAAACCTCAGGACAAGACTCCCGAGGTCGAGCGGGTCACATGGTACGATTGTGGCGACTTCAAAACAGGTGTGACGGAAATTATAAGCCAAAGGCCAACCAACCCCGCTCTCCCCTACTAATTTAATAAAAACTAACTTGATTTAATAAAAAGCAAATGTAATTTTGAGAAAAAAAAAATCCCTTTCATTTTACGTTAAATAAATTAACTATTCAATTACTTTAATGATTCTTAAAAAATTTTTAGTACGAAATTTTATGAACTGTGAAAAAAGTTATGTCAAAATTATTCTCCCAGTTGTCCCAAAAAATTGTTAACTATTTTATTTAGCAAGTTAAGATCTTCAATTAAATAAATTTGTTTAAGGGGAGGAAAATGGTAGCCTACTGTCTTGAACTCAGAACTACAATAAAAGATTGTTTAAAAATTATAGGTACTGTAAAATAAAATAAAATTTTCTTTTTTGTTAGATACTTATTCTACATTTAAACGCAAATATTTTCTGTGAAGTTTTTTTTCTAAAGTGAAAGATGATAAAATAATCTAATTTGAGAAAAAGATTTTTTTTTTTTTTTAAACTCCTCGTAGCTGTTTAACGGATTTATATAATTGTATAATGCTGCTGTTATAGTATAGAGGCAAATACACATCTATTTCATTTTTTTTAATCTATCAGGTCTTCTAGAAATCGGAGGCATTTTATTGTGGGGTAGTGATTAATACTATTGATAGTTTTAAACCATCGAGACTATCAATAAGTTTTTAACTATCGATAGTACTATCTAAAACATAATGTTTAAAGGATAAAGTGATAGCCTCTGCCTCTAAGCACCCATGAGATATGTAATTCATGGAAAGGAAAAATAAAAAGGTAACAGTGTAATTTCATTTATGTTTCTAACAAAAAATGCTTATCTACTCTCTAAAAAAAAATATTACCTTCACGCAAAAAATATAAAACTGAAAAATTTAATGGTTTGCTCATACATGCCTACCAACATGATGGAATAATTTACAAACAACTGATTGTCTACCAGTCCTTGACTTCAAAATGACTCAGCTAATGGCATAGAAACAAAACTAAAACACAGTTTTAGTATTAAAATATTTTCGACCTCCATAAATCAACTACCTGATAACATTTATTTGAAGTATGCACGTTCTGAAGTAAGGTATGTCTAGAATCATGTCACAGAAAGGTCCTTTTTTCTTCAAAACTCTGACACATTCTAGGATTGCGTTCCGAAAGTTGTCATCTCAAATCAACTATTTTGACGGGTGGGAATACTGGTGGCATGGTTCCTAGAAGAGGGTTGATATAGCTTTCCTCTAAATAAATTTTCTTTGACCTTTGATACAGTTTTTACTTTCACTTACCTATACATGAAATAATAGTAAGTGGAAGTATTGCGATTGTGAAAAATTTTGACTTCTGGTTTTCAACGGAAATACACGTTTTGGGGTCCCCTGAGTCCAATTAACCAAGTCCCGCGAAATGGTCTGTGTGTGTGTGAACAGACTAGCTCAAAAACTATAAACCGTGCGAACCTCAAATTGGGTATTTAGTGTATGTATATGCCCGCGATGTGACAGCAAAAATTTCATCAAAATTGCTCAAAGGTAGGGGGTACTTTATTTAATAACTTTTAACGTTTTTTTTCGATTTTCTCAAAAACGGCTCTAACGATTTTGATTAAACTGAGTATATGATATAATAATATGCCCGAGATATGACTGTAAAAATTTCATCAAAATTGATCAACCGGAGGGGGGACTTTACTTAATAAATTTTGTATCATTTTCAGGTGTTTTTTTTTTTCTTCTCAAAAACGGCTCTAACGATTTTGATTCAACTGAGTATATGATATAATAATATGCCCGAGATATGACTGTAAAAATTTCATCAAAATTGATCAACCGGAGGGGGGACTTTACTTAATAAATTTTGTATCATTTTCAGGTGTGTTTTTTATTTACTCAAAAACGGCTTTAACGATTTTGATCATACTGGGTATTTGAGGTATTTATATGCCCGAGATATGACTGTAAAAATTTCATCAAAATTGATCGACCGGAGGGGGCACTTTATTTCATAATTTTTTTTCAATCTTAACCTTTTTTTTCGATGATCTCAAAAACGGCTGTAACGATTTTTATAAAATTTGTCATGTTTAATGAAAAATAGGTGTTCTTTAATATCAGGTAACCTTTTTAAAATGTTCTGAGGGGGCTTAAATGGGGTAGGGGCCTTTTTTTTTAGTTTGTTTTTTTGTTTCTGGAGAAATTAACTGTCTCTCGCTACCCCTAAAAATAAGAAATGGCTAAATATGAGATATGATAAAAATAAAGAAAACATATAGAGGAGAACAAAAGAATGCGGAGTACGCCTTTAATGACAGACCATTGTTCATAATTAAAGCCGTTCTGTTCATTTGAGAAGTAGCAATTAACAAAACGCATTAATTTCTAATCTAAGTAAGTTGGTAAGTGAAAGTTGTGTGTTGCGAGCAGGCACCAGATTTTTATTCTTTGCAGTTATGATTAAGCTTGAAACTGATAAAAATTATTTCAAGTTATAATGGAACCCATCCTCTATTCATAGAAACGTTCATCCTATTACCTATTAATGTTCATCCTTAATAAAGAAAGGAAAGAATAAAGTGCAAATGGAAATGGATAGTTTTACATCACTATTGTGGGGTAAAAATATTGACTTAATTTATTTTTTATTTTTTTTTATTATAACACAATTTTTAATTTTTTTTTTTTTTTTTGTTGGAGAATTCATGTGGTATGATGCATAGAGGTTTTTACTTGAAAATGATATTGGAATTTTAACAATTCATCTACCTTAGAAGAACATTATAAACATAATATCAGAATATTGAATTGGTGCAGAAGAAGAGTGCCCAGAAACTCAAATATATTGTATATAATTTGTATGTTGATCTAGTATATGGCTATGGATATTTTGCATTAGTTTTCATCTAGCTATAAAAATTAATCTCTGTCATTATTCGATTTCTTTGGTGGTCAATTATTTTTAATTTTTAAAAAGTACATTTATTCGCACTACTAAGTTTCTGCTACATTTATCTGCATAAATGAAGAGTACAAATATTTGGCGTAAGAATTGAGAAGAGGTATTGTGTTTAGAAAATATTGTTTTTTGTTGGATTGTTATGCATTAACTAACAACATAAGTATACAAATCTAATGTATTTTTCAGTTTATTAAACAAAAACATGCCAAGGTTATTTAAACAAGATTAAGCTATTGAAAACATATCTTGACGTAAAATCAGAGTTAAAAAAAAATAAATAAAAGTTTGGATATAAATTAAGGCCGTTTGTTTTTAGCACCCCAATATATCATTAAATAACAGTTTTCTAGGAAATGAAATAAAAGTTTAAGTTTCCAGCATATTTAGCACTACTAGTAGTAAATAGGAAATAACTGCATTCTGTACGTTACTGAGTATTTATTGTTGGAAAAATTACCATAGATCTTTTCGAACAGGATTAACTGATTCTTTGGAAAGTCCTAGCAACAAAAAGGAAGGACTTAAATGGTAGGTTATTTGTTAATTTGTGCAGTAACATATGTAAATGATATCCTAAAAGTACATATTGAAATGAATAATAATTTTATAATAGTGGGACTGATGTCCCTTTAGAATACATTATTGATACATAATAAAGAAATCTAGCCAGTGTGGCTTTATATGATATTAAATATTTATAAATAGAGCATCAAATTGGTAATTAATGGTATGGATACAGGTGAATAAAATAAAAATAAAAACAGAAACAGAGATAGTGCATTCCTACATACCATAATCTATAAGTACAATGAATGAAAATAATCTATAAGTACAATAGGCGAGAGAAAAATAGGAGGAAGAAAGAAGACATATACTTGGAGACAACAAATTGAAATGAAACAACCTGAATAAATAGATGATAGTATCTGATAAAGATAATAGTAAACAAAATTACTTCTAAAGCTCCATTGTGTTCCTTCAGTGATCAGTTGCATTGGGATATGAGGAACTCAAAGAGGAGGGATTTGAGAGTGGAATAAGTGGAGTGTGTTGGATATTGGAAGGGATAGAGTTCCAGAGGTATGTGGCTGAAAACATTATGAAGGATTTTTCATAAGTTGCGTCAATATTGCATCAAATACCAGCAAACTGATATCCTGAGTCCTACAATTACAAATCGTTGTATGTACCCCAAAGAAATTGCATTGTAACGGACTCCGTTTCAAAACATTCGTTTTCAAAGAATTTGATTACATGAAAGGGACTTAAATTCTTTTCATTTACCTATTCTTTAATAAAAACAAATCCTAATTCTTATAAATACACACATTAAAATTGTAAACGGTCAATCAACATAAAATAATCATCATCGTACATAAATTTAAATATCAGCGAAACCTAAAACATGGAAAAGATCATAGTCCCAAACTTTATTTAAATTTTTATTAAGCATCTATTTAAAAATCTTTTCCATTTTTTAAAAAAATATTTGATGAAGAGAATGCTGCTAATTTTAATGTTAGCACTCTTATTCAAAATTAAGTGGGGGAAACTGTTGCAAATGACTTTTTTTTTTTTAACAAATTATTATAAATTATTATTCTACTTATCAAATAAAGCTAACTTAATTTTGGTTTTATAGAATTCGGAAACATCTTGAAAAAAAAATAACTTTTGAATTAGCTAACAATCCTACTATAATTATTAATTTTTTTAAAATCAATATTCTTTTCGATATAAAATAGCTACAAAAATATTTTGCTCACCAATCAATTATAGTTTGGTTCGTAGTGCTGACAACAGATGGCAGGAAACCCTACTCAAGAACACAATTTCAGAAGATATTTTCATATTTCAATTATTCCAAATTTAGCTGTTATCAGTAGCGGATCCAGGATTTTCTGAGAGGTGGCACACTATTTTTTTTTTTTTTTTTTTTTTTTTTTTACATTTCATGAGGAATGAAGGAGCTAATTTATAATATGCACTATACATATTGTAAATACTATTCAATGTTTGATAACAATCCATTTTCAATTTGAAGACTTGAAAAAATGACTAAATATGGCAAAATGTATATAGAATTAGTAATAGTTTAACTGCCACTCGCTGTTCTAAATTATATATTCGAGAAAACATTCTGCGAATTTTTCATATGAAGGACAATAAAAAGTAATTTTTTGTTTTTAATAAAAAATTATTAATTTTATTTTAAAAAAATGTAAACTATCAAATCTATATTTCTCAAACCTTTTTATTGCATTGAACACTGACAATTATTTATTTAAATTAGTTTGAACAAAAACTATTCAAAATTATTATTAGTTATAATTAGTACATATGATTACAAAGTTACATAGATATTAATAATGGAAGTCATCTATCTCCAAGATGGCTAGTTTTTATTGATTATTTCACTGAGATATAAATTAAACTAAATAAATATTTAAATTTTTGAAAGAATTTCATTAAACTGAATAGATATAAATAGTTCCTTGAGGGAACTTGGTAATTATCACATACTATTGATAATCGTTTGTCAGTTGTGCAAACATTTGGGTGAATATCAGTTTAAATCAAATAATATCATATTTATTCATTGTATTTAAGAAAATCTTCATCAATGCTATGATATATACTTAAATAATATTTGTTAAATGTTATACATCATTATCTGCATTACATGAATTTGCTGGTGATTTAAGGTAACACCCAAGAAGTGCAATTCATATTTCTTATATTGCTATTTTACTTTGGTTTTCAAAATTTATAGATAATCAATAGAAGTTTTCCCTTGCCTTCCACTAGATGGCAGGTGCCTTCTGTTTAGATTTTTAATTCCTTAAATTATTAAAAGATGTTATCTTACAATACAATTGAATTTAAAATCTTACAATCTATTGATTTTTTCTTCTATAACTAATTATTAGAGTGAAAGTCCATAATATTAAAAAAAAAAATTATGGACAAGCATTCACAGTAGGGCTTGAACAGTTCCCCTTTAATTTGTACTGTCTTCTCATTATACTTGTTTTATTTTATATTTTTTTTAGAATCAGAAAGAAATGCATAACTGATTATAAAGTTTTTTATAAATAAACATTCTCTGTTAATTATGTTCATGTTCTCCATGAGCTGTAGATAATACCAGATTATATATGTAACTGATTATAATTTTTCTTCCCTTATATATAAAAATGTACTTATTCATTTATTTATTGACCTATTCATTTATAAAAGTGTTCTTATTCTTTAGGGAATATGATTAAAATCAAACTGACAATAGTAAAAATAATTCTAAGAAAAATGTTTTCTTAAATCAGTTAAGAATTAGAAATGTGGTTAATTTTTAAATACATTAAAATTTTAATTGAATATTGGTGATAATTTTAATGTTAGGTAATTCTAATTAAGCTTGTTTACTTCAAAGTAAAAAAGTTGAATGTACATAGGTAAGTATTAGTTTGAATTAGTTCTTAGCGCTGACAACAGATGGCAGGAAGCTGCTGTAACTGTCCCAAACAACCCATTTCGTAGCAGATATGCGTTTACACATCATTACTATTAATATTTTTTTAGTTATCATTATGTTTTTACGAGATTTAGTTTTTCTTTAATGGATAGGGTACTAAATTATTTTAAAAAATTTGAAGGATAGTCAACATTTTTTAAACTATTTTATTAGAAGATAAACAACTTAAAATTTAGGCTTCATAACAACTTTAAAGTATGTTTTTTGCTTGAATTGAAAATTTCAAATGCGCACTTTTCAGAAATGTGGTATTCGAAAATTCGCACTAAATTATTGGAGATTGAAGAATATTATAAAAAATTACTATTTAAGAAATGTTTGAATTTCTGGTTTTCTAATCTTGATTACAGGAAGGTCTGTTTCCTTCTTATGTAAATTGGCTTCAATCTGTTGGTATTAATAAAAATGAACCTCTCATTATATAATAATGATCATTACCTTTTTTGTAATATTTAAAGAATATCACTCGGTTGGAAGAAGAGTACCACAATATAAAATAGATATTCGTTTTGCGTTTTTTTTTTGTTTTTTTTTAAATACTTCAAATCACAATATCTTTCTTTTAAAAAACTTCCAGATTTTTATATCCAATATTTAACGCTGGAGAGGGAGAAGGATGTCTCCTATAGGGTTGAGAAACGGTATTAATGATCTCAACATGTGCTTTTCTTGTAAAATTTCAGTTCTTTGGATTGTGGGAGTCTTCTTCGAAACTAACGATATCTAATAATTAACTAACTAAGCTAGACTAAACATGAAACGAGAAATAACATGAACTCTTACATTCCGAAAATTTTCATTTTCATTCAGGTATTCTTTCATAAAAATTAAATAATTCGTTATTACTATGTGTTATAATCTACACCTTCGATTTAAATGGGAAAATAAATATAGACATCTCATGCTATCATAATATTATATTCCAGTTATCAATTAACTAGTATTTCTATTATTTTAAAATAAAAAACTTTAACATACGAAAACTATTATATTACTATTTTATTCCTAAGATAATGAATATAATATGTTCATATTATGAAACATTTATTAAAGACATGATTAATTGACTTGAAAAGATCTTTGGTGAGACTGCGAAATTCGAAGAGCAAGGAACTGTTCTATTATTCCATCGGGCCAGGTTCGAGTCCGGCTTAGCCAGGCTATTTATTATATTTATTTATCAAATAATAGCGTCGTAACTTCCTGTGAAAATTCCAGCCTCTATCAAATATCTCACCTTTCTTCGATTGAGCCCATTGAGCGTGATCGTGGCCAAATTCACTTCTGTTGTGCTATACCGTCGTATACTATATATATATATATATATATATATATATATATATATATATATATATATATATAATTTTTTTATTATTATTTTTTTTTCGACATTTACTGCAGGATATATATGAAGGGGTCGGGGCAAAATAGTGCCAAGCAACATTTTTAACATAAATAAACTGTAGCTGCAATCTGCTGTACATTACATAGGGTTATATGTCTCTGATGGAAATGCCTCCTAAATATGACTATATTACCATATACCTCTATAGTCATATTTAGGTGGCATTTCCATCATAGACATATAGTCCTTCGTAATATACAGCAGAATGCAGCTACAGTTTATTTTTGTTAAAAATGTTGCTTGGCACTATTTTGCCCCGATCCCTTCATATGACCTTTGATCTCCGGAAGTACAATGAGACAACTGCTAATATTGAATTTTGACTGTACAAGCAAAAGAAAAATAATAGCAGTGTGCATAATAAATATTTACAATAAGTCATAATAGTATTGACTATGGATTCAGTAGCTAATTTCGTAAGTACACTAATGCAAATTTACAAATATCAAGTAAATGGATTTTTGAGCCCTTCATCACCAAAATATTAATTTAATATAATTTTAAAGTTAAAAGTTAATTTTTTTAGTTGTTTTATTATACATCTAGAACTTCTAGATGTCACGAACACTTTTTTCTTCCTTTATTTTCATTTTTTAATTATATTTATTTACAAAAAATGTATTAAATTTAAATTTAATAAGAAGTAGTAGATGAAACTTTTAAATTAGTATAGGAATACCAACAGTACATTTGATATTTTCGGGATTCAATATATAGTAATATTGCCTTATTTTTTCGTGTTCGCTTGTTTGTAGTTTGTTAGTATTTTAACACGTTCACGCCGGGGCTGTTTAATGCTTTGCGCTCTATCGGGCGGGAGCTATTTCAGGGCATTATGCAGTATTGCCGATCCAACAATAATAAAATAAACAATAAAAAATACTATCCTATTAGTTACGTTTATAATACGATATTAATTATAATTGTTATTAAAAAATAAATGTTTATACGTTTATAAGTATATGAGAATAAACAAATAATTATAAAAATAAACGAATTTACGTTAAATTTTCAGCTATATAGAAATCATTTCTACTTTCTTAACACTTTGGCTGCCATGTCACCAGAAATCGAGTAACTATTTTCTTTTCAGAGAATTGAATATTAAAATTGTTTCAAAACGTTGGCGTGACTCTCAGGTATTCTTTTTCGGCAGTCAAATTGTTAAAGATCTAATTATTTGGCTGAGGGGGCATTCTAGTGCGAGCCACCGGTGGTACACGCCGGCGTGAACGTGTTAAACATCGGGAATATTGTTGCTGTGTGAAGATATGTGTGTTCTGAAGATTTAAGAATGTTTATGTTATACATATATGTATTAAATGTTATTGGCTAATATCACAAATAGTAAACCAAGGCATATACAAACACACAATAAGGAAAAATTAGGATTTAGTATTATTTTCTTTAGTTTTTGTTTTTTAAAACATTAAATCATATAAATCATTAATGTATAAAACAATTGAAGGGGTCAGGGCAAAATAGTGCCAAGCAACGTTTTTAACAAAAATAAACTGTAGCTGCAGTCTGCTGTATATTACGTAGGCCTATATGTCTATGATGGAAATGCCACCCACCTATATATTTATGACTCTATAGAGCCTCTGTAGTCATATTTAGGTGGCCTTTCCATCATAGACATATGATGTTAAAAATGTTGCTTGGCACTATTTTGCCCCCAACCCTTCAATTATTAGTTGCTTTTATTAGCTTGGCTTAATTTTAATCCTTGTTAGAAAAAATAAAAGATTTTACTGCTTTGTCAGTTCTCATTACATCAAGTATCCAACGCTCCTGAAAGATGGAAGAGGGACAATATTGTATGTAGTAAAGGGATGAATGGAAATAATTTTTATTTCGATCGAGTTGTGTTGAAGTTTAAAAATAAGTTCAGTTCCTGGATCGATATGACTGGGAATGCTAATCCTGGAGCACCCTCTTATTCTTAAAGCCTGCCATTGCTCTTGTTGTCGAGGGGTGGAAGGAAAAATCGAAGGCTTAGGCCGAAGGGGAGGAAAAAAGGAAATGAAGCGGCCCTAATCCAAGTCCGCCATCATAGCCCCGTCTTGTTTGTCTCGGTGATTTTTCTGATTAGTCCTTTGTCGTCTGCCTCTGTAAGCTCTCCTCCTCTCAACTAATTCTCAAGGCTGCTGAAAGGCTCCCTTTCTGGTATCGAGTTGTTTACCCTTGTTTCTGGTACCAGCATGCGACCCCTTTCATCAGACTGTTAGGGTACTTCCTGGCAAAACAAAAAAAAAAAAGTATCAGTAATATTTCAGATTATAAAAAAACCTATTGTAATTAAATAATTATATTAGATATTAAATAATTATGATATAATTGAAGAGGTGAGATGCAAAACTCGTTCGTTCCACCTGAATACATTTTTCAGGAAACTCAAAAAACTTACCACGTCTTGTAGAGTGGTCAGATAAAGATGATTTTTTTGCCTTCGAAAGGTGCAGCTACCCTGTGTAAGTGAGCTTGGAATAAAAAAAATTTACTGATTTAGTGGTAACAAAAAAAAAGTAACAAAATATAAAATGAGAAAGTTTTGCAACAAAATTTTTAAAGGAAATACTTTTGCTGAACACCACATTGGTACGAACGAGTTTTAATTCACACAGCGTAATCCTCATAATTCATTTTCTTAATAAGCAATATTTATTTAGGTTCACAACCATTTTATAAATGAATTCGAAACCATTTTACAAAATAATATCACCCATTGACTTTTTGAACATTTACTAAACATTTTTTTTTTAATTTTTCAAAAATATCAATGCACTGATAAAAAACACCTGACTACAAAAAAGTTACAAAAAGACTAGATCCTAAGGCTATCGTCTTCTTCAAAATTGCCTCTTCATCATCCTGTTGTTCGTTGTTTCCCTCGTCTGTGGCAGATATATTGAGAACTCGAGTGTAATACTTCAGTGAATCATTGGACTTCCACTCGTCACCAAAATGCTTTTTCAGCAGATTATCAACGTCTTTCAGCATGTTTGAGCCATTGAAAAACCAATTTTTAATATAGCTAGGTAAGAAGAATCGAGTAAAAACTGAAATAAAACACGGGAGTTTAAGGAGGTTTCGATATTTTGTTCAGAATGAGAACAGAAACTGCATAAGTGAACGAATGGGATGGGTGAAATGTGAGAAGTAATAATCACAGTGGCTTGATAGAGACAGTGTGGTCAACCTCCTGTGTCCGCCATCTTGTTTTCAAATGAATAAAGGCAATTACCAGCCCAACAAAGAATTTCCGCATTTTAACTAGCATTTTTGACTCGAAATTGTCCTTCTTTGTTTGGATCTATTCAATTGATTCCTAAAAATGCAAAAAGACTTTTTTTTTGTCTGAATCAATCCACTAATGGGGTGTAAATAGTTAAATTGGTCAACAAATTTTTCTGTGTTGTTGAGTAAACAGATAATATTCAAGACCTTGTTTTACTGATAATATTTATATATCTTTTCATGCGAAAAAATCCTTTAGTTTACTAATAATATTCACATATTTTCCATGATGATAAGGCCCAATAAATGAAAGTTTATTTTAACACCAATTTTCATTCAGAAGCTCGCCAATTAGTAATTTTATTAAATTACCAGACCTTATGTTTCATTAATCCAAAAACAAATTATGATATATATTTTTTCTCTTTTTAAAAATAATAAATAAAAATTTGAGAAATCAAATAAAAGAGAAAGACATAGAGAATTTTTATTTTACATTTTACAACACAAAAGAAAAAAAAAATTAAAAAGCATATTTTGTGCATAAAGCCTTAATGATCTCTTTCTGTTATTGTTTACACATAAGTAATTCTTAATTATTTTATGTATTTCCAATACATAAATATAATTATTTAGCATTGTTTTGATATAATTGATGATCAATGGTAGTTAAGTATGTAGCAAATATGTATTAAAAAAAGGTATCAAATACCGGTTATAGACCACATGAAATAAATAAAATTTAATTTATTTACTGCAAGGTTTAGTCAAATAAATTATAAAGGTCATAAACATAAATTATGGAATACAATGAATAAAATACGTATTCAGGAAAAAAATTTAAGGGAGAGTTAAGCCTCAAGAACAGCTTACTTTTCAATTTACTCTAAACTAAATACTTAGGTACTACAATTAACGACTAAACTATTTTAGAAACTTTTAGTTAAACTATAAACTATGAAAAACACAAGATGATGTCAAAAACAATAAAAAAAAAGGTTGCAATCGTCCAAAAGTAGACACAATATAGACTGAATAGCATTAGGTAAACAGTACAGTTGAAAACAATATGGCCGCGAAAGCCATAGCCAATAGGAAAACACACCTTCATTGACCACACTGTCTCTATCAAGCCACTGTAGTAATTATTGGAACCAAAGAGTTTCGCATCAAAACGAGTAACGAACCAGTTTTGAAACACAATGGGCTATGGAACGAGTCAGTTCTGCAACAAACCGCTATTTTGTGTAGCAAAAATCCATAAGAAATAATTGGTTTTGCTCCAATCTGATAAGATATATTAAAAGAGTATTAAAATATCTTTTAGAATCCGATGTTATCTGAATTTTTCAAAAAAATGGAACGAACGAGTTTTGCACCTCACCTCCTCAATTAAATAAATGGGCCGCATATGTGAATGGCGGATTCATGACCTATAAGCATTTTTATATGGTATGTTTGGGTAATATATGGAGAAAGGCAAACCCCCGGCATTAACACTTCTAAAAAATAAATAATATCGTCCTCCTTTGTTGCTCGTAAAGCTAAAACTTCCTAAGGTACGGTGATATTTATACTTGAATCTTTTGAAGAGCTTTGTCTGGCTTGTGTTAATCTAAGGGAGGCAGTTGCATTTATTTTTAGTTTGATTATAATATATTACTATCTCGAGAAAATCATTTTATTCTTAGTCAAGCAAACATGAATATATTTCAATTCAGCATTATTATTAAACATGAGAAAAAGTGCATTTAACGCTCTCTACTGTGGCATGGTATGGTTTACTACATAAAGCCAGGAAATATAGACACCTTATGAAGATTTATTTGTATGAAAACAGCAGTCCGAAATTCGGATGCCGACGAAAATTCGGGTGCAGTGTTTATTTTATTGAAAATGTTTATACCTAAAATAAATATTTTTTATACAAAAATATACAGGAATCCTTGTAATCATCATAACTAATGAATGGCGCCTAAGAAGTAAAAAAAAGAAAAGCCATTTATCCGCCTAGACGTAATGTTTCAAACAGTTCAATAGTGGGTCCATGACCTCAGGCATTTTTATTTGGTTTCTCTGGATAATATATGGAGAAATGAAAAGCTTAAAATAACCTAACTATGGAAAAATTAGAATGTGGAAAATATTTTTTTTTTTTTTTAAATTCAATACTAAAAATTTTATTATTTATTATTTTTATTATTTATATACGGCCACACTGGCTAGATTTCTGTATTATGTATATTCTAAAGGGACATCAGTCCCAGAATAATAAAATTATTTTTAATTTCATTTCATTTTGTTTCAAAAATAGGCATAATGTGCCCTAGTTAAAGCTTTTTAAGGAAAGTACTTAACGGCTTCACATTAACGATCAAGTCCAGACCCCAGTTCCTCACCTGTCTGTTCTCTTCGGTTTCTGATAATTATCATTATCTGTTATCGTTATTAAGGTTCCTGATAACTAATTATAATGATTACTTTTTACAATACTTTCAGACGTTTGACCTGAAGTGGACCTTCTGATATTGTATGTTAATGCGTAATTTCTCTACTAGTTTGTAACATAATTATCTCTATATTTTTTCTAACAAAGTTATAAAAATATCGTTACAAAAATATAAATATTATTGTTGGTTTTTAAATGATGACTTTGGTTAATATTTCCTTATAATGCCTTTTAGATTTTATTAATTCGAGGGTGGCTCGTTAGCCTTTTTCAGCGCGATCTTCTGGCCATTATTTGAAAGGTCATTACTCACTTCTTCGCCTCCTCAAAGGGGACACTTCCATTATCTTATAATCAATCTTTCTTAACCTTTATTTTCATCAATTATCTGAGTCTGTGGAATGTCCTTCTTCAAATGTTAACTAGTTCCTTCAGTAATGTCATCCGCCATTGTCAAGTTTTTAATTGTAAACTTATTATTTAATATCATATTTATTAAAATTAGTAATATATAATTCTATTAAAAATGAGAGAAAAATAATATGGCTCATACCTTAATACAAACATGCATTAAGGTTTGCACAATGCTGTCTTGTAATTTTTAAAATTTTATTTCAGACCTGCTCACGTATACTTCGGTATGTACTTATTTATTTTCATCAGGATTCCTTTATTTCGTTCTGCGTAAAAGCATCGAAAAAATGTGTTGATTGTGGAACCTTTATCAATCCATTTTTATGTAGCGGTATTAGGCACCTGTTACACCACCTAAAACAAACGATCACATATTATTTACTTGCAGTTACTGATCGAGATTAAGGAATTTTATTCATTTTAAGTTCATATGTAAAAAAAAAAAAAGATTATCAGAATCAATATTTAAAAAAAGCTGGAATAATTGAAGCGTGAAATGCATAAGGGTCTAAGTGCCAAAAAAATAAAATAAAGTTTTTTTTTGCTAAATTGTTATATGTGCCAAAGCCATTCTTCAGAAATGGATATAAGTAATGTTTTGTTGTTAGAAAAGAGAACGTATGAAAGATGGGAGTGAAGGCATGGGTGTAAGCACTGAACGTAGTTCACCCTAGAGGGTACAAGTCACATCATTTCTGTAAAAATTTCCTAAGGCACTTAGTTATACCCTTATGCATTTCCACGCTTCAATTATTTGAGACATTTAACTAATATGCTCACGATTCGTTTTGATTAGAACCTGGCTGTCGCACTTATTGGCTGTCGTATTTTTTTCTGCCTACGCGGGGACATCCAGCCTCTATAAAGTAGTATTATGGTAAATTAGTGTTATTATTAATTACATAATTAATTATGGTGTTTGGGAGAAATCTCTGTCAAATAAACTTCATCCACAAATAGAAAAAAAAAATACTGTAGTTGAGCACTTACAACTCCAAGGTAAGTGTAGGTGTTACAGTTTTTTATTATTTATCAGAAATAGTTTTTATTTCATAATTTGACAGCCAGATCATAGCTTGTAGTAAAAAACTATAAAAAATAATAGTTATGTCATTTTCAGGGAAGTTTTGTCCACACGCTTATTCAAAAATACCTAAAATCTACCTACTTAACAAATTACCATTATTTTTATTATGATGTTAAAATTAAAGTTAAAAACTTATTCATTTACTAAAAATTGTACATTAAACTGAATTTAATATATTTAGCGTTTGAAACAATGATCTTGGGCTTCATTGTTAGCACATTGCGGTAAATCGTTTTCCATTTCATGTTGTTAAAAAAAAAAACTCTGACGATTATTTGATCAATTAAATTATAAATATCAAAGTAATATTTATTTACTACTTTTGAAAATTTCTATTGAATAAATAATCGATTATAAAATTTTAATATAATATTTCTTACTGCCTTGCACGCTTGCGTTGTAAACCAACTTTACTTGGAGTGTCCAGTTTATCCTTCTTACTGTCATAAAGTTTTCTCATGACATAACACCTTGGACTATAATTTGGATTTTCCCCCATCTCACTGTGATCACCCTGAAAAAATCAAAATTTATTGGTAAAAATTAAGACATAACTAACAAGGGGAGGGCACAGCTATGGGGTCGTCGATCGGGCCCATTTTTTTTCTGATGATTCTACATTGAAAAATAGTCGATATTTTAGAGAGTAGATTAAAGGAAAAATACAATCGTTAAAGAATTATTCATATTTCTTCAATTTAATTTTAAAAAGTTTCAAGTTTTCAAGTAAACAAGCTTTATACATTTTTTCACGTAAAAAACAATAGCAGAATTGAGTTCAGCACCTCAAGAAACCCTGATGTCTTAAATATCAAACCAAAACAAAAAATAAAATTTTTTTCCTGTCAGGAGCAGCTTAAAAATGTTTCAGGAAAATTGTATGTGTAGTTTCACATTCTGCATCTCGTGTTGAGCTTTTTTTACGTTCTCGAGCTCGTTGCACAGAAGAAAGCTTCCTTTTTCTAACCACATAAATATATGTTGTATTATCTCGGGAAGCTCTTGTAAAAAATGTTCCTCAAAATAAAAATTAAATTCAAACTTTTCTTTAGATTATTTTGATTCCTGAACACGTAAAAATATGTTTCAGCAAAATTGTGTGTGTAGTTTCAAATTCTGCATCTCGTGTTGAGCTGATCCGATTTTTACGTTCTTGAGCTCGTTGCACAGAAGAAAGCTTCCTTTTTCTAACCATATAAATAACTATTGTATTATCTCGGGAAGCTCTTGTAAAAAATGGTCCTCAAAATAAAAATTAAATTCAAACTTTTCTTTAGATTATGTTGATTCCTGAACACGTAAAAATATCTCGATTAGGTAAAAATGTGTAACTCTAGAGCCAAAATTCACAAAATGTGTAACTCTTCCCAAAATTTACTTATAGGTTTTTTGATTGTCCTCAAAACGAATCTGAAAACTGTTATGAAACAAATGAGCCGAGTAACAGTACTAATAATTTAAAAAAAAATCCAAGAATGAAAGAAAATAAAAAGTTAGTCGATCACTTTGAGAGGGAGGTTTGTAAGAGTTTTGAATAACAAATAACAATTAGGAATGATTCACATCGTATCAGTTTTAAAATCCCCCACCTACCCCCACCAGTAAGTAAACAAAGAGTATATGCGGACGAGTAAAAAGTACGTTTTTGTATCCAAAACTCCGACCATATTTCGGAGAAAATTCTACCGATTCTCATCAAATTTATAGGGTAAATAAAGGCTCTAGAGTTACACATTTTTACCTAATCGAGATATTTTTACGTGTCCAGGAATCAACATAATATAAAAAAAAGTTTGAATTTAATTTTTATTTTGAGGACCATTTTTTTACAAGCGCTTCCCGAGATAATACAATAGTTATCTATATGGTTAGAAAAAGGAAGCTTTCTTCTATGCAACGAGCTCAAGAATGTAAAAATCGGATCAGCTCAACACGAGATGCAGAATTTGAAACTACACATACAATTTTCCTGAAAAATTTTTAAGCTGCTCCTGACAGGAATTTTTTTTTATTTTTTGTTTTGGTTTGATATTTAAGACATCAGGGTTTCTTGAGGCGCTGAACTCAATTCTGCTATTTATTTTTACGTGAAAAAATTTATAAAGCTAGTTTACTTGAAAACTTGAAGCTTTTTAAAATTAAATTGAAGAAATATGAATAATTCTTTAACGATTGTATTTTTCCTTTAATCTACTCTCTAAAATAAATGAATTAGTGAAAGAATCATGGCGATATCATTTTCCAAACTCAAGATAAAAAATAAAGGATTTTCAAGGTATTTTATTTTATTTCTCAGCACCTAAGGCCCATTGGGCGGAACGCTCGGAAACGTGTCGACTATTTTTCGATGTAGAATCACCAGGAAAAAAATCTGGTTCGTGCGAGCAACACACAACTTTCACTTACCAACTTACTTAGATTAGAAATTGACGTGTTTTGCTAAATATCATCTCCCAAAGTCACACATTTTTCTACATTCATATCTTATTTTTGTTAATCGTTAAAGCCGTTTTTGAGTAAATAAAAAAACCCCGTGAAAATGATAAAAAATTTATTAAGTAAAGTCCCCCCTCCCGTTGATCAATTTTAATGAAATTTTTACAGTCATATCTCGGGAATATAAATACATAAAATACCAAGTTTGATCAAAATCGTTGAAACCGTTTTTGAGTAAATAAAAAAAACACGTGAAAATGATACAAAATTTATTAAGTAAAGTCCCCCCTCCGGTTGATCAATTGTGATGAAGTGTTGGTTATCACATCTTTGGCATATAAATACATCAAATACCAAGTTTGATCAAAATCGTTAAAACCGTTTTTGAGTAAATAAAAGAAACATGTGAAAATGATACAAAATTTATTAAGTAAAGTCCCTCATCCGGTTGATCAATTTTGATGAAATTTTTACAGTCATATTTCAGGCATATAAATACATCAAATACTCAGTTTAATCAAAATCGTTAGAGCCGTTTTTGAGAAAATCGAAAAAAACTTAAAAAATTATTAAATAAAGTACCCCCTCCCTTTGAGCAAATTTGATGAAATTTTTGCTGTCACATCGCGGGCTTATACATACTCTAAATACCCAATTTCAGGTTCGCACGATTTATAGTTTTTGAGCTAGTCTGTTCACATACACACACACACACACACACACACACACACACACACACACAGACACACACACACAGACCATTTCGCGGGACTTGGTTATTTTGACTCAGGGGACCCCAAAACGTGTATTTCCGTTGAAAACCGGAAGTCGAAAATTTTCACGATCGCAATACTTCCACTTACTATATATTTCATATATAGGTAAGTGAAAGTAAAAAAATCTGGTGCGAGCGCGCAACACACAACTTTCACTTACCAACTTACTTAGATAAGAAATTGACGTGTTTTGTTAAATATCATTTCCCAAAGTCACACATTTTTCTACGTTCATATCTTATTTTTATTAATCGTTAAAGCCGTTTTTGAGTAAATAAAAAACCCCGTGAAAATGATACAAAATTTATTAAGTAAAGTCCCCCCTTCGGTTGATCAATTTTGATGAAATGTTGGCTATCACATATTTGGCATATACATACATCAAATACCCAGTTTGGTCACAATCGTGAAAGCCGTTTTTGAGTAAATAAAAAAAGCACGTAAAAATGATACAAAATTTATTAAGTAAAGTGCCCCCTGCGGTTGATCAATTTTGATGAAATTTTTACAGACATATCTCGGGCATATAAATAGATCAAATACTAAGTTTAATCAAAATCGTTAGAGCCGTTTTTGACAAAATCAAAAAAACACGTGAAAATGTTACAAAATTTATTAAGTAAAGTCCCCCCTCCGGTTAATCAATTTTGATGAAATTTTTACAGTCATATCTCGGGCATATAAATACATCAAATACCCAGTTTGATCAAAATCGTTAAAGCCGATTTAGAGTAAATAAAAAAAACACGTGAAAATGTTACAAAATTTATTAAGTAAAGTCCCCCCTCCGGTTAATCAATTTTGATGAAATTTTTACAGTCATACCTCCGGCATATAAATAGATGAAATACTCAGTTTAATCAAAATCGTTAGAGCCGTTTTTGAGAAAATCGAAAAAAACCTAAAAAGTTATTAAGTAAAGTACCCCCTCCCTTTAAGTAATTTTGATGAAATTTATGCTGTCACATCGCGGGCATATACCTACACTAAATACCCAATTTCAGGATCGCACGGTTTATAGTTTTTGAGCTAGTCTGTTCACATACACACACACACACACACACACACACACACACACACACACACACACACACACACACAGACACACACACACACACAGACCATTTCGCGGGACTTGGTCATTTCGACTCAGGGGACCCCAAAACGTGTATTTCCGTTGAAAACCGGAAGTCGAATTTTTTCACGATCGCAATACTTCCACTTACTATATATTTAGTACGTGGGCCAGACCCCCTTACCGTGCACCCCCCCCCACATCCCTATAAATTGCATATCGTTGTGTTCCTTGTGAAAAAAGATTAAGAAAAAGCAAATGTTCCCAGAAAAAAAAGTGGCCGCACTAACCGAAAATGGCGTTCAAACATGGCGGAATGACGACTTTGATTTTAGTTAGTTTTTTTATTACTGACATTCACCATTATGCTTAATTTCGCCATAACTGGTATTTTATTAAAGCTAGATAGTTCTAGATTCAGAATAAATAAACAAACGTTCTAAAATAATTAGTCTTGACAACATAAAATACATTTAAAGTCAATTTTTTCAAGTCTCTCGCGTAAAAGTTAAAATTCCAAGTTAATTTGTGATTAAACAGCCATCGTTAACGAAAAACACCCTGAAATAAAACATCTGGAGCAATTATTCTTCTTTAAAAATCAGTGGTCAAATTTCAAACAATATCAACTAGTTTCATAGAAAACGGACCTACAAGGCGAAAAGGCGCCGGTGACTCGGGCGCATCCTGTCCTCTGCCACATCGTTCAGTTCTTATACATCATATAATTACAGCGGGTTTAGGATATTATTTTGAATTTATAATCAAGCCTATGTAACTGCAAGTTTTTAATTTACAGAAATAATTAATATAACCTTTATCTTTTTTTATTATTTTTTTTTATTTTTTTTTTTTAAATCTGATAAATAAAGGATATATATCTGATCAATAATAATGAATTAGTCGCAGATTGCACATTATCTAAACCTCACTTATATTGACATAAACTGGTTATCTTGAAATTAAATAATAATGCTCTCATGGTAGTAGTTGGGTTACTGACACTGGCTTCTGATCATTCGTGAAATTTGAAATAAATGCATTTTTGCAAAGTATTGATTATTTACAGATTTAAAAACAACCCGAATAAAAAGTTCTGTTTGTTCGTTGATATGTAGAAATTATTCGTAATACAATTTAGGAAGTATATACATAACACAATTTAATAGCTCACAACAATTAATGAATTAATAGTTACACGATGTGTGTTTGTGTGTGTATATATATACATTTATATATATATATATATATATATATATATATATATATACATACATATTGTGATTAATTTAAAATTAAACCACTACTGGAGAGGAAAACCAATTAAAACATGTAAGTATTCATGCATCTAATGATCTATAATCCACGAAGTTGTGGCCTTTTTCGGTTTCTGGCATATAACTACACATCAAAAAGTTTACTTTCTCTTTTTTTCTAAAAAGGGGTATACTAATACAAATAAAATGAAATATTTGGAGTGGTAATCGGATTAGTTATTTAACCAAATTCGAACATGAAAGATCGGTAATTTTTATCATTTTGATGGAAACTCATGTTCCAACGCCTATAACTCGACAATATGTGCTCTAAATGAAAAATGTCACAGACAAAAGTTTTAGGACATTAAATTTAGCATAAAATAAGCCCGTCTATTTTAAAATTAATTTATTCCTGCGTAGAGATACAAATGAAAAATTGAAAGTATTTGTAGCGCTTTCTTCATTCTTTTAACTACATCTTCATTCCTTCATACATCTACATGTCAAAAAGTGTACTTTCTCCTTTTTTCGAAAAAAAGGGTATACTAATACAAATAAAATGAAATATTTGGAGTGGAAATCGGATTAGTTATTTAGCCAAATTTGAACTTGTAAGATAGGTAATTTTTACCATTTTGGTAGAAACTCATGTTCCAACGCCTACAAATTGACAATATGTACTCTAAATGAAAAATGTTACAGATAAAAGTTTCAGAACATTAAATTTAGCATAAAATAAGCCTACCGAAATAGTTAGTTCTGTCAATATTATATCATATCCCCTTAGTTTTCACAAAAAGAAGGAATCAAGCGCTACGAATACTTTCACGTTTTCATTTGTATCTCTACTTAGTAATAAGTTAATTTAAAAATAAATGGGCATGTTTTATACTAAATTTAATGTTCTAAAACTTTTATCTGTAACATTTTTCATTTAGAGTTCATATTATCGAGTTATAGGCGTTGGAACATGAGTTTTTACTAAAATGGTAAAAATTACCGATCTTTGATGTCCGGATTCGGCTAAATAACTAATCCGATTTCCACTCCAAATATTTCATTTTATTTGTATTAGTATACCCTTTTTTTGAAAAAAGGAGAAAGTAAACTTTTTGACATGTAGATATAGGAAGGAATGAAGATGTAGTTAAAAGTATGAAGTAAGCGCTACAAATACTTTCACTTTTTCATTTGTATCTCTACGCAGGAATAAATTAATTTTAAAATAAATGGGCTTATTTTATGCTATATTTAATGTCCTAAAACTTTTATCTCGGACATTTTTCATTTAGATTACATATTGTCGAGTTATAGGCGTTGGAACATGAGTTTTCATCAAAATGATAAAAATTACCGATCTTTCATGTTCGAATTTGGTTAAATAACTAATCCGATTACCACTCCAAATATTTCATTTTATTTGTATTAGTATACCTTTTTTTAGAAAAAAAGAGAAAGTAAACTTTTTGATGTGTAGTTATATGCCAGAAACCGAAAAAGGCCACAACTTCGTGGATTATAGATCATTAAATGCATGAATACTTACATGTTTTAATTGGTTTTCCTCTCCAGTAGTGGTTTAATTTTAAATTAATCACAATATGTATGTATGTATATATATATATATATATATATATATATATATATATAAATGTATATATATACACACACAAACACACATCGTGTAACTATTAATTCATTAATTGTTGTGAGCTATTAAATTGTGTTATGTATATACTTCCTAAATTGTATTACGAATAATTTCTACATATCAACGAACAAACAGAACTTTTTATTCGGGTTGTTTTTAAATCTGTAAATAATCAATACTTTGCAAAAATGCATTTATTTCAAATTTCACGAATGATCAGAAGCCAGTGTCAGTAACCCAACTACTACCATGAGAACATTATTATTTAATTTCAAGATAACCAGTTTATGTCAATATAAGTGAGGTTTAGATAATGTGCAATCTGCGACTAATTCATTATTATTGATCAGATATATATCCTTTATTTATCAGATTTAAAAAAAAAAAATAAAAAAAATAATAAAAAAAGATAAAGGTTATATTAATTATTTCTGTAAATTAAAAACTTGCAGTTACATAGGCTTGATTATAAATTCAAAATAATATCCTAAACCCGCTGTAATTATATGATGTATAAGAACTGAACGATGTGGCAGAGGACAGGATGCGCCCGAGTCACCGGCGCCTTTTCGCCTTGTAGGTCCGTTTTCTATGAAACTAGTTGATATTGTTTGAAATTTGACCACTGATTTTTAAAGAAGAATAATTGCTCCAGATGTTTTATTTCAGGGTGTTTTTCGTTAACGATGGCTGTTTAATCACAAATTAACTTGGAATTTTAACTTTTACGCGAGAGACTTGAAAAAATTGACTTTAAATGTATTTTATGTTGTCAAGACTAATTATTTTAGAACGTTTGTTTATTTATTCTGAATCTAGAACTATCTAAATTTAATAAAATACCAGTTATGGCGAAATTAAGCATAATGGTGAATGTCAGTAATAAAAAAACTAACTAAAATCAAAGTCGTCATTCCGCCATGTTTGAACGCCATTTTCGGTTAGTGCGGCCACTTTTTTTTCTGGGAACATTGGCTTTTTCTTAATCTTTTTTCACAAGGAACACAACGATATGCAATTTATAGGGATGTGGGGGGGGGGGGGTGCACGGTAAGGGGGTCTGGCCCACCGTGTAATTTCATATATAGGTAAGTGAAAGTAAAAAAATCTGGTGCGAGCGCGCAACACACAACTTTCACTTACCAACTTACTTAGATAAGAAATTGACGTGTTTTGTTAAATATCATTTCCCAAAGTCACACATTTTTCTACGTTCATATCTTATTTTTATTAATCGTTAAAAAATGTTACAAAATTTATTAAGTAAAGTCCCCCCTCCGGTTAATCAATTTTGATGAAATTTTTACAGTCATATCTCGGGCATATAAATACATCAAATACCCAGTTTGATCAAAATCGTTAAAGCCGATTTAGAGTAAATAAAAAAAACACGTGAAAATGTTACAAAATTTATTAAGTAAAGTCCCCCCTCCGGTTAATCAATTTTGATGAAATTTTTACAGTCATACCTCCGGCATATAAATAGATGAAATACTCAGTTTAATCAAAATCGTTAAAAACCGTAAAAACCGGAAGTCGAATTTTTTCACGATCGCAATACTTCCACTTACTATATATTTCATATATAGGTAAGTGAAAGTAAAAATGGGCCCGATCGACGACCCCATAGCTGTGCCCTCCCCTTGTAAGTAGCTAATAATTTGTTTTGATAGTATTTCACATTTTAATACTCAATAGCTTGAAAACTTAGACTCCGTTCATCAAACACTTGTCATATCGCTTTTTAGATACATTACTGGTCTAAATAAAAAGTGCATTTTTAAAAAAAAAAAAAAAAAAAAAAATTTTTTTTCAGTCTTGTTCTAATGCTCGAATCATATGGTTATTTTTGTGTTACTGTTTCGTTAGAAGTTGATACTTTTTGTAACCTTCTTAATAATTTGAGTTTATATCGTTTGTGTGGCATTGTAAATCATTATTTTCTTCGAATAAAATTATTTAAACCCACTCAAGTGTTAGAATATTTTACTTAATATATATTTTATTATTATAATACAACTACTACTCAAATCTTAAATTTACGAAATCATAATTAAAAATTTCGTTTATCAAATAATGTAAGACCTAATTTTAAGGTTAAAATGGGTGGTGAGAATCGCTTATCTGGCTAAAAGATTTAAGTTTGTATCATTTTTCATCAAATAATTATTACGAGTATTATTAACGGAGGAACTTACTATGAAGTATAGTATAGTTTGAAGAAGCTTATGCAACCACATATATCTAAAACTTATTTTTTAAAACTATATTTCATTTTTTTAGTCATAATATTTGTACCTTCACTTACCTATATCTTTTACATTTAATTCTGTTCAAACCAAAAATGCTACACAAATTGTGAGCAATGAATAAAAATCTGATTATACTATCTCAAGTATAATTATTATACAGGAAGATCAGGAATATTATAGATAACAGATAGATTCCCAATATCTTACATTAGGTCTATGTATATGGCAGTAATTGTAATGTGTAAAAAGTGAAAAATATTCTATTAAAAAAATGTGACCTATTACATTGTAATGGAAAATGTAAGAAATATAGAAAATATGCTGTGACCAAGCCACCAAATTATGAAAAGAAAATATATAACTGAAGAATATTGCCCTGAAGATGGACGAAATAGTCTGAAACGTTGGCGTTTTACTATGTTGGTATAATGTTTAAATAAATGATATTGGGAAGATTGACATTCACCTATCTATCTATTATAAAAATCTGAGTGTTTTGTAGAGAAATTACCATTTGATTGTTCTTCACTCAATTTTTTTTAACTTTTTCATACCTTGTTGTTGGATTTTTGTTTTTAAAAAGTTGATATTTATTTATTTTTTAAATTCTTTAGGTGCATATCCGTAGTCTCGTTTCTATACTAAATTCTTAGTTGAATACTATTCTATAGTATTCTAAGGATACTAAATTCTTTTATAAAACTTAAAAATCACGTTTTATTTTGCTTATTTGATCATCTGTGGATTAGGCTTTTCTTCTCGATCTGGATGACATATGTTGAGATAGGCATCTCATTTGGAAGTGAGGGGGCGAGTTGGAGGGGGGTGTTAGTGACGATGTACGGCGGAAAGGGTGTTTGACCCACTGACTAAATCCCACCCCCTTTTGCCCTTATGTACTACATTTCAAACGTAAGGATTTCTTCGGTCGATCAAAGGAAAACATTATTATTAAAAAAAAAAAAAAAAAAAAAAATCATAGGGTTTTAATTTTAACTTAAAGAAATAGGTAAACAAGTCCTAATTTTATTACAAGATATACATGAGTCTAATGTTTGAAGGGTCCTCTAAGTCATCTATGAAGTCAGACTTTAACAAACTAACCGTAGGGAAGATTTCACAATTAAATCCACAGGGTGCCAATAACTAGATTTGGCACTTTTAACAATAAATAATGCCATATTGTAAAACTATTGAACTTTTGACCCAAAAAACCTCTTGAGTCTTTATGAGGATAGAAAATGAGGAGCTATAGGAAGTTTCTATTTGATCCCTTTATAAAAAGTACTTTTTTTTAATTTAACCACAGAAATGTAGTCTTAAGGGTGCCAATAACTGTACGGTTTACCCTACTGAAATATTAATAAAAAATATATATTATTATTATTGTTATTTGTAATTATTCTTTACGAAGATGTAAAATTATTAACATCAAATTTTGCCTAATATTGAACTCAATTAACGCCGAAAGTACTAAACGGTGCATTCTGTTTTCAATTTTATGGTATTTCATAATGAAAGATGAAAGAATGCTGATACAATATTTATGCCTTCCATTATAAAACCTTTTACCTAACACAGACTGAAATATTTATGAGTTTTACTAATATATTTGTGGAAAATATCGTCTTTACAGATTGTGCGAATATTGTATATATGTACTATTAGAACATTGCGCACCCGACTTATATCTACAGCCTACGTTTTGTATGGTGGATTGAGAAACTCGAAATATTAAACCATTTTAAAAAGAATTCCTTGATCGGCAACTGCAAATAATTTTTTGTCGGATCTTCTTGTCTGTCAGGTATCTGACTTCTCATTCATTTCTACACATCTCAGAAAATAACTTTTCCCCCTTTTTCTGCGAAAACTTAGCTGCCGACAGTGGCGTTATGTTATGCCATTTTTTCTCTCGTCCCATTTTTTCAAACAAAACCGAATTCAAACATGAATGCCTTGCCAGGCCACACTGTTTTCAGGTGGATTAGGATTTCCAAGAATGAAACGAAAACAGTCTTTTTAAGACGCACTTGATTAATTAGCGAGCTAAATCTGATTGAGACATTTTTGTTTTTGTTTTCCAAAGATTTGTAATCAGCTGTTGTAAAAATTTATTAATTCAATATTACACTGAATGAACCTAAGATTCATGAAATTCTGCCGCTTACTTCATGCTTTAATAATTTATTATTCGAAAAATATACACGTATGAAGAATAAACACATCGATGCTGTTATTATAAATTTATTGTTTGAAAAAAATAAGAAAAAATGCACTTAATCATAAACAGCAATCCTTTAGAAATATTTTCGCATGACTTAGTATTTGGGGGAGAAAAGGAAATATTCTGTGGAAGTGATTCGTTGATTTCGTTACAATAGACAAACGTTCCATAATTGGTGGAACGGTTCCAATTAATTGGGTTTTCCCGGGAACCGTCGCCTGTTAATTAAAAATCCGGAACATGTTTATCTCTACAATGGAATTGACTAACACTGACAAAGAAGGCCCTAATGCATTGAGAGAGAGAGAGAGAGAGAGAGAAAGGATTGTCTCGAGATAATGCCAGAAGGGCTAAGAAAGTAAAATGAGCCTTATAAAAGAGAACTAATGATAAAGAAGAAAGCGGGGACTGGATGAAAATTCGATTCCCGCCCTCCCCCGGGGCGGGGGTGGTAAGGGGGGGGGTCTTCAGGGAAAAGAGGGTTCGGACCATTAATATCAGACCCTTTTCTCCATCTTTTTTTTTTCCTCCTTTCGTTTCTTCTTATTTCCGATTTTCTTTCTCCGAGACCCCATTCTTTATGTACCCTTCATTTAAAAGTTGGTGCCTCAGGAAAAGAAGCAATCGAGGGGAGGCTTTATCGTGATTACCATCCCCCCGACGATGAAATCCTTACAAAAAATTGGGCCCCTAGCGAGTGGAGGGAGGGGGGGGCGGTAAGTGATGGCTGAAGCAATTAAAAGTCTTAAAAACAAAATTGAGTCCCCCTCCCCCGAACCCGCCTTTTCATTCCCCCCGCGGGGTTTTTAATCATAGCGCCCCCTCCATCCTCCTTCCCCTTATATTCCTTAAAAGGCCTTATATAGCTAGTTTTCTTTCTCATTTTTTGGTCATTATCCTTTGCCTTAGGAAATATTTAAAATATATTCCCCATTACCCTATTTCTCTTTGTTTCAAGAGAGTGAGAAATTTTATTTAAAAAAAAAGGAAGTAATCATAACAAATAATAATAAAAAATCAAGGAAAAGACACTGTAGCTGTAGAAACGGTGACGTTTTGAAGTAGAAGAGAAAATATTTGAAGCCGTGAAAAAATGTAGATATTTAGGAACCACAATAACTAGAAAAAACGAAAGTGAAGAGGAAATTAAGGCTAGGCGGAAGGCGGGGAACTCTTGTTATTTTTCGTTTGCAAAATTACTCATGCCTTCTGTCCCAAAATTTTAAAATTAGAATTTATAAAATTACAATTCTCCCGACTGTTCTTGACGGTTGTGAAGTATGGCCGCTTACAGTGAGGGATGAGCAACGCCGTATGACCTTTGAAAATAAAGTACTGCGTAGAATATTTAGGCCGAAGAAGGATGGGAGGATTCGTCGAAGACTGATATTGTGTAGTTGGGATTGAACGGGGGGAGGTGGATGGAGGTGTGTAGGGAGCGACTGATGTCGGGCCTTCGAATTCGCTAAACGTTATTAATACGTTAACAATAATAAAGAAGAAAGCTGCCCTGCTTAATAGGGTTGCTAATCATACAGCATACTTACCAATCAGTACCGGGCATAAAACATTTGTTTGTTTTATACATCTGTTTCCGATGTTGTTTGTTTTCGATAGAAATATTGTATTACAATATGTCTAGCTATCAATGCTAGACTAGTCTAACTTCAAATCACAATTTCACTTTCACTTACATATATATGAAATATTTTGTCTTCGGGTTTTTAACGGAAATAGACGTTTTGTTTCCCCTGAGTGACATTGTGCGAGTCTGTGTGTTATCAGACTAGGACAGAAACTAGAAGTCTTTTGAAACTAAAATTAGGTACTTGGGGTAGGTTTGACATTTTGTACTTGGGGTTGACCCTTGATGTTACAGCAAATTCATTGCCATAGTTGTTTCCTCTTAACGATTTCTAAGGTTTTTTTTTTTTTTTTTTTTTTTTTTTTTTTTTGGGACTTCAAGGCTTCTACTGAAGCCCTATACCGCCCATACTAACACCCATGGCACTGGGCGATACTTCTCCTACGAAAGAAAAGTACCACCCAGGGCGGGACTCGAACCCGCAGCTCCGGCATGGGAGTACGGCACTTTACCGCACAGCCACACCGGGCCCCAATTTCTAAGGTTGTTCACACATTTAACGAAATATCTTTGCCAGCTTAAGTAGTTTAGTAAATGACGTTGAGCGGATTTTTTTTTTTCAATGGATTTCTTCCACGAAATATCTTCTAGTTGTCTTATTCTATGTCTGTGCGAGACCTCGTTTTGACCGCGTTAGTGATGATCCTGGAATATTCTAACAATCGGAAAAAGAAGGCTACGGATATAAAGGAACGGATAAGAAGAAATTTGAATTGGCTCACCTGAATTTTTTTTTAGTTAGATCGTTTTGCATTGGGCGAGCAATTTTATGATGTGGCGCCTACGTTGTAGGTATTCATATATAGGTTTGTTTGTCTTTGAGATTACTCTCAAATCTTGTCAAATATAAGATATTAATTTTAAAAAAATATTTTATTTGGTTATATACATATAGGGGAGAGCGGGGTTGGTTGGCAACAGTTTTCACTTTTTTGATTGTTAAGTCGTTCCTGTTAATATAATCCCAGTAGGGCTGATATCACTGTAAACTACAAGTTTTGAAGTACTTCAAGTATTTTTTTCACAACGTAATATTTAATAGATTGTTATTAAAAGCTGCACTATAATGGTATAATAATTTTGAATCGGTTTTTAACAGCTTTTAAGGGGAAAATAGAATGACTATAGAAGAAGATAGAAGTTTAGACTGTCGTCACTTTTTGCATAAGGAAAATTGCTCTCATCTTCCTCGCTGGAACTAAAGACAGTTGGTAGTTTCACCTTTCTTTATTTTTACTTTGCTTTTGTGAATTGCTACTGCGCCAAAAACCCCAGTTTAAGAGAGCCAACTAACCCCACAGGAGAAATCATATGAAACATGGCTGCCTGTTTGTTGAGAACAATCAAACAAGAAACTGGTTAATCGAAAGGTTAGGTTTTTCAAAAGAGTTTGGGGCTATGTGAATAGAATCGGAGTCAAATATTTTACCATGCCTTTAAACCAAATTTACTGAAAATATAAAAATTTACTTACATGTTGTAAAATCAATCAATGAAGCACACTCTTCTCTAAATTATAAGCATCGGATTGAAAACTCAGGACAAGACTCCCGAGGTCAACCGGGTGACTTGGTACAATGGTGGGGCCTTCACAATAGGTTTGACGGAAACTATAAGCCGATGGCCAACCTACCCCCTATGCCAACCAACCCCGCTCTCCCCTAATCTTCCAATCGCATAAAGTAATTCTTAAGATTAATCTTGTTTAAATTAAAAAAAGGAAGCCAAAGTATCAAAAGGTGAACGGGGGAGAAAGATGATAGCAAAGCAAAAATGAAAAATTTAATTATTTTCTTTGGGATAACCACTTTTCTTTAATTTTTCGATAATAAGTGGCATTATTGAAAATTTAAAAATTAAATCAGTTCTATTGAGATCGCTTATTCAAAATCACACAGTGTATATTCTGACATGAGATGTATAGTGAATTAATAGAAAAAAAATCTGGTGCGTGCGCGCAACACACAACTTTCACTTACCAACTTACTTAGATTAGAAATTGACGTGTTTTGCTAAATATCATTTCCCTAAGTCACACATTCTTCTACATTCATATCTTATTTTTGTTAATCGTTAAAGCCGTTTTTGAGTAAATAAAAAAACCCCGTGAAAATGATACAAAATTTTTTAAGTAAAGTCCCCCCTCCCGTAGATCAATTTTGATGAAATTTTTACAGTCATATCTCCGGCATATAAATACATCAAATACCAAGTTTGATCAAAATCGTTAAAACCGTTTTTGAGTAAATAAAATAAACACGTGAAAATGATACAAAATTTATTAAGTAAAGTCCCCCCTCCGGTTGATCAATTGTGATGAAATGTTGGTTATCACATCTTTGGCATATAAATACATCAAATACCAAGTTTTATCAAAATCGTTAAAACCGTTTTTGAGTAAATAAAAAAAACATGTGAAAATGATACAAAATTTATTAAGTAAAGTCCCCCATCCGGTTGATCAATTTTGATGAAATTTTTACAATCATATTTCAGGCATATAAATAGATTAAATACTCAGTTTAATCAAAATCGTTAGAGCCGTTTTTGAGAAAATCGAAAAAACCTAAAAAGTTATTAAAGTACCTCCTCCCTTTGAGCAATTTTGATGAAATTTATGCTGTCACATCGCGGGCATATACCTACACTAAATACCCAATTTCAGGATCGCACGGTTTATAGTTTTTGAGCTAGTCTGTTCACACACACACACACACACACACACACAGACACACACACACACACACACACACAGACCATTTTGCGGGACTTGGTTATTTCGACTCAGGGGACCCCAAAACGTGTATTTCCGTTGAAAACCGGAAGTCGAAAATTTTCACGATCGCAATACTTCCACTTACTATATATTTCATATATAGGTAAGTGAAAGTAAAAAGTTATTGATGACCTAGCTTGACCTTTAGTTACTCACGCGTTGTTATAGAAGAATTTGTTTATGAAATACGAATACTATATAAGTAACTAATCAAAACATACCTACTATACTCTAATAAAATAATTTATAGTTAAACACTCAATCATTATTAATCAGCATATTTAGTTTATTTTTTTTTTAAATTTGTGTGCATCTAGAAACACACATACAACACACACATATATGTGCAGACTTGTAATACATATGTTGGAAGCAGCCTGAATTGAGAACAGAGGTTCAGCCATTTTGAAAAAAAAGAAAAAAGAAATCAATATTTGAAGGGTGGGATGGGTAGGGGCTGTCCATTATTCTGCTGACCTCCCCTCTGCGTCATCCTGCCATTTTTCTACCTCCATTCAATAACTTACACAGCTGTTTAATTTTAGTTAATTATTTGTTATTTATTGAATTAATTATAATAATAATTTTATTATTATTATTTTTTATTCGATTTTAGGGGAATTTAGTTAGTATGAATTCAGACATTGATATAAAAATTTTAAATTCACTGATACCCTATTTCTCTGATGATCAATAGTAAAGTTATAATTAGTTATTATCATTGCATTTATTTTATTGAAAATATATTTTTAGTATACGAAATTATCAAACTTTAATCCTCGTAATCAGTTTTATAATATCCCTCTAACACATTACAATAAATTACATAATATAATGGCTATAAATGTTTGATATATAATGATACTCTATTTATGCATTTTTTTTTTCTACGCCTTGTGTAATGCTTTTTAATTGTGCTAATTTTATTATACCTTAACACATAATAATTCTGTGTAGTTACAACAATGTAATGTAATTATATTCATTTGTACCAAAGTCTAATAATTTTAAGATATACTACATAATTTTTTAGAATGCTTTATATCTAGTAATTATATAGCTCTAAAATAAGCTGTAATAATGTATTATAATTATTAATTAAGCTGTTGAAAAATTAAGAATACACTTGGTTGGGCGTCCATTTATCTGTTGTTGTAACCATTCCTCCGTTCGTCGCACTTTTCATTTATGATATTATTTTATATCAAAAGAAAAACTATCGGGTTCTAAATCTATTTTACGATTTTAATTCCACGAAGCATCCAATGAAGACTTAATCGAGTGAGAATCACAGAGGCTGTGACGCGAAAACCTTTCCGGTCTCTCACTCCCAAAGAGGAATCGAACGGGAAATCAAGCGTGGATAGGGTCATCCGAACAAATGATCAACTATTCGCCTATCGGACCGAAACAAACTATGGCCTTGCTATTTCCAAGAATAGAAACTCTTTGAACTGTTTTTCGTCCTAATCTATTAGTAGGATCAACTCGTATAAATTTACTGAAAAGCCTATTCCCTCTAAAATCATCTGCTTCGGACTGCTGTTGTGAGGAAGTTTACACCATGTAATTAAACTTTATACAACTTTCGATAAAAAATTTTATTCAAAAAGTAAGCTGCTAATCGGAAAATGGAATGGGTTAGTTTTTTTTACTTTCACTTAACTATATATGAAATATATAGTAAGTGGAAGTATTGCGATCGTGAAAAAATTCGACTTCCGGTTTTCAACGGAAATACACGTTTTGGGGTCCCCTGAGTCGAAATGACCAAGTCCCGCGAAATGGTCTGTGTGTGTGTGTGTGTGTGTGTGTGTGTGTGTGTGTGAGTGTGTGTGTGTGTGTGTGTGTGTGTGTGTGTGTGTGTGTGTGTGTGTGTGTGTGTGTGTGTGTGTGTGTGTGTGTATGTGAACAGACTAGCTCAAAAACTATAAACCGTGCGATCCTGAAATTGGGTATTTAGTGTAGGTATATGCCCGCGATGTGACAGCATAAATTTCATCAAAATTACTTAAAGGGAGGGGGTACTTTACTTAATAACTTTTTAGGTTTTTTTCGATTTTCTCAAAAACGGCTCTAACGATTTTGATTAAACTGAGTATTTCATCTATTTATATGCCCGAGATATGACAGTAAAAATTTCATCAAAATTGATCAATTGGAGGGGACACTTTAATGAATAAATTTTGTAACATTTTCACGTGTTTTTTTTATTTACTCTAAATCGGCTTTAACGATTTTGATCAAACTGGGTATTTGATGTATTTATATACCCGAGATATGACTGTAAAAATTTCATCAAAATTGATTAACCGGAGGGGGGACTTTACTTAATAAATTTTGTAACATTTTCACGTGTTTTTTTGATTTTCTCAAAAACGGTTTTAACGATTTTGATTAAACTTAGTATTTGATCTATTTATATGCCCGAGATATGTCTGTAAAAATTTCATCAAAATTGATCAGCCGCAGGGGGAACTTTACTTAATAAATTTTGTATCTTTTTTACGTCCTTTTTTTATTTACTCAAAAACGGCTTTCACGATTGTGACCAAACTGGGTATTTGATGTATGTATATGCCAAATATGTGATAGCCAACATTTCATCATAATTGATCAACCGAAGGGGGGACTTTACTTAATAAATTTTGTATCATTTTCACGGGGTTTTTTATTTACTCAAAAACGGCTTTAACGATTAATAAAAATAAGATATGAATGTAGAAAAATGTGTGACTTTGGGAAATGATATTTAACAAAACACGTCAATTTCTTATCTAAGTAAGTTGGTAAGTGAAAGTTGTGTGTTGCGCGCACGCACCAGATTTTTTTTTTTTTTTTTTTATAGTTAGATTCCTTAATTTAAATATCAGAAAAAGTTGTAGACGATCGAGGACCTGATAGGACATGCTAAAAATTTGTGAAATCAGTAGTTTAGTGTTGGCACCAGACTAAATTTTGGTGTTTATGGGTGCAGTATTTATAATCTGCGCAGAATCCAAATGTTGTCGTCGCCGGTATTCCCAGAAGGGGAAAAAAATAATAATTATAAACAAAACTGGAAAACCCATGACAGGCGGAGGATGAAACGCTTGTAAAGTTAATGTTTCGTAAAGCTAAGGGAAAAGTTTTTTTTTTTTAAATAAATAAGTTGGTTGGACTGGATAAGTTTGACTTTACTATTTAACATAAACTATTTAATATATACTAAGCTATTTCGATAACGCACTATAGTGCCTTATCTTTGGTAAACAATGTATTATTAATATATTATAATATGAGGGGCTAAAAAGAAATAATTTTCTTTATCAGTATATTAATACTTTCTTTTAAAAACTAATTTTTATGTAGCCAAATTGAAAATTAAAGAAATTTGTAGCTTCACTTTATTATCATTAAACACCTTGACAGATGTTTGGCATACTTTCTGCCTAATAGTAAAGAAAGTCCTCGACAACCCTCTGATGAATGGTAATTTCTTAAAGTAGTAGTTTCGGACAGGGGGAAGGTCCTAGGGGGAGGGGGGTATAGAGGATTGAACCCCACGAAATTAAAAAAAAAACATCAGTTGATTTAATTTGAGTAACTAATTTTTCCAAATTTTCTGGTAAAGTGGTATTTATATATGAAACTTTGAGAAAGTTTTTATTACAATTTTCCATTTTCACTGTGAAAGTCGCTGTTACTGACTCGTCAATTTTAGAAATTTTGAATGCAAATGCTATGTCTCTTGTTTTCTCAACAAATAATTAATTATTTGATGAGTGTATGTTTCAATGTTTGTGCAAGTTTACAGATTTCGAATTTTTGAAGGCACTAGAGATGTTTTTACATTTAAATGATATAATTGAGAGCATTAATATTCATTACCATGCAACACGAATTATTTTATTATATATAATAATTTAATAAATAATAGAATAGATAAAATTATTATGAACTTAAGGAATTACTAGCTGACCCGCGCGGAGCATTCGCACTCTTAACTTACTTAAATCTCACTTAATTAAAGTACCTACATACTGTACATTTAGTGCGTCATGGGCATAGTTGAGGGTTGAAGTAAAGAATAGATGCGTTTAAATTGTAGATTATTTATTTATTTTTTTAAAAATAGGTTTAAGGTAGTTACATAGTATTTATAGGACCTCTTTGAACACTATGTTTGAATTTACGATGTGGTCATCTGTGATTGTTTGTTGGTGGGTTTGTTTTATATAGACATAGATGTCAATGAAAGAGCGCACCCTGGAAAACGCCGCATACTTATGTAAATACACATATTTCTTGGAAAGCGTGTGCCCTGATTCTATTGACTGAAATCGCATGTTTTTACTTGTAACTTGCAAACAATGGCGACAATCGGAAAAGTGTATATAACCAAAAATGTTCGTCTCGACAAACTGAAAATACCTTCAGTATGTACTACCTATAAAAAAGCCCTGGGACCATTTCGGCTGAGAATTGCCGTTTTTCGCTTACAACTCTCAAACGAAAGGGTTTTTTTGTATTTTTTTATTTTTTTTTTTGGGACTTCAAGGCTTCCACTGAAGCCCTAAACTGCCCATACTAACACCCATGGCACTGGGTGATACTTCTCCTACGAAAGAAAAGCACCACCCAGGGCGGGATTCGAACCCGCAGCTCCGGCATGGGAGTACGGCGCTTTACCGCACAGCCACACCGGGCCCCTAAAAATGTACATTACTGAAAATGTTCTTGAAAACCTAAAATGATTGATACTATTTAAAACTCTCTACCAGTTTTCTCTCAAAAACTGCGGTTTTGCGCTTTTAACTCGCAATCGAAGGCGAAATTAGCGATTTGTATATTTTTCCGGTGTAGCTGTTAAGGAAAGTTTTAAAATGATGCCTCATTCATGAAATTTGATGTAGTATTAAGGAAATCAAGGTTTACCAACAAAAAAAAAAGGCTTTGAGAAAAAAGATATAAGATGATGATTAAATAAATAAATAAAAGTTTGACTTTGACATATTAGATTCAACCTTTAGAAAATTTCTTCGTTGCGGTTCTTGTTACTTAAAGAAAGAAGGTTCACGCTGCTGGGATACAGATCATGGTTAGTTAGTGGGGAGTGCGACTCATACAGTAGTGTTAGTTGTGGCGTACTGCGTTGCAGTTTTTAGAGGATAGTTGTGGATCCATGGATGGCTATACTACTATAACCCTGCTTCTTGTTCAATAGCACTTATAGATTTATAACACTTTTTAGTTATTGTTTTATCAAAATCTATCTTTATTGTGATATCATTAAATCAGAATAGGGCGTTTGTAAAACGGAGAACGAAGTGCCGATCCATAATTCCCTTTTTGATCCTTCTTCGGGGTAAAAGAAAACTGGGACCGGCTGAGTAGGTCTGCTTTTAAATTAAAGGAAATAATTTACAAGAAGGAGTGGCTCCCGGAACAAGGGGGCTGAGGAATTATACAGACGGAATTTTTAATCCTCGGCTGAGAAGACACCATCTCGCCAATTACCGATCAACCCCTTGACAGCCGAGTGCTCCTCGGAATATCATCGGAATTGTGACCTGTAAGTCGCGAGGTGAAAGGGGAGGGGGCTAAAAATACTCCTCCCCCCCCCCCCGTCAATTCTTCTAATTGTTATATTTCTTGGGCGACTTCCAGTCTGACCCTCTTCCCCCTCTTTCTACCTCTCGGATCAATACTTAAAAATGCTCCAAGGTTCTTTTCCATTTAGGAATCCTTATAACTTCCAATGAGAGCGAATATTTTATTCTATTAGCCCTAGGGACTTTGATATACTTACTCTAACAATATATGTGAAGTAGGGTTGAGGATAAAAACTTCACTTTCACTTCTGCTCTTTCTATCAACAAATCATGAAAAAAATATCAAAATATAAACATATAGCAATAGTTAAGACAAATTTAAATATTGACTTTTTAATTTTAAGAAATTGCAAAAATTACCTGTCATTATGACTAACATTAACTCGTTAACATTTTATTATCGCTATTAAATATTTGCCAGAGTATTCAAAACATATCGTTACTACTTCCAGCCGTTTGATAAAATTTCAGATAATCCAAAAATATAAAGCTATTGTAATACCCTAACAGAATTCATATTCATATATTCTGATTTTATACTAAACAAAGATATTTTCAAGTTTACGGAAATCGACGCAAAGGTTTTTTTTTTAGTTTATTCCGTTGCATTATTAAAGTAGTAATTATTATTTGAGCGTTTAACTTGACTGTATGACTAACTTCGATTTCGACATTTAGCATTTAAGCACTTCAATAAACGTTTCTCTTTGAAAAATTCATACCTTTTTATTTTATATGTATATTTTAGTAAACTGCTATACTTTAAAATCTTAGTAATACTAGTACAACATAAAAAGGTACTTTATTTGTTTGTTTTAACGTCACTTTATGCCACTAAGGCTAATCGGACGATGCTAAAGCGGGATTCCTAAATTTTGCCTATCTATGTATAATTAGGATAGGGGTATTTAACGAGTACCTGACATCGTACAGGCTCGGGACCTCCATTTTAGGTCCTATCCGAGGGACGGCATAAACAAGGATTTTTTAATGGAAGTAAAGGATTTCTGTTTTGTTTGTTGCAAGATTTTTTACTCCCATTAAAAAATCTTAGGGCCACCTCGAGACGCGTACTCGCGACCTTTAGTATGTATTGTAGGTTCTATGCTACCCACTACACCACAGTTGACCGCATAAAAAGATACTAATTTCCTAAAGAGAAATATTATTAAAAGCGATTTTCTGAAAAATCTCATTTCAAGCAATTTTCCGTCAACTGGAAGGTTCATCTAATAATACTGTATTGCTCTTTTACTCATTGTATTTTTAATTTTTTTTTCTATATTTCAATTATCATCTGTCACATAATCATTAAAAATCAGCAAAAGTTTTGGCTTGGTTGCTAATCTAATTGTAATTACATGACAGGCATGAGTAGGAATGGGGCACCCAGCATTACCTCTTCCCTAACTTATGTAAGTTACTCAGGTGTGTTAACAAAGTTCTCTCATCCAGCGCCTTTTCAAACTCTTGGTTAAGGGCTTGTCGGCAGTTGCCTTGATTTACTTATTAATCAGTTAAACTATCCATTTAAGTTAGTATGAAAACGTTTGTAAAAATTATTTATTCATATATTGGTCAACTGTTGGCATGTGTGAGTATGAAGTGTGTGTAAAAGAATATGTAGTAGGATTTGTTTAGTAAATATCAATATAAAATGGTAATAAATTTTTAAATATCTATAGTAATAATGAATGTGAATCATTTTGTCTCATTATGTAAATAAATATTAATAAAAAATTATGTATATCAGAACTCCTGGTATGTACTAATTAACTACGAACAATTTTTTTTTTTCTTGAAGTACAGGAATTATTTTTTACCCATATTTTTACTGTGCTTTTTTTTCGGGCGATTTTATTATTAACTTTGTAGAGGTAAAAATGATAAACCTCAAAAAGTCAATTCTCTCTCTCTCTCTCTCTCTCTCTCTCTCTCTCTCTCTCTCTCTCTCTCTCTCTCTCTCTCTCTTAAAAAAAAAAAAATCATATATCTAGTTTCAGCTCTTTAACTATATTTATAAGGGGTACAGAGATAAAACAAAAATTGAAACTTCAGATAAATACGGAAGTTGAATACATTATCGCTTTCTCATAACTGTGAAATGACGTACATTATTTTTAAATGTAATAATTAATTATTAGATGTGATAATTAATTAGTGCTTATGAACATAATCATTCAACTTTTCAATAAAACACGTGCTTAGAAGTATTATTTTTATAATTAAATATATAATATGTTGAAAGCCCAAACGTTATCTATAGAAACATCGGCAACCATCTCATCCATCAACTAATTTAAGTGAGATTAGAGTTGAATCAATGGAGGAATCCAAGAAAGTTCCCACTCGTTAAGACCGACCCTCTCACGGAATATTTTCTTTGGTACAACTTGTTAGCGTACAGCATGGCTATCGGATTCAATGAGTTCCCGAAATGTGGGAATGGAGAAGAAATAGGAGATTTAAAACTTGCAAGTTCCCCTCCACCACTACTTGAGAAGCTCTTTAAGAGAAGTTGCTTCCTTAGAGATGCCGGAGTAGATTTTCAGTTCCCCTTTCAGATCTCTTAGACCTTTTCAACCAGCTAATCTTTTTACTTCCCGTTTTATCTTTGTGGTTTTTACCGGAATGGAGGGAGAATTTGGAAGTATTGATTCCATTTTGTTGCTCAAGGCTTAAAATAAATTTTTATTTTTCCTCCAAATTCCTTTTATTATTGGAATCTGCTACCCAATTGATGGCCACCTGGATGATTTTTTCAATTTTATTCTTTATTTTATAAATTTCTTTTTTTTTTTTTTACTACATTTGTTAATCTGCGCCAGTCTTTCTAGACTTAAATTTTATAAAATTAAATTTAATTTATCTAATCCATTTATGAATTTTTTAGAACTCTAATTTTACATCATAGTGATAAAAAATATGATTCATTCAATCAATGAAACTCAATTTCATCACTTCTTCACTTGTAATATTTTTTTTTCTGATACAAATTTCATTAAAATTTCCGACACAAACAATTTATAGACTTGGTGCGTTTATACTTGTATATTCATACATGTAAGTTTGAATGCCATCTGTGGAAATTTGTTTATCAGTGAGAATTCTTTCAGTTTACAGAACGACTAACTCCAATTCCAATATTTTTCAGGAAAGAATTTCAAATAAAATTTCTCTTTGGAAAATTCGTACCTTTTGTATTTTTTAGTAGTGCGAAAGAAATTTTTATTTTTGTTTACAAACTTAGATTTACGCCTTACAACAATCTGCGACATTCAGCGAATGTGATGGCTGCAACGCGTTAGTATTATGGCATCATGGATAGAGGGAAGAAAAGTGCCCAGCAGCAATCTTTTCGAACTTGACACTTATTCAGAAGAAGAGGTCTCTCATCCAGCTTCTTTTTAGTCAACTTCTAATTTAAAAAAAAAAAAAAAACCTGAATAAATAGCATGTATGTATGGTTGGACAGTTGGTTATCATAAGTCTGTATGCAGAGTTTGGTTACTTACGTAGTAGGAGAATCTGTAATTAGTCTTGCAATTTTGGATTCAAAAGATTTTAATTTTTGTAAGTGCGTTTTTTTAGCTGAGCCGAAAATCTGTGAATTTACAAATAATAGTGAATAGAATTGTATAGAAATATTAAAACATATATTATATTATCCTATTAATTAATCAATATATATTATAAAGCAAAGTGTACAATGTGCGTGCCGAAAAGGCTCAAAAACGACCACACATACTATCAAGAGTGTTATGTCTTTATATTGCCCTATTGCCCCTAACGATGAAGAAGGTTTAAGTTTTCATTTTAAGTGTGTAATGTTGAAGGGACAAGGGCTGTAATTTTAAGCCTCTCGCTACATGTAATTAGCCCCTTTAATAAGCCCAGACGAGTTAATGAATGAAAAAATTTAATTTGATATTTGGAAGCCAGGATCGCTAGCTAAGCTCAATTCATAAGGTTATCGTTCATTAGTTCGCTTTGTTATGGTTTTAGCTGCAGCTGTTTTTTTTAAATTACACCAGATTATGTATAAATAATTATTTTTTCCTTTTTATTTTTAAATAAGGTCATTAAATTTCTGGAAGGAATTGAAATTAAAAATAAATAAAACCAACTGGATTCCTAAGCGAATTAAGTTTTACAGAAGAGGAAAGAATTGGTCGAAACATTGCCTTTAATCAATATACAATATAAGTATATACAATGTAAGCAAAATCTACAACAAAAGAAAAATTGCTTATTTGTGTAGTCAGCGCATAAAAACTAACATTGAATAAAATAGATTCTATAGATAACCTACAGATAATATGAATAAAAGATATAACCTAATGGAATATGTATCGAAAATAAAGTGTTCATATAATATTTCTGTTTAATAGTCCTGTTCTGTTCGTAAATTTTCAACCGAATTCGAAAAAGGAGAAGTTACTTGATAAGGATGCGGTATCGTCATGAGAATGGTCTCAATGGAATCAGAACATAGAAAACATAAAAAATGGTACATACCAGGACATATTTGCTGCCAAAATAATTTTTCTTAATCTAGAAAAGGGAAGAAAACGCATTAAGAGAACCGCATTTATAGGATCTCTTATATCCGAACCATATATGGCCTGGCCGGACTTTGAGGTTTCGAAACTTACCACTAATACTAAACTGAAGTTTGAGGATGGTACAAATTTTGTTTTAATCATGATTAATTTGGGCTATCTTTCTGTTCTATTACATTTTAAAGTTATTCTTTCCATTGATCGACTATAAAATATAAATAAATGAAGAACACAAAGGACTATTTAAGGTTTTATTATTATCAATAATATATGAAATAAAAATAAAATAATTACTTTAGATGATGAAAAATTGCATTTCAATGCAATAAATAATTATTGATTAATAATTGCCTAGTAATTCGTGTGTAATGTGGGTGGTTAATTATTAGAATAGATTTTTATAATTGTGAAACCACAATTATTGGTTCACATTACGTCCTCAAATATACTTCATCAAATTAGAAATCATAAATATTTCTTTATTTATACATAATAGAGTTAATAATAATTACATATTTCACAAAACAATATTTCACCCTTTACTTTTGGGTAGTACTTAACCATTGAGCGTTTGGGAATGTGTCAAGAGACGTTAACTCAAACGATGATGTGGCTAAAGCGTCTAAACCTTTCGTAATGAACTTTGGCATTTATGAAGTGCATGGTTAAGTATCCTTCAAGTCGCATTAAATCCTTCTACTTTTCAATGTGTCTTTTATTCTCTTCGTTTACTGGACTAACGAGTTTTGAAAATCCATTTGGTAGAAAAAATATATAAAAATAAATGCTGTTAGCAGGGGCTTCTCCGGGCTTAAGTGTCTCGGTCTTAAAATTAAAATAGGTTACATATTAAGACGCCTAAAAATAAAAATAAAATGGTATCAGAAATGTTAAAGATCGATGCCACATTTTTTTTTTTTTTTTTTTGCTTCAAATAGATTTGTGAGGATTTCTTCTTTTTTTTTTTTAGAGAAAATTTGTTTTATCGCCCTTTCCGGTTATATAAACCATTAAAAACCGTTAATTGTTTGTTTGTAACCGGTAAATGTGATCTATAACGCTGTCTTATAAACAAAAAGAAACCATTACAAGTATATTATCTAACATTTAATTTAAAGTTGTTAACTAATAACCATTTCGTAGAATTTTTGTAATAATTTTACTATCACGATAATTCATGATTACAATAAATTTTAAATAACCTCTCTGGAGTTATTCAAAGTCAAAGTTTTACGAAAACTGTGAACATCAACTTAAAATAAATTGATATATACATACTGTTATATGTACGCACATGATGACTTTTGGTATCGATTAAAAATATATTTACGATTTTATCGTATTGTTACGGGCTTCGGCCAGTGCGGCACCGAACAACGGACGTATTGTTCACCAAAGGCGCTTTGTCTACTACCGCTGACCGCAACACTACCCCCTCCTTAATGCTGATCTGTCCCAGATCAGGTCGTGAATGGGGTGTAATAGGCTCAGGTGTTTTCTCCTCTTCAGCTTCCAGCAGGACTTTTCCTGTTTCCTGACCGAGTGTTAGAAGCACAGCGAGTTTCTTGAAACTACCAGGCGAAGCCACCTTCAACGAAAGGACACTGGCCGGTGCAACAGAGTCGAGCTCCACAATGCCAAACACATTTGACATTACACAAACACCAGAAGTTGGGTCCGGGACCTGGCTTGGATCAATCCTTACAACACTTGGTTTGGAAACCAGCACCTGTTGGTTGTGAGGGTCTAGACCAATGCTCTGCTCAACTAAGATTCCGTTAACAGCACCATGAGCAGCTGATGGTTTGCTCTCATCACCATTCGATTCGAGTCCTACTACCGCTGTTGGACTTTCTGTAGTCCCATGGGTAATATTGGGCTTAGGAGGAGGCCGTCCAGGTCCTCGAATGATGCCACTCACTGTCACTTCATTGTCAGTTTCTCTCTCCAATTTCAATTTCTCTGCTAAGGGGTCATCATCCTCATCAGAATCAGTAACATGCGTTCTCCTGTTTAACATTTCAAGTTCAGCATCATCAGGCTTCATAGACCCACACCAAGCCTTTCCCTGATTCAAGGTTCTTTGCTTGCTGTACCTGATTAGCCGACCACTGATTGAAAAGGTTCCAGAGTTTGTCACTTGATCGTTTCCAGCCCTCCCCGATATGGCAGTCCTATGTTCATTCAAAGACCGCTTGGCCAAACTCTTCTCAAATGCTCCAAACAGACGCCGACAAGCCTCCAAGCTTCCAGCCGGCTCCCAGCCACTCTGTTCAGAAGGGCATCCCTCCCATCCAAGGGTGTATCCGGCCCTCCTCGATACGGCTGACCTCTGTCCATTCAAAGACCGCCTGGCCAAACTCTCCTCAAATGCTCCAAGCAGACGCCGACAAGCCTCCAAGCTTCCAGCCGGCTCCCAGCCACTCTGTTCAGAAGGGCATCCCTCCCATCCAAGGGTGTATCCGGCCCTCCTCGATACGGCTGACCTCTGTCCATTCAAAGACCGCTCGGCCAAACTCTCCTCAAATGCTCCAAACAGACGCCGACAAGCCTCCAAGCTTCCAGCCGGCTCCCAGCCACTCTGTTCAGAAGGGCATCCCTCCCATCCAAGGGAGTATCCGTATTGCTTTTTTCCTGGATGGAACCTACGGGAAACAACAAACTCTTCTTCCTTATCTTGGGAGCTATCACCATCCTCGAGATGATCTCTCAAGTTCTCAATATCCTCCCTTCCTTTTTCAACACCAGTGGTTGACTCAACTTCCATGACTTCTCTTGTCGAATCCACCTGAACAAGCCTTCCCACTTCAACAGGCGTTTCCTCAGCGCCTTCATCGCAATCTTCCTTGTCAGGTTTAGCATACCTAAAAGTACTAGAATCCATGACAGTCTGTACAGCAGCTAACCCTGCATTTCCTATTCTTTCAGGCTTGGGTTTCATGAACTCCTCGAAATGAACACCACAAGAGGATACACACACAAGAGCATCCACTTCTCTCAATCCGTCAAGCGGCACCTTCACATCTTCAACACTCACTTGAGGATCAAGGTCGAAGGGCTCTTCTTCTTCTTCTTTATCATTAGTTTCCCCTTCACCTTTCGATTCGTTGAAATGAAACACTTCATCAACTTGCGTAGCACTAAGAACCTTCTTAACCGAAATCTTAGGAATATCACTATCAACTAACTTATTTTCTAAAGTAGTAAAAAATTCTGATAACGTAGAAAATAACTCATTTTGATTTTCTAACAACTCATTTTTCAATTTACTAAATTCTGTTTCAAAAAGAACGTGATCTGGATCCTCTCCACTACTAATTAAAGCTTCCCTGAGCCTTTGTTGCAATATAGACTTGTTCCCAGAAGTATCCAAATCGCGTTCTTCTAATTCCCTTTTTAAATCTGCTACTTTCAAATCATACAATCTTAAGCCACCGGTTGACATTTTAAATATTATATACAATTATCAAAATTAAAATTAACAAATCAAAACTTAAAGACTAACAACAATAAGTTGATTATAAACAAACAACGAAAAATAAATAAATCTAATCCTATACACAGTTACTAAGATTTAAATTACAAATGAAATTCTCAACATTTTAAACAATAAACTAAATTATTAAAAGAAACCAAAAAGATTAAATAAAACTCAAATATTAAATAAAATAAACAATATTCAAAATAGACAAACAAATTTTCAATAACCTAAATTACAATAATTAACTAAAATAACAAACAGAAAAAATTATTTAAAACAAACTAAATAAATACGCTAATGCTAAAAATAATCCCCGCTTCTGACACCAGTTGTTACGGGCTTCGGGTTCGATAAAATATAACAATTAACACTAGAACAATAATTTATTAATCAATACTCACAAGGGTAATTACTGCCTTATTATCAGATACAAACCAGGCTGTGTATGCAGACTCTAATTACTTATAACTAACCGCACGGGTTAAAACAAGAGTCTTTTCTACGACATACACTATCACCACAATAACTTATTACAATAAGGCTTACCACTTATCACACTATCTTATCACAATAGACTTATCACTACGAAGTCCACACCACGGGTGTTGCCAAACAACTCCGCTGAGGCCTGTTAGAGCCGATATTTATTAGTCTTGGATAGATTCTAGAAGGTTCGGGGTTCATCCAGAACAAAGTCTTTGATCTTCCCCGACAGCCAGTGCGGCACCGAACAACGGACGTATTGTTCACCAAAGGCGCTTTGTCTACTACCGCTGACCGCAACAGTATCCTTCAATTTGTTATGTGTATACTAATTTATTATTATATGTATTTGATGTTCAATTAAAACATATATTCAACCTGATTAGATATTTTAAAACTATTGTCAACCATTGGTAATAAAAGTTACAATATCTAGGATCAAGTCATGGGGCGATCCACTGCTTAGGTTATTATTCCTTAGCTTTTTGGATACAATGCTTAAATATATTTTTCCTGTCTCATCTCGTTAATTATCTTTTTTTTTCTTCTTTTTTATCATTTTTTCCTTTATTTAATTTTTCCAAAGCTTTTTTTATTATAGTTTTTTTTTTTTTAATTTGTTTTATGTTTCCCCATAATTCTTCTTCATAAGTTGCAATATCTATGAATTTTTCCATGGAAATATTGTTTTTAATATATAAGTAAAACAAGGTATGGGAATCCCTCACCATAAGAAAAAATTTTAATGTTTTTTTTTTTTTTTTTTTTTTAGTATACTCGTACGAGCAATCCATCTTAATACAGAGAGATAAGTTAGATGATTTTCTCCTTGATCCCCGTTTTGAAGATTTACATGTACATTGAAACCTCGCAGAAATATTCCCACCCCGAAAATTCACAACCCTGTAGAAATATATTCCCCTCAAAATTCACTTGATAAATTTACCATTAACTATCAATTTTTTTAAAGCAAGGATATATGGAGGGGTTAAGCAAAATAGTGCCAAGCAACATTTTTAATAAAAATAAACTGTAACTGCCGTCTCTTGTATATTTTGTAGTACTATATGTCTACGATGGAAATGCCACCTGAAATGTGACTATAGAGCTCTCTAGAGCAAGAGACGGCAGCTACAGTTTATTTTCATTAAAAATGTTGCTTGGCACTGTTTTGCCCCGACTCCTTCATAAGTATGCATGTTTTTTTCGATTTCATACGTATGTTAGTACATAGTATTTCTAGGTCAGTGATCATGGTAAATAAGTGATTCAACCAAGATCACGCTCAACCCGTGTTGATCAGCGGCATAACAGAAAATATCCTGCTATAGCCAGATTCGAATCCGGGGCCTTGATCAAAGTAGTAGAGTGCTTTACTACTGTGCTATCAGACTCCTTCCTTTCATTTAGTTATACTTAATTAATAACTATAATTTAGTAACAAGGGCTTCAATTGCATGTTGCTTGAGTGTAGAATAGTTGTTAATTTAAACGGTATATCTCTTAGTAAACAAATTAATCGTTACTTTCAGAAACGTCCCCGATACAATAGCATGCAAATTTCCAACTGCGAAGAGAAAATGAAAACGGTGACTGGACGGGAAATGAATACTTGCCTAACCAGCGGGAGCCGCCCAACGGAGCGAAAAGATAAGAATAAGAAAAGGAATAAGTCCGAGAGGAGATAGGGAAGAAGACAGATTAGGGGGAACAGAAGAGAGGAGGAATCGATAAAAATGTAGATTTAGAACTCTCCGGCCGGGGGAGTTTTTATTCTCCCCCTGCAGGGGGCACCACTGAGGGGGTAAAAATTTAATCTCCCCCACCCCCCGGGCCCGCCCACACTTTTTTATTTTTTTTTATTTCTCTTCGACCCTTTTTCTTCCGCCCCTCTCTTCTCCGCAGCAATGGCTCCCCTCTTTGTGAGTTATGGCCCCCGGTCGCTCTGTTTTGACGATTAGCTTCTTATTTAATATTTTATTTCATTTCTCTCTCTGTAGGAATGGAAAATCTATACTAATATCCTAAATCATATTAAATTAGATTGGTTTAATAATAAATATTATTATTAATGTCAATATCATTGTCATAATTAATTAAAAATTATAATCTAATGCATTGTCACAGCCGTTTAAGTAAACTTATTTTATTCCTACTGTCTTCAATGCGGGTATCACGTTTTTTTTTTGTTTTTTTTAAGTCACTTTCAGAAGAAATTTTATTATGGGGCAAGGTTCCTTTTGAAGTATAATCATCAATATATACATAGAGAATATATATATATATATATATATATATATATATATATATATATATATATATTTCCAATACGATATAATAAAATAAAACAGTGTACTTATTTTGGTAAATATGCAAATTCGTTAGTAGTACAAATCTACTATGATTACATTTGATTGTTAGGACAATTTAAGAACAATTAAAAAAGGAAAAAACAATATAACGACTATTAATTTGTTATTGTTAAAACTTAAAATAGTTGACTATCATAAATCCAAACAAATGTGGTCTTAAATTAGTTATATGTTTAAAAAAAATCCTGGTTTTAAGTTGTTTTTTAACGAAGGTTGCGTATGTTTTCTTCGCGTTTTTAAAAAATATTATAGTATGAACATAATTAAGGCGTTTGGTTTCGAAACCGGCTACATCCATTTTCAACAAATGATTGGAAAAAATGGATGTAAACGGTTTTGAAACCAAACGCCTCAATTATATCAATAAAAATATATATTTATTAAGACATCGACCCCGCCACCAGCTCCAGTTTGCTGCCAATGCAGCCCTGTTTTCGAACATTAGGATAAAGTTAATTAATAAGTTATTTTTAGTTTATAAGGTAATTAGATTAAGAATTATTTTAGGTATTCCCTACACAAAAAAATTGGTGAGTCCCATCACTCTATGTTAGTAATTTTAAGAAAACGTAAACAAAAAAACATTAACATAACCATAAGATAGCCTTAACATGTAGTAATATTGTTATAGCAAAAGTCTCTAAATCAATTAAAGCATTTAATAGATTGGTATCATTAGTACGCAGTCAATGTATAGAGGGGAATTGAAAATATTTATGTATATATTTTTTATCAGTCCGTATTCGATTTTTCAATTATACTATTCCCACATCTTTCTTATGGATTGAAATATCTACAGGAATGGAATTGCAGCTTTATATTTTTTTAATTAATTTTCACCAAGTTGGATTTACCTTCATGTTATCGGAAAATCACGACTAACGGACCTATTTACGAAAAAAACAAACAAATATTTAATGAAATTGTGAAATTTTATCTTAATATTCTTAGATAAATATTATTTATTTAATTGAGAGATCCTCTTGAGAGATTTTGCTTTTGTCTAAAATAATAATTTCCATTCATTATAATTTTATCACTTAGTTTTTTTTTTGTTTTTTTTTTTAATTTTATGTTTTATTAAATAAATTAAGGAAAATTGTTGTGTTAACTTGATATTTTTTTATGTGTTATTCCGCCTTCATCATTTCTACCTTGAAATTTTAAATTAAATTGACGTAATAATTAAGTATTATATTCTTATATTATCGCATTCGTTAATTACATTCTATTAAACGTTTTTACACTTACAATGCTCAAATGCAATAAGCAAATAAAAAAAAAAAAGAAGCTTATCAACATAAAATAAATCAAAGACACTACTCGCACACCTTTAAATCGTAAATATTCATAATCTATTCTCACTTATTTTCCACAATGAATCTGTTCCGAGTATATAAAACGTCATATAAAAAGTGTTCAAGTATTCTATAATATGCTATACGGTTTGAATATCATATAAATTACGGTACCATCAAAGTGTGTATAAGGATCGCATGAGGTCTTTTTTTTTTTGTCAACTCGTGCGCCTGTTTGTTTGTGCTCCAGGGAACCCCTTCTTTGTTCACACATTAAGGGTTCCTTCTTTTTTACCCACCTGACGTCGGAAAGAGATTGTTTGCAGTCAATAATCATTGCATATGCAAGTGTTGGTTATGTTTTTTTTTTGTTTTTTTTGTTGATAAGAGGAAACACCTTTGTAACTACAAAGGCGTCTTTCTGTTTTATATAATAGAACCTCAGTTGTAGTTGATTTCTTATTTAATTTTTGGCTAGCAATTTCTTTTAATTCCTGTTCTCTTCTATTCCATCAGCTTTCCAATGGTACATTTTATTAGAGTGTATATTATTAATTTTTTTAACATATTTAGCACCAGGAGATTTTTTATATCCTTCTCACATAAATATTTTCACCATATTTATTATCACTATAAATTGCTCTTAGTTATCCTGTAAATATAATTAAAAACTAATATTAATTTAAACTTTGTATATTATAATATTAAAAATTTTGTATAGTCCCTGTTGCCGTATGAGTCCGTTTTGAAAGAAATTTTGTTTCTCAATTAGTGAAAATAAAGCTCACGTTTTAATATAACAAAGGGTTTTACATATTCCATACAATTCAGTTAGTAATTATTTTTTTAAAATACCTAGACCTATATTAAGTAGTTCGTGCCCTTATGTAAAAAAATTATTTCTCAAATCCTTTCTTAACTAAGCATCTTCTCATTTTCAAATAAAATAAATAACCAAATAGTTGATAGCCTACATTCACATCAATTTGAATAATATTATTATGAACATTTTATTCAATGTGTATTTCAACTTGAGGCCTCAGCTAATTACGGGGATTCAAGGCCAGTTTTACTTTATCATTAAGAAATAATATAATATTTCTTAAATAATTAAGTAAAGATTTCGATTTGAAAATTTTTGTCTTAAATAAAATTTTATGTTTTAAATATTATTTTGGTTATTGTGACTTACGTATTAATCAAAAGATATGCTTTGTATACCATCTCACTGATGTACATAAACATAAGTCTATAATGGGAACATACAAGTTAATGAATAATTGTAAATTAAAAAAAAAAACTTAAATAACCACCAAATTTTGTAAAGATAATTAATTTACAATTGAGTAATGTTCTTATAAATAATGAACATTATTCAATATTTTTACGGGCATATGATTAATTTTTTTTTTTTTTTTTAAATTGCTGTTTTCATTTTCTTTTTTGCACTGTCGTTTGCTTTTTAAATATCATATTGCTTTTTAATTAAATTAATATTATGATTATAATAACCATTGAAAATATCCACAAAAGCAGATTAAACGTAAAAAAAATATTATAGGTTGTTCAAATGGAGGAGGTGCTTTATTTAATCAATTATGTCTAATTTTTAAGATTTCTTCGATTTTCTCAAAAACGGCTATAACGATTTTGAGTAAACTTGGTATTTGATGTTTGTATATGACCGCGATGTGATAGCCGAAATTTCATCAAACTTAAACGATTGGAGGGGGCACTTTACTTAATAAATTTTTTCAAACCAGCAAGCAGTAAAAAAACTCGACTTTTGATGAAATTAGGTCCCTTAAAAAAATAAAGAAGCAATAATAAATCGAAAATTGCTGAGAACTTCCAAGTTTTGCAATACAGGTACTCTATAACTTAAGGAGGTATAAAAATGTAAGCATATAAATGTGGAAAAATGTGTGAAGTTGATATTACATACATTTAAGTTCATATTATCGAAACACGTCGATTTCTAATCTAAGTAAGTTCGTAGGTGAAAGTTGTGTGTTGTGCTTCGCACCAGATTTTTTTTCCTATCGAAAATCTTGATGCGTTGAGTGGATAACAATAAGTTAACAGTTCTTTATCTTCACATATTTGGTTTGTTTAATTTTAGACACATAAGTGGAAAATAATCTATATTATAATTAGTTTTTCAGTTTTTTCTTTTTTTTTCTGGTTTTAACACAATATAACAACTTCTATAAATAATTCATCAACAGGGAAGGAATACAATGGAATTTACGATATCTTCATCATTATTCTTAGTAATAGTATTATAAATAAATTATATTTAATTTAATTAATTCCCCTTCGACAACAAATTGCTACCCTCAAAAGACGAGGTTTTCTTTTATCATGGAAAAATAAAATTTGTATTAGCCCATGGCATTCCTGGCTCCTTCTAGTTATTGAGAGTTCGTTAAGCTTTTAAAAGGAAAATATTCTTTTCTAAAGATTGCTTTGAAAAGAGAACTTTGCCCAACAGGCCCCTTATTATTTAATGGGGTTCGCATTAAAGATTTCACAAAGAACACTTAAGAGCTGCAAAGAAAGAGGGGCTAAAGAGCTCGCGCCCGGTTTCGGCAAAGAATGGAAATTGAAAAAGTTTGTTAAAAGAAAATTTTTGAATTTAAAAATAACCAAATATTTCTTTTTTTATTTTACCTTTTCAGTTAATCCATATTTCGAAAACACCAATGGCTGTTTAGATCCTGCTGAAGATATTTTACGGATTCAGTAATAAGTAAAAAATAGTAAGATCAAACCGTATAATCTTTTTTAATTAGTTAAGTTTAATATTTATTTTTATCATGCTTCATACTAAAATCCTCTGCATTCATCCGATTCCCAATTATTGTAATTAAATAAATCATCCTCCGAGTTCGTAGAGTACAAAAAATGATTTTTTTCCCCCTTACTTACTTAGTTTGACAAATCCACCAAAAAACTTAACTGAAGGATTAGTATTAAAATTAAATATTTCTGTATATACTTAACACGCACATGTGCACATCAAGCAATCGAGAAAATCGCTGATATCAAAAGTGAAGCCTAGCTAAATTTGATCAATTTTATCGCTGTGAATTAGTTAAATTAATACTAAAATTAAATCGATTCGATATAAGAGGATATCATACATATTTCTTTTTAATTTTTCGTAATTTAAAAATATGATCAGTAATGCGGTTGAATGGTCTTAATTTAAGTTAAATCGATACTATTTTTTGTGAATTAATTATTATTAAAAATTCAAACATAACCAAGAAGAAAGGTTTATTATTCAAATAAATATCTTAGATTATTGTGCTTTGTGCAGTCAAGTTCACTTCACTGTATTATGTAATATCTCCCTCCATAAATATTCGCTCTTGCAATAATTAAAAAACGAACAAGATTTTAGAAACTCCTAATAGGGTAAAAAAAAAATGATATGGCTCTTAAAAAAAAACAAAAAAAAAACGTCAATTATCAGAAGTGTTGTTATTGTTATGTTATTCAGTTCATTATTATTATTTAAAGTCGAACTTTCAGTGGAATAAAAAATAAAAAAAATTATCTATATATATATATATATATATATATATGTATATGCGTGTGTGTGACACATTTGTAGTAGTGGTCAGCATGAAAACCAACTAAACCAAATTTCGTGGGTTCGGAGCTGAGGCATAAATCCATTGGATTTTTTAGAGTTAAGAAAAATCCTTGGTCTGGCCGTCATTCTGAGTGGTCGTACAATTGCTGTTCTGAGCCTATGCGATAAAGTAGCACTCCTACTGTAGCATCGTCCAATTAGCCATAGTAGTATAAAGCTAGGTTAAATATTTTTGCGGCAACGCAAAATATCATGCGCGGCATGTGCCGAAGGATTTCTTAAATGCCCTAGAATTTTTTAAATAGTAATTTTATTTTTTAATTTTCAAAATACAATGTAAATTATTTTATAAAAAACTGTTATTTGTTAGTGGAGGCAAGATCTGATTTAAAAGTAGGAATAAATATATTTTTAAAAGAATAAGTTTTATGCTTTTAATTACTAAAATGAAATGTTAAATTGACGAAATCTATACTAAATGGCTCGTTAAGACGTCGATAAACGTTATCTTGTAAAGGCTTAAGAAGTACGTGAGCCATTCACACCCTTCTTCAAGCAAGACCTATGCCAACGTAATTAAGCCCTTATATTCAATAAAATTAAAATTATATTAAAAACAATTTGCTGATTTTCAAAGTTCGTTGACCGGCGGGAATTAAAATATGAAGCAAATAAATAAAATAAAAATTGAAATTAATCAAATAAAAAAAAGGAATAGAATTATGCTATTATTTGAAATATGATCATAGTATTAATTAGATCCTTTGAGCTTGTTCATTTTTCAAATTATTTGTTTTTTAATTCAATGGCATTATTAGATAAAATAAGTTGACATGAACCACATTTATTAGATAATATTTTAGTATTTTAAATTAGTTTATAAATAATAAACAAAATTAAGTATTTCTAATAGTAATAAATAGCTATTACAATTACTTAATTTTATTTATTCGTATTCTCGTGTGATTTGAATGACAACTATCTACACAGTAGGTGTTGTATTGAAAATGGGATGAATTTAATAATAATTCAGGAATATATTATTTCATATCTAGTTTCAATACAAATAATCTGTTTGTGTAAATGTCATTTATTAAAAGTAGAATTTTGGTGATTATTGTGCAGACATGTTTGTAATGCAAATTTGTGTATCCCAAAAAACGAGAATTTATTATTTATTAAAATATATCGCTAATATTCAGTAGCATGAAGTTAAACAATTAGTTATAATTCGAGTTTTCAACTGTTGTTATATCCCATGAATCGTTGTTTATATACTTACATGAAAATTCCGGATGCACATTTTTGAATTTGTTTTACGGTAAAGAATTCAGTTTGACTTAGCATATATCATTCTTATTCTACTAGGTTCTTTTAATTCACTTAGTATTCAGTGAAATAAAAAGACTATAAAACGTGAAAAATGCCATAAAATGTAATAAGTAATAAGGAGAAATAAGTATTCATATACTTTTTTAAAAAAATATAAGACAAATGGCTAACGTGGAAAAAGAAGTGACTTAGGATAAAATAACCCCAGAGGATGAGCCAATAGCTCGAAACGTTGGGAAAAAAATAAAATAAACTTCAAACGCGGAAGAGACTCCTTCAATAAATAAACCCTATAAATTCTTATTCCAATAATTTTTAATATTATTACTAATTACATTAATATTGTGATTGGATCATTCATACTTCACTGCGAATAATTCTGTTGTAGCTCCATTGTTACTTAATTATCAATAAGGGCTTACAACAAATAAGAGTGCCGCATTAGGCTTTTATTGAAATTGATTCGGCGGAGGAATAAAACTAATTGACAATTTAAAGGGAGAATTTTATGGAAGGGACTATAAAATTGGACCCTAAAACACGTTTTAAGACCTAAGACAAAATAGCTTAGGGTCTTTATACTGTTTTTATTGCGGTCATTATATGTTCGGTATCGGTTTAGGTTCAGCTCTCTTTTATATTATGTCTTTCAGATTCTACTATTATATCCGTTAAATAATAGCTTATTCAAATTATAAAAGGCTTATGATGGTATAATACAATATCTGCAAAATGATTAATTCTATTTTTTATTGTTGTTTTGAAATTTTAAAAAGTATTTAAAAAGAAAAATTAAGAGGATTTAAATCATTATAATAAAAATTAAATCATCATATTATGACAATATTGTCGAATTGTTGTTTTGATTTATATAAACTTTTATTTTTATCCCTTAAAGTATGATACATAAAATTGTAATATACTCCGATTTAGGAATATATATTGGCAGAATTATTTTCATGAATTATATTTACTTATTTATTAGTCCTTCGACCACAAAGTAATTACATTTAAAATTGTATATAGAAATTATATGACTTTAAATATCTATTTGTCACACAGTAATTATCAATTATGTAAAGTATAATTACAATTATTTTAATTAAACGTGATATTGACTTGACTTATATTTGGTATAATTATTACAATTTTAAGCTGTGAAATTTTTTTTAGTTATTTTTATTTATCTATAATCATTCTGTGCACTTATTTACTGTTTTTTATTATATATTACCTATTTATTTTTGTATAGGATGCTATTATTATTTTTTTTTTTTTAAGTTTGTAATTTTATTTTTTACTAAGCACTACTCTTTTATTATTATTGTTTTTGTTATTTATTTTTGTCATAATTATAACCTTTTTAACTGTGCACTGTATAAAAGTAAAGTAATACATTTTATTTATTTTTTACAGAACTCTTTATATAAAGCATACATAAATATTTGATCAAGTGTCTATCATTGGGGAAATTTTAACTTTATAGTGAATAACAAGATTAGTTAAATAATTTAAAACTGTTTGCATAAGTGCTCTTGCATTTACTATTAACCAGAAATGAAATAGGATCCAATGGAATAGCTTCTTTGGATCGAATAAAATAAAGATATTGTTAATTTATCTGTACATATTTATTTTTATTTTATTTTTTTATTTTATCATATTTTGCTTTCAGGGAAACACCCTATGTAAATAGAGTCTATCGATTATACAAATTATAGATACATATATTACACATTACAATTACCTGTATATATATATATATATATATATATATATATATATATATATACAGGTATATATATATATATATATATATATATACTATATATATATATATATATATATATAATATATATATATATATATATATAAATATAAAACAATAGTATGTATATAATTTTAAATTTGTGACCATATTTCAGCGGTTATTAAAGTGAAGGGCACAAACTTGAGTCATTTTATGTAAAGAGCTCCCTTAACTCGATAGGCAGGGAAAAACTTCATAGATATTTAAATTGATACTTCTTAGAAACGAAATAGAGGGAATGTAGTATAATAAATAAATGGAATATACAACTTATTATTACTGAAAGTAAAAGTGGTATTCATACAAAGGGGGACATCAAATGTTTTGTAATTTTAATTACTTATTTTTAAAGAAAATTATAAATGAAATCATCCCGATATTCTTAACTATACATATTATTTTTGTGTAAAAATATGTTTTTCCACAAATTTTGCGCCTAATTTTGCCTACCCAACAATGGCAGGTCTCAAGCATCTAAACATTAATCGGTCCATCGGACATTATTTAATGGAAAAAGTTTTGATATAGATGTTAGTATGAGTGTCATGTCCTCCTCTATTTAAACTATTTTTGGCAAATGTATTACATGAATATATACTATAAGGCATTTTTATTCTATTGATTAATTATCATTACGGATTTGGATATATTATTTTAGTATTGCAGAGCGAATATCCGATTGACTATTCGAACCATATCCAGTTGCAGCATAAACATTTTGGGAAATAAAACTACACTTAAATAGTTGCCTACCTGTTGTTGAGTATAAGCATGTTGCTTCCGCGAGTCCCATCTCGACACTAACTACTTCCCAGGGATGCACCTTGGGCAGAATAGGGAGGTTTTGGATTTTTATTTCTGCAGACAATGGCCAGTGCTGGGGTACCATTGTCTTAGCTGAGGAGGGTCAGGAAGACCGGTTTGGGGGTCACACGGTGGACCCGCTAGCCCCATGGTCTTTGTAGCCACGGTCTGTCTGAAACAATGGTTCAGGCGACCCCTTGTATCTTATGCATGAGGTATTAATTAAATGTTTATATATAAGGTACATATGTGCGCACATGTATATACATTATTTAAAATAAAATAACTAGGTAACTATTTCGATTTTTCATTTTTTAAATATCATCTCAATGATGAGATATCAATTTTCTCTCTCTCTCTCAATCAACTACTCTCTTGTTTCCGAGTAGGGTTGGGGAGGAGCCAATTCAGTAACTGGCAGAATTTAGGGAGCTTACAATTTCTAAGTAATATTTAATAATAAAATAACTTTGAATAATAAAAAAATATTTCAAGTGTGCAAATGTAATAAGATGATTATATTTATTTCTAAATATACAACGTTTTTACTCCAATGTCGAGCTTTTCCAGCTATACGAGACTTTTCACTAGTCGTATCAGGGCCAAAGCGTACTCCAATACGTTTGTCTGCTCGACCACCCCGTTTATTTGCTCGGCCAATTTGAAATCTAAACAATGAACAACAATATAAACAATGCTATAAAACTGTTGATATGAGATCGAAGAAGGTGTAACATTACGCAACCCCCCTCCCTTTCCTCAATCCATAAAATGTTCCGAATCTTCATGGTAATATAATTACCTAATATTTCTTCGTATCATTACCTGTTTATAATGTTATAAAGTGTGAATGTTACCGTTTTTATTTTTTATAACCGATTACATTTTTAATCGTATACTGTCTAAAATATTCAAATTCTTACATGTTTTTAAGTTCTTTTATTCACAGAAATAAATTGTTTTACTGTTTTATTCTGGCCTCATTATTTCTTAATTTTCATTTTAAAATCTGCTTTTTATTCTTATTTCTATTTATTTTATGGTAAAGTAAGGTACAAAGAATACGATACAGTGTAATTTAAAATAGTACTTTTTTTTTTTTTTGATTGAGGTTAGATGAAGCTTTTTTAAAATAAAAAATCGATACCGTCAGAATCAAACTTAAGTTATAACGAAATAAAATTAGTAACAATGACGTTTTTTTATTTCATTTGAAATATATTTACCTAAAAAAAAATTTTTTTTTTTTTCAAGGAATGATAATCCTTAATAAGCCTCGAATAAACGAATCTATTACGAAATAGAGCTGAGATAAGTGGGACTTTGAACGGAATATACCTATTCCAGATACTCAGTAACACCTCGAAGATGGCCTTAAAATTGTTCTTGTTTCGTCAAAAAATTAATCTTTATGCCAAACTATAATGTATTTTCTGATTATCTTTCATTATTCTTTTGTTTTTCACTTTAATGCATTCATAATATTATCCTTTACAGTATTCTCCCTTCGTAAGTAACATCTAAATTCTTAATAGCGATATACTTCTTTATTGTTTTCTGTCACCCATAATTTTTATGTTACTATTGTATTATTTTTATTTTATACTCTTTAATATTTCTCTTCCTACTTTTGAAAATGTTGTATGGGGGCTAAACTGACCCAAGTGGTTGAAGAGCCGATTTTTTTACACATAAATAAATAAGCCTCGAATTTCAAATTGTTCAGATTTTTGAAATTTTAAATTCTTTTATTTTACTTTTTTCTTAATATTGGAATAATTCGTACTCTAGTAGATATGAAACAAAAGCAGTAGCCGGTGCAAAGGAGGTTTTAGAAACATTATAAGCCAGATGTAAAATGTTTCCCCAGAGAGGGATAAAAAGGGAAAATACTGGAGCAGTTGAAAAAGGTTTCTCTCTATAACTCTTCCATTAAGCTGAGAAAGTTGGGTAAATAAAAGGGGGAATTAATATCGATTCAGTTTGCCCCCTCCTCCTTTCCGGCCAATTCTTATATACCTAGCTTAGTAGCCAATAATATTTTTAAATATTATTTATATATATTATTTAAAAAATATTTGTTTACGTATTTATCGCATCATAATTAGGGGAGGTTTGTCTGGGATTGCGGTCAACAAATCAGCAAATAGTGTATCAATATTTTATTGTTGTCAACGTTTCGACCTAGTAATGCAGGGCTTCATTAGATCTAAATGAACAAGATACAATACACTGTAGAAGTTTTGGAAAAATATGTAAACTTAAGGTCTATCACATCATGTAGTTAGGAATAGATAATATGAAAAATTTAATCCTGAGAGTAAAACTAATGCAATCAAAACTAAAATAACTCATAATGACATTATAAATATATAACACATAATATTTTATATTATAGGATAGCAAAAGAATAATTAGAGAATGTTTTGGGGCTAGTTTCTAAAAAAAAAATTAATTCATGTCAGAATATATTTAAACTTCTTTCTGCAATCAGAGCATAGTTAGTGGTTAATCTCTTATTTTGATTTATTAAACATTTATATTATAAATGCACTCTATTTACCTTTAGGTGGAATAATTAATATAGTAAATAAGTAGAGGAAAGGAGCGAGAAATTCAAATACTGGTTTATGAGGTAAACATGCATTTTTGGCATAAATATTTCCCGACTCAAACCTAAATGTAGATCGCTGACGTGCCAAGATATGGAAAAAAATAAAAATAGGTATTGCTCCAAAACAACAGGGTGGAAGGTTAATAGGTTATGAAAAAAAAGAAGACAATTCAATTCGATAGGGTTGTGCCTTTTTTTATCATATAAGGTCATCGGTGTCAACATGTCATTAATTATTCATTTTTGCTCTCTCATCTAGATTCTTTCCTCCCAACTTGGAGCAGTTTTAGATTAACACGTTTTTATCAAGATATAGCCCAAATGGAGAAGAGGTACAACGGTAAACGCAATGAGAAAATCTTACTTTTTTTGCTTGTTAGAGTCTGTAACGGGAGGCAGCTGACTGTATAAGGATTTGTGTCCTAAATTTGTTCACGTGCTAATAGCTTCAAAATGGAATAGAATTTTTTATTTTTCGTTTTTCAATGATTTCAAAAAAAGTGAAGAAAATCTTACTTTTTTACGAAAAACACTAAATTGACATGGCCTAGATTTTTTCAGACTTCAGATTCGAACTCAGTACTCAGGGGCTATCTGATATCTTTTTTCAAACAGTGTCATTTTTCGCCAAATGCAATCACCAAACATATATTAAATGATACTTATATTAAATGATATCCGATTCATAATGAAATAAAATATTTAAATAACGATGATAGGAATTCGTTAAGTGTTTGCTGTCCTGAGCACGCTCGGATGAGCCAAGGGCTAATAATGGAACCCTAGGTACTGCCCCCGGGCCAGGTTGTTAAGGATTTTTAATTCCATTGACAATGGCCAGGGCACCATTGTCTTAGCTCTCTCAGGTAGGGGTAGCGTCCGAAACCGGTTTTCTCACGCTGATGACCGGGCTTTGCATCTGCGGGACGTTGGGAGATAAGGGCAGGGGATCGCGAGCAACGGATTCAGATTTTTTTTTCTGAACAAATATTCGACCTTTTACGGTTCCAGACCTCTGTTTACTTGTTTTATTTTAGTTGATCTGATTGTTATTATTAATGTAAATGGAAAATAAAATAAAATTGTTATTGATGTTAAATGGAAATTATTTGATTCATTCTTTTTCTTCTTTGCCCCGTTAAATCTTCGTTTTTGTTAAAATGCAGGCTGACATGAGGAATTTCAATATTCCTATAGAATAACTATTTTATTAAGATTGATTTGTGTCAGTTTAATGTGTTAGGTGTCAGTCAGTCACGAATCTGTCTCTGTTGATGGGGCTCACCAGTATTCGATTCACATTTATTATTCATGCGATTCAAACAAACAAATTTGTTGGTACCTACTCTGACCAGTAGCACCTAACATTCCGACGCCTCATGCAATTTTTAATGGCCTGTAATAATAAATATGAAATAGGAAGGGTTGAGGTTTTGAAGTTTCCTTTTTCTTTTTTTTTTTTTCTTTCCCCTTCACTTTCTCTAATTTCTTAGAATTATTAGGTGTAAGAAGGAGTACTTTAAATACTAAACCTTAAATTTTTTTTTTTATAGTTATGATCTAACGAGATTCCAGGATAAGTTGAAACTGGCAAGAGGTTTCTCCACCCAATGAAAAATCAAATATATTTATGGTTTAGTTTTGAAAGGACACATCTCCATTTCTTTTTTTTTCCTTTTTCTTTTTTTTTCAGAATTTGAGATTTTTACACATTTAGTTTCACTATTGTAGATATTATTATTGTTGGACGAGCACTCCTTCAACCTACTGTATTTAAATGTTACAAGAGTTCTGAATTACTGTTTAGTGTTAAGACGGCTTATGTCCGGGACTTATGCCCTTTCTGAACTAAACAATTTTAAATTAGATATGCAGCAAATTAAAATTTTCCTTAAATGCCTGATTATTTCTAGTTCTAAAGAACGACTAATTAATAGATATATATATTTTTTTAATTTTTCGTATATTTATAATAATTGCCTTATTTATTTTTCCTCGGCGTATCTTTGTAACCTTAAAGCAATTAAATCACCTCCGAAGCCTTTTTCCATTTGAAACACATTGGCTCCTGGTCACTTCCCTGGTGAATCTTCCCCACTTTGACTATTGTGCGGTTTATGGGGGGGGGGTATCACTGGGGATCTCGAAGCAAAACTAAAACGTTTATTTAATTGTTTCTTACGATTCATCTTTGGGGTCCCAAGATTCTCCAGTTCAAATCCTCTCTCCATTACATACACTCCGGCCCACCGAACGTCAGCTTTCGAAAGATCTATCATTATCCGGTCCTCATCCCTACCAAACTCTATTCCTCCTTTTATCCATCACTCCAACACTCTCCCTGGCTTTACTACTCTATCAACTCCTATCAACCCAGTTTCCCGAACAATTGTAAATAGTCTTTACAAATTATCAATTTTAACTTTAAATTGGTATAGGCCTTTATTAATTATTAATCTTTTAAATATAAGTTCAATTTATTTTACATGTAAATAAGTTTATATATGTATATATTATATGCTGCGCACACGTAGTTATATTTGATTTTAAGTCAATAAGGATATTATTTATTTTCAATTCTTTCATCACAAGAACATTAATTTATTATTTATAATTTTTGTTTTTGTTTCATTTTAATGTGCTTCATTTTTTTTATTTTATTTTATAAAATTCTAAGGCACTGAAGCCTATTATATGCTTTTGTATAATTTGTTCCTAATGGACTAGTTCCCGGGACAATTAAATAAAGAGTTTATTATTATTATAGGAAAGGAATTAACTACCTGAGCGATAGGCCTTTTTCCCCCTCCGGGCCACCCGTACCCTTAAAAGTAGCAATAATTAATTTACATTGGGACCCCCCCCCCCCGGCAACACCCTTCGCCCCGGGGATCTGTGGGACAGGTGCTTGGAGGGGATAGTTACGGTGGCCTGAAGTGGCAGGTCCGCGGGCAGATGGAAAACTGGTCTGACCAGTCCTAGCCTGACCACCTGGCCATTGTCTTCGCTCGCTCCTCTTTGTCTTATTCTAGGCCGCTATATCTGTCAGCAGCTGTATTGGGACACGTGGTCATCAGGTCAAGGGCGCTGCTAGCGGGACATCCTGTCTGCTGATGGGATACCTCTTTATCCGGCTGTGTTATCTTTATCAGGGGTGTAATCGACTATGGATCAAATGGCCTTGCCGATAGGACCGGGAATACCGAGAACCTCAATACCGTTATTAAATCGTTATTTTCAAATTTTAGATACCTATATATTAACATGAGTTGGAATATTAGGAGATAAAGGCGACGAGTGAGACTTTATCCTATGTTCCAAGTAAAAAAATGAAAAATCCTTTATCATAGAATATCAAAACTAGGCGAGTCGACGATGAATCGACTAATTTATTGATGATAAGACTGGCAGGAAACGTGCCACGCTCTTTGTTATCAGAATAAGAATTAACATTATTAATGCAGAAACTTGTAGCAATCGATTTGTATAATTTTTGTAAAAAAACGAAAAAAAAAACAACCTAACTTTGGAAGAAAATGAAATGGTGATGAAGTGTACTTGAAAGAGTTTCGAGAATAGATGTTCAAAATTAACCTTAAGAACAATTTACTTACCATTAAGTTAAGCATTAAAACTAAAGTCAGATATTGATATTAAACTTGTAAACGTCAGATAAAAATAATATGACATATATCGTATGTATCCGTAGTTTCTGTAAATAAGCATATCTCAACTTTTAATAAGAATTTTTCTTTTATTTGTTAACTTATACTTCTTTATTTATGTACAATTCGGGATGATAACGTATCCCCGTTCTTATGAGAATGTGAGAGATTATTTTTTCATTTAAATGAATTTCTTTATCCTATAATAAAAAATCTGGATTCGTTTGAAAAATAACATAAATTTCTTTATTTTTTTTTTTACTTTACTTATTTTACTTATGCTGGAAATAGACTTTTTTTTGTTGCAGGGGGGGAGGGGGCAGCTGCCCCTCCTGGAATGCTGGAAGCAATAATTTTTTAGGCTTTTAAGACTGGAAGCAATAATAGAATACATTTTTTTCAAGCAAATAGTTGTAATAACTTAGTTGATAAAGCTCTGCTATAATTATACATAATTTTGGTTTCATTCACCTTTTCCGCGGTAAGGTGTTACAGTCTGAACGACCATAGCTTGCCCCCCCCCCTAGTTTTTAGCTTCCCCCCCCCCCTAGTTTTGATCCTGGGAACGCCCTTGATCGACAGTATGTCATAAACTGGTGTACGCAGAGGGAGGGAGAATGGAGTTGACTGTATTGCCAGGGATTCGTTCAGATTATTATTGAAAAAAAAAAACATTGGAGGATTTAAAAAAAATAAATCTGGCCTTAACCCAAATGGTCAATGTATGCTTCTAAGCATCCTAGTTTCATGCCGTCTTATAACGATATTTGACGAATGTGAGTCGATAGATTCGCTTTAAAGGCCTCAATGTACTTAGTAATGAGAAACTAACAAAGGGACAACAAAAGGAAGCATGCCTGACTATGATTATAGTTCCGATTCTAGAATGTGGAACTATAATGGAATGTGGAAATAGAATACGGAAAAGAAAAAAGATTCCCTTCTAATAAAAACTGACTGTAAAAGGCAAAAGTTAAAAACTTACTGTAGGAAACGGAACACAAGCTTAAGAACAAGGAGAAAAGAAGTAATGCTGTGCCGACTAAGAATTGGACATTGACATTTCACAAACTTGGATATTAACTACCATTTGACGCCAATGACCCTTTAGGGTAGAGGCGACAAAACAAAAAAAAATAAAAAAATATAAATGTTTTTCACCCAAAAGAATCTTCTCTTTCTGGCTACGATCTCATGTTTAAAAAGCATAAATTTGTGAAATTTTATATTTTTAAATTCCAATAAAGTTCTTATCAGCTGAAGAAATGTGATTAGGTTTATTTAAGATTTTTTTTCTTTTTTTTCCCAACATTTGTTCAATACTTGGAACTTATATTTTTGAAATCGCAGTGCTTGATTACGTTACCCTAGGAAAAGCGGCTACCTTTCCCCACACCCTCCCTTGATGGAAGGACAAATTGCATATTTTCTTAGTGACCCCCTCGCCATCAGGGCCTAATAGAGTTTAAGAAGAGGAGGGACTCGGGCCGAAAGAGGGCGGCCCCTTGAAGAATACGGCCCCGCTTTTGTTCCCTGATTGCCAATTTCTATTTCCATTAGGTCGCATTTACCACCCCCCTCCGCCCCTGTCCGTCCATGGCGGGTCTTCCACCCACCCCTCGCGCCACCCTCTCAGATTTTTCCCCTTCCTCTTAAGGCATCTGAGAATCCTTTTAAATCTTTAACCTAATAGCTTGCTTATGAGGTCTTAGCTTCGGGCACTGACTAAGCACTACCCCTTCTGCTTTGAATACAGATTCGATCGAATTTAATATGCAAATCGTCTCCTGAGATGTGACGGGCTTTTTGTGAAGTCAGTCCTGAAGGAGCTGGGGGAGATTTCTCTGAAGAGGAACAAAAAATGAGTGCAATGCAAATGAACCCTCTTTTTTGGCTAGTGTTGGACGATTACAAAACAAAGTTGATCCATGTATGTTACATGTTATATCAGTAGTAGAATCTCTCCGTCCATCATTCATCCGGATCTCCTCCGATTCAAATTATTACCTATGTATGTATTATTACACACCTTCCCTTGCCTTTGAGGCAATACGGATTTTGCAGCAATGAGATGTTTCCCATACACAAAACAACTCACTTCTGCACGTAATCAACTATATACAAATTTGACTGTTTTTCTGTGCCAATTAGTTTTCTGTTCCGTTCTGCTTCGACTTCTCACTTTTTTCCTCCACTCGTTTTACTTAGTCCGGTGGTCTTCCTGTTACTGTTCCATTTCTTCTTCCCAAGGCAAAGTGGGAGCTACCGATGATTTCCTTCCACCCGTACACACAAGCTTTGAAGTAGGGGTAGTTCTCCTCAGTCATCAGCTGAGGAAGATCGCTCTCCGTCAGAACATAGAGTATTGTCTCCCTCAGCAGTTTTGTTCTCAGTGCCTCATAAGCGGTGCAAGCCAGTAAAATATGTTCTGCTGTCTCCGGTACCCTACAACTTGGACATAGGGGATCGATGTTCTTCCCATATTATACCAGTTTCGCACGGAAACCTGGAATTGAGAGACCCAGAATTCCGGTAAAACCCAAATAAGTACCTTTCATTTTTTAAATTTTTCTATCAGGGCTCGATAAATAGAGGCTTACGCCATATCTTTCACGCCTAATACCCTTCCACTTTCAAATAACGCCTACTGTATTTACTTTGTATATGACCAATCCTCAAAGAATTTTCAATAGATGGTATTATTTATTGTTATATTTTTAAAATAATAATAATATATATATATATAATGGGATGGTAATTTATTGTAGGTATAAATCAAACATGCCAAGCTTAAATTTAATTACTCTGATCAAAGAAATAAATGTATTGTGTTTTGTTTGATTGAATGGTTTGTTGGTAGGAGTAGAAATTAATATATATTTTTTTGCTGCTTTTACAAATCATATTTAATGTATATAATATTTAATATATAATATTTAAATGCATCCCATTGCCCTTGTGATACTTTTATTATTTCAGTTGTCCGATCGTATTGATCTAAACTGTCACAATCGTGAATTTATTATGTAATAGATTGATGGGATTATACAGAGGCAGGGTCGGTATTTTCGGACGCGCCTGATGCTATATTTCCCAAATGAGATATGTAATTATATTTACTAACGCCCTCTCCAGAGCAAACAATTCCTGTCATTTATTGGAGCACCATCGCCCGCTTACAAATCTAAAATTATTCCCGGCCTAACAGATATCGTAGTATCTCCCGGTCACAGATGGTCACACACACAAACTCTCCCAACGAATAATCCGCGATAAATGGACCGCAGACTATTCACTTTATTTATGCTCTAATCATTGCGTAATTGCGTTCCACGGCCGAATATTTGGAAAATTATATCAAGCAAGGCTTGAATTTCTGTTGTATACTAATTGAAAATAAAAGTGTTTCTTCTTCCCAATTCCCTTTTTTCATTTAATTTTTTTTTTTTTTTTTAGAATGCTGATTTCTTTATGCCTTACTTCCACAATGTCGGGATTCACAAACCTTGGTCCTACTTGATTCCGCAAGGGAACTTTATGACTCTTGAAAAAATATCAAAATAATTGAGTAGTATTATTTAATCAGTACCGAAGACCCCGAACATGTTTATTTATTTTTTTTTTTTTTTTGTTTGATGTTAAAATATTTTCTAACCATTCGCTATTTATTTTCAATGAAAAAAAAAAAAAAATGTGTGCCTTGGTGGAACGAACTGGCACATGGTCTACTGCTTTTAATGCGTATTGATAAATTTTTAAAAAGATGAACCAGTCAATACCTTGATGATCCCACATTAATTTCATAACATCCCATCTAATATTATGAGCTAAGAATGCGCAATCGTATTTTTTTAATTTTTTTTTTTTATTATTCGAATGTAACGAAAAATCGGATCGCTCAATCTTACCCTAAGTTGCTTGGTTTTAAACGTAGCGAATTCAGTCCTTACATTTGCTTTTATAAGCGAACTTACCAACTTACATTTCTTGATAAGTTTATTTTATTTTAATACAGTTAATTCTATTCGTCTCAAGTTTAGAAGAGATTTAAGGAAATCATGAAATATCAGTTACATCAAATTCTGTTCTTCAAATAAAATTAATATATTCTGAAAGATTAATTTAACTGCTTTGTATTGATATTGTGACCACGTAAAAAAATTTTCACTTCACTTGAATCAAAACGCCTTACTATATATCTGTTTACGGTGCTGATAGATTTAGTGAATCCAACGAAACTAGGTTATCAACACTTAACTGGAAAAAGTTCACTACGTTAAATTTTACAGAAATTATTAAGAATGCCAGGCATTCAATGCCTGTAATGAAAAATTTTTAAAACAATATTTTTGAATTTTATCCCTATCAAAGGATATCAGGTACATGTATTTTCATATCATATCAGTTATATTGAGTATAATTGAAAAAAAATCTAAAGTTTTTTTGTATAATAATGCTTTTAAACTTAATAAGCGCACTACTCATTTCTATTTTATTTATTTTTTTCCCATCCGCGATATGAACTGTGTTTGTGTTTGTATTTGTCTGTGTTTGAACAGTCTAAATCAGAAACTTTTTTTTCGTACAAAATTGAAAATACGTATTTGAGGTAGCTATCAAAAAATATCAAAATAATTGAGTAGTACTATTTAACCAGTACCGAAGACACCTACCATTTTTATTCTTTTTTTGAGGTTAAAATATTTTCTAACCATTCTCTATTTATTTTCAATGAAAAAAAAAAAAAAAATGTGTGCCTTGGTGGAACGAACTGGCACATGATCTACTACTTTTAATGCGTATTGGTAAATTTGAAAGAAGACGAACCAGTCGATACCTTGATGATCCCACATTTATTTCATCCCACCCCATCTACTATTATCAGCTAAGAATGCGCAATCATATTTTATTTTATTTCTTTTTTATCTTACCCAATCTTACCCTAAGTTGCTTGGTTTTAAACTTAGCGAATTCCGTCCTTACCAACTTACATTTTATGGTAAGTTTATTTTATTTTAATACAGTTATTTCTATTCGTCTCAAGTTTAGAAGAGATTTAGGGAAATCATGAAATATCAATTTCATCCAATTCCGTCTTAAAAATAAAATTAATATATATGGGATAGAGTTAGTGAATCCAACGAAACTATGTTATCATCACTTAACTGGAAAGTTCAGTACCTTAAATTTAACAGAAATTATCAGGAATGCCAGGCATTGAATGCCTGTAATACAAAATTTTTAAATTAATATTTTGAATTGTGTCACTATCAAAGGATATCAGGTATATGTGTTGTTGAGTAGAATTGAAAAAAAAAAAAAAACTTGTAAATGTTTTTTGTGTAATAATGCTTTTAAACGTAATAAAATACTTCAAGCGCACTACTCATTTCTATATTTTTTTACTTTCCCATCCGCGATGTGATCTCTGTGTTTGAACAATCCAGCTCAGAAACGATTTTTCGTACAAAACTGAAATTACGTATTTGAGGTAGCTATATTAGCCTGATGTGACAGCAAAGGTTTCGTTAAAATTGAGTTAATTTAGGGGGATTTTTATCCTTATGAATTTTCTCCTCTTTCCGATTCCTCAAAAACGGCTCTTACAACTTTGATCATCATTTTGAAATATTGAATAGGAAAATTCATTTTAGAAACACGCTGCAATAAGCAATTAAAATAGCTAATTACCTTTCGCCTGTATCTAAATAATCATAAATTATGAGGCTTCTACACGGACAGCCTCTTTTTGATGTATGGACTTTTTGACACGTTTCAAATATTTAGATCTAAAATTTTTCAGATGTTAACTAGAGAGCATTCGAAACATAATTTTTTTCTAAACTTTCTTAGTGTCATGAAAGAAAGATATACAAAAGATTGGAAGGTTTTGAACATATCCATTGCTATTATGAAATTTTTAGTTTGAACGTACCGGTAAAAAATAAATAATTCACACTCCACCCCTCTACTCAAACTTATCTAGGTAATGTAAGGAATTAACCCTCTTATAGTTTTTATATGTACGTTTTTTACCAATTTTCGTTCTAATTTTAAAAGGTTTTTTTTTGTTCTGTTTATAAACATTAGGCTCTATATAGTGTTTTATCGATGACATAGATAACTATGAATATATGAACGGATTAATTTAAGGTACCAAATATATAGTTTAGATGAATCGTATGTGTTAGATGGAAATAATGGAATTGTATGTAATTTGCTATATAATTACCTGTTAGGTTGTTGCGAGCTACCTGGTAAGCCTTGTACTGACTGATGGCACAGGATGACCCCGGGAATAAGGGCAATTTTTATTTCTGCAGACAATGGCCAGCGCTGGGGTATCATTGTCTTACAGAAAGGAGGGTCAGGAAACCGGTTTGTAGGTCACGTGATGGACTTGCACTCAGGTCGTCCTTGCGATTTGTTGAAATTGTAATTGTTGGTTTGGTTTTTGCGATAACTTGATATAATAATAAAAATGTCTTTTTATTGAACATACAAATTACAAATTACATTCTCGACATGTACTCTTGGTGAACGACACTCGCTTCGGCGGTACATATACTAACTTGATATATAAGAGCACCTTGGAAGACGATGGGTCCAACTGACATTAATCCCATTTTCAATAATAAATTTTCAATAATAAACAATAAATCAATGTAAAAGTTTGAAAAAAAATTTTATGTGGATTTGAATGATTAATTTTGTAACTTTATTCTAAAATTTCAATCAGGTCTCTGACTTTCAGTATTAGATCTAATATTTTTATTTTTTTTGCATTTAATAATGAATAGGTATTTAAATCAAAATCTGTTTAGTTACCCCAAGAAAGGCTAGACCGATTTTTTATGTCCTTTGAAAATTGAATCGTCTTCGTCTGGAATAGCATATCTAAGCACTAAAACAAATCAGAAAAATGAGGGGGGGGGGGGAGATACATAATAATATTTACATTTTCCACGAAATTAAAAAACATTTTGTTCTTGGGTGTTAAAGAAGTATAAGAGGGTCAATTCATCATAAATATTATCATAGTGATAAGTTTTGAGTGGGGGGGAGGGTGAATTATTAATTTTTTTATTTGTGAATTATTTTAAACATACCAGTATGTTTAAACTAAAAATTTCATAATAGCTATCGAAATGTTCAAAACGTTCCAATCTTTTGTATATCTTTCTTTCATGACACTAAGAAAGCTTAGAAAAAAATTATGTTTCGAATGCTCTCTAGTTAAAAACTAGTTAAAACCAGAAAAATTTTAGATCTAAATTTTTATCTCTAAAGATCGAACAATCTTTTATTCAGGTAGGCCTTTTTTGGTACAACGAGATCACGATGTTGACATGTAGATAATAGATTTTTATTTTTGGCCGTGTAAACTTCTTAGCAAATAGATTATCTTTACTCAAGTAATATTGAAAAAAATCTTACGATTAGTCCAAAAATCTCATTTATTTTTTCAATTATTCAATTCAGTTGAAACATCATTACAGTAATACGGATTTGAAATGTTTCACTTGCTATATTTATTATTGGACCAGGATTTAATTTTAAATTTATATATTGCATATAGGTATTTTTTTAATTGAAAAAAATTGATGAAAAATTACGCCCCTTAATTAAAGCTAATACGCAATTTAAAACAAAATATCCCTAAAGTATAATGATTGGATGAAGCAGAATTTCCATTTTAATTATATTGCTGTGTCGTTTAATATGGAAATGGTTTTATTTGCCCCGAAACGGGATTCTGAAAATTGAAAAACAAGGTTTTCATGTTTGCAAATGAGCATTTTGAAATGAATGTTTTCAAATATAAACTGGGTTGAATGAGGACCTGATTAATTAATTAGCGATGTAATTCTTCTTTTTTCGTGTCCCCGGGCGGAGATGGGCCCAATATAATTTCAGAGCGAATGGCCGCCCAGTTTTTAATGTTGCTCATGAATAATGAAATGGACTACATATGTCATCATGATGGATGTGATTTTATTCATTTCAATTCCAGTTTCTTTATTTATTTATTCAAATGGAATGGCCCCGAGGTTTCTCTCTCGCTGCGTAATTTAGTCGATTCTTTCCAGCGGATATTTTCAGCGAATTTTCCTCCCTTTTCATTTGTAAATAACATTTCAGAAATATTATTTACAAATCTCACTGATGAATTTGTTACTGTAAATGTAACAATATGTTATATCCCACAAGGTTCTAAATAATCTGGTGTGATCAACTCCTATTCTAATGTTGAAAGAACGAACATCTAATGCTGCAAATCTGAGAGCAATATGTATTCTAAGATAAGTAGTGATAAATGAAGAAAATTGGTGGGATCCCTGATCAAAAGAAAAAAAGATGGAGCATTGAATGTGTAAGGGGTCGCTCATGACCTGTTTTAAGCCAAGCATTCCGATTTCCGGCAGTTAAGTCCTCGAGCCTTTCAAAGCCATTCAATCCAGTTCCGGGTGTGCAGGACGTTCGCTGCATGTAATTCTGTAACTTCTCTACTTGTTCTGTGTTGCTTCTATGTAAATACCCTTCCGGACGACATGCGATCCCAGCGAAGTCTTTGTAGCATCCAACCAAATTCTAAATCAATAAGATTAAAGATGACCATCGATATAATGATCTTAAAAAGCAATCTACTTTTTAAGATAATTGATAGGTAATAAATTCTAAGCAAGCTAGCGATGCTACATCAACAAGAAAACATCGATGTTTTTAATATCCATATTTTAAACATTACAGTGTTAGGGTCCTAACTTACTTAAACGATGTCGCTTCTCTAGTATAGCCATATTTCTGTTGAATATTTAAAAAAATCTGGTGCGTGCGCGCAACACACAACTTTCACTTACCAACTTCCTTTGTTTAGAAATTTACTTGTTTCGTTTAATGTACGTTTCTCAAAGTCACACATTTTTCCACATTCATTTCTTATTTTGGTTTTTATTTTCTCTATAAAAAACACTAATTCTGTTTTTAAAAAATAAAAATTTGTACTTGTGATAATTTGGCAATCAAGCATAATACTCCCAGTCGTCTCATTTTATAATTCTACATGTAGTTGTTAAAAACTTCATTTAGTTACCATCAAACATTAAATGAACAAAACGGCTTTAATTATGAACAATGGCTCGTCAATAAAGGCGTACTCTGCATGCGTGGGCTCAACGTGTTTTATGAACCGACGGAATATTTTTTTCTCCTCTATATGCTTACATGTTTTTTTTCATATTTCATATTTACATTTCTTATTTTTAGGCGTAACGAGAGACGGTTCATTTTTCCATATAAACAAAACAGGTACTTTATAAGAAAACAAAAAAGGCCCCTTCCCCATTTAAGCTCCCTCAAAACATTTTAATAATGATAAAGCGTACCTGATATTAAAAATACACCTAATTTTCATCAAACATGGCGAAGTTGATCAAAATCATTAAAGCCGTTTTTGAGCTGATCGTAAAAAGGTAAAAATTGGAAAACATTTTTTGAAATAATGTGCCGCTTCCGTTTTACCAATTTTGATGAAATGTTGGGTGCCACATCTTTGGCATATACATACATCAAATACCCAGTTTGATCCAAATTTTTAAAGCCATTTTTGATTAAATAAAAAAAACACGTGAAAATGATAAAAAAATTATTAAGTAAAGTGTCCCCTCCGGTTGATGAATTTTTTGCCGTAATACATCAAATACCCAGTTTATTCAAAATCGTTAGAGCCGTTTTTGAGAAAATCGAAAAAAAAAATGTAAAAAGTTATTAAATAAAGTTGCCACTCCGTTTGACCAATTCTGATAAAATTTTTGCTGTCACATCGCGGGCATATACATACTCTAAATACCAAATTTCAGTTTCGTGCGGTATACATTTTTTGAGCCAAGTCTGTTCACACACACACATACCATTTCGCGGGACTTGGTTATTTGGACTCAGGGGACACCAAAGCGTGTATTTCCGTTGAAAACCGGAAGTCGAAATTTTTTACGATCGCAATACTTTCCATTACTATATATTTCCTATATAGGTAAGTGAAAGTAAAAAAAAAATAGCGGCAACGTAACCTATATAAAGAGTATGAAATAGGGTTTTCTTAAAATCCTCGAATAACTTTTGAGACATTTCAAGAAGGACGCTGGTCGCTAGTGTGAGCTATCTCTTCTACTTACTCCTTTATGTATTTTAGCATGAATAGTCTTTTGGGGATATGAATATTTTATATTTTACAAAAACAACACGACAATGTCACAGGAGATTATGTACCGTTGAGAAAATATTTTCCATGATGAATGTAAGTTTTGTAAATATTTTATAGTTGGGATGTGACATAAATGTTCATATCTCCAAAAAATTAAAATATCTTTGTCTTTATCAAAAAATCGATATTAAACATATCTATGTTTTTTTCAAAACGTCGATGTTAAAACTATCTTTGTTTATATCAAAATATCAATAAATATCGCTATGTTAAACCTACATTTGTTCAAGTAAATTTGTGGCATTGCCAGAAATGTTGAAATTCATGAGGCAAATGTAGCTTATGTCTTATACATTAGAGATTTTAGAAAAATATTTCCAAAGGGTACCAGTTAGAGGCGTTTTAACAATAATTATCACCTAATATACAAACAAAACGACTCTCGTATAATTCACGTTTAAATCCGTAATTTTATGTTATATATATGAAAAACGAAGAAAGGTTCAGGTACGGCAAGATTCCGAAACCTCTGATGGGATGTTGGTTATGGCCCCTGTGTCACGTTCTGTCATTTATATTTATAACTTCCAAACTTACATTTACTGAGTGCTATGCTTAAAAGCTATGCCAAAGGGTTACTTTTTAAATGTTATATTTTCCATTGCAATAATTTTTCAATTCAACAAAAAAAACACACATTTTCCAAGAATTTCCCTTTTGCATCCCGTGTATCAATAATTTAGGGCTAAAATTCGATTTGACTCACATCCTCAAAAACGACACAGTTAAATTAGTCCTAAAATGTTTATAATCTAATCATTTGATGGTAGAAATATGAAATCAATTAGAAAAAAGAAAACTAAAACGAATGAATAAGAAATATAATAAAGAAACGATTAATGTAAACTAGTAATAGATTATGGAGATTGTAAATTTATGGCCATTTGACGCTAATAAGCTAAAACTACAAACCCTACATATTGACTTAATATGCCGACTGTAAATTGATTTATTATGTAATCAACATATAAGAATTTCTTCTTAACGTTTCCATACAGGGAGAATTTAACCGACAAATAAGTAAATAAATATAACCGATAAATAAATATAATTTTTTTAGCATACAAGCTTTAACTCAAAGCGTTTGCTGATTGTCAAAGGTTTGTTCAAATGTAATCTTCTTCAAAGAGAGTGAAAAAAAAAAAAAATCAGTTACTTCAATAAGTTCAATTGGAAGCTTAGTAATTTAGTCTCTATAGAATTTATTTTACTTTTAAACTTCTAGAATCACCTTGCTTAAAAAAAAATGAGAAATCTAAGATATTACGTTGTAGACAGGAGTGAGCGAATTATGGATGACGATTTATAGAAATAAATGAAATTAATTTCATCTAATTTTGAATCGTTTTTTACCATATCTTTTTAAAGAAGACTTACTTCAATGTATCTTTTAGTATGGCTGATAATATCCTCAGCCTATCTGAAATTAAAGATATAAATCAAAACGCCGGGATCCCTCCCCACAGCCACCTAGACCAGGACTAAAGACCGTGCTCGCGGGGCGATTATGATCATGGCAGGCCTTTTAAAAACGCCCCTGCGGAAGGCGAACGGCGGAAGTGAGATATGCCCGTTATATATTTCACGGCCCTCTTTATAAACGGTCGGCTATTAGGGCTATAGGGCTTTACACCCTCCGCTGAGACAAAAACTGCCTCCTAAAGATTAGGGCATCCTCTTCTTATGTTGCGTCCTACCGCTTACACACCCTCGCCCGAAAGATGAAGGATGGTTTTAAATCTCCCCTAAACTCTCCTTCTCTTCCTTTACTCCCTTCCCCTGCCTTCGGATAAAAATTTCCTCAAGTCCTAAGGAATCCCCAGAAGATGGGATTGAGAGAGAGGATGGCTCTTCCCTCGGCGCCGACTCTCTTATAATTATTCTCTACACGTTGGGCTTAATTAATCTGGCGAGGAAGAAGAAGGGTTGGTGGCGACACTGATGGGCTGGGGGGCAATCAGATCATTTTTTGCGCCCCCCCCAACTCAAGAAGTGCTGGATATAAATTGCTACCCCCGGGGGCGAATGATTGATCTGGATCCGCCGGTCCATTTGTTACGGGATAAACCGCTTAGCCATTTCTTATTCCAAGACTTAAGTCCTGTAACGATATCTTTTCTTGGCGAGCTTTTCAGCTTTAGGAAGGCAGGGTTTTGTTTTTACTCTTACATTTCGGGAGGAATGTTCGTTTCTAGTTATTCATTTTTATGAAATAATCCACATCTTTTAATATATACCGATAAAACTGTATTTGTAAACATGTAGATAACAAGTGCATGGCGCATGTGAAATTTAACTTTTATTCATTCCTTTTATGCTTATAAGATCTCTTTTTCATATTTTTACTTGTAACCATCAAGCTTAGTCTAATTTCGATTTTTAATCCAAAATGAAAATGATAAAGCTTACAATTTCCGAAAACCCTGGGAAAAAATTCAATTATAAATTTACGAGATAAATGAGTATATTTCTTCCATCTCGTTCTGTTATTTGTGTTTCACCAATGTCATTAAAAATTGTTAAATAAGTTTGAAATTTTTTTATTAATGATTTAAGACAAATATTTTATAATTTGCTGTGCTATATTATTAGGAAAAAAAATGTCATATTTCCATTATTAGTAAAATATGTAGGTGATAATAAAAATACTTAAGATAGAAATATTACTTTTGGAAAAAAAAAAAATTCATTTATTGTACTAAACCCAAAAAAAAATTTTGTTCCACAAATGTATGCCCATAAATAAGTTCTTTGAGATACCATCACTTTTTTTCCTGGCGTGTTTCTGGTATTAAATCCTGCTGTGACAGAAAAGACACGCGAGAGACAGATTAATCAAGTAATTGCCTTAAACTACTATGGCATTTAAACGTTAGAGGACTATTATGTGTGAGGTAGGCATTGTGCATTTTACATTTACAACTTTACATTTGAGAACTTTGGTGGGTCAAAATCCAAAACCTTGCATTGATGTGAGGTACTTATTTTTAAAATAATGTGGATCATGACTATTTTTCGAAAGGATTGGATAGTTTGTTATCTGAAAATTTGTCTCCCCTCGTTTTAATGAGCCCTAGTTTTAGGATTAATTCATAATAGAATATTCTTCAGTGAACCAGATGACTACAAAAATTGAAAGAAAGGATGTGCAATAGTTACATTAAATCACCGGCAGATCAGCTTGCGGTCACATTAAGATTTCTAGCAACATTCAAAAGGTTTGAGGATTTTTATCTTACATAGTAAAAAGAAAATAAACACTCCAAGCCCCATCTTGAAAAGAGCAGACGATTTATTGAACAATATTAAAATATGCCCTTCATAATTGTAATTATCGATCTCGAAACAATAATATTGACCGTTTAAAGGGGATTTAGAGTCTTTTCCGAGTCTTGAGTTACTCTAGCATATCTAATTATTTCTCAGAGTAAGTTGAATGCCTATTATATTGCTATTAGTAAATACTGTACTAAATAGTATTATAAATATAATGAGTGTGATCTTCTGGTTGGCTGAAGAATGCTGAGTCCTTACTGTTGGAAATTAAGGAAATTAGAAGGAGGGGGATAAAAGAGGAGCCAATCAAACGCAGGTCTGCAGGAGGGCACATTAAATCTGAGAAGGGTAGATCCCTCACAATTAGTCAATAAACAGGAGGGTCTCTCCTCTTGCTTTCTTATATCCCTGATCATGGCTCGGAAAGTATTTCTGAATTAAGGGGGGGGAGTGGCCCCCCGGTCCTTGGAGGGTCCGGGCTTTGTGATATCCGATGAGACCACTTCTTTTTTGGGGTTTATTGACCAAGGGCCAATTAATTGTGGATAAGAAATAATCCTGAGAGAGAGCCAGAAACCCTCAAAAAACGCAGCTAGACCTATTTTATATCAAATCAAAATTTCATTTCATTTATTATTTGATTTTGATTCAATAAATTTTAATATATGACAAACTGGCTGTATATTAATTTCTTTTACATTATTATAAATCTTAAGTACAAAAAAAAAGAAAAAAAAATTAATTTAACTTTCTTGGATTGTGTCCATTTTATGATACAAAAAAAAAAAAAAAAACCAACTATTTTACTATTATTGTATTTATAATATCTCTAATATTATTATATAGATTTATATTCATGTAGTCATATTGTACCTCCGCCGTTATTGTAAAAAAAAAAAAAAAATTAAAAAGTATTAGGATTCTTAGAATTCTCTAAAAATATCTAATTCTTACAAATGTTTTAGTATAATAGTAGGTACTATTTATGTATAAGAATTTAATAAAGTACTATTTATGTATAAAGAATTTATATAGAATGTATAAAGAACTTAAATTGATGTGTGTTTTTTTTCTCGTTAAGAGCCTTGTTTTTTATACCGACAAATCCTCCCCCTTCCTTGGAAATTTGTTTCTATGACCGCCAATAAAATCAAGATTTAAAGGTTTCTTTTATTAAGTCTCTCATCATTTATTTGTAATCTGGCATCATTGTAAATATCTCTTCTTTATTTTTTAATAAAAATTACACAGAAATTAAGTATTTTCATGTTGTAGAATCGTTTTCACTGTGGCTTAGGCCAAAATATACAAATGTAATATTTAACGTACATGTTTGTATTATACTTTAAACAACAATAACAAGTTTGTATTATTCTTAAAAAACAAAGAAGAGCATTTTGAAAGTTTTAATGTTTAGAATACTGCTAAAAAACATTATTTGTTTTTTTCTTAGGTTTAAAAAATGGTCTAGGCAATTTAGCGGAAAGTTGATTGTGATTATTATATTTAACTATGGATAATTTGAGATTCTCCTACTCGATATTGAAATTGACGAAATATTATCATTAACGATGCTTAATTGCATGTAAAAAAATTGCCCTATCCCTACTCAGGACATACATATTAAACTGAAAATATTGGATCAGTTTTAAGTGAACCCGGGATTCAAAAAAAAAAAAAAAAAAATGTGTGGTGCTCATATGAAACGAGGACTTTTTACTTTCACTTACCTATATATGAAATATATAGTAAGTGGAAGTATTGCGATCGTGAAAAATTTCGACTTCCGGTTTTCAACGGAAATACACGTTTTGGGGTCCCCTGAGTCCAATTAACCAAGTCCCGCGAAATGGTCTGTGTGTGTGTGTGTGTGTGTGTCTGTGTGTGTGTGTGTGAACAGACTAGCTCAAAAACTATAAACCGTGCGAACCTGAGATTGAATATTTAGTGTACGTATAGGCCCGCGATGTGACAGCAAAAATTTCATCAAAATTGCTCAAAGGGAGGGGGTACTTTATTTAATAACTTTTTACATTTTTTTCGATTTTCTCAAAAACGGCTCTAACGATTTTGATTAAACTGAGTATTTGATTTATTTATATGCCCGAGATATGACTGTAAAAATTTCATCAAAATTTATCAACCGGAGGGGGGACTTTACTTAATAAATTTTGTATCATTTTCACGTGTTTTTTTTTATTTACTCAAAAACGGCTTTCACGATTTTGATCAAACTGGATATTTGATGTATGTATATGCCAAAGATGTGATAGCCAACATTTCATCAAAATTGATCAACCGGAGGGGGGACTTTACTTAATAAATTTTGTATCATTTTCACGTGTTTTTTTTTATTTACTCAAAAACGGCTTTCACGATTTTTATCAAACTGGATATTTGATGTATGTATATGCCAAAGATGTGATAGCCAACATTTCATCAAAATTGATCAAACGGAGGGGAGACTTTACTTAATAAATTTTGTATCATTTTCACGTGTTTTTTTTTTATTTACTCAAAAACAGTTTTCACGATTTTGACCAAACTGGGTATTTGATGTATGTAGATGCCAAAGATGTGATAGCCAACATTTCATCAAAATTGATCAACCGGAGGGGGGACTTTACTTAATAAATTTTGTATCATTTTTCACGTGTTTTTTTTATTTACTCAAAAACGGCTTTCACGAATTTGATCAAACTGGGTATTTATGTATGTATATGCCAAAGATGTGATAGCCAACATTTCATCAAGATTGATCAACCGAAGCGGACACTTTATTTCATAACTTTTTTTCTAATTGTTAGAGTATCTCAAAAACGGCTTTAACGATTTTCTTCATATTCGTCATGTTTAATAAAAATTGAGTGTTATTTAATATCAGGTAAGCGTTTATTAAAATGTTCTGAGGGGTTTATAGAGCAAATGAAAACAAAAATAATAAATGAATGTGGAAAATGTGTAACTTTGAGAAGTGGCATTAACAAAACGCATTAATTTCTTATCTAAGTAAGTTGGTAAGTGAAAGTTGTGTGTTGCGCGCACGCACCAGATTTTTTTTTTTTTTAATATTTGAGGAAAGGCAATTTTTTTTTTTTTTTTTTTGACCAAAAAATTATCTTTTTGTGGACCTCACCCCAGGACTAGCTGGCTGACGCGTTGGAATATGCAAGAAAATCTTGACATCCTTATGATAGGTATAATCCGTGAGTTCGAATCCATAGTTTTTTTATTTCAAAACTTAGCGTTTACGCTCGCCTCCCCCCTGCCCTTACCCCTGGCCCGGGGAAAAACAATATGTGTTGGAAGAAACAAACCTTATATTGAAAGATAAAGTGGAATTATGAAAAATAATCATGTGTAGTAATTTTTTTAATTTACTTCATCTATATAAATAAAGATGAAATTCTGTTTGTTTGTTCTTTATAGAAATCCATACCGTTTGTTCTAAATTTTCCAAATTTCGCTCAGTGGTTCTTAGGTACCAGGTGCGAACACCTGTCCATCTTAAAATTTCATAACTTCAGCCAATCTCTGGGTATATTCTCTATTGTTAAAAAAATCGTTTTGATTTTGCTTTACATTGGTTTTTACGAAATCGACCGTTTGGGTCGATAAAATTCTCACTTTATAGATTTAAAAAATGTAATTCTCCGGGTGAAACCGGTATATACATCCAGCTGGTTTAATATAAATAATGAAAATTAGATTTCTAAATTTTTTCTGAAAATGTCAAATGTATCTACATTTTCGTCGATAAGAAGCCACTAATAAATAATTTCATAATTAATCAATCACTAAATATTTATTTCAAAAATTTTATAGTTGTAATACAACCACTGCCTAAAGTCGATGCAATAAAATTCCATTAGCAGACAGCGGAGCAAAGTAAAAAGTAATTCGTGCATGCCGACACCCCTAACTTAAAGTTGGCCTAACCTCCTTCCCACCTTCCCCTAATTTGTTTTGGCCCTTAATTTCCCTCCCTTCTTAATTTCGCTAATTTTTTGTTGTCTGTTTCTTTTATTACCCCAACAAGGCACGCTCTGTTTTAGGAGGCTCTTTTACAAGACTTTGGCTGTAGTTTAATCTGAGCTAATTTCTTCATTCTATAATTTTGTTTTCTACATTGTTGCCTGTCGTATATGATTAGTATATTACGGTACGTGAAAGCTATAAATCACAGAGAAAAATTCTGTTTCATTTCCTAGGTATTAACAATATTACCTGTTAACAAAAATTATCACTGAACAATGAAGACCAAATCAGCAGCGTTCTAAACTATTTTAAATCAATACAAAGATACATCTAGATTAAAATTCTATTTCAATAATACAATATAATTAACCTTTAAGACCCATAAATAATTAACTTAAACCATAGAAGAATCCGATGGTTTTAAACATCGAAGAAATATTTAAAAACTGGCTGTATGGATTTATCCCGTGTCTCAAAAAAAAAAAAAAGTATGATTAGTTGATTGTAGATAGCATCTTTTTATGCTTTGTGAGGTGGTCGTTTTTTCATCGTGCAATGCTAGAATTATAAAAAATAAGAATAAAAATTAATAAATATATTTTAAGCTATTGGACCCCCCCCCCCAAAAAAAAGAAAATATACTCGACATTGGTCTATATAGGAATAGTTGAAAATGTATAGATAATTATAATTCTATAGTTATAATATTTATTGTTCTAGGATTATTATTACGAGTACATGACACCTGTTCCAAAAATTTCTCATCTCCTACCAAGAAAAGAAAAAAATATTAGTTTATATTTCTTGAGGTCTATTTCCTTTGTTCCCCAGTCGAAAATAACCTGCAAGATGAAAGTAAACAAAAATAAGGTTCCCTGGTACAATATATAAATCTTGTAAATATAGCCCCGTCACAAATTTTGATGGCGCAACTTGTAAGCAGTGCCCTTTTATGTATCTCTTATAATTTTTATTTTTATGCCTCCTTATTTCTTTATTGTATTTTCCTGCATATTTATAAAATAAAAACATATTTCAATAATTATAAATTTGAAAATTGAAAAGAACAGTTTTAATTCACCTATATCCGCCCCTTTTACGCAACATTTCTTAATTGATATGATTTCTTTCACCTAAAAAAATCATACCATTTTTTAAAAATTCCAGAAAAAGTTTTGATCTGATTTGATTTTTTGCCAAATATTTTTAATTATCGATTTCAAACCCTGATAATAATAGTAATAATAACAATAATAATATTTTTTGAAAACATCTCCAAAATGAAGAGATAATTTAGAATAACCTTTTAAAATTTTAATAATCATTTCTCAGTTCCTCTTTGTTGGAAAGGTAATAAAGTGAGAGAGCGTAGGAAGAGAATGAGATGGAAGAGTGGCCCCTTCCATCTCGCTAAAGATTCGGACTCCCTTTTATTTAATTACCATATTTAATTAAAAGGAGCTCAAATCAATATTAATATTGCCGAGTCGGGAGTGCTTTGTTTCCACTCAGTCGGGAAAAAGATAGGGAAAAAAGGGCCCACGTTCCGCTTTAAACTTCGAAGAAAATTATAAATAATATTTATTATTCTCATCACTTTTAGTAGGAACGGAATTCTGTAGTTGTTTTAATAAAACTTAAACTTCATAATTAATTGAAATTTAATATCGTTCGGAATTTGTCCAGTTAAATAATAATAATAGATATTTTTTTTTTAACTTCATTCGTATATCCACGCCTGTCAACAATATACAGACAATCAGCAGATGTAATGGTCGTATACGATAACAAACTATGACATGTGAGGCATGGGGAAGGATGGCACACAACACTACCTTTTCCCTGGCTTGATTCAGTTATTCATGTCTGTTAAAGAAGGAGATCTCTCATCCAACGCGTTTTTATCCTCCTCCTCACATTTATGGGCATTTCATCTGTGGCCATATATCTTATTAGTAGGTTTATATGTCCGTTTATGTTAGTGTGAAAACATATGTAAAGAGTCTTGATGTGTTGGTCGACTGTCGGCATGTGGAAGTGGAGAACTAATTTTATATACTGTAGAATCCAGTTTATCCGTCCTCACCGAGACCGATACAACGGTTATATGAACTTTTAAAAACTTCAATAGTATTGTAACGTTAAATCGTTAAATAAAAAAAACGAAAAAAAAAACATATATACCTTTTGTTGGAACTTGGATGTTAGAACACGTTTATGGGACTAGATTTGTCGAGTTCAATCCAGAACCTTCCAGGCTTGTCCTTTTACGACAATAAATAAGGAGTGAGTGACTGGACGAATTAGTCTGTGTCTTGACTGCGAAGCTCAAGTCATATGATTCGTGTCTTATTAAGTTATCATTTTTGTAACCTTCTCGAATATTTAAGTTGAATTAATTCGTTTGGCATTGATAATTGCATATTTTTGTTCAATAAATATTCTTTAACCCACATAATTGTTACAGTATTATAACATCTTTATTGCGGAAAAATCAAAATAGAACGCACAAGTTATTTTATTTATTTATTTATACAGGCTATCGATAGTACTATCGAAAAAAAAATTTTAAAGGGAAGAAGTGATAGCCTCTAAGCATCCATGAACTATATAATTCATTTTTGTGAGAAAAAAAAACATAAATTTAAAGTTAAAGCATAATTTCATTCATTCTTCAAACGAAAATGCTTATCTACTCTTTAAAAAAATATTAATTTCACTTGAAAAATATCAACTCAAACTAACTGAACAAAGTCATCCTTACACTATACAGATTGATCTTCAAGGTAGGCAGATTGATGGGACTCTGAATTAAATAATTAAAAGTCAAGAAAGAATACCCATTCTACGCTGGAGGTAAACAACATCATTTCCAAATATTCATTGAATCAAATTTAACACTTAGCATTTTCATATCTTGTTAAATAATTTGTTAAATCTGTTTTTTCTTTGCATAGAGATACAGCATACAGCTCAATGATGGTTTTTTACATTCTTATTATATTAGTTACACGTTGATATTATGTATGTTATACTTTGTTAAGTAATTGGAAGAATTTAAATCCAAAGTAAGTAATTAGTGGTTCTTGATTGTTTACCTAAGCTAGTGTAAGCTTGCTTTCCTGTGACTTCATCTGCTTCTACTGCTCTTTAAATTTCTTAATATACAGCGGTCACATTGGTGCTGATCTTTTGTTTCCGCATCTCATCAATCCTCCGATAAGAGACTAACTTATAGAAGGAAGATGAGATACCCCATTAAACCCAGATATGTCAGTTTCACCGTTTGTATACCGGGCGTGGTGGCTAAACAATGTAGTGTTCCGGGTTGTCAAGAACTTAAGGCGTTGCGCAAATCAGTGGTAGCCCCAAGCTACCCTTTTACACCATTTCATCTTGTTAATAAAACCCGACTGCTTAACATCCCGTATCATAGTGTTTCAATAGGTATACGATAGGTATGTTTGTTACCTCCTTCCTGCAAATTACTAACACGAATTCCTGAAAATTATATGCAAGGCAAAAATGACCAGTGTTTAAAGAACACATTCAATCCTTATAAATAATTAGCTGTATATCCTGGTTTCACCCGGGGAATTTCATTTTTCTAATAAACAGTTCTATAAACAAAAAATACAACTAAAATAGCACTAATAGATTATTATTCTAAAGCTTTCGGGTTTACTATATTTCTAATTTTACTAATAAGTCAGCTACCCTCAATGATTGCCTTTGAGCTTATATATAGTCATCGCAAATGTGACCCGAACTAGGAATTGTACTCTTTGGGGGCATATCACTGGGGACAATGGGGTTTCGAGGTATGTTTGATGTTCGTCAGAAGTTTCAGCTGCTCTTGTTTTTTATATTTGACATTGTTTTTTAACTTTTGACCTCAATACTCCAATTGAAGCTCGCTTCTTGGAAGGCATTTTAAAAAAATAAACGTATAAATAACTAAGTAATCTATTGGGGCGCATCATTCAGCCTTAAAACGTGGACCTCGGTCCATTCTGGAGGAACGGCCTTACCGGGCCTTCGAAATCTATAAAATGAGACTTTTTCGACTCAAACGGTCGACTTCGTAAAAAAAACCAATGTAAAGCGAGATCATAACGATTTATATAACAATAAAGAATAAACCCAGAGATTGGTTGAAGTTAGGCAATTTTAATATGGACAGGTGTTCGCACCTGGTATGAAAGAGGCACTGAGCGAAATTTGGAGAATTTAGGACAAAAGATATGGATTTCTGTAAAGAACAAACAAACAAACAGAATTTCATCTTTATTTTATGGATAGATTAAATACAAGTTGGTCGCATTGTGCAATGAATTTACCGGAAATTTCTTGTATTGACATATATATCCAATTGAACTGATCGTTTCTCGGTAAATATTAGTTTATTTGATTGTAATGCTTTAACGCTGCTTACTTTCAACTGAGAACAGCCAAAGTTTTGATTTTTTCAAAAGTATCAGTATCTTTTTATAATTAGCACTAAAAGGTAAAATCATAAAATGGTCTCTTGTTAATTCAGTTCGGGCCGTGGCGTTCATAACGTTAAGAGAGAGATAGAGAAATAAGAGCAATCAAGGAGAGAGAGAAAGGGCCGTTTATCGGTAGGGAGAAGGTGGGAGGGGGGGAGGGAATTTTCTTTCCCTCTTTTTGCAACCCTTTCGGAGGGAGATGGAAGAGAGAGGTTTGATATTATATAACGAGGGAGGACGAGGCGGGGAAAAAAGCAATAAAAAGCCCTCCCCCCTCCTTCAGCGTCCGCCCCGCCATTTTATTTCCCTTTGTTCTTTTTCAACGTCTGGAAATTGCAATCTCCTCCTCCCCTCCCTCATAACTCCGGCCTCTTCCTCTCTTACTTCAGATGGAAAAACCCGACCTGGAAAATTTAAAATGTAAAATTCCTTCGTCTTATTTCTTCACAGTTTTCCCCCTTCAGCTTTGCATAGAATAAATTCACTCGAGCGTCCAAATGGTATTTTTTTATATATTTAATTATAATTTAATATCAATAAATTTATATTATTGCTATCAACGAAAATACTTTTGTTTAAATCGATAATATTATGCATACTATAAGGATGTTGTTTGAATACATTTCTAGATGTCGGGCAAACCATACAGTTATTGACACCAACATATTTCCGTGTTGAAATTATAAAAAATACGTAACATGAAGGGATCAAATTGAAACTTCCTATAGCTCCTCTTTATCTATCCTTATAAAGACTCAAGAGGTTTTTTTGGGTCAAAAGTTCAATAGTTTTACCGTATTGAAATTTGTATTCTTAAAATTGCAAAAACTAGTTATTGACACCCTGTGGATTTAATTGTGAAATCTTTCCTATGGTTAGTTTGTTAAAATCTTATTTCATAGATTACTTAGATTCACCCCTACGGACGTTAGATTCATGTATATCTTGAAATAAAATTAGGACTTGTTAACATAATTCTTTAAGTTAAAGTTGGGATGTCAATAACTGTATGATTAACCCTATTTATTTAAACTTCTGATTATAACGGAATTACTGGGGCAAAATAAAGCAAAAGGAGCTACCCTCATTTTAGTTCTCGCCAATCCTTGACGGCTACCCGAACAAGGATACTTAGTCCTGTCGGCTAATTATAGGTTACAGGTACAAGTAATTATTAATTGCCTAAGCGGTAATCTAACATAACGTTCTGAGCCTGGGCACACTGTGGTCCACGACCTAACAAGCTCGTCCATGATTCATTTTAAAATTTTTAAAAGATTTCTTATTTTCTTTGATTCGTTCTGTTCCTACCTTTTTTTATATTAAAAAGTAAAAATTGAATGCTAAGTCTTTTATAATCATAGCTTAGTAATATTACTGCAGTCTCACACTGATATTTCGAAAAAATATTACCCTTACATACTTAAAAAACGTTAGTAATAAAGTTTAAAATTTTAAAATATATAATTAAATATATAAAAAAATATGATTTTATTTATTTGAAGTCTTTAGGCTTCCAAAGCTAATCGAACTTCAGTGTGAATCTTTTATGAGTACCTAAAATCGCACAGGCTCTGGACTGCCATTTTACGTCCAATCGATGGCATAACCAATGATTTTTTACTTACTTTAAAAAATCCTAATATCGCACTACCTGCCGGGATGCGAATCCGCAACCTTGGTCATAGAAGACTTTTATCTTTAACCATTACACAACTGAAGAGTCCACGGAAGAAAGCGGGGATGTCATTTGGAGTGCTTTCCGAGAAAATCGAGTTTTTAGGTTTGAATCTTTTATTACTTAAGTATGTTTTATAATGTTTCTTCAATTTTTTTATATGTCCTTTTCCTTTTTGTTTTGCGTGTCAAAATAATAAATTTGCCCGAAAACGACATAACACGATCCAAAAAAAAAAAAAAAAAATGTTTTAGTAAAAAAAAACAATTTAAACATAAAAGAAAGGGGGATAGTCCTGGACGCTCCCCCTTTTTTCCCTGTTTTATTGATGAAATTGTGATATTAATACACAATCCATACATGGGCGGATCCAGCCGATCGTAAAGGGGGGGGGGGGCTGCGGTCCTAAAGGGGGGGGCTGCAGCCCCACAACCCTTCCCCTGGATCTCACAATCAGCTTTTTTAACATTATGTTCCTTTCCCGCAACTAAAATTCTACTTGTTCTGCACATTATTTGTTCTTTAACTTGCTTTCTTACATTAAGGAAAGTCAAATTCTATCTTTAAATGACGAATATTTTTCCAAAGGGAGGGGCTGCAGCCCCCACAGCCCCCCCCCCTGGATCCGCCAATGAATCCATATAACTTCTAACATGACTATCCCCCATTCTAGGTTTTTCCGCGTGGACATTCCCCCTTTCTTCCGAGTACGTGGTTCTTTCCATTGCTTGTTACCAACCGACTATCATTTTGTCTTACTATTTCTTTTTACCAACATATTCTACTCAACTAGATGAACAATTATATATATAACTACAATTTGGAAAAAAAATTTACTCTCCCCCTTTCTTCCGTGGACTCTTCAACTGCTTACCCCTGCAACACACATATTGGAGATTACAGATTAAATTGTGGGGTGTAGGGAGGGCTCATCCCTCTTACACATAGCTTGTTAGGGTTGCCCCTAGAAGGCTGATGAGTATCACTTACATGTGTTAAGCGACCTTCCGTCACTCATATAATTGTTTAATTTCTATTCTGTATTTTTTTAAGAGTTTAATGCCATTATAACCATTTCATCGATGGAACGTTGAGTATATATCGACGGCACACTGGTAAAGTCACAAATCTAATTTTTTTTTTCGAAAATTTTTTTTTTTTGGGTTAAATCTTACAGTGATAAACTTGCGAGTCAGTATCTTGACCTGTTAATGTGTAAATCGCGATGTAAACTGGCGAACTGCTTGTTTGATTTAAAGTATTTCATATTTAAAGTTACTATTTGCTCTGCTGCAAAAATTAAATTTCACAGATTCGCAACTTTATCATTGTATCGACAATATAGTATTAAAAACTAAAAGTTAACACCTGTGGTGTAGTGGTTAGCATAGCCGACTTCAATACCCAAGGTACCAATCCGACAAGGCTATGCCGTCCTGCGGATGGGACGAAGATGGAGGTTCAGAACTTCGACAGGAAAGATCACTATCCTAATTATAGGCACGATTTAGTACTCCCATTGTTACATTAGCTTAAAGTAAAGAAATGGACAAACAAAAACCTTAAAAAAATATATATATAGGAACAATAAAAAATATTCAATATAATAAATGATTTTTAAAGTTTTATCATTATAATATTTAAATATTGAATTTTGTATGGTTTCATCTGTCAAAGTATTCAATTATTTTTTTAAAATATTTAAATGTGCCTGTAGAAAATTAATAATTCTGCTGCTTGTTTACAGTCACTCCAAATACTAAAGATTAATAAAATTAAAAATTAAAAACTAAGAAATTAATTTGTGAAATGCTATATTAAAGGATGATTCGAAATCACTGTTCTCTCTTATTAAAAACTTAGAAAGTTCCAAATCAAGATTACCATCAATACATATATTTAAATAAAAACTGAACTTAACTTTGTTTCAGTTTTTATTATTTGTGAGTTAAATGAATAATGAGTTCAATTAAATAGGGATTGAAATAAGTAAAAACCATAAAATTATGATCATTACAATCCTAAAACTAGGAATATAAATCCTGCTAAATATAATATATATGAACATGATTTTTATAATTACTATTAACAATGATAATATTTTAATTTTAGGATTAATAGTTAGCTACTTTAATTCACAATATTTGTTTGATAATATTACGCTGGGTTAGAATAGCGTCACAAGTCGAAATTGTCAACATTAATATTTATCAAAAGAGAGATTTTAATTTTCAATATATCAATCAATATTGCTAATATAATTATGACATTTTCCGCTCTTAACATATACGATATTATATTGATGCATTAATCGTAAAGCTAATATTGTTATATAGTTTATATTATATTAAGAATAAGATATAGAGAGATCCGAAAAGATCCATGGGGAGTTGGTTACGTTAAGGATTAAATAAATTTACTTATGTAAATGTTTAAATTTGATACATAGAATACCTAAGAAAACTAGAAACGCGAACGCCTCAACGAAGTTTCGTTAGTGGAAGGTCAGGGAGTTAATCCTCTTCGTGTTAATCGGCTTAGTTGAATATTTAGTGAGCTCGTATCAGCTTTAATATTTAACAGTTTCATTTTTTATGTAATATATGGATAATTGTTTTTTATATATTCTGTAAAAATTACAACTTAAGTAATTTGTACTCGTTCAATTAAAACATCAACTAATCTTGATATCTTCAATCAAAACAGGGAATGGATGTGATACGTCACCTATTTCAATCAAAGGAATAATTATTAGTAAAAAAAAAAAAAAACAGCTACTTAAAATGCAAATATGTAGAAAAAGGGAAACTTTAAGAAATTTAAACATTTAAAAAAATATATAAAGGGAATATAGACGAAAAAATAAAATAATAGTTGGCCGAAGTTGGCGCTGAAAATTTTACCACTGTTCCTCTACTACATACAGTTACATATTAAACCATTGCGACCATAACGCAAACTTTTTATAAACCAATAAAGTCAAAAATCATACTTATTTCAGCAACGATTTCGAAAATTAATTTCTTCTCTAACTATTGGAAAACCAAGAAAAAATTAGGTTTGGGCTACTTTCATTTATGAGGTTTTTTCCCAGGTTGGACCACTGTGCAGCGTAGCCATGGATTCTGCCCAATCAATGATGGTTAGAGTTTGTTAGAAGGTTAGAATAAAATTAAAGCAAAACAAATAATTATGCAAATAAACCCATGAGCGCTGTATAAGAAGAATATATGAGATATACTCTAGTATAAAAGAAAAAATAAACATTTTATATCTGAGTAATTAAAATTTATTTGTCTCTTATTAAAACCGGTTATTTGCTTTCTTTGCAATAGAACTTAAGCTTGTGTTACTCAAGCTTTGTTCAAAGTAATAAGTACTGAAATCACTAATAATTATTATGATATACATGAGGAAGGGTTTATATATTAGACAATCGATCATTTTAGTATCTCTGAGATACAACGCGAGTTCTCTTGTAAGTCTATGATATAGTATATAGTTTTTAATGATCAAGCATTAGCCGAAGTACGTAAATTGTTGAACATAATTTCATCGCACCAATCAAGAAACCTAATATGTACAATGTATCTCATGTTGCTTGGAATGCGGGAGGAACGGATTGTTATATATCGTTATATATAAATGTTTATATTCTCTTTTTTAATTAAAAAGTTAAGTAATAATAAAGTTTCATTTAAAAAATAAATTCTTTTCTATATTTACCTCCCTTCGCTGATGGAAGAAGAGCAAATAAGATTCAGATGGGGATATGTTGGACCACATTCCATGGAGGGATGGATATAGGTTCAGTATCTAGCAAGGGAGTACTGCTTCTTGGTGAAATGTTGTGGTAGCCTAGTTGATTTGGCCGAAACCGAGCGTTTATATCGAAACCAAAAGAAAAAAAATAAAGTGACACGGTGTGTAATTAAGGTGTAATATATATCTCTTAGGTTTGAACTCTTAATAGTTCATGAAAAACTTCCCTATAATTATTAGGATAAAAATTTATGAACGAAATTATACAAAAAATGAAATAAGAGATATAATTAAGTTTTATTAATAAATTCTATACTTCTCTAAAAGGAGGGGTTTATTGGATAATTTTGATAATCTCCCCCGGGCGCCTACCCCCAACCGACGCCTTAATCCTCGCCCGGACTAAGACGGACGACCTCCCCAGCCGACAGTAAAACTTTTAATTTATAATACTTAAGGCTCCGTCATTTATAGCGGGCTGGGGCCAACTCTAGCTTCGTTTGCCAGTAATCCTTTTCTTCTGTGTTCGGACTCTGTCGCTTCGCCCCTCTCTCTAAATTATATTCGGATTCATGGTCTGAATTGGTGAGAGGGGGGGGGGGGGTTCTTCTTGGCTTAGTAGGCTTTTTTCGGCCGTTCATTTCGACTTTTACCGATTTATTGTAGTATCATGGAGTCAAGGGTAATCTTTTTTTTTTTTAAATATAATATTTTCGATTATGTTAACTAAAAATACAAGTAAATGTGGGGAATTACCCATTTGAAGATCCCACGCTAAGAACGTGTTCAGTTCATTTTTTGTGAATATTGTTTTATAGCGCATTATACTAAACCATTTCGAGTACTACAAATCTGAGTAGTTTACACGGGGTTAACAGCGGGTTCAGTCCTTGAGATATTTACAATTCTTTTTTGGGGGCACACGCGATTACAATTCTTTTTTAGTCAGTGATTCATTTGGACTAACAAATAATGTATTGTATTTTTATTAACAATACAATTATTTGAAAATATATTGAGCATATACTATTTTTCCCCATTGGCTTAGAGTTACTAGGTTGTATTCTATACAAGATTTAACCTCTCTTTTTGCTCTCCTGTAAAATTTATCGAGTTCAGAATATTTTTCAATCCATCCCGCAATTTCCGAAGACACTTCCTCCAATTTTTGGCATTTTTAGTAACAATATACTCGACAGAAGCTAGTTTGATACTAACAGAACAATGAGAATTAAGAAAGAAAATGTAAACATCCAGGAATTACTGAACCCTCGGTTCTTGGAAATTGGAGGTTTGTGTTTGTTTACATCTCCTAAGTTCCCTTTTCCTTTTCCTATGATATTCACATTATTCTTCCACTATTGTTTTGATGTGTATTTAAGAATATTAAAATTTGTAATATTTTTTTTTCTTCAAAATATCAAATGATGCAATTTCGTGCAATAAAACTTCAAAACGTGCAGTAAACCCCAAAACGTGCAATTTCGTGCAAAAAGTGTAAAACTTCCCATTAGGCTTGATTCGAATAACTAACTTCAGTTCGCTTTATTCTGACTTACCAATAAAAAGATCGAATTGCACGGGAATCCGAGCTCTAGTTATTACCAAGTAGAGGATGATCAAGAATAGATATTAACCCTTTAACCGGGCGGGACGTATATAGGCGTCCAACCTAAACGCTACCGTGAACGGGCAGGACGTATGTATACGTCCTTGAAATATATATTGTGCCCTGGAATGGGTGGGACTTATATTTTCGTACAACAAAGTGATTAGTCATCGATACATGTAACGACGTGAATTTATACATATATATTATACACACACACACACACACACACACACATATATATATATATATATATATATATATATATAATTTATAATATTTATAATAATAATATATTTAATTTATATTTATATATATATATTTTTTGTACTCTTTATAATAGGTTAAGGCTGTAAATTTATAATTTCTTAATTCGATATTTTTATATTTTTGTTGATATTCTTTTCTATTTGTTTGTCATTTTGTGTTTTCCTTTGTGGTTTATATATAAATAAACGAAAACGAATATATTTCATAGCCTTCCCATTTATTTTAAGCATAAATGAAAGAAATAATAATATGAAGTTACATTGCACCGGGCGGGACGTATATACACGTCCTAGTGAAAGAGCTCACGCCCGTTGTAGGATGCGTAATTTAAAAGGGAACTCCCCGGTTAAAGGGTTAAAAGAAGTTTGGATATAAATTGTTTCGGATCTCAGGATAGATCTTAGTATTGGGCTAATTGGCCGATATTTGGAACGTTTAGGTAATTTTGGAATACTCTAGTAATGAAAAAATATCCTTTTTTTTTATCATTTATGAGTTAGCACATGGATCATTCTGAGGCTGACTGCATAGTGGAGCGACGATAAAAGCAACTATGAGTGCTACTGTAAAAGACAAGAGAGTGTTTATGTTGCTATTAGAGAGACAGCTCAATGATGGTTTTGTTTGTTTGTTTAATTAGCTTCCGATTAGCTTTAGTAGCCTTTATGCTACTAAGGCTAATCGGACGATGCTACAGTGGGAGTCCTATATTTTACCTATTCAGGTATAATTAGGATAGGGATCTTTAATGGGTACCTGACATCGCACAGGCTTGGGAGCTCCATTTTACCTCCTATCCGAGGGTCGGCATAGCTAAGGATAATGATGGTTTTTACATAGCCATTATATTTGTTATACTTTGACATTATGTTTGTTATATTTGATAAGACATTGGAAGTATTTAAATCCAAAGTATTTAATTAAGGGTTCTTGATTGTTTACCTAAAATAGTGTAAACTTGCTTTCCTGTGACTTCATCTCCCTCTACTGCTCTTCAAATTTCTTAATGTACTGCGGTCACAATGGTGGTGATCTGGTGTTTCCGCCTCTCATCAATCCTAGGATAGGCTATTATCTTACAGTAGGAAGATGGGAGGGCTCCTCAAGAACTCCCTGAAGAAGAATCTGAGTAGGGGCGATTTGACTACAATAATACTGCTGATTTAGCAGTAAAAATTAAAGAGAAGTTGTTCATAAATCTCTTTTATGGTCATACTAAAATAATAATTTTACTCATCTACCAACCATTCTTATATCATATTTTCACATTCTATTGTAAGAAACCGTCGACCCTCTCTGCACAGGAACAGAGGACCAATGCTCTTTCCCCCCCCCCCCCCCCACCCTCAAACTCTCTCTCTCTCGGCATTAATAATTAAACACGGCAAGCGGGTATCGTATGATGAGATGTTTCCGGTAACTATTACTCCAATTCATATTCAAAGAACGATATTGCTTTCAATTCTTTCTAGGAAACTCCTCACTCTGGCCTGTTTGACTACAAAACAAAATATCCTCAGTTGTGATTTAGTCTTCATTTAAATAGGAAATAATAAACTGTCGCCAAAAAAGACCAACAGGTTGTTTTAAACCGAATAGAAAAAGGTGAAAGTGTTAAAACATTTTCTGCTGAATTAGGAATCGGCGAGCAAACTGTTCGTGATATTTTGAATCAGAAAAAAGACATTTCCGACTTCGTTTCGTCGTCGGCCCAAACATCGCGTCTTCGGAAAACAATGAAGAACTCTACATAAAAACGTAGATGAAGCTGTCTATCAGCGGTTCATGCAAAAACGCACTGAAGGAGTTCGTTTGTTACTTTTGTTCGTTTATTGTATGTTAAAACGTTCATTTGTTGATAAAAGTGATTTTCTGCAGTTTTTTTTGTTTAATTAATCTTTTTTTCTATCAATTCAGTTATCCGGGGTTTTCGATTTCCGTGGACCCCCCAACCCACCATTACCCCGGATAAAGGGGTTTCTACTGTATATGAAGAGGAACAACCTTTAATGATTTCTATAAAACATTTTAACAATATTCTTGAGCCATTGACCTTTCGACTTGTTAGGACCGCCTCCTTTTCGTCGACAATTAGTGGATAGAATCGCTGACAATTAAATCCATCTCAAATAGATTATTAAAATTGTAGTAGAGGGCGAAGAAGGCCTGATGGGATAGGAAATAATTGAGATAAAATGGCGAGTGAGAGTGGAATTGAGAAAGATTTGTGCCGATACTGGAGGAGTACTAAAGTAGGGGAAGAGGCGGCCCATCCAAATGAGATTCCAGCCGAACTGGAAGAAAATGAAATGTTCCTTATTTCGAAGGGGAATGAAGGGGAGGTTTTTAAACAATATTCCGCCATCTAGGGCCCTCCCTCGCTCAATCTCTTCTTTCAAGGCTCAGATTTTTTTTATTTATTTAATTGAAAGGCTTCTTCTTGTATTACTGTTAGTTGAAGTATTTAATTTATGGATGCATTTATGAAACAGAAATGTTAATAACCATTAATTCTATACGAAGTTTCGTTTTTATTTAAAACCCAATATCTGTATTATATTTATCACCTAGGTCATCAGTAAGCGGATACTTAGAAAATAAAAGCAATATCAATGAATACCTCTTATAGTCGTTACCACGTCAAAATATGGAACAAAAAAAACATATACCGCTGAATTAGCATTTATTAAATAAAGCAATATATCATCTTTCTTCTATCCATGTGTTATCTTCTTTCTTAACATTTATCAGTTTGGAGTCGTGCGCTTGTCCACATTTGACATATTAACATTATATCGACCATACTGTAGGGGAGAGCGGGCTAAAACACCTGTTGTGAAGACCTCACCATTGTACCACCCGCTCGACCTCGGGAGTATTGTCCTGAGTTTTCAATCCGATGCTAACAGCATAGCGAAGAGTGTGCTTCATTGATTGATTTTACGACATTTAAGTAAATTTTTATATTGCAGCTTTTAATAACAATAATATCTGTCAGGCAGTACTTGGATGAGATGGCTATACAACCCCACCTTCTAGGCCAACCTGCCCCACCTTGGGGGTTAATTGGCATACTCTGGATTGACGAATTCTTCAATTTTCTATGATCTTACTATTAAACATTATGTGATGAAAAAAATTCTTGATGTTCTCTAACAATTGGAGTTTACAATGGTATCAGCCCTATTGGGATTATATTAACATGAACGACTCAACAATCAAAAAAGAGAAAACTATTGCCAACCAACCCCGCTCTCCCCTATTATTGATGTGGAAGGTTTCGGGCTAACACCACATAGTATTATGTGGTGAAAAAAATACTTGAAGTACTCTAATACTTGGAGTTTACAGTGGTATCAGCCCCATAGGGATTATATTAACAGGAACGACTCAACAATCAAAAAAGTGAAAACTGTTGCCAACCAACCCCGCTCTCCCCTACCATAGAGTATAGAATAATATTATTATAGTATAGGACAACATTATATGAATATAAAAATCGATTGATACTAGCCCGTTTCTAACACACGCAGTAGCGTATATAGAATATTTTCTGATATAAATACCCAAATTGTTATTACCGGGGAGGGGACCTATTAATACTTATTAAATGCAGGGGGCGGGGGGGGGAGATGTTTGTTGGGTTACTGGTACCCTGGTACTGCTACTATGAAACTAGCCATTTTTCTTTTTCTTTTTTGCAAGATTAGGTAATTGAAATATTTCCGATTGTATTGAAATATTTTAATTACTTATCAATTTCAATTATTGAAATAGTATCCGATATTGAAATATTTTGGGGTAGGAGGGTATACACCACAGAACCAAGATGTATAGAACTTCAGCTAACATAAATTACATTATCCAAGATAATACACGGCCAAGTTCATTTTTTATTATAGAATGAACCATATAAATTTTCATTGTCATGCTGATGTGACATTTTCCTAGCGAATCTGATCTTATATGTAACCAGGGTTTGAAATCGATAATTACTTTTTCTAAAATATCATCTTATAATTATTATATCTGATTTTAATTTAAAAATCATTCTTAATTTATAAATAAAAATTTAAATCGATCGTTGATATTTTTTTATTGGATTAAAATTAATGATCCCTCACCGAGGGATACGGTATTAAATAAATAATAATGATTAAATTGTGATAAAAAAAACATTGATCAGAAAATAACAATCACCTTTTAAAAGCAAATTAATTTATTATAACATGTAGCTTCCAAATCTGGTGCTATTTTGCTTTAATAATTCTTCAATAATGACCGAATAATGGCCCCTCTAATGAGGTAATTGGCTTTGAATCAAAATGGCGGATCACGATAAAGACGTACTAGGATTGTCCCCGGATGAGCTTGGACCTTTGTGCAAAATTGTATTAAAATTGGCAAAGCAGTTTTGAATTGGCGTACAGAGGACCGACGAGTTTTTTTTATTTATCAAATTTTCGGATTCCATGCATCTTGAAATGTAATGTCAAATTTGTAAGGGTGGGGGGGGGTGTTGTAATAAAACGTATTCTTCGGAACATCACAATAATAAACTAAACATTTGTATTTCTGATTTATAAAAGTATTAGTAGAAAATTATTGTTATTGTTGATCGAAAAAAAATAATTCAAAAATAATGACCAGGTTATGATTTTTTTCACTTTTGACTAAAAATAAAAATCACTCTCAATAAAAATCATCAAATGATTTTTAAAATTTTTTTATCAGATTTGATTTTTATTTTAATTTTAATAATTATCGATTTCAAACCCTGTCTATAACTGAGCAATTAAAATTACATGATATAATTTCAATAGAACAGGGATATGTCCATATGATAGGTACTTTAAAATAACTCCCCATTCCTGGTAAAAATAAGTCAGTTTCACTTCTATCATAACCTTCCAAACTCCTGATATGTTTTAATCAGATCTAGGACACATTTCAAAATTTAAAATCTATTGTTGTACGGAATTTGGTTACGAAGGTTTATATCGACACTGGGCATTAATAACGCCCCTAAGATTAATTGGTACTTACTGATGACCTGGGCGATGTTTGTAGCATTCTGACACTTCTACAGAGACAAATGAATAACTTCATTAGCCATTTTACCTTTTATTTAAGGTTTATAATGATTCATCAAATTTATTTAGATTGCCCAATTTTTCTCTCATCTGTTTTTAAAATTGTCTGTGTTTTCAAATTCATATCTAAGCTTTAAGCTTAGGAATACATTTGAAGATAGGTACTGTTTATGTTTACACTTGAGCCGAGGATTTGGCTCCATTTCCTTCTTTTTTTTTTTAAGTTTATACGGGAGGTGCTAATCGCAGTTTAGAGCGTATTTTTAACTCCCCCCCACTTGAGCATAAAATGTTCTCCGGTAAAAGTGTCGGATAAGACTGTAAGATAAGCGGGGAGGGTCGGGTATAAAGTTTACACGCTCTTTTTAATGCCAAGGGTAGAGAGAAGAGATAATTATTTTTTAGCCCTCTCTTCCTCTCGGGGAGCGCCTTTTGAGGAGTCTTTTTATTTTTACGGTCGGCTTTAGGCGAGATATTGAGTTGGAAACGGGGGCCTTAGCCGAGCCCTGGGCTCTCATAATCAGAACAGCTTTTATATCTCCTCCCCCCCCCCCTTTCCTTCTGCCCTCCCCCCCCCCCCACTTTCCCGGTGCTCCTCTTCGTTTCTCCTCTAAAAAGGCCCTTTTTATTGTTCGGCTCCATTTTGTTTTAAAATATTTTCCCCTCCTTTCTTCCTCCTCTCTCGGACGGGGAGGCTCTCGAGAATGAAAATGAAGAAATTATTCTCCGAAGGAAGAGAAAAGTTCCAGTTGCTAATTAACTTTTATTCAGGGGAGGGGACGGTTACGGATTGGAGGGGGGGGGCGGCGATAAAATGTACACGCTTTCCTCATCCTTCCGAGCGAATAATAAATTAATAATGAACGTCTTAATCTACATTTTCAATTAAAAAAACAAAACAAAAATCGCTGCTTGGTTAGAAATAATTATTTTTTGATCTTCCCTGACGAATCAACTCCTTGTTTACCTTTGGGGAGTTTCTCCCCTCGATTCGAGTTTCATAAGCTCCTGAAGATATAATTATAATTTTAAATCGATATAAAATATCTGAATCAACGGTTGATCAAATATTTTTCTCTCTGGCGAAAAGGCTTACTTTTCCAATTATCTTTAGAACTACCGGCTGAGAGAAGAAAGGCAAGTCATCCGGATAATATAGGAAGTCAAAAAAAAAAAAAAAAAGGAGTGAATTTCACTATGTGAATATTTTTGAATTGATAAAAATTCGAATTATAAATAGGCGTACAGGGTATAATGCGTGTTCTCTAGGGGTACAACGCAGTAGCGGATCCAGAAATATTCGGAGGGGAGGGCACACAATTTGTTTGTTTGTTTAACGTCACTTTATGCCGCTAAGGCTAATCGTACGATGCTACAATGGGAGTCCTAAATTTTGCCTATCCAGGTTTAATTAGGATAGGGATCTTTAACGAGTACCTGACATCGTTCAGGCTCGGGACCTCCATTTTACGTCCTATCTGAGGGCCGGCATAGCTAAAGATAATGATGGTTTTTTACATTGTCATTAAATTTGTTATAAGTTGACATTATGTACGTTATATTTGATATGTAATTGGGAATATTTAAATCCAAAGTATTTAATTAAGGGTTATTGATTGTTTACCCATTGTTTATTCCCATTAAAAAATCCAAGGGCCACCACTGGTCGTGAACCCGCGTCTTTTAGTACTGTAGGTTGCCATGCTAAGCACTACACCACAGGTGACTCCCAGGGCGCCCATTTTATTTTTAAAATTTGTAGGTGTCATGAAGGACCTAATTTAATATGGTAGTGTATATTTACGTTGTGAATATCTATTCAATATTTATATACAATCTATTTTTCATGAAATGAGTTTAAAAAATCACTAAGGATAGACCTTTTTATACAGAAATAGTAATAGTAGATTGGTGCCCTCATATCCCTGGATCCGCCACTGGTACAACGATGAAGGAGGTGAAATGGTTGCATTAATGCTCGGTTTTTGGCGGTTAAAAGTAGCGATAAGTGAAATCCCTTAATTTATAGAATTTTATTTTATAGAAGATAAAAACGAGATTTAAACAAACAAAATCCGAAACAAAAATCCTAAGCTGATCCTACCCTGACCAGGAGAGAAAATATTCTTATCAGATTTAATCAAAAGAGAGAGCATCTTGGGGAAGAGTATGTTGTTCAATGTATTGGAAAGATGTTCTATTTTATAGTCACTTTCTGTTTTGCACTTTTACTGAGATATGTTCCATTTTATGGTTTATAAAGTTTTTCCATGTCCTTATGATGAATGAAGTGTTGAAACTTTGGCATGTTAGTTAGTTTGCATAATACCTTGAGGTAATTTATGTCTATGTACAAGCTTGTTAGAAACCGCGAAAAATAAAAACATCAAAAAGTCTAGAAAACTTGATTTACATAAAAGTGATAACAAACCTCTAGAAGAGACCATCAGTGAATTTTTTGTGTTTTTAGCCAAGACGAATTCATATGCCTGCCTAACAATGGGATTTCTTTCATGATTTTTAATTATTTAATTAAGATTCCCATAGCGCGGCCATTGAAATTCAATCATCATTGTATAAGGACGAATCTGATTAGTAAATTTGAGTTTATATTTCTTTTATTTGAAAATTTGTTTGAAGCATATTTTATTTAAAAAATAAATGCAAGAGCACTGTACCATTTTTTTAAATTTTTCATTGAAATGAATTACATAGTAGTTAGGCTGGGCTTATAGACAGAGGCTAACACCTTTCCCCTTTACACAGTTTTCGATTGTACTATCGATAGTTCAAACAACTATCAATACTCACGATTGATCTATCGTAAAACTATCGAAAGTTTTTCATTTTGTCTTGAATGCGTGACGCTGTTCCAAGGACTCGTTAACCGTTTCTGTTATTTCATCATCCATTATATATCGTTTCAAATCACGCAATATAATCCATTAGAAGATAGAAAAATGACTTGGACGTATTTAAAACAACCAATCATCACCATTTATTTTTCATCTTCTGAACTCTTTATCTTCAACTATCTATCTTCAAATCTTCTCAACTATCGTTCTTTAGTAATTAGCCTCACCCATCTTCACCTAATTACTAAAGAACGCCAACCTGAATGTGAAATCTGCAAAACCCCTCTTACAGTTAAACATATCATAGAAGATTGCATTAGATATGAAGGCGAACTCACAAAACTAAATGTACATTTTGGAGGCATTGAAAGATTCACCCAAGGCTGCGGATAGCATTATGAAGCTGTTTGGGAGATTTCCTTATTTACAAAAATATAATAAATACAATAAATAGAGCATATTGATTAATGATAAATATTACAAAATTATAATACTCGTCATATATATTAAAATAATATCTTGGGCATTATCATAGAGTAAAAAAGGGGCGTAATGACCGCGCAGTTGATCGCCCATAACAAACAACCTACCTCTCTATCTTAAACTGTTTGCATTTAAAAGATGTTTTAATAACTCCATCCATGAAAATAAAGATACCATTTTAATTTTTATATTATTGCGCAACGTTATATAATAAACAAATGATAAAGTAGGGGGGGGGTGGGAGCTGGTAGCCGTTGACGAAGCCAATCCCGGCTCTATATAAATCGAGCGATGAGCCCTAACGATGGAACAGCCCGGACGGTTTGATCAGTGGACCGTTGGCCGAGTTTTACTTTCATTAACAAAATTAATTAACGAAGGAGGACGAGGAGGAGGGCCAAAGTGAAAAAAGGAAAACGGGAGGAGGAAGGGAAGACAAAACACTTCTTTCCGATCCAATGGGCCCCAATTAGAGCCCTACACTAATCAGGGCTATTTCCAACTCCTTTTTTACCATCAACTTCTCCCCGCCAACTCCTCCTCGGCCCCAAACAGGCTAAAACTAATTATCTTTCCTCTATCTCTTCCCTTTTTACATTCCGAACTGGAAATAAATAAAGGGAATGTCGGAGAAATATGGAGATTCAATTAATTTAGCTAATGATAATTAATTTAGCCAGTAAAGTGCCGTTTGTTCCTTTTTCCGAAGCAATTAGAGGAAAAATGAAATGATGAAGGTAGTTTCAGGAGTTCGAAATACAGTCTGTAAGAAATCACTTATCGCAGTAATATTCAATTAATTTAAAAATAAACTTTTCTCACAGGCATTGCTATCTTGTAGCTATTTGATAGCCTAAACCAGCCTTCTCCATCTCTCATATCTCTCTCGCAGCATATCATGTTGCAGTACTACCCAGTTTTTTTACACATAGCTTTCACGATCTTTGTTTATTTTGGCCTTAATGCTTCCTCTTACTGGTATATCACCTTACTGCTATTTTAGGGATTGGTGTTTAGGGATGGTGAATTGAACAGATTACAAAAACATGTAAATAATAGTTGTATCGGACTACCTAAAAAGTAAAAATTTAAAAAAATAAAACCACCTTAATCCTCCTTACTGTTAAAGATATATTTTTGTTACTTAGTTCACATAACTTATCAATTATTCAGCAGAGATGGCCAAAAGAAACTATTGTTTCAATTATTATTACTAAATAGTAATATATAGTACATGTTCATTTGAATAATAATTTATTTACGTGGCTATTTATATTATTATTTATATAAAAGTTTCTGGCTTTTCGACCACCTGGGTCATTTTCGCTCTATATTACAACTAGCATTCCCCGTCGCGGCTTTGCCCGCTAGCCTTTAAAATCAAATCTGTAATCATTATCTTGGTATTGATTTAATATGATATGTTAACTGATGTTAAGGAGATTTAGTAGAATCGGAGCTTCCGGTAGGTGGAATGTTGGAGGGGGAAGCTGCCGGCTCGGTAGAAGGGAGGGAGGCGCGCAATGGAGAGAGTTAACTAAAACCGCCGAAACAAAAAATTGCTTACTCGTCGTGAACGCTTTATTTTTCGGCATTAAAACATGGGTTTCGAGTTAAACTCGTCGTATCAAGATCTTTAAAATGAGTCCAAATTAGACATTTTTTCTCGAAGTGCAAAAATAGGTATCCGTTAGAGTTAAACGACAATTTCGCCATTTAAGCCCCTTTGGGGTTACATTTTTGAAATTCCTTTCTTAGTGGTTACCTTCATCGCATTTAAAATCTAAATTCCGAACTTCAAGTTTCTATCGTTAGTAGTTTTTGCTTTGCGTCGATTCTGTCAGTTAAGACAAAGCCTCTTATATATAGAGAGATATTTAGTAATAATAAGTTTGTTTGTTTAACGTCCATTTTTATGCTACTAAGGCTAGTCGGACGATGCTACAGTGGGAGTCCTAAATTTTGCCTATCCAGGTATATTTATGTTGCGAGGACCTTTAACGAGTACCTGACATCGTACAGGCTCGGAACCTCCATTTTACGTCCTATCCGAGGGACCGCATAGCTGAGGATTTTTTACTCCCTTTATAAACCCGCGACCTTTAGTATTGTAGGTTTCCATGCTAACCACTACACCACAGGTGACCCCAGTAATAATAAGTACAAGTAACAACAAGTAGAAGGTAATAATATAATCAAAACTGAAATTAGTATAAAAAAAACAAACCAAACAATATTGATTAATTGCAATACTAATATAATCCTAATTACTTATTACCAATTAGGTGGCGATTAATTAATAAATTGCCGCGAGAAACAGTATGTTAATCTACTTAGCTTCACTATACGAACTTCATGAATGAATATATGCTGCTGACCTGTATTAGATAATATAACTGGGATTTACGAGTTATCGCATATGCACTTATAACATGAAAATAAATGGAACTGATCTTTTATTTCTATTTGAAAAAATAAAAACAAAATAAAATAAAACAAGCCAGGTATATTTTAAAAATGATTAAGAAATAATAAATGATTGTTTTTATTTATTTAATTTTTTTTTCTTCATTGTTAGGAACAATTATTCGGCTTTATGATTTACTTTTTTTTTTTCATCTTGATAAGTGCAACATTCATATATGACCACAAATAGGCTTAAGCTTGAACTGATATTCTAATACTTTTAGTATCTTAATGAATAATGTATTCCATTAACAGGCTCGAGTTTGAATTTATTAGCTACAGGGTTGGTAGGAATAAGAAAGGTTCCTAAATGACCGAAACCTAAGGATAAAACCCAGCGATCCCCGGCTCTAAACATTAATTATTTACTTTATTAATGATTTTGCCCCCGCCCCAATGGAAGGGGGCCCCCAAGTTAAATTCTTCTCCAGCCTGGGAGGAATTAAAGTTTGGCAAAATGAGGAGGGCTCTCCATCCTCCGCTGTCATTCTATAGATTTTTCCAGACTTTTTGTCTTCCCTTCGACGTTTGGAGGTGGGAGGGGTAGCGGGGAGGGGGCGAAAAAGTTTTAATTGGACAAACTGTCGGCCAGGGGTCGGGATTGAAAATAGGTGTGACCCGTCCCGTCTTGGGGGTGGGTGGGGGATCTCTTTCTAATTGTTTCGATTAGTCTGCTCGTTATGTGAGTGTAAGCTTTAAAAGAAAATCGGAATTTCGGGTTCATGTATAAATATTTTAAATGTTACTTTTTTTTCTTCTTTTTTTTTATGTTTTTATACATATTATATGATGTATTTATTTATTTATTAATTAGCGCTACAGTCCTACAAGGACCCTGACTTCTCTTTGGATCTTTCTCCACTCTCTTCTGTCTCGGGCAAGCATCCTCCATCTTCTTATGCGCATCCTCTTAAAAATATCCTCCACCTGGTCCAGCCACCTAAGGCGTGGTCTTCCTCTACCGCGACGACCACCAGGGCTATCCTCCTTCGTCTGGGAATCGAATCTCGAGGCATGCGTGCCACATGCCCCAACCATCTGATTTGGCTTTGCTACGTTTCTGGACTACCGCTTTTCTAAGGCGGGTAGGGGTTACCAGAAACGGCTTATATCAAGCTAATATATGAAATTAATATATTTACTTATGTATTTATGTACATTGGATACTTTTCTAAAGGTGACGTGTTTACCAATTTATTTTATTTTAAGAAATCTGTGGCATGGGGTTAATAAAAATAAAGAAAGAATAAACTGAATCTGACTATACTATTTAAGTTTATTAATAAGAACATACATCATAAATACCCCTTTTTGTAAAGATTATAAATGTCTATAAGTAATATAAAAACGACACCTAAAGACTGGTTGCTGCCTGGTAGTAGGAATAATGTTAACCTAATCTACTGGATGGTTGACCACTCAATATTATTACAAGTACTGAACTGCATAGACATTATCTCTAACACTTAGCTGATGTATGGGTAGTCCAACTCCGTCCACCTCCTTCCGCTCTCAGTTCCTCGCTCGTCTCCGGCACTCCTCTTCCTGACTCGGGCAACTCTCCTTTAGGGCTTCCTTCCAACCTCACACTTTTCACTCTTCCCCGGGACTCTGTACTCCTCACACTTCCTACTCTCCCCGCACTCCACACTCGACTCCCGAACCTCCTCCCAAAACCTCTCTTCCACCTTCCATACCAATATTCTTCCCCCACTCCATTAAGACTTCTTTCCATTGGCTGGTCATCCTGAAATTTCCACCCCACTTTATTCCGACTTGTTTTCATTGGTTGGCCACCCTAAAATTCCCATTCCTTGCTATATTTCTACATTTCTTCGGCGGTGTCTTTGCCGGGGTAAAACCCTGGTTTATGGTACAAAGTTTCTCCAACCACCTTCTTAGGAATTTCCCTGAGTTAGTATCGGCAGCCTTGTCGGTCCTTGGCTTTACTTATTTTAAATTTCCAACAATACGTTTATGGCCCGGATACTTTCAAGGCGGTATTCCCCGGACCTTGCCGCCTGCTGCCTTCAGGTAAAACCAACTACTCGGTTCGAGCATATTCAGTACTTTGAAACGATGAACATATTATATTAAATTATTAATGCAATTAATTGCCCTCTCCAGGCAGCATCCACGATACATAGCATTCTCCTAGTGTCAAGGGAAAGAAAAATTAATAAACGTATGTTTATTGATTTTTCTCTTAACATAATCGTAAAACCATAATAAGGTAAAAACCTATCTTCCAAATTAAATGTTCAGCATCTAACAAAATTATCACAAAAAATAAACAAATTCATTGGTTAAAACAAGTACGATCATGAATTTACAATTGCTACAATTTACAACATAAGGAAAACTAAAATAAAGCAATTTTAATCTAAGTTTTACGTGTTCTAGTTACAAACATTTTGACCCATCAATCAAAACTAAACTATACAAATACTAAAATATAGACATAACAAAACTTATACTATTACATTAAATTACACTCTTATTTTACAATATTTACAAATTAGTTTTCGATTTTTAGCATTTGGAATTACCTATACTACCATTAAAATTTAAAATCTATGGTATTCATATGATTTCTTCTTGTTTGTACCCTATCTTATAGTAAAGTAAAACATACATACGTAAATTAGTTAATACTCCTGTATGTAGCTTAAAACAACTTTTATACGTTGATTAAATATATAAAAATAAAAAATAGTAAGAATAAAATCCTAATATTAGTTAGAGAGGGAGATAATTAAAATGATTATTCCTAAATTTACCCTAATACCCTTGATATGAATATTTACAGTGCATATTATTTTACAATTATCTCCTTTTACCAGTTTACAATTTTATTAACACTTCTTTTTTTTTTTTCTCTAGATAATGTCTTTTTTATAACTAGGGGGAGCAAAAGTTTACATCCTTGAACTTTCTTTACTGCACGTTGTTTCCTCTATACCTTCAGAAGTCGTGCTTAGACGAACCAGTAATCTCTATGCAGTTATATATTATTGAGTGGCCAACTTTTAGAACTAACATGACTTGCTTATTAGATTTCTAAGTTAAAATTCAAAAAAGGGAATTTCGCATAACCTTTAGTGTCGACAGATTATCTAGTTAAATTTTTTCTCTACACAACCAAACCAAAGAAGAAGAAAGACAAAAAAAAACTAAAAGAGGAAAGAAAAAGTTAGTCTTTATTTTTGGTAGGAAGTCATTTCAATCCCTTAAACTGAAAAACGGCTTAAGAAGAGATCCGTGGAAGGTACCCCTTATGTACCTTTTTAATTCTTCTTCTGTTCTCTCCTTCCAGTCTGGGTCGTGTTCTACCTTAGCTAACCGGTAGGTGGTGTTACCATATTTTTTAACTATTGTGTAAGGGCCCTCGAATAGTTTCAGGAGCTTCGCGGACTGTTTAGTCGGGTCCGTCACCGTAGGCAAGGTCCGTATCAGGACTTTATCTCCAATATTAAATTCGTAAACCTTATGAGTTTGGTTGAATCTCGCCCGGGTGCGCTCTCCACCTTCATTAATTTTCTTTTTTACCTTTCCTCGGAGATAATTGCTCTCCTTCTCTGTGAGCTTTTGATTTAAATTAGGTAGGTGTTGTCGGATGATCTCATCCCAGGGGGTGGTTCTTCTACATGCGAAGTGAACTTCTATGGGAACTGCGCCGATTGCGGTGTGGTATGTATTATTAATAGCAGTGTTGATGACTTCAGTATATTTTGACCAATTTTTGTGATTATCACCCACTAATGTCCTATAATAATTTCCTAAGTCTCTATTCACTCTTTCACTGGCATTTGCCTGGGCATGTCTTACCGAGCAGAATACATTCTTGACACCCCAAGTTTCTAGCGTTTCCATCCACTTTTTACTAGTGAATTGGCTGCCTCTGTCCGTCAATATCCTTTCTGGGGTATCTATGCCTACACGCATGGGAGGCCTGGGTAAGTGGATAGTGGCCATCATCTGTTCAACCTTAGCTTCAACAGCTTGAACCTTCTCCGTCAACCGGGTTTCTTGTTGAATTTTTACTTGTTCGATCTTATCTCCGAGCTCCTTTATTTCATGGGTCATCCGCTCTTCTATTTGATCACCTCGGTCACTACATGCCGCATGATGCTCTTGGCAGCTCTGTTCTAATGTATTTACCCTTTTGTTAATATCTGATGTCAACTTATCCATTTGGTTTTTGCTTTGATTCATTAACTCTATTAATGCCTGGTGATCTTTCTTCCTTTGTTCATCCATCCTTTGTAGTAGCAGCATCAATCCTTCTAGACTGGGACTTGAGTCTATTGTAGGACGCTCCTCTTTATTTGCCCTTTCTGGCTGAGGCAATGCGGAAGCCAAATTCTGTGGTTTTTCTATTTCCGGATGAGGTCGTAATACAGATTCATGTTCCGTCTGTCCTGATCCGGTAAGTATCTTTTTTTCTTCTCCTTTCCCCCTCGTTTCAGAACGTGTGCGTCTATGTTCCATTTTTTGGTTTTAATAAAATTTTCGGCCGTCAATAACCCTTATTTCCAGAGATGTCTTCACCTAATCGACCAACTAACTAATCGAGCAAAACAACGGATTACCTAAAAGATCTTTACCTATCAATTCAAATCCCTACAATCGTTAGGTAAGCTTGAAAACGCATTAATTCCACCATCATATATCTTAAGCATTAATATAAATAATAATTTAATGAAAAATTGGTCATACCACTGAAACCTCTAATTAAATTGTATATTGATAACCCCTCCTTCAAATTAGAATAACCCGAATGCCACATATAGCAATTATATTAAAGAAAATTAGGAATCTTAATCTTATTCATATTGACTGTAGTAAATTGGTAAGTACGTCCCCACAAGGGATGCCATTTTAATTGCTACGTTTCTGGACTACCGCTTTTCTAAGGCGGGTAGGGGTTACCAGAAACGGCTTATATCAAGCTAATATATGAAATTAATATATTTACTTATGTATTTATGTACATTGGATACTTTTCTAAAGGTGACGTGTTTACCAATTTATTTTATTTTAAGAAATCTGTGGCATGGGGTTAATAAAAATAAAGAAAGAATAAACTGAATCTGACTATACTATTTAAGTTTATTAATAAGAACATACATCATAAATACCCCTTTTTGTAAAGATTATAAATGTCTATAAGTAATATAAAAACGACACCTAAAGACTGGTTGCTGCCTGGTAGTAGGAATAATGTTAACCTAATCTACTGGATGGTTGACCACTCAATATTATTACAAGTACTGAACTGCATAGACATTATCTCTAACACTTAGCTGATGTATGGGTAGTCCAACTCCGTCCACCTCCTTCCGCTCTCAGTTCCTCGCTCGTCTCCGGCACTCCTCTTCCTGACTCGGGCAACTCTCCTTTAGGGCTTCCTTCCAACCTCACACTTTTCACTCTTCCCCGGGACTCTGTACTCCTCACACTTCCTACTCTCCCCGCACTCCACACTCGACTCCCGAACCTCCTCCCAAAACCTCTCTTCCACCTTCCATACCAATATTCTTCCCCCACTCCATTAAGACTTCTTTCCATTGGCTGGTCATCCTGAAATTTCCACCCCACTTTATTCCGACTTGTTTTCATTGGTTGGCCACCCTAAAATTCCCATTCCTTGCTATATTTCTACATTTCTTCGGCGGTGTCTTTGCCGGGGTAAAACCCTGGTTTATGGTACAAAGTTTCTCCAACCACCTTCTTAGGAATTTCCCTGAGTTAGTATCGGCAGCCTTGTCGGTCCTTGGCTTTACTTATTTTAAATTTCCAACAATACGTTTATGGCCCGGATACTTTCAAGGCGGTATTCCCCGGACCTTGCCGCCTTCTGCCTTCAGGTAAAACCAACTACTCGGTTCGAGCATATTCAGTACTTTGAAACGATGAACATATTATATTAAATTATTAATGCAATTAATTGCCCTCTCCAGGCAGCATCCACGATACATAGCAGCTTCCTCTTACTATTGAGGCCAGATCCGGTTTATAATAGAGCTGGTAAAGCTAGAGCGAATCCTCCATTCTCCATGTTCGCTTACCGGTCCATATATCCTGTGGAGAACCCTTCTCTCCCACGAAAGCAGTTTTCTTTCTGAGGCCTTGGATACTAACCAGGTTTCGGAACCATATGTGACCACAGGTCTTATGACCTTCTCATAGAGTGTGATCATGGTACAACGAGAGAGTGTTTTATAATTTAGTATTTTTCTCAAGGCAAAGCAGCTTCGATTTCCGGCTGACAGTCTAGCTTTTATTACTTCTGTCATTTCATTACCTTCAGTAATCAATGAGCCAAGGTATTTAAAGGTTTTAACCACTTTCGGAGTGTGACCACCTACTGTGATATTTTCGCATGTTCCATCCGAATTTCTCCGTGTCTGCATGTATACTGTTTTCTGCTCAGTTAATATGTCAGCATTAACAGGGGCTCTAGAAGAATTCGAAGCAGCTGCAAAACAACTGGGATTAGTAATCAATATGATGTACACATACATTTAAAAAAAAAAGAAACAAAAAAAGAAACTTGCAATTGACATATAATTTCCTTGTTGAATTTTTAGAATTATAATAACAGAGCCAAGAAAATAGGGAAGAAATCCAAGTAGTAGTGTGTGAGGTCAAACTAACTCTTTAACAGAATCTCATTGCCTGAGCCAAGAATTAATGTCTTTGTTAATGAATTAATGATAGTTAACAAAGATGCCAAAAGATGCAGTAAAAAAATTATTTTTTTTTCACTTCAAACTTTTATTTGCACCTGTCGCGAATAATAAGCGACAATCAGCAAATGAGTTGAAACCTGCTTAGTGTTGGCATTTTAAGGCATGAGGATAGATAGAGCCCAACAGCACATCATCCCGGTCTTGTTTCAGGAGAGGAGGTCTCTCATCCAACTCCTTTTTAGTCGCCACATAAAAGGCATGTTAGTCGTGGCCAAGTCAATTATAAGTGTGTTGTTATGTCCGTGCAATTTGATGTGAAATCCAAAATAGAGGATTCTTATTTGTTCATCGATAATTGGTAGTTGTAAGTGTAGTGTTTTGTTACTAACGTACAAAGGAGCGTTCGTTATTAGCCGTAAAAATAAAATAAAATAAACAAAATAAAAAATGAGGCGTTCTTCTTAAACACTCAAGATATGTGCATTTATCTCAGAAAGGAAAAAAATACTTTATAAGTAGTTGCTGCGATTTCTTGGCATACTTTTGGACTTACTTCAACTTACTCGATTATTTTTTAATTTTTTTTTTTTTCATACATAGAAACTTTTATATCCTATCCTCCTTCCGATAACTTTCTGGGTCTTTCCTCCCTTTTTTCTTCGAGGTAATGAACTTGAGTTTTTAATCCTATAAATCAAATCTACCTTAAGTAAACATCATGTAATATTATATTCACTGAAATATGAAAAATTATTATGTCACATAATTTCATGACAATCGATATAAAACTTTAGATTTTTTGATGTGTTTAAACACTTTAACCCAATTGTAGGTTTCAATAATTGCTATTTAAGAACAATAATAATCGACAATGTCCAACAAAGAATAAAAACACAAATGATCAACGAAGTTACAAAGAGTATCAACTTATAACTAGACAGTAGCACAAAAATAACGATATGATTCCATCTTCAGAGCAAGACTAAAATTTAAGTCCATTGCTCCTTATAGGTATTTAGTCTGAATTCCTACACTTAAGAACATTCTTGAACAATCTCGAACATTTACTAGAACAGTTGTTAACTATTCCAACAAAAAGTCTAAAACTCTTTCCAATTTTATTCCTTTTGTTTTTTTACGCAACACTAGGAATCATTTTGGATGTCTGAAAGCTTTTTAATTTCTAAAGTAATACGTTAAAATGTATTTTTTTTTTTTTTTTTTTTTTTTGGGTTAGTATTCCTTAAAGATAAGTGTTTTAATGGTTATATTTCGGTGAGTCTTCATCGAATATACCAAAAATTAATGTTTTCAATCTCTCCAATATCCTCCATATTTCTCTACTACTAGGTTGTTACAAAAGTCCTTGTTCACAAAATTAATTTCATTCAAATGTGAGTACAAAATTTACAAATCAAATTTATTCTTCAAAATACAGGCCATCATTTTCAACTACTTTAACCCATCTTTCAGCCAAAAGCTGTATTTGATTTGATTTGGACGACCTGATCTAGGTTCATCTTCAAGGCTTGTATTCCCAGAATTAAACCGCCTGAACCAAAATGCGGCCGTGTTTCGATGCACCACACTTTCCCCTTCCACTGCACAAATTTCCTCGGCTGAGGCCTTTTCACTAAAACCTTTTTTCCAATAATGCCTAAGAAGGCCGCGGATGACAAATTTTTCTTCCGACATTTCTAGTGAAATTTAATAAACTGAATGAAAGGCAGGGACAGTTGGCGTACATAGATAATTAGAGGATTAGTTAATGTAAACATTGACATAAGAATTGTATTCGTCAGAGATTAAATAAGGATTAAATTAGAGACCTCAATGTAAACAACTTGATATGCACAAGGACTTTTGTAACAACCTAGTATGTATAAGGAAGTGTTTTGCTCACCCAATTATGACTAGTTAAAAGTATAACTTGTTTTTATTATTTCGATTTACTATTTTTTTTTCAATGAATTTTTGTTCAAGAATTTGATCGATTGATGGAAATTTCTTTTTTATAGATATTGTTAAAAAAAAAAAGAACTTATCCAAAAAATGTAGATACTTTCGATACATGGACGTTTCACCTTCACAGGGTTTTATTTAATTTCCAAAGAAGGTTTTTTTTTGGGGGGGTCAGCCTCTTTTCTGCTTTGCTCGTTAATTTCGCCTTTGTAAACAATTATTGTTCCTCCCTTCAACCTGTACTTAGGAGGGTCGCGGCAGTTGAGGTTACAACCCTAACGTACGACCCTTTTGTCTCAAGGGGGATAATTTACCCTCAGGGCGATGACTGCTGTCCTCCGAGATGGACAAAGAGTTTCCTCAACCGTCCATTCTTGTCTCTTTGAATCTTCTTCCTCTTCCTTCCCACGAAGGTCCTGCGAACATCTGGACCCTGTATCGGGTGTCTCATAATTATTACCTTAAGGTTCGGAATGGAAGGTTCATGATGTCTTATAATAGTCTGCTTTTATAAGTATAGGTTTTATTCTATAAAGTTGTCTGTGAAAAAATGTAAACATCTTACGAATCATTGAAGATCCATATCCTACTCTGTATGCACATTATGGCTATTATTTAAAAAATCGATCAATTAATGAAGATATTTTATTTTTCCCCTCTATCGGTCTAAGCTGGCTTAATAGCATGATATAGATGTACAATGTTTTTCAGCGGGACTAAATAAACAAGATGCTAATTAGTTAACTTAGAGCTATTACTGAAGATCAAAATTACTGGTAGGAAATAATGAAATGTGAACAAGGCAAAATAAGCATCTCATTATTTTCAAAATTACCTCAAACCAACAAAACAACAGGTTACAAAATATTCATTAAACCACTTTGGACTTACGGTACTGAAATATGGGGAACAGACAAAGAGTCCTACATGCGATTCATCATTTCGATCTATAGTACTATGGAAGATCGTAGAGATCTCTAATGAGACCTTACACACTGACCTCGGCATTCTTAATGTTTATGTCCATAGATCGTTAACATAACTTTCATGACAGACCTGCTCTAAATTCCAACCCACTATCTCTAACTCTACCCACAAACCCAAATAAGAAAACGCGTTGCCACGGATGACGGGACATATGATTGGGAACCCGAAGATAGCAAGTTCAAAACCCGGAGCCAGGGGATATTTAATAACACTCGGCATTAAAAAAAAAAAAAAAAAGGTATACTTAAGTTGCATATCGAGGGAAAAAACGCAGGATCTCATAACTAACATTTTTGACCAAATTGGTGTTTTGGTGCAGTTCTCGTTATTTTTAAGAGCGCCATCTATTTACGAGAGGAAAAAATTCTACAAAAATTATTTACTTCTTAAAATAAAAGAAAACAGTAACACGTCATACTCGCGAATACTTCACTACTTCATATAAACGGTAACTTGTAACTAACGGTAATTTTTGAAAATCCTAAGTGAAGTATTTTTATCATCACATCATTTATATACTTGACATTTCTAAGGCAAAAAAAATATTTCAAGTTAAAAAATTAATGCCGATCAATATTTTAAAAAGTTTTTTCGTTCCCCTGAATAATTTACGATTTTTGAGATACGAGATCCTTCGTTTTAGCTCTCGATATCAAACTTAACATCAATTTATTACTCTATGGAAATTATACTTACTTTTCTTTAGATATTTTTTTATTAAGTATTACTATGTGGATATTAATATTTTAACCTTTTCATTGGGAAGCATCCATTATATTTTCAGAGCATCCGTAATTACACGATCTCCTTTTTCTTCTTTTATATGACATTAATGTTAAAATACTTTATGAGATTCACTTCTACATTTAAGGTGTAGCGATTCCTAATCTGGATGCCCCCCTCCTCGTTATCGATAATGATTGATGATTCTTTTGGTGCGCTATCATTTTGGAATAACAACGGTCATTATTGTGTGCCAATGAGCCAATGATATGTCATTTAATAAGAGATTGGATAGAATACTGAGGACAGGTGTCCTAGATCAAAGATAGTTTAAATCTGTTTAAAGCATGTTTTTATGAAATTGAAAACTTCTGACATGCACTCTTTAGAAATGTGAAGTTTAAAATTTCGCACTAAATTATTGTCGTTTTAAAAATAATAAATTTTTAAAAATGTTTTGTATGCATAATCTTGATTAAAGGAATGTAATAATAACAGTATAAAAAAGGAGAGAAATGGAGCTGGTTTATTTCTTTACTTTTGACCCCTTTATGTCCAAGAGGTATGTTTCCAAAACATATGATTCCCGAAGAGAAATATTTTTTTAATTTACCAATCACATATTTTTGACATATATTTTATAGAAATATACCTAAATCTATATTATTACCACCATTGTGACGAAATGGGTTGATATCTGGTTATGAGTGTTATCATTGGGCTAGTTTGTCTACAAGTAATTTTTGTTTATCTCTTATCACACACAGAAAAAACCATATTACTTGAGCTTCAGAACAAGACTAACTCTCCTGTCCGTCGCTCCTTATATTTGGTCGTAAGAGGATTTTAAATATGATTTTATCGGAATATGATTTTAATGGTAGGATGGACACTTTATTATAAGACCCTTAGATCTCTAAAAATTTTAGATGGTGAATGTAGTACCATATTGTATGTATAATATAAATAGGTTTCTGGCCCAATAGGCTTATATATTGGAGAACAAATATGTCTGTGTGCTGGCAAATAGATGATCTAACAAACAAATTAGTTTTTCATAGAACCAGAAAAATGCAACTAGCCTAAAACTGAAAAATCCTTTCAAAAGTGTTTCAAATGTAATCCGACGATTGGTGCATTTAAAAAGTCGGTTCATTGGCGTCCCAGATTAGGTTTAATTTTTATAAAAAATGTTTTGTGCAAAGTAATTTGTTTTATTTTAAATATTTTTTTTATTCAATGTGTTTTATCTTCATTGCGACGTACTATTAAGGATCAAGTATTTTTAATTTACTCGACCTTCTTTAAATCCTCTCCAGCCTCGAACCTACCTGGGCCAGCGTAGATGTCACTGGCACATAGCAGTCACAAACATGTACTATGACAGTTTGTTCCAACTGTGAGTACGTTCCAACAAAAGGTCTATAGCTATTATAATAACATTTGCTTTAAAAAAAACAGGTTTTTTTTTTTTTTTTTTATTAAATTTACTATACAATAAAATTATAAATTTTAATGAAGCAAAAAACAAAATATATATACATAGAACAGGCACACATGGACCGTTATATTATTTATTATTAACTAGAGAGGTCGAGCATAGGCTGCGGACCACCGGACATCCCCCAGCTCGCCCTTTCAGAGGCAACCATCCGACCTGCATCAGGCCGACACCTTCTCAATGTGCTCGATGAGGTGAGCTCGGTGTCATTGTTTCGCTGACCGCTCAGCTACTGTACATGTATTCTTTGTATGTTTTGTAGCAGGAGCCCTGGGGGGTAGTTCGGAGCCCTGGGAGGTCAGGGGTTGGCTTCCAGGGGGCCGATCCATTATATTACTTTCACTTACCTATATATGAAATATATAGTAAGTGGAAGTATTGCGATCGTGAAAAATTTCGACTTCAGGTTTTCAACGGAAATACACGTTTTGGGGTCCCCTGAGACCAAATAACCAAGTCCCGCGAAATGGTGTGTGTGTGTGAACAGACTAGCTCAAAAACTATAAACCGTGCGAACTTGAAATTGGGTATTTAGTGTATGTATATGCTCGCGATGTGACAGCAAAAATTTCATCAAAATTGATCAAACGGGGGGGGGGTGTACTTTATTTAATAACTTTTAAGTTTTTTTCGATTTTCTCAAAAACAGCTCTAACGATTTTGATTAAACTGAGTATTTAATTTATTAATATACCCAAGATATGACTGTAAAAATTTCATCAAAATTGATCAACCGGAGAGGGGACTTTACTTAATAAATTTTGTATCATTTTCACGTGTTTTTTTTTTATTTAATCAAAAACGGTTTTAACGATTTTGATCAAACTGCGTATTTGATGTATGTATATGCCAAAGATGTGATAGCCAACATTTCATCAAAATTGATCAACCGGAGGGGGGACTTTATTTAATAAAATTTGTATCATTTTCACGTGTTTTTTTTATTTACTCAAAAAAGGCTTTAACGATTTTGATCACACTAGGTATTTGATGTATGTATATGTCAAAGATGTGATAGCCAACATTTCATCAAAATTGGTCAAACGGAGGGGCACTTTATTTCATAATTGTTTTCCAATTTTTACCTTTTTTTCGATGTTCTCAAAAACGGCTTTAGCGATTTTGGTCAAATTCGTCATGTTTAATGAAAATTAGGTGTTATTTAAAATCAGGTAATCTTTATCATTAATCAAATGTTCTGAGGGGGCTTAAATGGGGTAGGGGCCTTTTTTGTTTGTTTGTTTTTTTGTTTCCTATAAAGTACCTTTGTTTTTGTTTATATGGAGAAATTAACTGTCTCTCATTACGCCTAAAAATAAGAAATGGCTAAATATGATATATGATACAAATAAAGAAAACATGTAGAGGAGAAAAAAAGAAAAATATTCAGTCAACTCATAAAACTCGTTAAGCCCACGCATGCGAAGTACGCCTTTAATGACAGACCATTGTTCTGTCATAATTGAAGCCGTTCTGTTCATTTGAGAAGTGGGAATTAACAAAACGCATTAATTTCTAATCTAAGTAAGTTAGTAAGTGAAAGTTGTGTGTTGCGAGCACGGACCAGATTTTTCATATAAATAGTGCATAATTTAGATACAATTTGAAAAAAGAAGAAGGTATAATCTTATGATTTGTTGGTAAATAACTGAAAACTTGAATTAATCCTCTCCTATTAGTTTTATTATTTAAATCATATATTAAATTTTTAATGATTTTTTAAAAAAAAATTCATGCTATACTCAACCCATTTCATCCTAATGATAGAAATAATATGAATTGTTTGTGTTTCTTTTATTTATACGTTTATCTCTAAAAAAATTATTGTTAAATTTAAAAATTATTGCATTACGGGAACCGTATTTTTCGTTAACTCTTTGACGTTAAGGGGTCAAAATGGAAAAATAGATTATCTCAATTTTTTAAAAATTAAATTCCTTTAATTAAGATCTAAAAATTTTTAAAAGATAATAGAAAATTCATTTTTCTTGATATTCTTTAAACACCATGATTATTCAGAACCAATTTTCAAATTTCATATTTCTAAAGTGTGCGTTTTTCAAGTTCACAAAAAACATTCTTAAAACAAAAAATAACCTATTTTTGGCATTTTTAAAACGAATTAAGGCTAATAAATTAATTAAAAAAAGAAATAAAAAAATCTCATAGTTCATGAAAATAATGCGCGTAATAATATACGTTAATGCATCTCTATGCCAAGCGATGAACTTAAAATTCACTCCCCTGAAAAATCATGTTTTTTAAATATGACGTTCTTGAAGAGAGGGAGCGATATGTGAAATTTTATGAAGACTATTAAGTAAGAGATAATTAAATTGGATTTCATCGTAAACGCATCTCTGGGTCAAAATAGTTTAAACATAGCAACAATAAAACAATAACCTCTTTGGTACAAGGTAATCTATAAAAATTGTATTTTTATTATTGATTTTAATTGTGAAATATTATAATGGAGCCCATTATTTTGAAAGTGGTGTAAGTCAAAATAAATGAATAAAAAGTTGTAGTTATTTCACACCGTATCCCTTTAAACCGAATCAATTATCTTAATGTAGTTATTAAAATATTTTCCACAACGAACTATTTAGTGGAAGCTTACCCTACCCCAATATATTCTCCCGTTCCCCTACTCTTCATTCATAAGCATTTATGTATGTCTTTCCTAACTGCCTAAAGTACATATATGTGCTAACTGACTCCGATTTATTCAATTATCCCGATACCTTTTTTTTTTTTTTTTTTTTTTTTTTATAAGACAATAAAAGTCTAAATATACAATTTTATTTATGAATTCGATTAATATGTAATTAAATCGGATTTTATCTAAGTCTAATCGTAGATGAATATATGACATCTAATTCGGTCGTGTAAGCTTGTTAAATTCAGGCTAAGGAATATTTTGGTAGAAGGCCGACTCGACTAAAAATTTGGTTTTTGATTGGTAGGTTTGCTTGTGAGTTTATGAATTAAATATATGTGTATGCCTGTGAATATGTAAATAATTCCTAATTAATATTTTGCAATCAAGGTAAAAAATTTAAAATTAACTGTTTTAACTCTCTAACTAAAATTAAGACTTTAGGCCCTGGATTACCTCTAGCCGAAAATGCCATAGTTAAAAGAGGTCTTATTGACCCGACTGACAATAGGACACACAAAACTCACTCACTTCTTCTTAATCACTAAAGAATCACCACTAAACTATTAAAATAAAAAACTTAGCAATATGTCATATTTTCCAATTCTTTTTCATCTCGCACTTAGATGTTTAATGCCATAATACGATTTGACTTAAATCTAATGAGAGGTAAAATCAGTAGATTTAGTAATAAAATTAAAAAAACCAAGGAAGAACTTGATAATGGAAATATGAATTCAAATTTAAAATACATCTTTTCAGGTCCTGAACGAAATAGTAATAAACAAAAATGAAGGGAAATTAAATACTGAGTGCGATCAGAATTACCTACATGGCTAATAAAATAAAACCTAAAAAAAATTAATTAACATGTAATCGTCATTGTTGGTTTTTATATTGCATTTAATGGTTGCATCAAAATTCATATATTTGGATTTTGGTATAGTTTCGCATTTCACATGAAGTTGCTAGTGAGTCAAGACTGGTAAGTTAAAGTGAACAATAACATTTATTAATTGTTTTTGTTAAACTTCTTCTTCTTTTTTTTTATATATTGTTCTTTTTGTTGTTTTTTTTTTGTTCTGTCTTTTTATACCGTTTTATTTATAACATTGAGCTGGTTGAATATAGTTATTATTATACTGCTGTTGTTATTCCATATTATTAAAATTTTACCTAGTTTTTAAAATTTGAATTATTACATAGGTACATATGTAATAATTCATTGTAATAATATAATTATTACATACATACATTACCTAATTTTTAGTGGCGAGTTAAGCTTATAGAGAGAAAATGTTATAAATGTAAAAAAAAAAAAATTATGTTTCTTTATATATATTTATGTTTTTAGTATTTAGGATGTAACAAATAATCTTCGAAATTTTCGAAACGTTCGAATCCGCCCTGGGAGGATTGACTTTTATTTCGTGGAGGCCCCACGTAATAAATCTCGACCTTCCTACCATGGTTAGAATAGGTTGGTTACACCTATAGAGTAACCCCCCGTATGCCACACATGGCCAGGTAGGGGTACCGAACAAAAAAAAAAAAAAAAAAAAAAAGTAACAAATAATCTGTATGCTCTGTATTAGCTACCCAATATAACTGGGAAGCATCACTGTTTTCAATAAAGTGTTTCTCTCCCTTCAGAATTACATAGCAAGCACCCTCTTTTTTCTTAAAAGCCATTGCGGTATGCAGTATTGCGGATGAACGGGGTTTATATCATAATAATTTGAACATAATTATTTTTAAGTCATATTTATCTGGTAAAGGGAGTGATAATGGATATAGAAACAATGGTTTCTAATAACTGAACGTCTCGAGTGTTCTGTCGATTTAATTTTTTAAATGGACAAGGAAGGCCTACGAAGGATAGCTAAGATGGCCGAAAGAGAGGCGGAAGTGGGAGGGGGGTTGGGGTGGGCAATTCCGAAATGCCTTAAAATACTAAATGAAGGGGGGGGGGGAGGTGAAAAAGCCCTCGCTCTCTCTCTCTCTCTCTCTCTCTCTCTCTCTCTCTCTCTCTCTCTCTCTCTCTCTCTCTCTCTCTCTGTGAGGAGGCAAAAAGGAGAGTGTTTTTTTATCCCGAGTGGGGAGAGATCGGGCCGGCAATTACTCCCAAGATAAATGGATCTTCTTAAGCAGGCCGCTTTCTTAATGCATCACTCTTATTCCTTTGCCCCCCCCCCACGATGGGGGTCCGAACACTTTTTATCTCTGGTCTCCCCCCCTCTTAATAACTGCACATAAATCTATGGGGGAGGGTTCTCCTCCCCTCAAAATATTAATTACCAGCCATCGTTTATGCGGGTTATTATTTAAGCTTCTTTCTCAGGATCCATTTATATTTTCCGGCAGATAATTCAGGTTTTTGTTGACTATTGTACTGTTTCAACTGACTCGGCAATTGTATACAAAAAAACCCGAGCAAGAAAAAAGCAATCTTGTGACTTTTCAACTATAGCCCATGAGTGAAACTCTCGAAAGGAAATTATTGAAGGAAATATATAGTATTGTAACACTAATATGGGTTTAAAGTAATTTTATAAGAAGTAAATTATAATTCATTACGCCAACAAACAATAATACACAGAAGTTAACATCATTTTGTGTTCATTAGGTACATTCCGATCTGCGATAATCCATAAGGAATCAACTATTTTTATTCTGCTTGCTTGTTGATTCCCATTTAATAAGGTTGCCTTCCAAACAACAGAACTGAAGTGTACCCAGAGGGGTTAGAAGCTATATAAGCTTCGTTTAAAATTATTATTGTACATGAAGCATGGAATATCCCTCTATGAAGTATGATGACCGCAAAAAATTCACTATTTTTACTTTCACTTACCTATATATGAAATATATAGTAAGTGGAAGTATTGCGATCGTGAAAATTTTCGACTTCCGGTTTTCAACGGAAATACACGTTTTGGGGTCCCCTGAGTCAAAATAACCAAGTCCCGCGAAATGGTCTGTGTGTGTGTGTGTCTGTGTGTGTGTGTGTGTGTGTGAACAGACTAGCTCAAAAACTATAAACCGTGCGAACCTGAAATTGGGTATTTAGAGTATGTACAAGCCCGTGATGTGACAGCAAAAATTTCATCAAATTTGCTCAAAGGGAGGGGGTACTTTATTTAATAACTTTTTAAGTTTTTTTCGATTTTCTCAAAAACGGCTCTGACGATTTTGATTAAACTGAGTATTTGATCTATTTATATGCCTGAAATATGACTGTAAAAATTTCATCAAAATTGATCAACCGGAGAGGGGACTTTACTTAATAAATTTTGTATCATTTTCACATGTTTTTTTTTATTTACTCAAAAACGGTTTTAACGATTTTGATCAAACTTGGTATTTGATGTATTTATATGCCAAAGATGTGATAACCAACATTTCATCACAATTGATCAACCGGAGGGGGGACTTTACTTAATAAATTTTGTATCATTTTCACGTGTTTTTTTTTATTTACTCAAAAACGGTTTTAACGATTTTGATCAAACTTGATATTTGATGTATTTATATGCCAAAGATGTGATAACCAACATTTCATCACAATTGATCAACCGGAGGGGGGACTTTACTTAATAAATTTTGTATCATTTTCACGTGTTTTTTTTATTTACTCAAAAACGGTTTTAACGATTTTGATCAAACTTGATATTTGATGTATTTATATGCCAAAGATGTGATAACCAACATTTCATCACAATTGATCAACCGGAGGGGGGACTTTACTTAATAAATTTTGTATCATTTTCACGTGTTTTTTTTATTTACTCAAAAACGGTTTTAACGATTTTGATCAAACTTGGTATTTAATGTATTTATATGCCCGAGATACGACTGTAAAAATTTCATCAAAATTGATCTACGGGAGGGGGGACTTTACTTAATAAATTTTGTATCATTTTCACATGTTGTTTTTATTTACTCAAAAACGGTTTTAACGATTTTGATAAAACTTGGTATTTGATGTATTTATATTCCAAAGATGTGATAACCAGCATTTCATCACAATTGATCAACCGGAGGGGGGACTTTACTTAATACATTTTGTATCATTTTCACGTGTTTTTTTTATTTACTCAAAAACGGTTTTAACGATTTTGATCAAACTTGGTATTTAATGTATTTATATGCCCGAGATACGACTGTAAAAATTTCATCAAAATTGATCTACGGGGGGGGGACTTTACTTATCATTTTCACGGGTTTTTTTAATTTACTCAAAAACGGCTTTAAAGGTTAACAAAAATAAGATATGAATGTAGAAAAATGTGTGACTTTGGGAAATGATATTTTGCAAAACACGTCAATTTCTAATCTAAGTAAGTTGGTAAGTGAAAGTTGTGTGTTGCGCGCACGCACCAGATTTTTTTTTCTCCTTCTGATTTAATTCTCGTTTAATAAGGTAGCTTATGAGTAGAGCTCGGACTCCCGTACAATTTCATCTTTTTATTGGAAAGTCAGAATAGAGGGAACTCAAGTTACTTATCCGAATCAAGCCTAATGAGATGTTTTAATGAAGTTTTATGCTGCACGACATTGCGCGTTTTGGGGTTTACTGCACGAAATTGCACGTGTTGCAGTTTTATTGCACGAAGTTCAAAAATCAAAAGCATTATTAGATATAGAAAAAAAACTTAACAAATCGTAATTTTCTTTAATATTAATATTATACGTAAATTTCAATATCATAGGGAATAAACACAAACCTCCAATTTCCCAGAACTGAGGGGTCAGTAGTTCCTGGATATTTACATTTTGTTTCTCAATTCTCATTGTTCTGTCAGTATCAAACTAGCTTCTGCAGAGTAGGTATATTGTTACTAAAAATGCCTAAAATTGGAGCAAGTGTGTCTTCGAAAATTGCGGGATGGATATCCTGAACTCAATAGGGATGGTTGTGTTCTGTTCTGTAAATCTTGAGATAAAAAAATTGAATGTGAGAGAAAAACACAAATTACAAAAAAAAAGGAAACCCGCTGTAGCAAAAGCTACCTACCTAATTTTTTTTTAACCCTAGGACGGTAACAGGGGTAGAGCGTGTCACCAGAGTGATTTAAAAATAAGCCTTAGTACCGGTTATTGCATCCATTGATTCCATAATTAGAGTAGTATCTTTCTTTTTTTAAGATCTTCCAATTGCCAACGTATGTAATTACAACTCACGTACAATACAGGAACGTAAACGTTATAAACGTAAATACAGGAAGTATTTTACTCTGTATTCCACATCTTGCTGTTTTTAGTTCAAAAATATATCAATAGTATTATACAAAAGATCCAAAATTCAGTAATTTTACCAAAATCTATACCAAAAACAATATTTTAAAAATAATCTGTAAATATGAAAGAGTTTCTATTTCAATTTACTGTCCGCTTCTGTTTTTTTCCAAAGTAGCTATTTTTTGTTCACAAAAATAATTTAGTGCCTGATTTTCAAGCAATACATCTTTATTGCATGTTTTTGCACGTTCTGAAGTTTTTAATGCCCGTTTTCTAATTATTACTGCAAGCACGGAATTCCGAGCTTTACTTGAGGCATTTCGATTGGTTTTAGGGGACGAGTTCGCTACGGTTAGATTTTTACTTTCACTTACCTATATATGAAATATATAGTAAGTGGAAGTATTGCGATCGTGAAAAATTCGACTTCCGGTTTTCATCGGAAATACACGTTTTGGGGTCCCCTGAGTCGAAATGACCAAGTCCCGCGAAATGGTGTGTGTGTGTGTGTGTGTGTGTGTGTGTGAACAGACTAGCTCAAAAACTATAAACCGTGCGATCCTGAAATTGGGTATTTAGTGTAGGTATATGCCCGCGATGTGACAGCGTAAATTTCATCAAAATTACTTAAAGGGAGGGGGTACTTTACTTTAGGTTTTTAACTTTTTAGGTTTTTTTCGATTTTCTGAAAAACGGCTCTAACGATTTTGATTAAACTGAGTATTTCATCTATTCATATGCCCGAGATATGACTGTAAAAATTTTATCAAAATTGATTAACCGGAGTGGGGACTTTACTTAATAAAATTTGTAACATTTTCACGTGTTTTTTTTTATTTACTCTAAATCGGCTTTAACGATTTTGATCAAACTGGGTATTTGATTTATGTATATGCCCGAGTATACTGTAAAAATTTTATCAAAATTGATTAACCGGAGGGGGGACTTTACTTAATAAATTTTATATCATTTTCACGTGTTTTTTTTTTTTTATTTAGTCAAAAACGGCTTTAACGATTAACAAAAATAAGATATGAATGTAGAAAAATGTGTCACTTTGGGAAATGATATTTAACAAAACACGTCAATTTCTTATCTAAGTAAGTTGGTAAGTGAAAGTTGTGTGTTGCGCGCACGCACCACATTTTTTTTACATTAAATATCACCCACCCTTCTATTTTTGGATTTTCTAATTTTAAATTAATTAAGCTTAAAGGTTGGCCTTGATAGTTTAATTGGCGATTTTAATAAAATAACTTTATTTTAATTAGGGATAGGATATTATAGAGACGATCATAGGTAATTTTAATTTTCATTTCTTCATTGTGGTGAAGTTTTTTCCTTTAATAAATTGGCCTTTAATTTTATGGAACTGTCCGGTTTAAAATAAAAATACAAATATACCCTGAACCCGAATCCGCTTGCAAAGATCTTAATGATTTCCTATGTATTTTTCACTTCCTAATGTAAATTGTAGGAATCAATTAATTATTTTGGATTTGAAGAACAATGATGGTAATGCGGGAGAAGTAGATGCGTAATTGCGGTGGATCGAAGGAAGTTATTTTCCAACTGAATAATAAACATTAATGTGGATGTTTATACACGCCCTTGTGCTCCGCCATTTGTTTACAGTAATAAAATAACATTTGGGGGACACCCTTAGGCTCCTTCCATTTCATCCTAAACTACCACAAAATTTACAATTACATGATATTGTTTGTGGTAGTTGCAGTGCCTGGGTATCTACTTCAAATCAGATAATTTATTTAAATAGAAACTAAAACGAAATGGAACAAAAATTAAAGTAAATAAACAAAATTAAGGAATTATCTGTTGAAACCATTTATCCTAATTTGTAATTTATTTTTTATGAATTCATTAATTTAAAAAATAACCAATGAACAGTACATTGAAACATAATATCACTTCATTGGGCTAACGAATTTTAAAATTAAGTTGATGTAGGAAGTCGAATCAATAGTGGTAATAAAAGGCAAACGATGAATGGATCAGTGTAATGGCTTTTGTAAAAAAAAAATAAAAAAAAAAAAAAAAAAAAGTTTATAATGAATATATCTGACTAACATTTTTGGGAGGATTTGATACTTTTAGTTATACAAGAATAAATATGAATGGCAGAAAATCCACTATCTTGTCCCAAATGTTTTTTTACAGTCTGAAAGGTTAAAAATCCATGAAAAAAGTTATACATACTTAGTTGTAATTACATAACGACCATTCGGAAATGTGGATTAAGTGATAATTATTTTAAAGGATAACTAGACAAAAGAATACCTAAATATTTCTACTATTGATTTTGGAGAAGTAAATTTTTTAGTGCGATTTTTTCCAATTTTTGTTTTCAAAATTAATAAAAGTTTGACCTCAAGAAAGTAAAGTTAAAGAATTTAAGTAAGCATAGTTTAAATGCAACCGGAATTTCCAAGTTAATTGTCATTAAATAAGTTCATTTTCAAATAATACATATTTAGTGCTTTTGGGTTTGTCTTTTCAATCGTCGATTTTTTTATAAAGATATAAGAATAGATATAAGAAGAGAAATGGTTTTATCTGAGCTAAAAAAAATGTAATTATATGATCAGAATGCTACAAAATAATATTTCAATCAGTAAAAACTTGCCAATCTTTGTCAATTATATTAATGATAATAAGAAACTATGAATAATAATTAAAAATTAAACATATATAACCTCTTAAGAAATGTTTTTGAACAGAAACGTCAATTACCGCTTTCTGTTGGGTGTTGAAGGAACTAAATCATTCTCCCTTCTCATTATTACTTACGGTGTTAGTTCCGTATTAGAGAGAGCGCTCATAGCTTTATTTAGACACAATCATGTTAAACTTTATTAAATAATAAAAAATTAAAATATTTGTTCACTATTCAGTTTTTATTTATTTATTTTTTATTTTTACATATTATTTTTCCTTTGAACGCAGACTGTATCCCAACGAGCTAACTAAGAAAAACTAAGAAAAAATCACGATATGATGCTTGGATTACGCGTGATCAACTGCGATTAGAATATGATAAATTTTAATATTAAAAAGATATAAAACAAGAGAAAAAACTTTTAATTTTGGCGGTATTACTTGAAGGTGTCTTTTTTTTCTTCGTGCAACAAGATAATTCGCAATTAGCTTTTCGTCGTGTTTACGAATGATGCAAAATCTGGTGCGTACGCGCAACACACAACTTTCACTTACCAACATAGATTAACATTAATATTTTTTAGAATAATTTTAATTTGTGGGAAACTAATCTTAAAAAAATGTTTGAGTCTATCGAGAGAACGTTGAGGTACCGAACGATACCTATCAGACATTTTTTTGATCCATTGGGCTTTAGTTTTGAACAAATATATTTTTAAAAAACCTGAAATTTCATTGAAACCCATGTAATCACCCATTCCGTTGTAGTCAAGAAGCAGCTCAGCGCCGTAGCTAGCGACCGCAGATATATCGCTTACGCTATACGCCTGTCTTTAAGTTTTTTTTCAGAATTATTTTATATACTGATGTTGATATTCGTTCATAAGGTATAGTAGAATCTGTTGGGACTCTTTAACCCAAATGTGCCGTCAATAAAAAAAAATAAATAAAATAAAAAACATTTAGTTCTTTTTATCTAAATCTAGATATCTCAATCTAGAAATACAAAGATCTGAATTTAGTTTGATCTTTTTTTCCTAATCCGGTATTTCTTTAACTTAAAGCCGGAAACCACTCCTCTTCCAATACTGCCATACCAACTCTGAAAGATCGTATAACAACTACGAAACAAGCTGCCCCACAAAGTTGTCCAAGTTCCCTTTTGTCGGATGATGGTAAAGTGTTACAAGACTGGTGCAAACAGCGAACAAAATACCTGCTGACCGCCACAGTGATGCACTTACAAAAGCCCCATGATTGATCGACGAGCGGTAACTATAAAAGACCCAGCGGCCTAGAACAGACAAAGCAGCATTAGCTCCTGCCAACTTTGGCTCATAAATCAGGGGATCATCCCGGTTTATTCGATTATGACCCAACGATCATATCGAGATCAGACTTCAAAAGCCCCCCCCCCCCCCCCGGAGCTTAAGCCAGGGTATGCAACTGTGTTAGCAGCCTCTTTCCTGGGAAGCATAATTTATGATACAGGTAACAACAGGTGTGGATGGTTAGGGGGTTGTAACCAATCTGCAAGGAGATGAGGATGGTTGTTACTCAATCAAGAAGTGGATGTTGGCATAACAAGAACCATAATTCTGCTATTGTGTGCATGATTAATAACATGTACTGTTAAACTAGTGAATTTAAATCCTTTTCAAAACAGAATTGACAAAATCAATGCAAAGTTACCAGAAAACAATACTTGCAAAACTTAAGCAACATTTTAAACTATTGGAGAAACATTATTTTCAAACATATTGAAATATGGTGAGCAAAATTTATCCTACAAGAGAGAACTATATTGTAGTATGATGTAAGTTTAATACTCAAGAAAATAAAATTAAATACCTTGTAATCACATTGGTATAGTTTATAATTCAATTTTTTAGCTGATTTTCAATTTTTATTCAAAAGTATTACTTTGTATAAAATAAACCATTATTTTTATTTAAAAATCATGAAATTGTTTCAATCAGGCTTAAAAATAATGATCCAAATAAATTAATGTATATTATAGACTAAAATCATGATCGGCTGACATTAATTAAAACATTTTTTTTGAAAATGAATATTTGACTGGTATTGAATTTGTTAGTAAGTTTAATACTTAGTGTATAGGGAACTTATAGCCCGCCACTGAAAATTTTTAGTGGAATAAATGTATGCATCCAATTCTTACTAATTTTCTTGTGTAGTAGTTGACATTTTTTTTTTTAAATGTGCTGTTTGCCTTACTTTTGTTTTTTTCTAATCATAAATCTTAATACCGACCAATCCCATCCCCAAAATGTTTTTCTTGGGAAAGCACTTCTTAATAAGCTTATGTTAATTTTTCTTAGATTAAACTTTAACCAATTGTACCTATTCAGTGGTTTAACTATACTGATTCTAAAAGAATTTACATCTTCTTAGCCCATGTGTAAACTAATAAGTTTTTTTATTCAGCTTATTTTGGGTAAATAGTAATAAAAAATATTTAGTTAAAAATAAATTATTATTTAAGAGGCTAAATATTTGCTCAGTAGATGGGTTGTGGAGTGTCACAAAAAAATTATTTTTGGTAAATAAATTAATTAAAACTGGATTTATTGATAAGAATTATAATGGAGTCAGATGCAAAGGAAACAATTAAAATCTGAAACAGCGTTTCATAAAATGTAATTCAAATATTATATTTAGATTACTGTTTAAAAGATAAATAGTTAAAAATGAATGTAAATTGAAATTAAACATAATTAATTGGTAAGGAGTATTTTACAAATATTTACAACAATTATTTAATTTAAATAAAACATATTTTACTTGAAAAATTAAATTAAATCAGATGCAAAGGAAACAATTAAAATCTGAAACAGCGTTTCATAAAATGTAATTCAAATATTATATTTAGATTACTGTTTAAAAGATAAATAGTTAAAAATGAATGTAAATTGAAATTAAACATAATTAATTGGTAAGGAGTATTTTACAAATATTTACAACAATTATTTAATTTAAATAAAACATATTTTACTTGAAAAATTAAATTAAATTAATTCTATATGGTGGTGTAAAGTAAAAAAAGAAAAGTGAAATAGGAAATTCTAAACATATTGTTATCCATATTTAAAAGAAATTAAATGGCGACGATTGGATACTTTAATTATATACAAAATGACTTCGAAAAAATCCAAATTTTCAGTTAAAAATATTTCTTTTTTTAGTACCATATTTCATATTATGAGTTGCTTTCATCAAAATTCCTGTGAAAGAACAGTTCCTTCATCATCATCATCATCATCTATGATCACTGGAGTACAGTAGTACTCTATATAACACAGCTGCTTGCTTTCGGTCATTATGACAAACTGCATACACAGGAGGCCTTCCTTTGACAGCTGGATGGATACTTTTTTTGCTGCTTGTATGGTCTTAATAGCGGGCTTGAACTGTGTCAGTTTGAACCTACTCAGCGATTGTCCATGAGAGACGAAATCCTCAATCCACTCGGCGTCTTGACTGACACTCGCTTCACATCGTCCTGCCGTGCTCTCTGTCCTCACGATGAAGTTGGGCTGACTGTTTGACATTTGGATGTCCAGGTATTCAGATCCATTGTCCAAGTCAGAGAAAAATTCCTTTAGACCAACTCCGTCAGCTATCATTTTGTTGTAGACCCTTTCACCTGTATTAGAAAAAGTTGATAAAAACTAAGTACAAAAATCTTTATATCAACAAAGATTTTAAAATTAGCTGGTGCAATATGGCTTAGTGAATTGGAAATCAAACCGATTTGAATGTTTTGAACGAAAAGTTGAATTATAAAAATACTTCTGGTCTAATGTAAAATATTGTGTGGGGAGGCCTCAGATTTAATATACTATTCAATGTATTTAATATCTTTTTTTTTTTTTTAAATTGAATTTATAATAAATATTTTACCTTTTTTTTTCATTTTTTAAGAAACATTTCGTTAACAATATATTTTAAAAAATACCAAACATGTACTATGTACATTGCTTTTTGGGGTTCAATACATTATGGCTAACAAATTATTTTATTCTATCAAGTAACATTATGGCTAACAAATTAATCAAGTAATCTGTCTCGACCAATCCAAAATGAGTGGGACAACCCTACAGTTTTTTTTTTATTTCATTATTATTATTTTTATAGTTTATTGAATTGGAATTAAATTCTCATTAATTAAAAAAAAAAATGTTGAGAAATTTATTGGAAATAAAAATGTAGGTATTCACTTCTCCCCCCTCTTAATAAGTGTTTTTTTTTAATAGTGGATCAAAAATTGTATCCATCCCAGGTCCTGAATGATACAGGTCACCAATAACAGTATGATATCTACTTTGACCTAATTTAAAACCGACAAGCAAGGATTTGAATTGACTAAGTAAAGTAATATGCTATTTCTTAATCCACTAAATCATATTTTCAAAAAATGAACACTTTTTTACAGAGCTAACCAATAATCAACCATGTTATTTCTAAAATCATCATCATCAACGTCAACCTGACTTAGTCCAACTAAATATCTATTTTTTAATAAAATATTCTCTTTATTAATATTTATAATTAGAAATTTAGAATGCACACGACAATCAGATATGTATAATTTAAAAATTATATTTTAGATAATATATATTTTACAAATGGATGGTTACAGCCACATTATGGTGGTGGGAAAACAGTGTTTAACAGTTAATTTATAAAACATTTCAAACAATTCTGTTATGTTGATACTTAATGACTAGCTATTTCTCCTTTGACTTTGGTTTATATGAATTATGATAAAATGTCAAGATACCTGGAGGGTCAAAGTGAAGAATTTCAAGAGCCTCTAAAGTTTTGATCGAACAGTCAGTAACAACATCTTCTTCTACAAGTACCAACCGCAGTGGAAAACCATGACCTCGATAGTACAAGTTCAAAGATGCTTGAGAACTTCCTTGGTCAAACATTGACAGACATTCGATCAGCACAGTTATATCCAGACGGAAACTTACCAGTTCCTCATTTATTGTAAACTCTGTAAATATGTCAGTACCAATGAATGCTGAAGCTTGCACGCATTTGGAGTCTTCAACAACGATTTTGATACCATTTTTGCTTGCAAAGAAAACAGCCACCTCTTTAAAATTTATGCATTTTATAAGCTGAGTTAGATTTTTAACATTGTCAACCTTGCCTTTGAGGACATAGTGGATTTCTGTGTTCTCGGTCTCCATCTAACATCCAATCTAGCATTCTTCTTGGACAAGAATTCAAAATTTTCATGTGAGTAACAATTGTGTCACGTTGCAACCTCCATGTAAACAAACAGTTAAGGTACAAGACAGTCTTGATGCAGCTGCTATCTAGCGGAGGCTTTGTGAAGTAAGCGTGCAGATCGCTCTATTGGTGGACATACGTACTGACTTGCCTGCCAAAATGAAAACAGAAACGGTTATGCATCCTTGAAGCTTATTTGGATATGTTATTTATTTAACCAACTATACTTATTTAAATTTTTTTCTTTCCCTCATGCAGTAAAACAATACGAGGGCAATGGATATTTTGATTAGTACATGCTTCCCTCAATAGGGATACTATGCGTTGTATAAAATAATTTTTATTAAATAACGTATGAGTCATTCCATATCTAATCAACCAGTTTTAAAAACAATATTGAACCTATAGGCCTTGGCTTTTAATAGTTTTTTAGTTATTTTTTACAATCACTAATGTATAGAAAAATACGAACTTAAAGATTTTTTTTTATTTACGGTTTAGAAATACGAAATTTTGAAATAATTTAAAAAAAGAAAGAAAAATAGTGCGTTTTTAAAATAATTTTGGGGTATATCTAAAAACCTATATGGGCTAGAAATCTGGATCAGGTGTTACCTTTTTGAGCATTCTCTTTCACTTGATTTACCACAAGATAATATATTATATATTTAAATAAAAATCTAAAACCTTCTTTTTTGAATTTAAAAAAATTCTCCAAAAAAAAAAAAAAAAGTTATTCTAAAAATTATTTCAAAAATGTATTTTTGATATGTCTACCTTTTATCTGAGAACCCATTGTTTCTACACTTTAAAACAGCTATTGCCACCTTATTTTAGAATACCTTATTTTATTTACCAAAAGTTTCATTTTTCAAAATACCAAAAAGAAGGTTTTTATTTTTTTTTTTAAGATAACAGAAATTGACATTAGTGTTATGCTGCAAATCTAAAGAAAGACCACATAGTGCTGAAAAAGATGACTCCTCTTCCAGCTTTCTAGCTCAAATAGTTTTAAGATATAGCCCAAAAACTATTTCATATACACAACATTTTTGATTTTTTTTTAATTATTGTAAAAATTTTACAAAAAAAAATCTAAAATTTCGTATTTATCTTTACATTGTTACATGCAAAAAATTGCCTCAGCATTATCTAAATTCATAAGCTCTAGGTTTAGCGCCCTCGTTAATTTGATATTAAAAAACCTTATTTTAAATTTATAATTTTATAAAAGTAACTAATTTCAATATTGTGAAACACTGTGATATAACATTGATGAGTAATTAAAGAAAAATCAATAAATAAAAATAAATAAAAACCTTATGAAATGAAAATAAGATCAGAAAAATAAACTAATGGCAATAAGGTAAAGTTAGAGTAAGTGCGTCTTCATTAGCGAATATCGAATGCTAAGTTCAACTTCAATTTTTTATTGCATTTTCAACTAACGAACTATACGATTTTTTTTATTTTTTTTTTTTGGGGGGGGGGTCCTCCCTTTCCTCGTCGTTTAGGCTATACGGGTTTCCCCGGGTCAGGGGAGAGGGTGGGGGATTAATGCCGAGTATTATAACATTCTTAGTAATATAGCTGTTTTTTCATTATTCTGAAAATTGCTATCAAGACGAAGTAAATATGGTTTTACGAGGGGTGATCTAAAAGTTCCAGGACTGTTGAGATTGCGCGGCAATGGAGTGTCATAGAGCAGTGCGGTTGGCAGCATTGTTTAGCGTGACTCTTCCTGAGCTCAGCTGTTTATTCAGTTTGTTGATAACCTTCTTCATTGCAAAGTTACTGCTGTTTTCGTAAAAAAAAGTTTTTTGTGTTCGGCGATTTTGTGAAATGAATGTAAAGGAAGAGCAACGCGTTTGCGTAAAGTTTTGTGTGAAGTTGGGTAAAATGTTTACTGAAACTTTTCAAATGTTGCAAGTGGCTTTCGGTGATGAATGTCTGAGTCGGTCAAGGTGTCATGAGTGGTACAAAAGGTTCAAGGAAAGCCGGACATCGTGTGAAGATGATTCTCGTTCAGGGCGCCCATTAACTTCGACTGACGACGATCATGTTGCAAGATTGAACAGTCTCGTGCCTTCTAATCGTCGACTAACCATTCGTGAGATGGCTGAAGAATTGAAAATTTCATTTGGTTCGTGTCAACAGATTTTAACAGAAAATTTGCAGATGAGAAGGGTGGCTGCAAAGTTTGTTCCGAGACTGTTGACTGAGCAGCAGAAAGAACACAGAGTTCAAGTTTGTCAGGAACTTCTTGAAATGGCAAATGACAATGAAAACTTCTTAAAACAAGTCATTACTGGAGATGAAACGTGGGTTTATGGCTACGACGTGGAAACGAAGGTCCAGTCATCACAATGGAAGACAAAATCCTCCCCAACCCACAAAAAAGCACGTCAGGTCAAATCAAACGTCAAGGTCATGCTTACTGTTTTTTTCGACTGGAAGGGTGTTGTTTACCATCAATTTCTTCCACGAGGTGAGACCATTAACCGCTTTCGTTATCTTCAAACCCTGAGAAATTTGCGCGAGGCAATAAGGAGGAAGAGACCAGAGTTGTGGCGGAGCGGTGAGTGGGTGCTGCATCATGACAATGCGCCTGTTCATTCCGCACTGCTCATTCGCGACTACTGCACCAAAAATGGAATGACGGTCATTCCCCAGCCTCCATATTCACCTGACCTTGCCCCTGCAGACTTTTTCTTGTTTCCAAAACTTAAGAGACCCATGAAGGGAAAGAGATTTGAGTCCGTAGATGACATTAAAAAAAAATCGCTGGAGCAGCTACACACCATTTCACAAGATGATTTCTCAAAGTCCTTCACACAGTGGAAACATCGTTGGGAAAAATGTATAGCTTCCCAAGGAGAGTACTTTGAAGGGGACGACGTCCAATAGCCTGTAGATTTTTTAAATAAATTAATAAAAAATCAGTCCTGGAACTTTTTGATCACCCCTCGTAAGTCCGATTTGCATAAACCTCTTCTAAAAACCGTCATGAGATTCGATTATTTATTGGCGTGATTGCAAAAGTAAAGAACTCCAACCAATTATTTTTCTCCTTCAATGGAGAAATAATTATATAATTTAAGCCAATTATTAAATAAATTTATTTAATTGTTCTTAGCTTATAGAATATCATTTCTTTCAATTGGTTCAGAATAGAAATCAGTTTTACTGAAGTCCAAAAAATAAATGCATAACTAATTGTTTATTCATTTTTTTTTTCAATTTAATCTCTTTGGAAGTACGCAATAGATATCACGGGTCAAAAGGGATTATCACGCATTAAAACATTCGAGAAAATTTCATAATTCTCTTTAGGGATAATGATTGCAGTATGACGATAAAACTTTTAGTTCGTCTATAGTCGTCTTTAATCTTACAGATTTTTTTTTTGTGTGCTTGAAAAACAAAATTTCCTTTTTATAAAGATTTTATATAAAGAGTATAGAATATGTTTGGATATGTAGTAGTCTTGATTTTATATAAAGATTATAAAATAGTTTTGGTTGGATAGTAGCCGCTCGGATCCATCGCGGCCAAACCAAGTGTTAAGAGGCTAGAGTCTACATTCTGACAGAAAAACCGGTTTGGTGGACAACCTAGAGGTACAGGGAGACAGTTACCTGCGGTAGGATTCGTGGATAAGGACGTTCAAGAGTGCAGATTCAACTGATGATCACTTGTTCTATTTCTATGCAGATCGTAGACATAGGCCTTCAGGCGTATGTTCAGACATTTCCGGGACTGCGCAATGCTCGGGGCTCGGATTTCAGCATGTAAATATTACAAAGAAGGCTTCGTTTAGTCAACCTGCACACTATGGTCGCTTCTGGCCCAATAAATACGAAGCTATAAGCATCAAGCCTACACCTGAACGCGACTCCTGAACTAAGGATGATTCTCTCTTCTGTATTCTGATTCTAAGTATAGCGTTTATAGTGCGGACGTACGTTTTAGAGCAGGAAGAAGACCATATAAGCGATATGCTCAGTTCAATAAAGCTGACGCTCAATCCACCTACATGCGTCACTGACATTCTGTAGATGTAGGTGTTGTGGATGAGGTGGATAAGGTACCTTTTGGCCCGTTTGTAACTCCTTGTTTCCTTTTTATGGAATACAATACCCGGAAATGATGTACAGTACTATCTTGACGACGTTTCTGTAGGCAATTTTAAGAGCCTTAAACCTGCGGACCATCTTATAGACTTCCATTAATCGACAACAGAACCCTCCGTGTGATTTCCAACAGCCGAAGGAACTGCATTGGAAAGGGAATTAACGATATAAAGCTATCGATAGTATCCAATATCGATAGTTTCGATAGTGTAGGGCATAATAATATTGATACTACGGAAGTATGTGCTGATGAAGGGGGGGGGGGATAGAATAGTTTTGGAACGATAGGAGCTATAATGCACGTTTTCATTTCCACTTTATTCTTTTCTTTTGTATTTGGGATTTAGTTCAACATTTCTGTAAATATAGGATAGTATTCCCAGTTTTAGAGGAAGTTGATTTGCACGATGCTAGACGTGACAACTTTCAGAACGCAATGTGTCAATGGACTTTCTTTTGAATGCGGTGGAATAATCTCCATGAAGAGAAAATGAAGTTTATATCATCCCTGGACTCAGCGTGCATAATTCAAAAAGAATCTTTTCAGTTGTTTGGGTTAGAGAGATTCGAAATATTTTGTTAGGAAAAATGTGATTTGGTTTCCATTTCGTTAACTGAATAATTTTTTCGATTTTCTCAAAATAGCTTTAACGATTTTGATTAAACTCGTCATGTTTAATGAGAATCAAGTATTCTTTAATATCAGGCAAGCTTTATTATTATTAAAATGTTCTGAGGGGTATTTAATGGGGAAGGGGCATTTTTTGATTTCCTAAAATGTACCTTTCTTTTTTGTTTAACATGGAGAAATTATCTATGTCTCGTTTCGCCTAAAAATAAGAAATGGCTAAATACGAAATATGAAAAAAATCAAGTAAACATGTACAGGAGAAAAAAAGAAAAATTCATAATTTCAATTCATAAAACAAGTTGAGCCCACGCATGCGCAGTACGTCTATGATGACAGACCATTGCTAATAATTAAAGATGCTTTGTTCATTTAATGGAAATTATTTGTTATTGTTAACTACATAGAGAATTATAAAATCAGACGACTTGGAGTGTTATGCTTGCATTACCGAATTATCACAAGTAAAACCTTTTATTTAACTATAAAAATATTTAGTTTACTTTAGAGAGAAAATACAAACCACCATAAGTAAATGATTGTGTAAAAATCTGTGACTTTGAGAAATGGTATTTAAGAAAACACGTCAATTTCTAATCAAAGTAAGTGAAAGGTATGTGCTGCGGAACTGGCAGGCAGTTTTTTCTTGAATATTATTCCATCAAGTTGGAGGACATGAGAAAACCAGTCAATTTTCAGTCATATTCCTCACGATTTTAGCCCAGACAAATTTATATGTCTTTAGCCTATCAACGGGGTTCTTTTAAATTTTTCTAATTATTTAATTAAAAGTCCCATAGAAATTCAATCAGCATGGTTAAGGATGATTTTGCTCAGTCAATTCAAGTTTAATTTAAGTTTAATATGAAGTCAATATTTTTTTTTCTTGATTAGAGGAGCATTTTTTGTTAAAAAAATAAATACCATCCTACTAAAACATTTTGTTTATTTTTCACTTTAATGGGGCCAAATCCTTAAGATCAGTGGCCAACCATATTCGCAGTATTCCTAGATGAGTAGGTACTGATCGTTATTTTAGAAAGAGGAGGCAAGACTGGGAACTGAACTGGGAAGAGACTGCTTTCATTACTCATAAAGAATGAGTTCTTTTATTTTTGTTTTGTTCTTTTATTTCATTTATTTTACATAAAAGATTTAAAACAAAAAAATTGTTCTCCCTTTCTTTATGGTTTCCTATAAACATAATATATCACACTATATGTTAGGTAAACATTGAAATTAATACTTATTTTTATTATTCTGTTGCAGGTAAGCTATTGGCCACTGTCTCTATTTGTTAATAAGCAGATTCGAAATTAGGTATGAAACAGATTTTTTTTGTAATATGCTTGATGGAGAACTTCTCCCGGCCCCGTAGCTTAAAGAAAACCCTGATTATTCATATTTGTTTTATTGTTTCTTCCCTGAAATATATTTCACTGAACCATGCGGTATCCTTGCATCTATATTTATTTATACTATTCTTATCAATATTAGAAACTATAATTATTAGAAATAAACTCAGTGGTGTGGTCTGGATTAGATCAACTTTCTACTTATCTTATGATCAGATCTTCTTATGATGAATTTTGCTAGTTTTAAGTATTAGTTTTCTCTGTATTACTTATTTTATTTTTTCATATTTTTGAAATATATATTCTACACACCTACGAATCCAATTTTAAATGATATTAGGTAATATTTCAATTCAAAAGAAATATCCATCATCGAACAGAGACTAACAATAATGATGCCCTTCATTGGTTTTGGCGAAAATACTTGTGATTAAGCTTTGGATGCTCAGATGAAGAAATTACTATATACTCTTGATGACATAGACCTTAAAACAGTCGAATTTTCGGTTCAAGTTCAGAATCTTAAAGACCTTCAAAAGGTTCTCTTACAGATACTGATTATATTATCAACTACCTTTTACAGAAGCACTCTCCTTTATTATTCTATTGTAGTTATAGTTTCTTAATAATCACATAATAATAATAATAATAATGAAGGCTTAACGAACCCGAAGGTTCGGTTCCGACACTACTACTCGCTCCCTGCACACCTCTATCCACCGACCGCAATCTACACCCAACTAACAATAAGACAGATCTGTCTTCACGCGATCCTCTCACCTCCGTCTTGACCTATCCCTTGAACGTTTCCCATTCGGCACAGCGCTTATTAATCTATTAACAATAATCATATTGCAACACTTCTGTGGGTTAACAATTATTTATTCAACAAAAATATACAATTATCAATTTCCACACGAATTATAACAACATAAATCATTCGAGCAAGTTACAAAAATTATAACAAATCATATGAGCTTGAGCTTCACAGTCAAGACACAGGCTAAGACTAACTCTTCTAGTCACTCGCTCTTTATATACAGTCGTAAAAGTACTGGCCTGAAAGGTTCTGGATTGAGCTCGAAAAATCTAGTCCCATACACGTTCTCTGACGGTTTGTTCCGACCGCTAGTTCGTTCAAAAAGTCTTGGATTTTAAGCTGTGTGTTTTTATTTAACGAATTAACTTTACAATATATTAATTCAAAATAGAATTTTCGTAAAATCTATTTCTCTAAATAAAAAAGTTTTATATTTTAACATCAACTGTGGAGTAAACTTAAGGTTGAGAGTCCAGCATTTATAAATCTTGAACTATTAATTTAATAATTAAGGAGAAAAGTCAGTCGGCTGAGCGTACTTGATTACAAAGTAGTAAACCCAGTACCTTCCATGAGCTGTAGTGTTACAGGCTTCAGTTTCGATTTCTAAGCTGATAAGGTTGAGAACCCACCATGGCTATACCTCTAAATTTCGATAAATAAAATTAACCAATAAATACATTTAAATAAATAAATAAGATTTTCCTTAAGTTCGAGGAACCACTACATTTAGTAATATTTTGTAACCGTTTTAGAAATGAGACGAGGAATTGCATTGAGGGATCAGCACTCAATATTCCAAAAATAATTAGAAAGCGAGATCGAGGATGGACCCAACCAAATAAGATAAAACTAATTACGGTTTTCTTTGAAAAAAAATCTGGCAAAATAGGATTTTTATTTATTTTACTTACCAACATTTTATTGATATTATTTTTTTATTTGTGTCACCGCCTCTACCCTAAAGGGTCATTGGCGTCTAATGGTGCTTTAAATCTATTTGTAGAATTCTGTGCATTTAAGAAACTTGAAAAGAATTCATAATTTCCTTTAATGTCTCACAAAGACCAACCTTTTCCCGTTACTTTTTGCCGGAATTTTGGGCAGTCTATCAGTAAGTGTTGGACTGAAAGAGGCACATTTTTCACATGTCGGGGCATCCAGCCTCCTAAGTAGGTAGCTGTGAGTAAAATGGCAATCCCCAATCCTCAGCCGGCACAGCATCACATCCTCACTTCTTGATATTCTGCAGCTTGTGCTTCGTTTCCTACAGTCGGTTTTAACCCGGGTTAATTGGCGATTTTCTCTCGCCCAACTCTTCTCCCATTCTGCTAATTGCTATCTCTTTGTTTGGAGAATCCAGTCTTCCAGTGTAATTTTATTTATTTTATTAACTTCTGTTCTGGCTTCGAGTCTCGCTAGGTGGGCTAAATGGTCAGCACTTTCATTGCCTGGAATGCCACAGTGAGCAGGAACCCAGACGAAGACAATAGTTATGCCTTTATTTTTTATATTCTACCATTCGTTAAGAATTTCTATGATTACTGAATTCGCGGGTATGGACTATTTATGGCTGCCAACACACTCCATGAATCTGATACTACAGCCCATTTTTTTTTCTCTGGATTTACCAACATTTGAAATATATAGTAAGGGAAAGTATTGCGGTCGTGAAAAATTTCGACTTCCGAAAATACGAATTGACACAATGGTAATCTATTGATAGAATTTATAAGCCTTATTGCTATGATTTAAGCTTCAACAGACCTTAAAGCCTCGGAATAAATAACTCCCGTAAATGATTTCCTGATTTCTTGAATAAATGGTCTACTACTAGTTAGCGATGAAATCGGTTCTGATGTAACAATCATGAAATCGGTTCTGATGTAACAACCTAGACAATTCCTAGAATATCCTTGCACTAGAAATAAATACTGAAAGGTTCGAGAGGGAAATCCCAAACAAAAATCCGAGCTTTGTGATCTTAGAATACAGAATATAGGAAAAGGACAAAAAAAACAAAAAAAACAAAAAAAAAAAAAAACTGCTGATAAAAACTCCTACGATGTGAGGGGAAGGAGTTAGGTAGGTCATGCATCTCCAAGCAATCCATCAGGAAGTAAAATTATCTAGGGATAGAATAAAAAAAATTGAAATGTAGTAGTCCTATCTAGGAAAAGTCCCATAAGGCAAGTTCGTGCGGTTAAAGCCACTACCATCCCGTAATGTCAATGGAAAAAGAAAATTTTTAAGTTAATTCTAAAAAACTTATAGGAGTAAACTTATTGCAATTGAGAATAACCCTCTGCATGAATTTGTCTGCTGCCCAACGCCATTGTTGTAAAATATAAAATGGAATTTTGGAGTGAATGTGGATAGTCCGATCGGACCAAATTCGCTCTTCGACTCCGCCTTATCGGGATAGTTTCTAACGGAGCTGGGGCTATCCAGTTATAAATCGCCGCTGGTAAGAGTGTGCTCCGGCAATGCATCAGGATCCCTCGACTATTGGGATCAAGATTCCTGAGATTCCCTCCCGGGACTGTGAACAAGGGCGTTTGTCAAAACTCTGCTAACTAAAGACACTCGTTAATTACAAACTCGGGACAGAGGAATACATTTCCTCGGGAAGGCGAGGCTAAATTTCGCCCCTCGATAATAACGGCCTGAATAACTCGTCCCTAACGGCCTATAATGGCCATCTAATGCCTTCGCCTCCTCCTCAGATTCTTAGCCGTTTTATGGCCCTCCTCGGAGTTAAGGGCCTCCTTAATGCAATCTCTACCTCAGGGCGTGGGCGGATTACTAACAAGGCCATCACCAGCTTAAATCTCAGATAAATCCCCTCCCCTTGCATAATGCCTGTATCCCTTTATTTATCTAATAATGAAAATGAGATGGATGTTACGATGGAGGGTTGATAGTGATTTTGGAATCTCTCATCCGTTTATTCTAAACTGAATATGAGATCAAACATTTCTTGTGAGAATTTTATCTTTAAATGCTTACATTATTAGTATTAACTATTAATTAGTGGGGTCATCAGTGGTGTAGTGGTTAGCATAACCAACAATTTTTTTTTAATTTCATAAATGTGTCTTGGATTGAGTTAGACATTTGATTATCTCGCAAGGACAATAATAATCTTTCAGTGCATCCAGAAAACGGACCTAACCGAAAATGGCCGATTTTTGAAAGATGGCGTTTTGAAAGGAGTGAGCTAATTTTTCTAATAAAATAGTAAATTAAATTAAGGCCCGATGAAAATTAACTGTTACATATTACATACATACTATTTTCAATCATGAAATCATAAAATGTGTCAGCGGTAATTTTTCTTAATCGGTATCAACCATTTTAATTATAGGGTCACCTGTGGTGTACTGGTTAGCTTAGGCAAAAGAAGGTCGCAGGATTTTTTAAAAAGAATAAAAAATCTTTGACTATGCTGTCATTCTGAACTCGCAGATCCTGTGCCAGTATGATGCCAGAAACTCGTTAAAAATCCCTATCCTAATTATACCTGGATAGGCAAAATTTAGGGCCCCCACTGTATCATCGTCCGACTAGGCTTAGGAGCCTAAAGTTACTAAATAAAAATTAAATTATTAATTGGTAGAAGTCGAAGTGATCCCGGAAAAATGGGAATGAATAAATATTTATTGCTTTACGTATTGAAGTTATTGATTCAAGTACTAACATACTGCTCTGCTAACACACTTTCTAAGTATTGGTGTATCCACGAATTCCCTAAGGATGGGCGTATTTTTTTTTTTTTTTTTTAATTATCTGCTTGAAACATCTATTGAATAATTTTAGTAAGAAAAGTGTTTTGGGGCATCTAATTCTACAACCATGTAGCGGAAGATGAGCCATCGAAGAGCTGATTTCAGTACAAGAATAAATAAAAAAAAATCACCTTCAGAGAGGGGTCCGCTCTGTAAGAGAAGAACTATCGTTTTTTCTTTATTATGCAATATGCGTATTTGTCTAACGAACTCTTGCTGCAGTCTCCCTGAGCTTTCTCTCCGTTTGTTCTAATTCTGCTTCACTTTTATCTTCATTGGCTTTTACTCACTTCGGCGGCCTCTCTCATGCAGGACCTCTTCTCCTTCCCAAAGTCTGTTAGACCAAAGCTTCCTTATATATCCTTATTACCCATCTAAATTATTTCAAATACAAATACTTCTTCAATCAGTTAACATTGAATGTTTAGCACGTTTTAATTTGAGTACGTTGAGTAAAATAATAAAGAGTTCATATTAAAACTCATGGAATACATCAGGCATTGTTTTATTTCAACAACCTTGCAAAGAAACCTCACATTTTTTCTGAAGATTTTGCACACTATTATTAGCATTATTAGCTAATTATCTTGTAAGAATACAAAGGGATGAATCCTTTTCGATTTTTTTTTTTTTATGACTTAAAGTTTCGTCTTACAGTTTCTAAGAGATGGAGAGACACTCGAATTTGTATCTTTTGCACAATATGTGTGAAGTAAAACAACAAATTGCACTATTAAAATATACAATATTATTTGCAATACTGCTTCAAGATCCTTCATGGATTTTAGTGATACCAATTTTTTTATTTCTTATATATAAGCATTTGTCTTTGCATTTTTTCCACAATATGTGGTATAGAACAGGATAGGATAGGGGTTTTTGGGCGATAAATTTCTGGGTTATTACGCCCATGATATGTGGTGTAACTGTGTTCAGAGGGGTTCTCTGAACACCACAACTCCAGTGGCGCCATCTCTTGATGAATGGCAGAACCCCTTGGCCAGCCTTGCAAGAAGAGTGCATGAAAGTTCAGGAATAAAGCCAGAGGGAAAAAGTGAAGTCCTATGCCTAGGGTGCACCAAAAGTTCATATAAAGACTGTTTAATCCATATAATGGAGTAGTCATCTAAGGGATCCATGGCCACTGGGGGGAGATGGGCGGACAGACCACCAACTGGATATGAGGACACAAAAGCACAGAGTGAAAGAGAAGAAGAACCGGTCATCAATTTCATCAAGTACCATGCACAGCATCCAAGCGAAATAATTTTTTTTTTTTTAATTGGCTTTAAGATTTTATCCAAATCCTATCTAGAAGCGAAATAATAATGTAGAACTGTAACCTACCAAATCATAATTAATATACTAACAATATGGTACACTTGGCCAAACAAAGCTGCTTTGTATAACCCATGTTAAATACAGTTCTTATTACCATAAATCATATATCTTATTCATCACCCTTAAATTAAAATAATCACTATGACCCACGTTCTTTTCTTCCGTGGTTCACTAAACATGTGGTATAGAAAATAAACTATTACACAAAATATGTTTTCATATAATTGAAAGATTAATAATAAAATCTTTTTCGAGTTGGACTTAAACACTGGAATGAATTGTCATTGGTTATTGATGTTTTATACTGTTATTTATTGGTGCTGGTATCGTCCATTATAACGGATATAAATGAGGTTTGTAACTTATGGATAAGTCCCTCCAGAGATTGATAGAGGACAATGTAACTGTAAGGAAACGCTGAGAAGGATTGGAGGAGTGCCCTAATCCCGCAGCACTAACCTAGTTAAGTGGTCCTATCCGAGGTGATATTAATTGTAGATAAGGTGGGTAGTTATAAGTCCGCCTTGGATAGGGGCCTCCCTAAGGCTCATCCAAAGTTTTCTTATTAATAATTCTCGAGGGCGAGCTAAGTCGGCCGGGGGAGTTGCCAACAATAATTAATAAAATGATCCACCAGCCTGGAATATCCTTCAATTAAAACTTTGCCCCTCCCCCTAACCAAGTTGGGGGGCGGGGCCTCCTAATTAAAATATGCCATAACTTGAGGGCGCAAGCAGCCCCTGTTAGACAATATGACGTCGCCATGCTGGAAACTTCTCTCCTCCGGCACATGTCGCCCACTCGTTCACTTTCCGTCGCCGAGCCTTTCCAAACAACATCCCTCGCGCCCCTTCACTTCTTGAATAATCTCTCTGACCACTTTCCTGTGATTATTTTTCCTACCTTGACCCATAATGATAATCTTCAATACATTCAAAAATTGTTTAATTTATTAATGAATTCATACAAATTACAAATCATATTTATGAAGAGCTTTTTATGAAATGGACTCTTTCATTTTTTCCTTTTGATGGTTTCATATGTTATGGAATGGCAAATTGAATTTTATTGTTAGTGTTGGCTTCGGATTACTGCCTAGTAACCAAGAAAATGGTTTAGGTGCAACGTCCGTATTCGAGACGGTGTTCTGATCCTTATTCTCGTCCTAAAGAAGGCGAATACGAAAAGAGTAGGGGAGAGCGGGGTTGGTTGGCAACAGTTTTCACTTTTTTGATTGTTGAGTCGTTCCTGTTAATATAATCCCAATGGGGCTGATACCACTGTAAACTCCAAGTATTAGAGTACTTGAAGTATTTTTTTCACAACATAATATTTAATACTAAGATCATAGAAAATTGAAGAATTCGTCAATCCAGAGTACGCCAATTAACCCCCTATGTGGGGCAGGTTGGCCTAGAAGGTGGGGTTGTTTTTTTCATCTCATTCAAGTACTGCCTGACACATATTATTTTTATTAAAAGCTGCACTATAATGGTATAATAATTTTGAATCGGTTTTAACAGCTTTTAAAGGAAAATAGAATGACAATATAAGAAGATAGAAGTTTAGACTGTCGTCACTTTTCGCATAAGAAAAATTGCTCTCATCTTCCTCGCTGGAACTAAAGACAATTGGTAGTTTCACCTTTGATTATGTTTACCTTACTTTTGTGAATTGCTACTGCGCCAAAATAAAAAGTTGAAGAGAGCCAACTAACCCCACAGGAGAGATCATATGAAAGATGACTGCCCGGACAGGGGAGAAAAATCAAACAAGAAACGGGTTAATCGAAAGGTTAGTTTTTTCAAAGGAGTTTGGGGCTATGTGAACAGAATCGGAGTCAAATGTTTTTCCATGCCTTTAAACCAACTTTACTGAAAATATAAAAATTTACTTACATGTTGTAAAATCAATCAATGAAGCACAGTCTTATCTACACTGTCAGCATCGGATTGAAAACTCAGGACAAGACTCCCGAGGTCGAGCGGGTCACATGGTACAATGATGGAGCCTTCACAACAGGTGTGACGGAAACTATTAGCCAATGGTACCAACCTACCCCCTATGCCAACCAACCCCGCTCTGCCCTAATACATATATCCTAAAAACAAATAATTGAGATCTTTTAACAAGTACGGAAAAAAAATGTTATAAATAAAAATATATCTTTTTTCTGTCATCAAAGTCAACAACTTGAGTTTTGAGACAGGTGAGGGAGATAGATATTGACATTTTAAGTTTAAATTTAGGCCTATAAGCAAATTGATACTGAAATAAAAATCCTTGAACAACAATCTGAGGTTTTCCATTAACCAGTGGATGCAATTGAACTATCGGCAATTTCTCACAAATAATGTAATCTCGTTGGGACATAAATTTGTATGTATTGGGAGAATGACATGTAAAATTTGAAAGGTAATATTCTGGAGAACAAAAAACTGTCGGTCATGTTTTCAGCTTAGTGTGAAGTATTTAACAAAACGTTTCGACAAAATCAAAATAAAAAAAATTATATTTTTAAAGCGTAACATACATTCCTGTTATTCTTGTATCAAACTACAATTCGAGATATTTGAGAAATATAGAAGCGTGTCAAAAATTTTTGGCGGCCACGACTTGATGACTTTCATAAAAACAGCTAGGGGCTAGGAAAACTTGTGTCCCGAGCTCCTAAGACCCACCTACTCCTGTACTCTCTTCAGTTTTTTCAGTTCCCACAAGATTAAGAGTATGCCCAGCGATGCCTTTCCCTTAAGGAAGATGGCACTGCTGTTACTGATATTTTTGAAAATATGGTATTTAAAGCATAAGAATGGACTGCAGTTTGTTAGACATTTACCGCCATTCTTTAGTATGTCCGCGATTCTATTATAATGACAATGGTATTATCATGGTACTTAATTATCATATCACTTTTTATTTCTTTCGATTTTTAGCGCCTTTTCGATTCACAGTTAGCTGTTTTTTGGACGTATAAAAAATATAACGTTAGTTTGAGACTAAAATATTTATACTTATATAAATATTGATTTAGCCCTTATATTATATTAAAAAGAATATAAATTTGATGCTGATGAAAAAATTGAAAAAAAAAAAAATGATTTAATATAGAAAACAGGGTTAGAAATTACAAATAGGAACTATATGTAGGGATTTTTGGAAAATTTAATCTATTTTAGACAATTTTGGAAGAGAAATAAGACACTTCAGTGGATCTATAACCACGAAATTCCAAAGCGCTGCCTACATCTTTCGATTCAGCCTGTGATATGGACCCAATGATTGACATGAATGGGAACATTCAAAGGAAATGATAATTTCACATCTGAAGAGGAGAATAAGGTATTGGCACATGATCACTTACTCATACATCTTTTTTTTGGCTTGTTATTTAGTTGTCAATTGGACATAGTCAAACATTTCGTTGATAAAAAATTTAATTTTTCAAACTGGCTTCAAATTTTTGTATTTAGGTTCTGAAAATCTTTTATTCAGATATAAACGTCTCTCCATTAGTTTAATCAAAATTAAAATCAGTCAATTAGGAGAATTCAAAATTAACGTTACAAAGTTACCTTAAGCTACAAATCCAGCAATATTTATACTGCTACTAGAAAAATAATTTCCTAATATATGTAACGTTAAATCGCTTTATAAAAAAAAAAAAAAAACCTTATGGTTTGAAATCCCAAACCTTTTTGTCGGAACAACAAGCGATCGGAGCGGACCGTCAGAGCACGTGTTTTAGACTAGATTGTTGGAGTTCAAGAGCTGGATGATTCCACGGGGGTCTGGACCATTCCAGACCATTCCTTTGACGACTATATATAAGGAGCGGGTGACTGGACCTATTAGTCTAAGTCTTAGTCTGTGTCTTGACTGTGAAGTTATAATTTTTTTCACCTGCTCGAATATTTATGTTGTTATAATTCGTTTGGCATTTATATTGTTATATTTTCGCTAATAAATATTTGTTAAGACACAGAAGTGTTACAATATTTTGAAATTATATTTCGCACCAATATTATAAGTCATTTAGGTAATCCATATTGACAAATTATTATTAACATACACACGTACAGAATTGTATACACTTTTGTCAAGAAGATTTAAAATTATATAATTTAAAAATTGTATTTAAGTACATGAAGTAGAATTTAAAAATTAAATATTGTGGAATCTTTTCAGATAGTCTTGTAAAAGCTATTTGTAAATGTTTTATCGATTGGTTTTTGATGAATCTTTAGATTGAAAATGTTGTAGTTCACTTATTAACCGGTTTACAAAAATAGTAATCACCACCGATTATTGTAATTATCGGTTATTAATAATAACAGGACTATTTCGTCCATCGCAATCGCCTCTGGCGGTCAAAAAGTGAAGCAACGTTTGTTTCCCAATTTCATTCCAAAAATTTAACAGGAATTAATATTTAGCATGGTAATGATTGTCTCCAATACTTTTGAAAAATTAACGTTGTATGTAAATTTACTTTTGACTGATCTAAATGTCTTTTTTTTCTTTCTTCAACAACCAAGATTATTTCATTGAATTTGCCTTTTTTAAATGAATTGCTCAATTATTATTTATGCTTTACACGTCCGTTGTCGATTTTTTTTATTTGTTTATTTTATCGTGTAAAAACGTAAACGAAAATCAAAGCCTTTTTTGAAATAAATAATTTGGACTCTTCTGATTTTCAACTTGTCCCCTCAATTATTGGATTTTATAATTTGAAGAGGATGAAAATGTGATTTTGCATCCTACTTAGAAGACAATTATATTGAACTAGAATTCCTTAATTGATGTATTGATATTACTGTTTACAATCGAAGAAGCAATGTTAGGGCGGCCTAGGAGCTTTGAGCAATCAGGGTTTGATTGGAAGCAACAAAGCCAATACAAGGAGATTAGCGGGGAAGAGGGACAAGAAGAGAATCCAAGTTGGGCATCAACAAGGGCCAACTTGAGAGATCGCTTTAATCGTTATTTGATTACAATATACTGACCACTAATAGGGAGCCCCTCTACAAACTAGCCACCTCCTCTCTCTCACCTCCCCAACTGACCGGTTCCACGCTTCCTGGCGTCTTTAAGTATTTAACAATCTATCATTTTGCCGAGTTGTCTGTTGATATTTGCTTAGAAGAAAATACTAAGTATGCTTTTTTATAGACGAAAAATCTTTGTTTCCTTTTTACTTCCTTTCTCAATTCATTCTAAATTCTACTAATGACTAATTGAATTAAAAAAATCTGGTACGTGCGCGCAACACACAACTTTCACTTACCAACTTACTTAGATTAGAAATTAATGCGTTTTGTTAATTGCTACTTCTCAAATGAACTGAATGGCTTTAATTATGAACAATGGTCTGTCATTAAAGGCGTACTCCGCATGCGTGGGCTCAACGAGTTTTATGAGTTGACTGAAATTTTTCTTTTTTCTCCTCTTCATGTTTTTCCTTTATTTTTATCATAGCTCATATTTAGCCATTTCTTATTTTTAGGCGTAACGAGAGACAATTTCTCCATATAAACAAAAAAAAAGGTACTTTATAGAAAACAAACAAACAAAAAAGGCCCCCCCCCCCCAAAAAAAAAACCCTCAGAACATTTTAATAATGATAAAGCTTACCTGATATTAAAGAGCACATAATTTTTATTAAACATGACGAATTTGATAAAAATCGTTAAAGCCGTTTTTGAGATCATCGAAAAAAAGGTAAAAATTGGAAAAAAAATTATGAAATAAAGTGCCCGCTCCGTTTGTCCAATTTTGATGAAATGTTGCCTATCACATCTTTGACATATACATACATCAAATACCCAGTTTGATCAAAATCGTTAAAACTGTTTTTGAGTAAATAAAAAAACAAAACGTGAAAATGATACAAAATTTACTAAGTAAAGTCCCCCTCCGGTTGATCAATTTTGATGAAATTTTTACAGTCATATCTCAGGCATATAAATAGACCGAATACTCAGTTTAATCAAAATCGTTTGAGCCGTTTTTGAGTAAAAATCGAAAAAAAATTAAAAAGTTATTAAATAAAGTACCCCCTCCCTTTGAGCAAATTTGATGAAATTTTTGCTGTCACATCGCGGGCATATACATACACTAAATACCCAATTTCAGGTTCGCACCGTTTGTAGTTTTTGAGCTAGTCTGTTCACACAGACACACACACACAGAGACCATTTCGAGGGACTTGGTTAATTCGACTCAGGGGACCCCAAAACTTGTATTTCCGTTGAAAACCGGAAGTCGAAATTTTTCAAGATCGCTATACTTCCACTTATTATATATTTCATATATAGGTAAGTGAAAGTAAAAATATATTTTTTGGGTTGGAAAATATGCCCTTTCGGTTTTTCATGATGAAATAAAACCATACTATTGACATAAAATTTAATTTAATCTACAATATATCGGCCATTATTTAATGTGACTTTTTCCCATCTTTCCGCTAACTGCATAATGCCATGTTCACAGAATGTCTGAGGTTTGTTGTTAAAAAACTGCTCTGAGTGGTTCTTGATGTCCAGTAGAAATTTCTTTCCATTCATGGGGTTCTGCAGAAACCTGAATAAGTGGTAGTCGCTTTGAGCTAGGTATGTAAATAGGGAGGGGGGGCATCCCACCCAAGGCTCATAATTTATTGTGATTGACTAATGAGGTGTGGGGCTAGCGTTTGTCTTGATGGAACACAACATCCTTCCGTTTTGTCATTTCTGTGCATGTTTTTAATTGATTGGTCCAATTTTGTTAAATGTGAGCAGTATACATTTGATTAAATTTTTTGCCCTTTTGGCAAAAGCTCATAGAAAATAACGCCCTTGAAATCCTACCATATGGAAGGTCCTCAAGATATTGTACGGAGAACATTAAAAGATCCGATTTTTCAACTCCTGCTAACAAACTATTCAAAAATGGGGATGAATTAATATTATTTGGAATAGAATATATCATTATATGAATTTGGAATGATCCATGAATAGAGGGGTAGGTACGGATACCATAGCTCGGACTGTACCTCGTGAAACGGGTATGATTTCAAAAATAAATTTCGTAAGGAATCATAGCTCGAAGGATAGTTGTATAATATTACAGATAAAAATTGGAAAATCAAAAATTAGTCCTGTTTCTAGAGACGAAAGAAGAATAATTTGACGAAGAACAAACGGAAAAAAAAACAACAAAAAAAGTTATATTCTTTAAATTAATAGTTAAGACAATAGCTCTGTAAATATCCCAACAGTATTTATTGCTTTTCCTCATCACAGTTACCAAACTAGGCAATCTTATCATTTTTATGATCCTAAGAAAAAAAAAACTTAAGAAAATAACACTAAAAAAAATCCATTTTGATGATCTTTAAAAAAAATCTACAGCCTTTTAACATTTTTTTTAATGATAATTTTTTTGTACTTTCCTATATTTTGTTAGGTATACATTTTAAAACTTCGAGGCCTTGCATAATTATTTAATCTGCCACTATCTTCTCCAAAAAAAAAATATTTTTGGATTTATTTATTTAATGTACACTTTACTTCACGGCATGCCATCCTCATATTTTGAGCAGTCGGAGATCTGCCACTTCACGCAAATATTTTTTATGAGGTCTTCCTCTCTTGTTCCTTCTCGGTCACCATACGTACAGCTTTTATTTTGGCAATCTCAAGGCATCCTTTCCAGGTGTAGCGTTTATTGTATTACTATTCAAATTATTTACATTTGCACAATTGTTTGGTATGCTTCGCGAATAAAGTTTAAGGGTTGCATCCACCTCTTGGAATAGGGATCGCATTATATTTATTATAGCATGTCTGTTATATAAATGGATCATTGGGTATATAGTTATAGCATATGATGTCCCTTCGTCCTTGATGATACCTTTTTCTTGTCATCTCCTACCGCAGATGGGCGATCGTAGAATCCGCAGAGAAGTTCCCTGGAAGAAGGCCAAAGAGGAGAGCTCGAGACGTAAGACCGGGGATGTAAAACAGAGGAGCTGGGATCCGGTCGGGATTTCCATATTAGATGAAGGGACGGTAATCTGTTATTCGTGGGGCCTAAGACGTGCCAAGGCCCCGTGTAGCTGCTAAGATATTACCCCAAGGGCCGAGTACTATTAATTACGGCCCCCCTGATCCAGCGCCTTAGCTCTCTCTCCTCCCAGAGCTCCGGATCTATTTAGCTCTAATAAATGGAAAGGCATAATTTTAATGGCGGGCTTTAGGGTACATCTTTCATTCAGTCCACTATCTATTACCCTTCCGATAAATTCCAGGAACGCCCAAGACCTTTATTACTATTACCAATTCAAATAGCAAGGTGTCTAGCGTGCGAGAAATGCGGGAATTAAATGGAGATTATTTCGGCGCTTAATATACAGGAATATTTAATTTTGAAATGCGTGAATTCCATCCAATCATATTCTGACTATATTTTCAAATTCCATTTCTGCAAGTTTTCGCTTCTTGTGAGACCGAAGCTGTGTAAAACCTCTAAAAAGGTCGATGCCTTCCCATTAACGCTCAGAATCGCATCCTTCCAGAACTAACGAACACTGAATTACACCTTATAAATCAGCGCTCCTTTTGAAGATTGTAACGCCACTCTCGAATTCGGAGAAGTACCTCTCATAGTCCGCTCAATTAAGTTGGTTTCTGATTCAACTTCTCGTACATTTTATGCATAGTTTCGGCTGCTCCGAAATTTCTGTTCCATTAATGTTGCAGAACTACACGGATTTCATTACGCAAAGTCATATAGATTAAAAGAATACCAAACAAGTACTAAAATCAGATTTTACAAAATTATCCAGTATATTATTAGGATTAACATGAAAACTTATCTTCTATAACTACTCTCAATGGCGCCACAAAGCGTTGAGTTGACACTATCGAGGATTTTGCACCAGTCCCTATCTCTCGCGAGTCTTCATCGCTTGGATCCAGTAATGGTACCTATTGGTCTTGCCTCTATAATGTTTCGTGGATCTCTATCAGGGTTCATCCGGCAAATATTCCCGTACCATCCTAACTGCCTTTCTTCTAGGGTGCCCACTGCAGGAAAACTTAATTAATCGTCAATAGCTTCACTTCTGATCCAATCCCTGCGTGTTTTGGGACAACTCAGTGCAGATATCACATCCCTGATTCGTATTATTTGGTTTCTGAAAGGATTAAACTCTCAGCTCCATGTAGCAGTGCTGGCATTAGCATGAATACGGACATAAGAATTTGGAGCTTGACATCTTGCATGATCTCTCTCTTTCCTAGATTAGTGTAGCAGATGGAATCGTACATACTATTTGCTTTTCCTGTCCTATATTTTCGTACGTGTTGAAATTGAGTGTTCTATTTTTCTATCTCCAGAACTCGGAAGGTTGCACATTACCAAAGAAAAAGCAAAATCTTGAAAGCACGGCCTGAGCCCAAACAATTCCTTCTTCTTAACGATGAAGGAAGCTTGAAGTCGTGAATGGAACTATCTGAATCGGCGTATATGAACAAAAATTAAGAAGATGACAATGACAAAAATCTTGACATTAACTGGAAGGAAGAAAGCGACCAGGTTGCTCTAACTCGGCTGAACAACCCATCCCATAGTGCGCAGGGGTCCAAACTTCGACTAAAGTATGGATGAGATTTTTTAAATGAATACAGATACCTCATCATTATTTTACTCATTAGGACATCTTATTTTATGATAAAGAGTTTTAACCTGAATATAAAGTAAGGCTATTTTTAAGTTTATGACGAGTAGGATAAGGGGAAAAAAATGAAAAAATTCTTTAGATTTTTATATTTTTTACAAAGTTATACTATCACCAAATATTGGCCCACATTATTTTCCGTTCTTGATATAAATAAAAAAAAACGTGCATATAAATAGTTTAATGTAGCAGGTTATCTACACAAAATTACAATATTTCGATGTTTTTTCTTTTCTTTTTTCTTCAAAGGAAAGGGAGATTTCCAGCCTTGAATTAGATCTGCAATAGTTTTAATAGCAACTATTGAATACCATCATAAATATTTTTGAAAAAAATATCACTCATAAAGTACAAAAATAATAATCTAAGTTTATTTTATTGCGCAATTTCTTTAATGTTTGTCCTATCTTCTTTAAGATTTTCTTAGAGAATTTATCGTAATTTATATTCATTATTTTTTTTTTCGAATATGCATGAGTACCATCATAAATATTTTTGAAAAAATATCACTCATAATATGCTAAAAATAATATTCTAGATTTATTATTATTTTTTTGTACTATCTTCTTTACGATTTTCTTATAGAATTTATCGTAATTTTTTCTTCTAATAAAATAATTTAATTTATTTTTTTTTTCTGGATTTTTATCTTCATCTTTTCCTTCAGTAACGATTATCTTTTTTCTTTGAGATTTTTTTTTTTTAGTATTTATTTTCTATTTCTCATTAGCTTCTTTTTAAAAAATATATATACATTCCTATTTATTTATTGTAGTATGTCTTTTAGCTAGAAATATTTTTTGTCTTTACTATCTATCCAATTATCAAAACATTATTTAAGTATTTCAACTTTGAGCATTTAACTTTGGTAGTCATAATTTCAGAATTCATTCATTCATTGTACCTGATCATGTATATGAATGGCGCTAGAACATCATTTAGGTATACCGTCATACCGATATCATTTTGAGATCTTAACTGAACTTTTTTTAAGAGGGAAAATAAAGTAATTTTTATCTTATAACTTTAAGTATGGGCCCGGTGTGGCTGTGCGGTAAAGCGCCGTACTCCCATGCCGGAGCTGCGGGTTCGTGTCCCGCCCTGGGTGGTGCTTTTCTTTCGAAGAAGTATCACCCAGTGCCATGGGTATTAGTATGGGCAGTATAGGGCTTAAGAGGAAGCCTTGAAGTCCCCCAAAAAAAAAAAAAAATCTTTAAGTAACCCCTCAATGAAAAAAATAAAATAAATTACTATACCTTATAAATTTAGATATTTCTTTATTACAGCAGACAAATAATGTATTTATTTACTTCTCTATTGTTCTAAGGGGACTAGAATGGGTATCAGAATAAGGTTTTATTCTGATAATTATAAATATTATCATAATTCGATTTTTCTTGATTGATTTTAATATTTATTTATAAAAACAACAGCGTCATCACGTTATTAATACAATATGATGTCTTGTAGTTCTGCAATGTTGAACTGAAGTTATCAAATTTTTAAAAATAAGACCTCTATCATTGGCCTTCGAAAAATTAAAAAAGTACACAAAAGTCCTTGTCATACCTAATATTCTGAAATTATGCTTCACTGATATTCACCTCCTACAAACATTTCTGGTGCAATATTAGTCCGTAATGGATATTAAAAAAGGAGGGAAAGAGTGTGGTGTACGGAGGTTGTGAATAGTTATTTGTTTTGTTCTTTAGTAACCCATAGAAGGAACCGCTCGATATGTAGCGGATCCTCTCCTCCCTTTTAAAGTCGCCTTACCAAGTAAGGTGTTTCGAACATATACAGAATACACAATAGTATTTTATCATCATAATATTTGTTTTAATTGCTTATCTTATTATTTCTCAAAGGAATACATCTGCAGTTTTTATTTTTTTTGGAAAGAAAAAAGAAAAAAATAACACGAATAAAATTAATTATAATCAGAGGCGAGGGGGGGGGGGGTATAGACCTAAATTTTTTTTTGACATTGATAGCCACCACGCCATCTTATTTTGTCACTTCTATCTATTTTTTCTTAAAATATTTTTCCTCCAAATCATTGTTTTATTTCAAAATAATATCATATTAAGATTCACGGTTCTCACAAAATAACATAATATGGAAAGGTAACATATTTACCAACCAGCCCATGATCTTATTTAATGAGAAACAAAAAAAAATGGAACAAGGTCCAGAATAGAAATTATATGTATATATTTGTAACACTTATGAAAGGATTATCTTAACTCTGAATGCTTTTTAATATTAATTTTAGAGTAGGGTTAATGCCAACACACCCCGCACTTTGTATTTATATTTCATTTTTGTTTATTTGGGAACTTTTAAAAAAAAAGTTACTATATTTGTGTTTGGAATTAAAATATTCATTATTTATGATATTCAACATTTCCTCGTGTATTTCTCCGTTATCCTCTTCTCTTAAATTCATATTCATAAATTTACACTCAATTCTTACCAGTAGAATTATTTAATATTTTTAAGATAAGTAGGCATTAAAAAAAAATCTGGTGCGATAAACGCAACACACAACTTTCTCTTACCAACTCACTTAAAGTACGAATCGACGTGTTTTGATAAATGTGTAAACGCCATTCAGCAACTTCACTAGTTTTTGTTTCCTTATTTTGTTTGTTATTCTCCGCAAGTATAGGATATTTTAATAATTGCAAAACTTGTAAGTCTTAAGTACTCTTAGATTCATTGTTTTTAATATTTTTTTAAGGGGCCTAAAAAAAAAATCGTCAATCGTAGTTTTTATTTTACTGGTTTTGTGAATAAATCGTGAGTGGGAGTCGATAGAAACGGTATTCACGGCTCTTAGAAATTTGACGGCTGATTTCCGAATTTTTTTCTCTGACGCCTTTCTAGAAACCGAGAACTTTTGACTAGAAAAATCCTTTTCCCGTAATCTCCTTAAACTACCATTATGTTTACATTCTATTTTTAATTAAAAAATCATAGTCCTTCCACTTATATATCACTGGTGTTTGGTCAAAAGGGGTTAAGTCATCGAATGTGAAGTTTTATCAATGATTTACCTAGCTGTGGAAAATCATTATAAATTCTTTCTGATTGTATTTCTTTTTCTTTATTCCAGATTAATGAATGAAACTGTATTCCTTTAACAGAGACTGTATTAAATTATGAATAACGAATAAATTATAGTCAAATATGAATTTTAAGAAGATGAGGCAAAAAATATTTTTTATGACTTAGGGCGGATTCACACTATCGCTCCGCTCCCGCTCCACTCCCGGTCCGCTCAAATATTCTAAAGAGAAATAGACAGAGAATTCTACTATCGGCACCGCTCCGGTCTCGCTCCACTCCCGGTCCGCTCTCGCTCTACCCCATTCACACTAGCGCTCCGCTCCCGCTCCGCTCCAGGTCCGGTCTCACTGGCAAAATATTCTACAGAGGAATAGAGAGAGGTTAATCACAATATTGGCACAGGTCCGGCCTCGCTCCGCTCCCGCTCCACTCTCGCTCCACTCCCGCTCCATTCTCGCTCCACTCCCGCTCCACTCTCCTAAAGTCTTTTCATATTCACATTATATAATTTTACACCGTTCACGATTGAAGCCATTAATAATCGAAGCCGTCTGTATTTGGATTTTAATTAATACTTAACTTTCAGTTATTAAAGTATTTATTTATTCATCAATTTTACGGCCAAAAAAGTTCAAATTTAAAAAAAATATATATATATATATATATAATTATAAATTAATTTAATTAATGGTGAAGAAATAATTTAAATTTTTTTTCCGAATGTATTACAATACGCTTGAAATGATAAAAAAAAAAATCACCAACAATACGCGCGGTTTTTCGACGTGAAAAATTCATGTTATGTTTGAGATATATTTTGCTATGAATTAATGTACTCGTAAAAAATGGTCACCGATTTATTTATTGACTACATACTCATTGCTATTATAAAATAACGTTTAATTTGAAACGAATAAAAATGCAGTATATTATGAAAAATGTCAGATCATTAACAAAAAAATATATTAAAGCAAAAAATAATTAAAATATTAATCAGGAAAAGAAGAGAACAAAATCGGTAAATTTGTAGCATTTGCCGATTTCAACTTGAAATTTTCAAGCGTATTCGAATACATTCCGAAAAAAATTTAAATTCATTCTTCACCATTAATTAAATTAATTTATAATTATTATTATTAATTATCATTGTGTTGCAATATATTCTTCTTATTATATTTTTTGATAATATTATCTTCTTCATCAAGAAAAGTACACTTACCAGCTATTTCTACAAACGAAAAATTGATTTTTTTTTTGGCCGTAAAATTGAAGAATAAATTAATACTTAAATAACTGAAAGTTAATCATTAATTAAAATCCGAATACAGACAACTTCGATTATTAAAGGCTTTAATAGCTTAAACCTTTCAAAATTGAACGGTGTAAAATTATATAGTGTGAATATGGTAAGACATTAGGAGAGCGGACCGGGAGTGGAGCGGGAGCAGAGCGCTAGTGTGAATGGGGTAGAGCGAGAGTGGACCGGGAGCGGACCGGGAGCGGAGCGAGAGTGGAGCGGATAGTGTGAATAGGCCCTAAATCCATTTTGCCCAAACATGAATGATATATTAACCATTAAAATTTTGATTAAAAAAAAACTTGAAATTTTTCATTTTGTTTTTTTAATATTTCTACATTGCATTATGACTGCACAGAATTAAAATTTTTTTATCGTTTTTTAAAAACCAGTTTTTGAGGAAGTCTTTGACACTGTATGGTAAATCTTGATGTTCCTCCTCTTGAGATGACCTTCGCACCTTCACAGCAGCCAAGGGTGTGAACTGGATGGCCACTCATCTTTGGTATATAAGGACACCTTGAAGGAGAGGGCCCGCGGTGTCTATTAGGTTAGCGCTGGGGCAAAGGAGCCCGACCTCACCTCCTCAAGGAGGACGGGCCCATTAAGGCCGCCTTGATTGCCCCTATCAATTTACACATGATACCCTCCCCGCATCAATTTTAATGGCAGCTCGGTTTTCTCCCTTGAATAAACTCGGGGCACAAGACGTTGCGCGCTGATAATATTGATGAAGGAGGGGAAGGAAGAGGTTCTTGGCGCGGGAGGGTGTGTTGCTTAGTGACGCTCCCCCCTCGGTAACCATGGTAACCTGACGTCACCTGTCATCTTCACACGGCCAAGATGGCTGCTTCGAGACGCTCCCTACGAAATCGTTAGGAGGGAAGGGGTGGGGCCAAGAAACCGCTCGATACACACAGCTCTCGCCCCTTCGTTTAAAACCTAGCATCATCTTCTCCCTGGGATCTCCTACAGCTCATATTATCTGTATCTTCTCCCTAGGCTTCCAGTAAAAAAAAAAAAAAAAAAAAAAAAATCACAAAAATAATAAAAATTACCAAAAAATCTTTTCCCAACAATTTTTTTTTTTAAATTTTAATTTATTTCTTAGTTCCTTGTGCTCAACATAATAGATTATATCTTACAGCAGGCTTAATATCTAACTCTCTGTAAAAAATTTTCAGGAAAGCAAATTTATATACATAATATTTAAATAATATTTTAAACCTTTTACTTTGCATTTATATTTTAGTAAACGCAACTGAAAGGCTCATTCAAGGGCGTTATGTTGGTTACCTCAAAACTCCAAAAGTTGCGTATTGATAAGTCTGAAACTTATACAGACCTTTTCTGTTTAGCGAATAACGGCCTTATACACTACTAGCATTCACCATCGCGGCTTTGCCCGCGAGCATTTAAAATCAATTCTGTGATCATTATCTTGGTATTGATTTAATATAATATGTTAACTGATGTTAAGGAGAGTTAGTAGAATCGGAGCTTCCGGTAGATGGAATGAGCTGCCGGCTCGGTAGAAGAGAGGGAGTCGCGCAATGGAAAGAGTTCACTAAAACCGCCGAAACAAAAATTTGCTTACTCGTCATTCATTTTTCGGCTTTAAAACATGGTTTTCGACGCCCCATAGGGGCTTTCGAGTTAAACTCGTCCTATCAAGATCTTTAAAATGAGTCCAAATTAGATATTTGTTCTCGAAGTGCAAAAATATGTGTCCGTTAGAGTTAAACGACAATTTCGCCATTCAAACCCCCTAGGAGTTACATTTTTGAAATTCCTTTCTTAGTGGTAACTTACATCGCGTTTAAAATCTAAATTCCGAACTTCAAGTTTCTATCATTAGTAGTTTTTGCTCTGCGTTGATTCTGTCAGTCAAGGCAAAGCCTCTTATATATATATAAAGAGATTTATGTCAATAAATCCAATGAAAAAAAATGTTATAAAGAATAAAAAAATATTTTTCATCAAAAATGATATTTTCTGTTTCTTCGCTACAAAATGAAGAAGAAGTCATGGGAACAGGATGGAAATATTGAAGTGTGGAAATGCTTAAGGGTATAAGTGCCTTAGCAATTTTTTCAGAAATGACATGACTTAATTACCCACTAGGGTGAAATACGTTCGGCGCTTACACCGATGTCATCTTTTAAACTTTCAATGAACTACTTCCTAACAACAAAAAAATACTTATACCCATTGCTGAAGAATGGCTTTGGCACATATAACAATTTGGCAAAAAAAAAGTTTTTTATTTTTTTGGCACTTATACCCTTATGCATTTCCACGCTTCAATTTATAGAGTTAGTGCCCATTTCATTTTTGATCAAATGTTCGTATACATAAGTTGTATATGGTCGGTGTAATGCCAAAGAGAGCTTTTGAGAAAACTGAGGTTAAAGTTGAATTGTTTGAAATAGTGTTTTGTTTACTTCTATCGGTTTTAATGTACAATAAATTTAACTTTTTCTTTTATATTATTGAAATATAAAGGAGCATGATTAAAAAAATAACTATAGGTAATTTCAAATTAAAAATTAAAAATTCATTAAATTGGCTTGGTGTTTAGTGCTCTGTGGTTTTATACAATGGAGCCTTTCAGTTGACAGAATGCTAACTTCATTTGTGAACATTTTTTTATAATGAACTTGATTAAATTTTAAGATATTAGTACTTTAATAATTTTAAATAAGGCGACGACTTTTCATTTGCTTCATTTATTTTTTTTTTTTATTATCGGTTTACACCCCATCATTTACATATTTATCGAAACATGTCGATTTATAGATTAAGTAGATTGTAATTAAATCGAAGAGGAAAAAGAATAAAAGAAAAAAAATTAAAATCGAGCGGATTTACTGCTCTAAGGGTAGAAGCTAACTATTGGCGATGGAAATACTTACTGAAACCCATTTGAACATACGCCTCACAGATTTTCGGCTCAGCAAAGAGGACGCACTTAAAAATATTACAAACTAAGCACTAACTCTGCAGTAAAATAAGCTTTAAATAATACTTCTCTTTGGATTTTTTCCTCCCATTTTATCAGGTATTTTAGTAAATTTTTATGTTTTAATATTTATGTCATACAATTAAGAAATAAAAAGGTCCACATTTTACAAACAGAAACGTTATTGAAAGTGCTTTCCTTAAAAATTTTGAAATTGGAGTTATTTTATCAAGTCAAAGGCTCATATAACAACGCAAGTGGTGCATGTCAGTTACTCGAAAACGGATGGATAAATCTTAAACTGTTACAGAACCTTGCGAAGCGGCCTATATCGGCCAAGTATACTCGTAATGTTTCTAATTGGACAATTATTATCAGAATTACAACCCGTTGCATTTTTTTTTTAATCGATATATCCCTTAACATCCCCAATGGAAATGAAGAATACACCATGTTAATTCCCGTTCTTCAGAGGAGTGTAATTTTTTTATATATAAAATTTCAGTGATAATTTATGATACTTTATTATTCTATGGTCGATATTATGTGTAATGAAGTTTTGGGGGAAATTTCATCGGAATAAATTTATTTATTTTCCTAAAAGTTTATTTTAGAATAAGCCACAACAAAGCGAGCTGGGCTTAGCTAATATTAAATATTTATTGAAACAGTTTTAAAATTTAAAGTTTCATTTTACTTCTGTTAATAGTAATTTAAGCAAACCGAACCCATACATCATTAAAGAAGTCCATACAAAAGCTATAGAGGAATAAATTCTGCATTGATGATTCCAAAGATGGATGTTTTGAACCAACAGTTTTTCTAACTGCTTGAAGTAAAATGAATTTTTTTTATAACAATGATAATTTGTATCATTTCTAAAATGGGAACTGGTAGTCCAAGAAACATGAGTTTGGTGGTATTCAATGAACTATTCAATGCTCTATAACTCTTAATAAGACACGGCTTTGGATATTGTGAGTACTTTACGAGATATAACCGTCCAACCGAAAAAACGCGCATTTGAGAAGGTAATTTCATCCCCACCATAACATTTCGCCGAAGGGAGAACAGAATATCCATTCTTCTTGGGATACAAATGAAACCATCTAGACAACTAATCTTTGTGTAGCAGTTATACTCGATAATGGGAAGAACGGTTTGTCCAAAAAACACGCTTTTGGTATTTATTTATTTATTGGTATTATTCATTGCAGTATTTAATGCTTTATACCTCTTAATGAGAACTTTGTTTCGATATTGGATGTAATTCAGAAGGTATAATTGCCCAATCCAAAAATCACGCCTTTGAGGAGGTACATTTAATCTCCACCCACCGTCTTAGAAAACCTTATAATTTCGCTTTTGCAGCAAAACGGCCATTGGCGTCTAATGATGATTTATATTCTGTCGTAAATTTATTTGTCTTGATTCCAATGATGGCAAAATTAAGCTAATTGCTGAATGGAGTGATCAGAACACCTAAAATTAAAAATCATGGGGCCCGGTGTGGCTGTGCGGTAAGTGCCGTACTCCCATGCCGGAGCTGCGGGTTCGAGTCCCGCCCTGGGTGGTGCTTTTCTTTCGTAGGAGAAGTATCACCCAGTGCCATGGGTGTTAGTATGGGCACCTTCAATGGAAGCCTTAAAGTCCCGAAAAAAAAAAAAAAAAAAAAAATTAAAAATCATAAAATCTGCACTTAAATTCAAATTTTCTGCACTTAATCTCCAGTTATAGTTCTTAACTGACGATCATTCCTTGGTTTCAATCCTTGCTACTTTTAATCTAATGGTTTTGAAGCATTACATCTTCTGGGTAAATGAAAACGTTGCTTGCCGGCTTTTTATCTAGTGATTTAGTTTGGCTAATACATTCTAGAATGTAGGGTTCCAGAAAGTAAAGCCGAATTTAATTATTCTTAAATTATATTATTTCGTTTAAAAATTCATACTAAGCAATTTCGCTTTTCTCATTCTTAAACTGTAAGCTCTGATTAAACTTTTTTAATAATAAAAATGTCCTTTTACTCTATTCATTTTTCAGATTTATTACGTCATTTTTCTTTTTTTTTTCAAAATTTATTTTATGTAAAATTACCTCATTGTGTATTAATTTATCTGTTTTTTGATCGAGATCAAGCAGGGTTCCAGAAAGTAAAGCCAAATGTAATTATCCTTAAATTATTTTATTTCATTTAAAATCCATACTAACCACTTAAATTTGTAAAATTACCTCATTGTGTATCAATTTATCTGTTTTTTTATCGACATCACGCATGTTTAGCGATTTGCCAACGTGCCAATGCTTTATTCTTCGAAATCTATTTAATATTTATAATAATATGGCCCATTATTTATATTATTTATTAAAAATATGAGTGATATAGGATGGAGACAGAGAATATAAGCTCTAGAACGGGGACGGGAGGGAACTTAAATCCATTTGGAATGAGGGCTGGGTAGGATGGAAGGAGAAACGCGGATCTTGGGGGGGCGCCATGGCAACGAGAACACCTTACAAATACGTGTTCAATAAACTGAGGCTCCCTGAGTGCCTTAGATAGCGCCCCCCTCTTCCAGTCCACAATCAATAGTCCGCTCCTCGCTCTCTTATAACTTATATTCCTACAACGGCCCAGAAGACTTACCCGTTTCTAAGTTCATCTTCAGTCCCTCTACTTGAGGGGGTCCGAGTTCTCGACTTCAGCGAGGGTCCGGTTCGGCAAATGACCACTGTGTCCGGTCAATGGAGGGGAGGGAGTCGAATGCAAAAAGGGAAACAAAAAATAAATACTCCAATTTGAAAATAATTGTCCTTACTTGCCTATATGTACAAGTTATTCTTTACCTTCCTTAATGTTTCTCAAAGAAAAAAGTTAATAGTTCCAAAAAATAGTCCCCGAATAGTTCTTCGTCTTAAAAGTTAAATAAATTACCCTCCCTCCCCTTCTGCCCAATAATTTTTTTCTCTAGCAAAAAAAAATTTTTTTTTTTTAAATAATGAATATAAAAAAAAGTCAAAAAAAAAAGAGTTGAATGTAGGTATTGTAAAATTTTTTCTTATTTTAGGAATTTAAAATTCTATTTAACGTTCACGCCGGGACTGTTTAATTCTTTTCGCTCTATCGGGCGGGAGCTATTCCAGGGCATTATGCAGTATCGCCAATCCAACAATAATAAAATAAAATAAAAAAATACTACCCTCCTAGTTATGTTTATAATACGGTATTAATTATAACGAAATCTGTATCTATTTGTACATTTTTTTATTACACCTGAACTTATTTTATAATTAATTTACTCAAATTCTTTAAAAAAATGTTTTCTGGAAGACTTAAGAAGGAACAAACCATATTATTATTAGTTATCAACAGGGCCCGGAATTTTATGCAATTGCATATTTCGTTTGCGTGCTTCTTTAAAATAGCGGACCAGATATGATTACGAATTAGAGTACGCAGATTTAATTGGGCAAGTTTTATTTTGCAATTTTCTGCATATTTGATGATAACTGCATATATTTGGATATTTTGATGATCTAATAAATTTTAAATTTATGTATGTAAAATTTTCGGACTTTTCGACGAACTGGGTTTTTTTCACGCTTTATCTAATAAAGTTAATAATATATTAAGAAATATAAAAGTAATATCCAACTAGCTGAGATTCCCAACTTCGATCGGGGTTATTCGCCATAAATAAGAGTTCCTCTTCTTCGAAATAATGATTACAGGGTCCCCCGACTTTCCACCACCGTTTTTAGTAAATAAAATCGCATCCTAGGCAATGTTGGAGAAGCTTTGAAAAAAAAAAAAAAAGAAGACGTTTTATGAAAAATTCAAGGCTTAAAATCCTAGAAAATAAAATAAACAACATTTTAAGCGGGTATAATTCAATTGTTTTCAGCGACACGGACAACGACCAAATAATTTTAGGCGCATATATATTAGCTCCAATCGCATCAGTTCATGTCTAAAGATCATTTTCGAATTATAAAAATATTTCAAAGAATAGAAGGTTATAATCCAAAGAAATAAATTTAGAAAAAAAAAACAAAAAACCTGTACCACTACAACCCACGAAGGTCTTAGGTGCAGTAATGTGTAAGGAAGTACTGTGTCTTGGTCAGCGGTCTTGCAAGGAGGTAATTTGACCGTTATCACGCTCAACCGTCTGCTTTTTTCGCCTTAATTTTTCAATTAAGAGTACATTCAGAAATGCAGAGTAGAATGTCCAATTTTAGAAATGCTTTTAATAATTTAGTAAAAGAATACCCAAATTTAGCATAAGAGTACCCAAATTTAGATATGTACCTATTTATTATACCTATTTATAGTATTTAATAATTCATTTTATTGATTATTTTACTTTTTTTATATATATATTTTAATTGGTTGTTAATTTAGTTAACTTTATTTATGTTAATCATGCATTCTTCTTGTTAACTTTTAAGTTTGAATTATTTTTACATGCGTTTAATTTTACTATCGGAAACTTATATTTTTGATTAAGATCATAATTTTAGTTTCATTTCTAACTAGTCTCCTCCACTCCATTTCGTAAGAAATATTTTATACACATTAGTATCTTTGAATATTACAGTTGTTTAATATCATATTTTTAGTTTTTATACTGCATACTTTATAGTTTTTTTTACTGCATATTATATCGCATATGTTGACGCTTTTTACTGCATAAAAATCCGGGATCTGGTTATCAACAAGCATTATGAAAAATGGAAAGCAACAAAGCGCGAGGTGTTGTATTGTATCAAGCCAAATCTGATGGCCACTGGAGCGATATTTTCCAGGCCAACCCCCCCCCCCCCCCAAGCAGGTACAGAAAACATCCATAATGAAACCATCAGAGGAGTATTGTTTTATCCACTTCACAACTCTATGGCAATAACGAACAATAACTGACGATAATTTATCCCTGCCGGGCTCCCAATACAAAATCCCTATCGCCTGCTAAATCCCACTCTCTCTCCTGATAACGCCGACATGAGAAGCGAATTATGTTCTGTCGGATAAATACTGTTAAAATTAATCTCTTTCCGCGGGGGAAAATAGAGGTACCTCAAAACCTGGCCCTTGTCATTTTCAAAAATAATCCCCTTTTCCATAAATTGAAGAGTTCCCCGGGGTGTGACGTTGACAGATACTGACGAAATTAATACCTTATTGCCTGTATTATCTATAATGGCAGTTTTCAGGAGCGGTCTGTGTTTATACTCATTTCCAGTTTGCCGAAAGCTTTCAAAAACACGGATCATTCATCACTTGACCAGTATCCGTTTTAATCCGCTTTGTAATATCGCTTCGAAAGTTTGTTCCAATATGAGGATATCTGCCTGTGACAGTGTCATATGGAGAAAGTATTATTTAGGTAATTTAAATTCTGATCCACGGTCCACGGGATTTGAAGTGTAATCGAGGGACAGCTGTTCCATATTTATAATTGAAAGGATTATTTATATGATTGGTTTTTATCCTTGCTCAGATATTTTCTATCCCACAGATGAACAACACAATGTCCATTTTTTGATAAATTATATTTAAAATTATGCATTTGAATGTCATCACAATACTTTTTGAATTTTTATTTATGGAAACAGATTAAAGAAAGCTTTTTAAATTGTTTTCGATATTGAACAGTAACTGGAAATATTTATCATATTTTGGAAAAGTTAGTTAGGAAATATCGTCATGGTGTTGTTTGCCTCTGGTGTATTGATATCGCTCGTTTGGAAGAAGATTGCTATAATTCAAAAACTGAAATTTCATAGGAGAAGCATATGTACCAGGGAGTTCAATAAGTTTTGTCGGGCGATAAGAAAAACACAATGTTATGTATCAAAATACACTTTATTATTCAGTATAATCTCCCTGAACATTAATGCACTTGCTCCAACGATCCTCCAATTTGTGGATCCCATCCCTGAAGTGAGATTCCGGAAGGTCTGCAAAATACGCTTCAACAGCCGTTATGACCTCTTCATTTGACGAAAAACGCTTGCCACGCATACATTTTTTTTTTCAACAATTCGAACTTTAATTCATGGATTTTAGCCATTGTCAAAATGCTCTTGTGACACGGTGCGTTGTCCTGATGAAAAAGGATTTTTTTCTTCTGCAAACCGGGTCTTTTTTCACGAATTTGTTCCTTCAACTGGTCCAAAAGGTTGCAATAATATTCAGAATTAATTGTTTTACCAGTTTGCAAGTAATCCACAAATAAAATTCCTTTCGCATCCCAAAAAACTGATGCCAGAACCTTCTTGGCCGACTTCTGGACACGGACTCGTTTCGAAGCCGAACAACCAGGTTCACACCACTCTTTAGCCTCTTGTTTTGATTTAGGATCATGGTGATGGACCCAAGTCTCATCCATAGTGATGAATCGACGCACAAAATCCACTTTATCCTTTTTAAAACGCTCCAAATGTTGTTGAGAAAGTCGCATTCGAATGTGTTTTTGTTCAATTGTTAGCGAATGCGGCACCCATTGTGCACACAGCTTTTTAAAACTCAAAATTTCATTTAAAATATGACTCACACTGCCTAATGAGATGTGCAAAGCCTCTACTAAATCCCTCTCAGTCAATCGACGATCTTCCAAAACCATATCCTGTACTTTGGCTACGATTTCTGGTGACGATGCGGTTTTTGGACGTCCTTCACGTGGATCGTCTTCAAGGCTTGTACGACCACGTTTAAATTCAGCAACCCATCTTTCTACTGTTCTAATTGAAGGTGAACGTTCATTATACACTCTTAACATTCGTTCGTGAATTTCTTTTGGTGCTACACCTTCCAAAAATAAGAATTTTATCACTGCACGATATTCAATTTTTCCCATTGTCGAAAATACTGTGACACCGTGACACTAAATGGCTTGTAAACAAAGAATGAATTGACTGATTGAAATGAACCTTCACATACGTTGATAAGAAGAGTGAACCAACAAAACAAAAACAAATTAGGATTAGTAGCAACACCCTCTCTTATCGCCCGACAAAACTTATTGAACTCCCTGGTAGTGATCATATGTGTTATCTCTGAACTCTGTGGAATACTCTTTTGATAGTTCTCCTGCACTAAATATTGGATTTGGAATTCTGGCATTTTTTCGATTTGATTGAGATATTTAGAAGCAATGGTAGCTAGAAAAACGAAATAAGCCGGTAATGCTTGCTACTTTTCAGTAGCGAAATTGTTTAGCCTGCGTCTTCTGTCCCGAAACTTAGAAAAGAGGATTTACAAAACTATTTATCTTGAAATCTACTAATAGTCGACCAAAACGCATGAGATGTCTTATTACCTTTACAAAACATACAGAAAAACCAGCGGAACTATTGCAGGAAATAGTAACGTTTGACCTTACAAAACTGAAAAATAAAATAAAATAAAAATCTTTTGTCAATTACATTTAACATTTACATTTACATTTAAGTCAAACTAAAAGTTTTCTTTTCTTTTCACAATAGCTGGTTTATGACTAGTTGATCTTTACAACTTTATCATCTTGCAATTGCTTTCGAAAATTTTAAATCACTTAGCTTTCGTATTCTTCGCATTCTTGTTTCGAAGAAAGATGAAAATTTTAATGTAAAATATTTTCTTTTCCATGTTAAGGCTAAAAATTAAGACATAAATAGAGATCGTTTTCATAGAGTTTACAGTGCTTCTTAGGTTTCCTGATTTTATTTATTTCATTTGGTATTAGTTTAATTAATATTTTAAATTATGAAACTGGTACGAAGATTTCTAAAATTGGTTACTCACTCTAAAGACTTGCATGGCGGTTCAATTAAACATCCTGCTTTAAAACAATAGTTGGTATTGCTGATTAAAACTATCTAATATCTGCTAGTAAAATGAAAATGGTTGTAGTAAATCCAGTTAAAAAGTAAGAAAAAAATATTTCTTTTAATGAATAAAACTTATGTCAATAGTCACGTTGCACCTTTTGTGGAATACTGTAACATCTCGAAAATATAAACTTTTGGGAAATGGCGTACTTGACTATTTTTCTTTTGATTTATTTTTCCCTTAACCTGATTTGCGACCACTCATTTGCTGAAAAAAGTGCAGTTAATTCCTCCACTTCCGTAAGTTCCGCCTCTCCTCGGCCAACTAAACAACCAAACCTGTTACAGTTTATACCACATAAAGATAACGTTATTTTGAATGATTTGGTGAAAAAACTCAAAATCGAATTTTTCGGAGATGTTACAGTATTCCACGACAGGTGCGATGTCATCATGAGATTTAAAGTTTTTAATTAAATATTGAAACGAGGAGCAGAAAATTCTTTTTAGAACAGCCAATGCTGATTGTCGTACTTAAAAGAATTTGCTAAGGTTGAAAATAAAGGGTTAGTAACTGGATAATAAACCGAAAATATTCGCTTGATTATTGATTACAGACAAGAGCATGATAGGAAATCAGTTTACTTTTTTATATATTTAACTTTATTCTTCTGAGGCTAATCGGACGTATCCAGGTGTAATTAGAACAGGAATTATTAACGAGTACCTGACATCGTACAGGCTCGGGACCTCCATTTTACGTCCTATCCGAGGGACGGCATAGCCAAGGATTTTGAACCATAGGGCCACGACGGAACGCGACCCTGCAACCTTCAGTATTGTAGGTTGCTATGCTAACCCCTTTGGTGGTGGCCCCTTTGAGCTACTTTGACAGCTCTAATTGAAAAACGTTCAATACCGATCCCATCCCTATTTTCCTTTGTTATGTTTTTTATTATATATATTTATAATTGCTCTAATATAGAATGAAGTATAATTGACTAAAGATTCGACGGGTGGTATCGCTGAAGTAGCAGGAATAAGCTTAATGGTTTAAGTTACCTTTACGTCCCTTCCGAAGGATGGCATAACCAATTTTTTTACTCTCTTTAAAAAACGCTAAGACCGCCTGCCGGGCTACGAACCCGCGACTTTTTGGGCATTAATAGGGTACGCTGACCTCTACTTCTTAGGTGATCCCCAGTTTACTTTATTTTTCGATAGATTAGCGTTCATGAAATTCTCATTACAAAAAAATGAACTAAAAATATATATAAAATAGTAAACAAGTTTTTAGGAAGAGACTACTGAATTATAGATGTAGAATGCAAGGCCTCAAAGTCTCCGCATTTAGATAAAGATGAAATATTAGATAGTTTTGACGTTAAATCTCTGTTCACGCAAGTCCCTTTGAAGATAGCATACGATATAATTAACGATGAATGGGAAACTATTAAAAGTCACACACCTATAAATAACAAAGCAATTTACCTGGAAGGTTTAAAATTATTGTGTAATAACGGAATGTTCACCTATGATGTTAAGCTCGATATGCAATTGAGAGGTCTACCTATGGGAGGCGTTTTGAGCGTAAACGTGAGCTGCATTGTGATGAACAATCTGTTGAAATGGGCATGTAAAGAACTGAATTTAAAACCCAAACTGCTAATTAAATATGTAGATGATATTTTAATGATTATAAACAAAAGCTAAATTACAACTATTCACCAAGCATTTAATAATTTTAATGAAAATTTACAATTTACGTGTGAAATAGAGCAAAATAATTGCATTAGGTTTTTAGATATGTTGATAATAAAATGCAAATGCCGACTAACATTTAAATGGACTAGAAAAGAAGAATGGAGCAACAGAATTTTAAATTACTTTTCCTGCCATCCACTAAATTAAAAATCAAATGTAATGAGTAACATGATGAATAAAACCATAAAACTGACTGACAGTATATATCTGAAAGAGGTAAATGATCGAATTTTTGATATTCTAAATAAAAATCTGTATCCCAAGAAAGTAGTTTCGTGCACATGGTACAAAATCATGAATGAAATAAATAAACCAAAGATGCCTACTAACAATAGTAATGATGGTCCCCCCCTGGTTTGGTACAGAACGCTAACCTATATAAAGCATTTATCTGAATCCCTAAAACAAAGCTTCATAAAATATGACATCAATGAAATAAAATTCACTTACAAACCCTGCAATAAACTTGATCAAATCCTTACCCCGCTCAAAGATAAAATTCTAACCTGATTTACAAAATTAATTGCCTGGATTGCCAAAATGCATATATTGGCATTACTACTCAAAATCTCTGTAATAGAATCTATCAGCATAAAAATTCATGCACAGATTACAAAAATAAAAATAAAGGAATGAAAGAACCCAAAACTGCCCTAGCTAAACACACTTCCGAGCATTAGCATAGCTTCGATTATGACAAAACTATAATTTCGCATAAAGAAAATTCTGAGCAAAAATTAAAATATCTTGAAGCACTATATATAGATGCAAACATTAATAAGGTTGTCAATTTTAAAACTGATGCAAGAAATCTTAACAATTTTTTTGCTGAAACTATTAACATTTTGAACCAGCAATGAATTATTTATTCTAGATTTGCCTTTACTTTTCATATCTTGTATATACAAGTATATTTATAATTCTAGTACATGATGTTATGTGTGTATGGGTGTGAGTGTGTATGTATAGATGTAAATTTAAATTATTTTATTTGAACCTTTTTCAACTTTGATTTTGTGTTTAATTTTCTATAGAACTTATTGAGCTATTATTTCTGTTATCTAAATCTGTTTGAATGTTGTCAACACTGTATATTTCCCTGTTAGCCATGCTTTCATATGGGAAGGTTTCAGTCTGTTTCTAGCTTGCTTGCAAAATCCTTGTAGCCCTGAAGATGCCTGAATAGGCGAACATTTGGCATGTAATCTGCATGATTAAGTGAATTATTGAAATAATACGAGACTTTGAGGCCTTGCATTCTACATCTAAAGATATATATAAAAATTTATAATGAACGATTTATTTTTTGGTATTTTCTTCCAAAGGCGAGTAATTAATAATTCATTCATTCACGGCGCAACAGACGCTTGAAGCGGTCCTTGGCCAGCTCAACTGCTCTTCCCCAGTCTTCCCTGTCGTTAGCGCGTCTGATGGATATTCCTGTTCTCTTCAGATCCTCCGCGACAGCGTCCTTCCATAATAAGTCTTTTGACTGTCCTCTCTTCACCCATCCGGATTACATACCCCAGCCATCTTATCCGTTGTACCCTTACAAATTGTGAGACACTCAGGTCATGATACAGTGTATTACTTGTATACTACTTTATAATAATTAAAGTAAATATTTTCCTATTGTCTCTACAGTTTATCTCTGGAATGGATTAGGCAAATATGGAAGTTATACATTTGTAAATAAACTTGTTTAAATATAGTATTAGGTTTATTTTCGTTATTAGTAGGTAAAAAGTAATTTCGGTTTATCCCAATAGTCGCATATCGAAGTCACTTATCGCTTGTAATCCTTATTAAGTGAAGCCATACTATACCACGTTTGAAAAGTCACAGTCCATGAATATTCCATATGTCAACAGAGTGTCATTCATTTACTCAGTCAAACGTTATTGCGCTTTGAAAATGGCGATTCCAGATGGTCATTTTCGTCATATTTTGCTTTTTGACTTCCGAAAAGGGGAAAATGCTGCTCAGGCTCCTCGAAAATTGTGTGGCGTTTATGGTGTAAGCGAACGTCAATGTCAGAACTGATTCGCTCGATTTCGTTATGGAAATTTTGATGTTAATATGAACCTCGCCCTGGCAGGCCAATAGTTGAAAAAGTCGGTGAAATTCTTCAACAAAACGAGGTTGACCGACATATTTCATCTCGTTGACATCGCTAAGGAGCTAAACATCCACCACAAAACAGTTTTGAACCATTTACATAAGAATGGATGCCAAAAGAAGCTCGATATGTAGGTTCACATGAATTAACAGAACAAAATATTAATGGACAGAGTTTCCATTTGTGAATCGAAACAAAATCGAGCGATTTTTTAAAAGAATGATTACAAGTGACGAAAAGTGGATCACGTACGACAATAATGTGCGAAAAAGATCGTGGTCGAAGCCAGGAGAAACTTCACAAACAGTGGCAATGCCTGGATTGACGCCAAGGAAGGTTATGCTGAATGCTTGGTGGGATTGGAAAGGCATTGTTCATCATGACCTTCTGAAACCTGGCCAAGCCATTGATTAGACTCTCTACTGTCAACAACTAATTCTGTTGAAGCAGAAGATTCAAGAAAAATGGCCAAAATTGATCAATAGAAAAGGCGTTGTATTCCATCACGACAATGATAGACCACAGACATCTTTGGTGATTCGGCTAAAATTACGAGAGTTTGGCTAGGAAGTTTTGATGCATCCACCATGTATCCCGGGCATTGCACCGTCTGACTATCATTTGTTTTTTTCTCTTCAGAACTCTCTTAATGGTGTAAAACTGGAATAAAAAAAATCTTGTGCAAATCACTTGGTTAAGTTTTTCGTCCAGAAAGCACACAACTTCTATAGTGACGGTAGAATGGTATTACCGAAAAAATGGCAAAAAGCCATCGACCAAAACGGCACATACATCATTGATTAGTATTGGAAATTTATATAAAAAAAATCGCTTTGAAAAACATGAAAAATACCGAAATTACTTTTTCCCCAACCCAATATTTCTCAGATTTAGGGTTCCTTAGAAAAATTGTTAATGCATAAAAATAAACAGCAGGGATAAATAAAACTACTTAGTATATATTTAGAGTAAGCTGTAAAAGAGTCGGGAGGGGGGGACGGTAGTGTGGGAGGGGGTTGGTTTAAAGAGGACTGGGACTGATGAGGAGCCCTGGTATTTGATCTTCTGCCTAAATCAGATGTTAAATCAGTTGAAGGCCTCTAAGGGTCGGCCAGGGCTTGGTGTGGCCCTGTTTATCCTTAGCGTTCACAGGGCAGTAATTACTTTTGTAATGGTCTTGTAATGATTCCAGATTCCATCCAGAGGGCTTCCGTTACTACCCTACCCTTTTTCCATTCCCCCCAAAATTTATTGTAACCCTCATATACAGTGCCTTATATTACATTCTGCAATGTAATCTTCACATACTACTACTACCTTCCTGCTAAGCTTCTAGTCACCAAGATTTCATCATTTACCCATGCTGAACTGGGATCTACTTATATTTTCCTTACTATTAGGAACTTATAGTTGTTTAAATGACACCCAAACCACAAATTCCAGCGGAATGCTGATTCTCTTACCTTTTGATCTCTCTTTTTCTATTTTCAGATGCTCATCACGTAATTCTAGAATTTTACTTTTGATATCATGTATTCAACTCCACCAATTAGGTTATCAGTATCGTCAATACAGATCATGATACCTCAATAAAACTTTAGGCATACTACTTCTGTTGCCATTCCCACCACCATAGTTCACACATTCTCAGGTCACACTACAAAATTTATCAAAAGGAAAGGATTTGTTTATGACTTAATTCAGCTGAAGAATTACAACAGGTGACAAGATAAGATTTTGTGTTTCTCAAAACAATTTAGAACAGGATACTGAGAACGTCTGAATTCCCAATACAATGGAAATACTTACTCATTAGAATTATACCCTAACCAGGTACATATACAATCCTTCAAACTACAGATCAATTATCCTCTTCCCAATATGCTCCATACTACTTGAAAAATTTATTGAAAAAGCACAAAAGATTGGTTGTCATCCTAAGAGACTAGAAATTAAAACCTGACCATCTATTCATCTCTGACACTTTTTTTTTTACACGACACATCAATTAAACAGAGTTATTGACTACATTGCAGGTGATCTAGGACATAAATCGTATGCATAGAACATAGAACTGTGTGCAACTGGAGTTTATTTGACGTTCAAGCGTTCGACTAATCCTGGCACCAGGTTCTTCTCTGTGATTTCAAGACCGTATTACGTTCACTTATTATCTTAACCTTCAATATTTTTTCTTCGATAGATTTTCCTTGGTCCACCATGTTTCAGATATGCCTCATTTACTCTATGTCTTACTCATTTGCGATATTGCTGTCAACATTGCCTGCAACTTACGTTGATGATACAGCAACTTCAGGACGCAACTCAGGCTTCACAGTATAATGAGAAATATGGCTGACACATACCAGGATAAGAGAAGAATAAAAAGGCGATGGATGAGAGATCTCCTCTCTTAAACAAGCTGGAAGGGGGTGCTGCCGGGTGCTCCTCATATCTGACATATTTCTATTTGTTCATTGGCGGATTGTCAGCACCTCGGTAACACTTGCGAATCAATAATGAAAGGCAAAAATATAACAAATGAATAAGTAAATGAAAATTTTATTTATTTATTGTTTAGCCTCTACCACTAAGGGTCATTGACTTTAATTTTTCCTCTTTATGTCATGTTGTAGCAGTTTACTACCTTTAAGAGTTTGAATAAATTTAGGGCTGAAGATTCTTCATCTTTTAATATTTCTCTTGTAGTTTCTGCCAGTTGTAACTTTAAGCGTATGTTTTTTTTTAAGGTAAATCACGCACTTGATCAAGACATTTTACTAAATGATTTTTATGCAAAATCCTATGTGTTAATTTTGTTGAAATATCCCGAAAATAAGTATAATGTAATAGCAAACAAATTATACTTGTCTAGTATGTAATGATGGTTCTCATATAAAATTGAATGACTAATTATGTAAGTATTTTTATTTCTTATGTTCCATAATATAACTTTATATTGGAGATGTCGATTGCCAGTAGGTGAGACATGTTTGTGGATGCATTTCATTCATCTATTCATTCATAGCCCTTGCCTCTCTATTAGAAATGTCTAGTGGTCCTAACTCATCTGTTTGTGATAAAGATGATGAGCTTTGATTTAAACAAAAAACTGCTAAAGATTTATTTTTTTCAACGGAAATGTATGCACTTTCCTTCTCCTAGTAGGTTAATTGTAGCCACCACATTTTTCACTTTGAATCCTTACCCAGGCTTACTTCTGTATAAAGCTGGACTAAACCTTCACCGCTTTCTCGGATTAAACTGATCTAGGATTAAGGTAAGCTTTGGAATTTATAATTCTCGCAATTTATAAAATGAACCAAATTATAAAATTTAATGAATGAATACTTCTAAGCTAAAATAAATCGGTAATTTGTTAATTTTAGTCTTAGAATATCCATGTAAACTGCACTTACTCATTAAACAGCATCAGGCCCTAATAATACGCCCCCAATAGTAATCTGTCGGTTCGTAACATGAATAAAGAAAATTCCATATAACCAGAAGTAGTTGATAGGTAAAACTTAGCATGTATATTAAATCATTTATTTTTGAAGAGAAAAGATTTGGCTCCGCTGGGAATCGAACCCGGATTTCCGCGTGACATGCGCGGTATGCTAAACATTGCACCACGGAGCACGCTTCCAAACGGTGCCGAATCCTTCCTCTTCACTGAAACCTCTCCCACGATCTCGCCAACTTCAAAAATACTACTAAATACTTTTCTCTTCAAAAATAAATTATTTAAAATAATTAAAGTAAATATAATATAAAATAACTTAGCATGTATATATTTTTTCTTGTTAATAATTCTTAAAATGAAGGAAAAAGTACATAACAAACGAAATCGTTAAAATTAAAAATCTCAAATAAATGAAATCATTATAAACCGAAGTATGAAGAAAAAAGTTTAAGAGTGAAAAACTCTTTAAATTTAAAATAACAAATAAATTGATGAATAAATGAAATAACCAAATAAATAAGCAAAAATAAAATAAAACAAAAATAATTCTGTTTTAAAAGCATTCCTTCAAAGAGAAGTATTTGATTCACTCATTTTTTCTAAACCAAATAATAAGGCTAGGCCTCTCCCAGTTCTTGTCCCTTTTCTCTTGAGTTCGTTTTCTTCATTAAGCTTATTCCTGCTACTTCTGCGGTACCGCCCGAGTAGTCACCATTCCGTCGAATCTTTAGTAAATCATACTTCATTGTATATTAGAGCAATTATAAATATGTATAAAAAAAAAAAAAAACTTAACAAGGGAAAATAGCTTTGGGATCAGTATAGTACGTTTTTCAATTAGAGCTGTCAAAGTAGCTCAAAGGGGCCACCACCAAAGGGGCTAGCATAGCAACCTACAATACTGAAGGTTGCAGAGTCTCATGGTGGCCATATGGTTTTTTAAAGTGAGTAAAAAATCCTTGGCTATGCCGTCTCTCGGATAGGACGTAAAATAGAGGTCGCGAGCCTGTATGATGTCTGGTACTCGTTAAAGATCCCTAACCTAATTATACCTGGATAGGCGAAATTCAGCAATCCCATTGTAGCATCGTCCGATTAGCCTTAGAAGCAATAAGGGACGTAAAACAAACAAACAAGCGAACCATTCGATTTTTCAGTCAAATGTTTTTTGAATATGAATTTACAAATTTATATGTATATATATGTATAAATGGGCTTCCTTTCATAATTTTGAATTATTTAATTAAGAATCGTTTAGAACGAAATACCTTTGAAATTCAATCAGAATGGTGATCAGTCAATTTGGGTTAATATTTTTTACTTTCACTTACCTATATATGAAATATATAGTAAGTAGAAGTATTGCGATCGTGAAATAGGTAAATTAATAAATTTCTATGTAAATTAATAAATAAATAAATTTCGACTTCCGGTTTTCAACGGAAATACAAGGATTGTGTCCCCTCAGTCCAATTAACCAAGTCCCCCGAAATGGTCTGTGTGTGTGTGTGTGTGTGTGTGTGTGTGTGTGTGTGTGTGTGTGTGTGTGTGTGTGTGTGTGAACAGACTAGCTCAAAAACTATAAACCGTGCGAACCTCAAATTGGGTATTTAGTGTATGTATATGCCCGCGATGTGACAGCAAAAATTTCATCATAAAGGAGAAAAAAAGAAAAATATTCAGTCAACTCATAAAACTCGTTGAGCCCACACATGCGGAGTAGGCCTTTAATGACAGACTATTGTTCATAATTAAAGCCGTTCTGTTCATTTGGGAAGTAGCAATTAACAAAACGCATTAATTTCTAATCTAAGTAAGTTGGAAAGTGAAAGTTGTGTGTTGCGCGCACGCACCAGATTTTTTTAAGTTTAGTTTATATTTTGTGAACAAACAAACTACTAAGTAGCTCTGAACAATATATACCGCGAAAATACACTCCTACTATTAGTATTTTTAATACTTTGGCTCATTGTGTGTAGTATTGTCCAACTTAAAAGATAAGATAGTTTTTATCTCGATGTTGGCCTCAATATTTCTTTTATTGCAAATTAAACGCTTATTATACTACATGCTTATTATAGTATAATAATCACACTCAATTATATTATATATAATTGAGTTTGATTATTTGTAAGCTCTTTGAATTTCCAACAGATGGGGGTGTAAGTTGATTTATGTTTTGATAAGTAGTACTGTAAGAACATGCAGCATTGTTTTGAGGTTCCTCCAGCTCCGCGTTCGCTTTTCATAACCTGATTCAGGTAGAAGCTACTGATCTCTTACCATCATGTGTTATATTCTGAATTTAATTATTAGGTATTATGGGAAAAGAATAATTTGGTACATTTTTGCTGTATATTGTGATTGTAATAAACCCTTTTCCAATTATATTCTTTATTAGTTCCTTTTACATTTGTGTTATTTATATTTAATCTCGCCTCTGCTGAAATAATCCAGTATGTGCTAAATAAATGGGTCATTTATACTTACTGCAGTCAAATATGAGATGTAAAAAATAAAAATTTAAACCCTTCTAAATTCTTTACCAACCAATTTTGAATTTGGCGTGGTTTTATTTTAAATCCCGTTGGTTTTTAGATTGGCTGAAACTTTTTTATCTTTGTCAGTGAATTTTGATTTGTCTGTATTAAAAAAGAATAGGATATAATTAATTCCACGCATTCTGGCTACCGAGCCACAGCAACGCGTGTTAGGGTCTGCTGTAGATTATAAATTGATTAAGACTTGAAATACTAAGACTTGAAAGCTAGAACTTATATTGAAAGTCCGGGACATGATTAAAATTTTAACATTAAAAAAAAATAATAATGTATCCTATTGTAACACTTCTGTTGGTTAACGAATATTTATTGATCGAAAATATATCCATATCAATGCCAACGAATTAGAACAATATAAATATTCGAGCAGGTTACAAAAAATATATCTTTATAGCACATAAATCATATGGCTTGAGCTTCACAGGCAAGAAAAACACTAAGACTTATTGGCCCAGTCACTCGCTCCTTATATATCCCGGGAGAGGTGTCCCTGCGAGCACTCCCCTCACGCAGCCTGAAATTCAAGTATAAAAATCGATCAAGCGGTTCGATTTTCTTGAGATTTGGTCTAGCTGGACCTGAAGAGGGATGGAGTTGATTTACATGCTCAGACAGGTCAACTTCGATATATGAGCTATGGTAAAAAACCTCTCAGTCACAGTTAGTTTCCCGAGAAGTGCGGGTAATAACGAACGCGGGGATTCCTTCACGGCGACACTTTTACGTGGCATTTTTTTTTTTAGTAGCTTTTTCCCAAAGCAGACAGTATTTGTTCTTGGATTTCATCCTATGCTTTTATAATCTAAGTAAAGGCGGAGTAGATTTAGTGGATGAATTGAAGGCACTTTATTCTGTTTCCAGAAAAAGTAACAGATGGCTATTACGGATATTTTTTACTTTATTAGACATATAAAGGTATAAATTATCAAGTAATTTATGAATCAAACACCCAGGACAAATTTTTAAGAAGAACTTGGCTTTTAATCTAATTAAACCGCACCTTATAAAAAGAGAAAGGATACCATATTTGCCAACAGATTTGAAGGTTATAGTCGCTAGGATTTCAAGGAGTTTACCAGGGGTTTCTTCTGAAGCCGCTTTAGAGGGATTACCCCATCTGTGCTCCAGAAGGAAAAACCGAAAAACTAAAAAAAATTGTTTTAATTGTAATAAACCTGTTTGCAATGAACAGGTCTCTTTTTTTATATTCGAATTGTAAAAATAATGAGGAGTAGAATAACAAATCAGTATTACATGACCTTTATTGTTCTATATTGTTCAGTGCTTTTAAATGAGTAAATAAATTTAATTATCCCTCAAGTTTTTTAATAACCCCTCAAGTTTTTTCCCTCCTTCTATGCAAAATAATTTAATATTAATTTAGTCCTTAATACTGTGTTTTTAAAAGGTTTTGAGTAAACAAAAAATAAAAAATAGATTTTTCAGCATGTGAGGGAAACGCTCACGGGGCACCTTTTGAGTAACAAAAATTCGCGGCACCTCTCCCGGGATATAGTCGTAAATGGAACCCTCTGGAAGGTTCGAGATCTTCGTGGAAGGTTCCAGGTCTCCGTAGAAAAAATCATGGCCCATACACGTGCTCCGACGGTTTGTTCCGACTGCTAGTTCAATCCAACAAAAGGTTAGGGATTTTAAACCATATGTTTTTATTTGACGATTAAACGTTACACTATTTACGGAAAAATATTTTTTCAAACCTCAACATCGATTTACTCAAAATGGGAAAATGTTACATAGACCCCTTTTCTTTCAAGGTCCACCATTATTGTCCATTTTCTGTACCATTAATAACAAACTTTCGTTGTTGATATAATCTATTAAATATTGAATCCCTTCTGTTGCTACTTGGTATCACGAATGATTAGGTAACTTTCCCAATAACCTCCTACCAATACTCGCATATAACTCATCGCCTCCTCGCCACTGATCTTCAGCTATATATACTATCATTTCTATTCCTGAAATTCCTCTTGCGAAACTTCAATGCTTCGGGCATCAATATCCAAGTCGTCGTTAGTAGATTCCCGGAGCTGAATAAGGCATTGGCATTTCCTTATGAGCCTTTAGTTCAATGTGCAATATGATATCTGAAGGCGTTAAAGATTTTCTATTTAAGAATTTAAATGAAGAAAACGAAACCTTCCACATATCATTCCAACTGAGAGCTCTGTGATTAGACATCGCTTGATATTACTGAAAGTTTATTCCAAAAGAGGGAGAAGTGGCGGTGAAAGATAAAAAACAATAATCTCCTTACACGACGGACCTAGTTTTATTTTGTATGTAAAAAATTAATTAAATATTAATAGTGTTCCAGTGGCAGTGAGGTACCAAATATTAATGATTGGTTAATTTTAAATCCAATTGACGATATTAGTAAAATGATACAAAATTGTTATAAAGGCATCTGTATAAAATTGTCCACTAAATTCTTAAATTGGAACATTATAAATTTGGAATTTTTAGTAAATATAGAAAATATTGAGAAATTAAATATTCTAATAATTTCCTTGAAACCTAATAGCTACGTTTTTCTTCGGACGTGAGAAAAATTGTATGAAAAAAATATTTCAAATTCTTTTTCGTTATCGTACTAAAGATTTAACTAAAATGCAAAATTACCCACTTCAGGTATTGTTTGGTTTATATGACAAACTTTTTAGTATGTCAAGTACTTATTCCTGTTCTTCAGAAATCATTTATCAAATTTGTTGGATCCTTCGATTTAACACGCACAAACTTCTGAAAATCTTTTCTTCTAAATGTTTAAATATTTGACAAATCCATTAATGGTTTATCCATATCAGTTTGTAATAAACCTATCAAAATTGAAAGAAATAAATAAATAGAAATAGGACAGGGCTCTTTATAGTTTTTATTTAAGATTTTATTTATTTTAACCAAATATAATTTGTCTGCAAAAGGCAGTATGAAAACCTGAGAACATTAAAATCAGAAATATGAGCACAACAGAAGTTCTTTTAGATCTGTTACTTAAAATGTTCAATTCTATTCCTTTTGTAATATTAAGGGGGTTCTTTTTCTCACCATATAAATTACCTTTCGACTGGTGAAAAAATTGTAAAAACCTTGGGTAAAAAAGATAATGATTTTAAAAGTATAAAGTGTGCTTTTGATGAAGTTAAAAAAAATACGTTATTGGTGAACCAACTCTCCAATAATTGATAAAAACTAGAAAAAAATGAAACGTTGTGGAATCGTTCATTTGGTGGAATAGATATTTTCATTATTTCTTATAGATCAAGTTGGCAATGTTTTTTATGATAAGCGCATTATGAATTTTCTTGCATCCTTATTAATCAAAGGGAAATTTGTAATCAAAATTGATGATTCGTGCATCTTCTTCTCCGTAGTTAATCCGGATAGTCGAGTGTCTGGTGTATTTTATTTATTTATTTTTTGGATGAGGCTATTAAAATGTTATTTCTTTATAGATATATGATAGATTGGATTTAAATCATTATAATTAGTGTATTTAAATATTTTACTTGATTTCATTATGAATATCTTCATTTTTAACAATGAAGATAAAATTTGACTACCCATATTTGTATAAGTATACCCATACTGAAAATTAATTTAGAACGTATTTTTCTGGTATTTTGACACTATTTCAATCTAGGTTTATGATATATAATCTCCATAAGATAATATAAATGAAAAGCAATTTTTATTTAAAAAGTATTAATATTGATTACACATTTTGAAATATTGGAATACTATTAAGTAAAGAATTCATAAATCACGGAATTACTTCATTGTAAGTACCCTTATACAGGACTGAGTGTAGCTGATGAAATGTAAACAATGCGGTGGAGAGTTGCAGGGGACTGCACCGGATTTGGTGCTTACCGGCTAACAAGTTATTTACGGCTAATTGTGTCAACAAATGAGCTTTACTACAGCCTTAGCGTTTGTAAAACATTTCAATGATATTTTTTAATTTTTTTTTTTTTTTTGTAATCGTATCTATAATTTTAGGTGCCTATATAAATTTTCTAATCTTAAGTATTTTTCCCCAGAATTTCTTCATTATTTCCGTATATCCAAAATTTCAAAAAATTGAATTAAACACTTCCGTATAGTAAGATTTTTAAATTTTTCTTAGGAATAATAAATTTTATGGTGGTATAAAAAACGTAAAGTACTTAAAAAAAAATTAACCAATTTTAAAGAATGGTTTCATTCCTTTATCAAATTATTATTATCATTCATTATTATTATTAATCATTATTAATCATCCTGCATTATTATTATCATTATTTGTTATTGCAATAGAAGTTATATATGTAAAAAAAATTTTATTTTGTTAAATTGTTTTATTTATAATGTGGAAAGCTATTTAAAGTTTTCTTGTTTTTATTTTTTTTTTTTTAAATTCTAAAATTAATGCCACATATAATAAGGTGAAAAAGAAGACAGCTTCTTTAAGAAAAAGTCAGTTTTTTTTTTTATAATTGGTCATTTGCACATTATGCAAATGACCAATTATAATGATATATATATAATAAAAAATTACATTGTACATTATGCCTATTTCACAACTCTTTACCTTAACGGATGTATATATTTAATTTAATTTTCTTCAGTATGACACTTTTAATCTTTTGAACATGAACCTCTACTTTTGAATTATATAAAATTTAGCCCAATTAAGGAATTTCATTCTTCTTGTATTTATATCCATTATTTTGGATTGGTATCAAGGTATCCATTATTTTTGAACTTAATTATTAAGAAGTAAAAATCTAATGTTAAGAAATTATTCTTGGAAAGCTCAGCACTGTGAGAAATGAAGATTTGTTCAATTGTTGTCCAACAGTATATTTTACTATCTTTGTCTCTCATTCTTACTGGAGGAAAATGAATTTATTGTTTTTAAATTATAAAATTTTTTCTACACAAAATAACTAAGACATATTTCTGGAATCATTAATGATACAAGATACCTTAGAGTTCACTTATCTTATATAATTTATACATAGGAGTGTTAATAATGGGTAGATTTTTTTCCAAATGCATATAAATTATATAGTTATATACAAACAAATTACAAAACTATTTAAACAAATTAAAGTATTTTAAGTATTATTATAATTAAAGTATTTAGTATTTTAAATAAATTAAAAGTATAAGTATATAAAAATACAAATTATATAAGTATTTGCAAGATTTTACTATACTTATTTATACTGTGAAAAAAAGACTTATAATAATAATTTAAATAACTAGGTAATATCTTATTTGCCAAATTGTAAACTATTGAATTGGCTTAAGCTGTGATTTTGAAAAATCTCCAGAAACTAGTTTTCCAAATCAAGACTAAAAATAATTTTGGTCCTCTCCACTTTTGAAATAACAATATCTCTGAAAAAAAGTCCAAGAAATAAATTTAATATATATTTTTTCACACTTATACAAACCATTTAGGTTAATTTTCAATGGAAATAATATGCACAACTCAAAATAATTTCTTATGTTTATTCTCCACTTAAATATTATAACTTTAGTATGAAAATAGGTAAAAATATAAATTCAATGCTAAAATTACTAGTGTATTGTTTCATTATATTACTAAAGTTTTATACATTTCATCCCAGCATTGCTTAAAGCAAATATACATTTTTTTCATTGTGCCTATGTATGATTCACTTCTTAATAATTATAATTCCCTAATTTACTAAACATATTTTCTAATAACCAATTATAAATCTTTTTTTTTGTTTAATTTTTATTATATTTATTTTTAAAAACTTCATTTAAATGTATGTATTTGAAGCTGCTTTGCGGAAGATCAACAGTATTATATTCAAATAATTCAGTGGTGAAAAATCAAATCCTCTTTATTTTTATATGTTTATAACAAAAACAACACAAATCCTGAGCATTTCTTAACCTACCATATGTTTCGGAATTGCTTCCTTGTTCAGGGTGTTGTTTTACTTCATCCATTGTCGCCTATTTCTATTCCTTTCCCTTTCATGTCTGTTTTTTTTTCATGTGAAAAGATAGCAGCATTTAGTATGTTTTGTCCTCAACACTGGCGAGGATATAAGTTTTATTATATTTAAGTTTTATTATAATTATTAACCAATTATGTTAAATAATGGAAAATAGAAAAACAGACTATAAAAAGGAAAGGAATAGAGACAGGTGACAGGTTTATTTTTTGTAATAAATATATAAAAATAAGGAAGATTTGATTTTTCAACACGGAATTATTTTCATTTATTCTATTTTATGAAATTTTATAATTAAAGATTAAAATGAATTTAGAAATTGAATTATCTTACCTCTTTTATGGAATATCCAATAAATGTTGAAAACATATAAACACTTTTTTTTAAACTGTTATTAAGTATAAACGAGGAGTATTTATATGTGCGGGGAAGTTTCATAAAGCGTGAAAGAGGTGGATGGATCAAGTAATTAAAACTTCATATTCTTCAAAATTCACTTAACTCGGATTAGAAGGAATTGGAATGAAGTCGGGCAGGGGCATAAAATAATATAAAGCCTAATTGGCTAAACCTAATTAAGGGGATATTAGGTGTCGATAGCCGAGGGCGAAAGACGGACTTAACAAGATGGACGGATTTCCGGCGCTGGAGCAAGCCGCAGGGCAAACACAGCGGAGGATTTGGAAGAGAGAAAAAGTATGAGCGACTGTTGGCCGAATAAAACTGACCAGAGTTTTTCAGGGCAGCTCCCCCTACGCCCCCCACCACGGAGGGGAACCTACAAAAAACTGCCTAAAAAACCACGCAATCTCCCCATTTTTCCCACCTCCCTTTTTCGTTGCTCTGCCAACACCCCCCACTCCAGCGGTGAAAAGTTGGAAAAACCGACGAGTGGGGGATTTTTCCCCTCCGGCCCGTGTGTCCGTGTGTGAGGGTACATGCGCGGAGTGGACTCGGCCAAGGCAAAAAATCGGCATTTTGTCACAAGGGGCTTCTCTCTCCCCCCTTCCCTCCCGCTTATGCGGGGAAAAAAGGGAGGGGCGTTTTAATTTGGCAACACTGTTATCCGTTCTTCCACTTTGTCTTCTCGCTCCCTTTCTTCCCTTTTCCTAATTCCCGTTTCCCCTTTCCCCCCGGTGTTGTAAGTCTGGTTTTTAACTCTGAGCAGATGCCAGTTTCCCGGATATCTCCATCCGTGAAGGTGTATTATTTATTTAGTTTTTTTTTAAAGGTTCCCCTCCAAATCTTCAGTATGCGTCGCGAAATATACTCTGCTTGGTGTAATCACAGGGGACGGTTGGGAGTACATAATCGGATCAACTCGGTCGGGTAATAAAGTTGTTTTAAGTAATTTGATGCTTTTATCTCGTTATTTGCCGCCTGTTTTAGCACATATCAGCATTCCCTTCGGCACCTCTCGCATTCCTGTTTGGATTATTTCGCGTTAAATTAGCTCCTGATTTTATTTCATAATTATTTATTACATAACTTAAAACAGCTAATCATCAACAGTTCAAAACAGTGCAATGCCCTACTATGAATATATCAATTTATGATTTTTTTTCCTTTGTCTATCATTCATTCCAAATCGCATTTCGTCAACAAAAAAAAATAAAAATAAATAAATGAAAGAAAATTTTATCTGTACAACTCACACTCTTCCTACAATTACGATAATTCGAATGTTTTAATTCATGTCAAATTTATATTTATGAAGCATTAAAAAATTGAGTAAAAAATTCAATCTCGAATCCCCTATGATTAGTAGAATTTAGAAATAAAAATTATTCACATGCCCGCCAAATTTACTTCACTGTACTTTTTACTGCATGGTGATAATAAAAATGAGAGCTTTATCTCTCTTATCAAGAAAAATTGTTGTTAATATAATAATAAATAATAAATTGAATTTTTTTAGCAATCATTTATATTACTTATCTTTTAAATAACTGTATTGTTCTTGATATGTATAACTGATTATTTTCAATAAAGGATTGGAAAAATTCTATGCGTTATATTATTCATATGGTACCTTATATTCATTAAAATTACTATATAAAGACTTTTTTATTTCTGAATAAGCTTTTTTCAGGGTAAAAATATTTTATATGTCATGTGCAATTGATGCTAAAAAGGGTGGTAGTAGCTTTAGACATATATTAAAAATGCACAATATAACAATGAACCCGATTTCTTTCGCATTTGTGTATAAGGAATAACGTTTGAACATAAATTTTTGTTTTGTTTTTTAACAGGAAAGGTTGTGTTTGGGTAAATTAGTTGTACTGTAAATATTCTAATAGTTACTATAAATATTTAATCTCAATATAATATTAAGCCTCTATCGTTATTTATTAATTAATAATTAGCCTTATTTTTAACCTACCTTATTTTTAAATTAATAATTAGATATTTTTTTATCTACCTGCAACCCTTCAATCTATTTTATATTAATATTTTCATTCTAAGACAGTTAGGGGATCAGAAATAATTTTAGATAGCCAAAACAATATAATATTTTATGAATTCACCAGTAATTTACACTAATTATCAGTTTAAGAATTCATATTTAAGAATTTAAATTCATAAATCAGCTTTGAAATCCTTGAATGTGGTGAAAGAGTGAGTCAAATAAAGAGAGAGATAAATCGATATTTTTTTTTAAGTAGCTAATTATAATAAAATGTTTGGGTAACTCGGTCAGTTTTTTAAAACCTGTAAAGTAGCAGCCTTTGTGTGTCCTATGTTCTTAAAACATTGAAATTTTAATTAACATTGCTTCAAGTGCAATTTTGAATATGAACTCCAAAAATACACAAAATTGGGGTTGGAGTCAAGGTACTCATTTCTGATGGGCCAGGCTCAATTAATAAAACATCAGATATTATATAACATCATTAAATGCAGCCATTAGTAGCTATATTTATCATAAATTTTGGGCCTAACCTTGCATATGATCTGTTTATATCTGATAATTCGTTTGATTTCAAAATTTCTAACATCATTTTAACATATTCTGTATTTTCGCCATCTTACAAGATAAATATTGTAATGCTGAACTGATTAAGTAGTATAAACATAAACGTAGGGTTTAGTACAAAAAAAGTAGCATTGAAAAAAAAAATACTAATTTAATCTCATATTACTACTGCTTTTGCTCTGGTCAATTAATCACCAAAATTCAACATTAAACAAAACGCAAGATTTAAAAAATATTGGCAGCATTATATTTTTCGAAATCGTTGGCTCATTTACTTTAATATATATTTTCATGGTTTATTTTTTGTATTATGCATTAATGGAATGGAAAAAAGTAGTTGTGGTAAACTATTTTATGTTTTGTTAACTTCTTTTTTGTTTTATTTTATTAGATCACGTCATGTAATGGGATTGGAAATGTGGGAGGGAACGGAAAATAATTTATGATAAAAAAATTTCTTTTTTTTTTACAAACAGTTAAATTTTTTTTTTTAAATTTCCGTGTTTGAAAGGGCACTTTAGTGTTGAGCTGAAAAATCAATGGTACCGTATCAGGTTGCAAGAAAAAATGTATCACAGAAGTTTCATCTGTGCAAAAAAAGAAAATATATAATAAATATATAAATAAATCTATTTCTCTCCAAATTTCAAAACATTGATTTATAACATCACTTCAAGTAATGGTAAAGCAAAACTTCTACTCTAAGTACAAATACTGACAGCATATGACTTCATTTTCTTTCTGGGTTTGTCTTTTGATATTTTATGATCTGTCATAGATCTTTTATATAAAAGTAGAAGATTCCACATTTAACTCACTCAGACAGATGATGTCCTATTAGGAAATGTTGATTAGTTATTTTTGTCATCTACTATTTTAATAATGAAAATGATTTCTTGGCTTCTTTTTTGAGTCTCCTTTTTAAATAAATATTACAGTTGGATGTTAAAAAAAATTGAAGATATTTTCATCAGTTGTCTAACAACCGATCCCGTGCCACAGACTGCTTTAGTTATTGTACTTAATACGATTGCAGAACCAGTTTTCGCACGCTACAAACGCGTGGCTCAGTATTTGCAATTTCCATTGTATAAGGCACGAGGCAGATCAAGTACCATTTTGAGAAGAGTGTTGGAGGTACCTCGACGGCACACCCTCGCCATTACATTGCTTTGGAAACCGGAATCCTAAAGGGGTCTTATACCATCGGATTGTGGTCTTGATCTTTGTGCTATCAAACATTACATTATATTTATGTGTTCAGGTTAGAAATGACATTGATGATTCTTCACTGGCTATTCTGTGTGGAGTGTTTCCCCTTAAGGTGTACCTGGAACAAGTAACAACTTCTTTACTTATTAAATAAATCAATTTATCGTTTATATTAAAATTATATAGTAGGCAATAGATATTAAATAATTTATTTACTTTATTATGTCAGACATCTTTTACCAAGGGTCGGAGACACAGTTCGGGCCATAGTTACCCTTTGTAAGGTGCAAGCAAACCTTACCTTAACTCGGATTGGGCATGAAACTAGCAGTTGACTGAGGTCAAGATACCAGGCTGCCTTTCTTTAAATTGAACCCATTCATATTTTCCCGTCAAAAGTTTTATTTAATGTTAACAATAAAATAAACCTTATCCTCCCAAAATGGGTTATTGGAGTCGAAATGTTGACCGCTATAATAAAAATAAGCCAAAAAAAAAAAAAAAAATCGACATATATGTGTACTAGGCACTGCATCTTTCCGCAGGTCTGGATTTCGAATATTGTACTTATTTTTCACATTTACTGATAGTTACTGCACTGCTGACAGGTGCGAAATAATTATGAAGAGAAAAAATTGATCATATTTATAAAATTATACAAGTTTTGTCTTTTATCTTATTTGTGAACTCCATTTAGGAATGGAATTGAAGCGTGGAAATGCATAAGGGTATAAGTGCCTTAGGAAATGTTTACAGAAATGATGTGACTTATACCCTCTAGGGTGAACTAAGATCAGTGCTTACACCTTGGCCATCTTTCATACCTTCAATGAATGTAACAACAAAACTTTATCCATTATATATGATATTACATTATACATTAAAAACATTACCCATTTCTGAACAATGACTCTGCCACGTATAATGGTAAAATAAAACTTTGTTTTATTTTTTTGGCACTTAGACCCTTATGCATTTCCAAGCTTCAATTGCTAAATGAGGTAAATCCAAATATGATTTTTTTTCTCAGGAAACACAATAATATGCATAATTCAGTGAATTTTTTTTTTTTTAGACAATTACCATTATCATCAGAGTATTATGATTATGAAGTTCATTGGAAATATGTTTGTGAAATATCATTTCGGTTTTCCAAATACAAAATTTAAAAAAATTATTTTTATCCCGGCCTGTAATAGTAAATATATATATATATATATATATATATATATATATATATATATATATATATATATATATATATATATATATATATATAAGAGCTTAGTAAAACAGGATAACAAGTCTATACGGGGAAAATTCCTGCCAATCAACACAATTTTAAAATAAGAACCGCTTAAGAGATCACATAATTTCCATTTTCACTAGTGAATGAATGAATTAAGCCTAAAAACTGCTACAAAATAAAGGTTTACAATTTATACAAAGTGCTTATATTTTTGAACTACAATAACAATAATAAATATTAAATAATAAATTTCTTCTAGTTGAAAAATAAATATTAACCAATTCAATAGTAACGTTTTTACTCATACTTTATATGCCTTCCCTGAAGGGAGTATTATGGTCTAATTTGCCGGAGTGAGCAGCTCTATTGGGAAGTGGAGTTCGTTATTAATTCCTTCAACTTTGCTCTATCTTGAGCTATTCTCGTCCAGTTCGGGCCTACGGAGTTTTTGAAAACATCTCTCCATCTTGTTGGATGCCTTCCTCTGCATCTTTTCCAGTTGTATGGTGTCTAGTCAGTGTGTGTGGCCACCTCTCATCTGTAGAACCCAATAGGTTTTAGATCCACGAGTTTCTTCTTATATTTTTAAAATCGAGGACATGTTAAATGTCTCGTAGACTATGGAGTGGTCATCGAATTTTTCACAAGTGTGTACATCAGTTCCTAAGAAGGCATAGCGTGTTAGTCTCCATTAAAACATTATATTGAAATTACTTAACTAAGTTATTTCCCTTTGTTAATAGCCTATATGTACGAGCGATGTTGTATTGGTTGTTAATGGTGGGTTAAAGAAGTATATCACTTTATATATAAAACTTTATAAAGAACAAAAACCTGGTAAAAATCGTTTGTTAGTTTAGGGAGTTTGTTGTAGGGAATATTTTGTAAACTGGGTTGAAAGGGTACCAGGCGCTTTGTTCAACGAAGCGGTATGAAAAGGTAGAGGAACAACGATTACAGGAAAGCTGTAAAGATTACTTTAAATTAATTACTATCTGAGATAATAAAGTATCTGAGCCGGAAAGACTGCGGGGAAGTAATCCGATAAAGCTCTACCCGGGAGCCCAAAGTTTAAAATGAAATATTAACAGCTAATGGTGGGAACTTGGTTCTGCCTGTGTGTTCTATCGGATAACGAGGCATTTGTCTCCGACTTCGCCTCAATTATCCCCCATTCATAATAATAAATGTAATAGCATCTGTCTCTTAGTTAACATAATTTATTGGACGATTGAGGTATCATACTGGTTTAAAGCCTTCAGCCAATCATCGCTTATTTTGCGGGCCAAAATGACCCCTTATCTGAAGCTAAATATTTGTTTCATCACTTTAACCCCCAAATGCCTAGTAATAAAAAAAAAATAAAGAAAAACTAACATGAGGAAGACACGACCAGTCTCTCGCGGTTCTTCTGGCTTGAATAGGTTTGGAGGTTCTTGGTCGAAGAAGTTCTCAATTTTTCCGTTCTCCAATGGGCCCTAGAAGCCAAGAAAAAACTGAATAAAATAACATTATACTAATGGGTCATTCCAAGTAAGTATTTTTTACATTAAAAGTAAAAAATTAAAATTTTTTAATGAAATATAATCAAGTTTACGCATTGTTAAATGAGCACGAAAATGACCATTTTCAAAAATTCGTAGCTACCAATGTACTCAAATATTCAGGTTAAAAGCATAACATGTAAAAAAATGAGATTTTTATCAACTAGCCCACCAGAGATATTGGAGCCTAAAGTTAAAAAATAATTGAAAAATGTGAAGTTTAAAAATTCATAAAAAAATATGGTAAAGAATTTACGGGTTAAGAGTACTTTTAATGAAAGCTACTTAGTTAGATTTATTATTATGCCAAAAATCAGCTTTGGCGTAAATGCCCTTATACCCAAAACTTACCCTCAAAAACGGTGTTTTGAGAATTTGAAGCAGTTGTTTTCGAAAGCACTTTTCAAGTATTGGACTTAAAAATATTCAAATAATAAAGAGAACACGAAATATAGAACAGACTTTAAGGAAAACAATTGTGTTTGAATTATTAGTCTATGACTTACCAGTCTTGAGAAAATGAGTTTTCTGTGAGAGCTTAAAAACTCAAGCAGGAGCAACCATTCGAAAGCGACATATACTATTTTAGGAGCCCCATTTCGGAAAGTCAACACTAAAAAGATAATTCTAATCTCTACTACCGGGCATGTGGTACATATAAACAAAATTTAATAACACAAAAACGAGCTTGCTCTTACTGAGAGTATCTCACTGCTTAATTAATATTTCGATTCTTAACACGTCAATACTATTTCAATTATCATAATTTTTGTATTATTAAATTGTATTTAATAATATCTAATATTTTTTGCCCTGGAAAACCAAAAAAAAGTTGCTAATGTACGAATATCAAAAATATTTCTTACTATGCGTATGGTGGACTGATCTACAAAAGCCTCATTGTTTATTTTATTTTAAAAAAATCTACCATATCCCTAAATGAAACGTTTCCCTGTATTACCTCAATCGTATATTTTTAAATCTAAAGGTTTAAGGGAAATAGCAAACAACAACCCAATTTTAATTTTAATAAATATTCAAAATCAAGTTCCAAGTTTTTTTTATCGAAACAACTCTAATTCGAAAATATTATAAAATAACCTGGATCATTATTTTAATATTTTAACTGATGTTTACCCCCTAAGCTGTTCCTAATAATATAGTTATAGAGCCTCATCCAGGATTTTAATCTAAACTGTAAAGTATTTTTTCTTCGTTAAATATTAACAGCATGCATTTACATATCATTAATATCTGGCCCGATAGACGTTTTTCTATCTATATTACATAAATTTGTGTTGGTTTAGAGAATTCAGTTCAAGTAGCAAATCCTTTAACACCAAGTTCCTCAGACACTTTACTTCGGGCCCAAACCTTAACCTGGTTTTAATGTAATTCATGCTCTTCTCTAAAATGCATAGATGTGAATTTTTTTTTAAATATCACGATTAATTTTTAGGTTGATGAAGTCTTATGTTCAATGTTAAAATAAGGATAAATTTATTGTCTGCAGAGATCATTTATTTTATTTTTGTGCCCCGCAAAACCTTCTTCCCACTCAATTAGGATTCGCGCTACCATTTTGAAAATCACAAATTTGAGTCATAATTAATTTAAAATACTAAATAACTGTAAAAAAGTTAATAAAATTGATTCGCTGGGATATAGCAATATGTTCATATTTTTTCGTAGAGAATAGCAAAATATTTTTACTTTACGTGTATCTAATTTTCCTAAAATTGATAGTTTCCGAGTTATGCTCGAATAAGGCAATTTAAACACCTTCTTGGTAACTTTTCAAATTTTTGTTTCCGTATGAACCCCACTCGGTCTATTAGGAACATTTTAAAAGAAAAATCAGTCAATCCGTTCAGACGTTTTCAAGTGATGAGATTACCAACGAACATCATTTCATTTTTATTATATAGATAATTTATTGTTCTATGCAGGATCGCGTGAAGAATCGCAATAAATGGTCGCAATGGAAGGGAAGGTAGCCGGAGCAATTAGTTGGGGAATGCGGTAGGTGACCGTGCGACTAGGAAAGGCTGGAATTTGTGCGGGGTCCAAGAAAGTAATTGAAATTCCAGCAAGGTTTAATTAATGAATAGCTGATATCTCGTCAAATGTGGGCACCGGTCATTGCCAATCAACTGGTTTCTTCTATTTATATTTCCTACTAATGAATCACGTTTGTATTGTTTTCAAGCTGTAATTTGAGGCGTATTTATTCGGATTTGAGTGGTGTTAGCTCAAAACTAACTCTATTAAAAATTAGGAAATTTTTCAGAGAAGCAAAAGACTTCCCACAGACATGCCGATAAATATTTATTTTTTTTTTCGAAAATAAATTAACTTTATGATTATTTAAGGGTAGTTTCGATTTTTTAGCTGAAATTTCTTCTGGAAATTAAAATTTATATTTTGTTTTGAAGAAAACTGAATGATTAACCACCATTTTCAATGCTATACACTGAACAATATAAGAGTCTTAATAATATAGATATACAAAAATTAGAAAAATATATATAGAAAAATATATAGTAGGGGAGAGCGGGGTTGGTTGGCAACAGTTTTCACTTTTTTGATTGTTGAGTCGTTCCTGTTAATATAATCCCAATAGGGCTGATACCACTGTAAACTTCAAGTATTAGAGTACTTCAAGTATTTTTTTCACCACACAATATTTAATACTAAGATCATAGAAAATTGAAGAATTCGTCAATCCAGAGTACGCCAATTAACCCCCAAGGTGGGGCAGGTTGGCCTAGAAGGTGGAGTTGTTTAGCCATCTCATTCAAGTACTGCCTGACACATATTAATGTTATTAAAAGCTGCACTATAATGGTATAATAATTTTGAATCGGTTTTTAACAGCTTTTAAGGGAAAATAGGATGACAATAGAAGAAGATAAAAATTTAGACTGTCGTCACTTTTTGCATAAGAAAAATTTCTCTCATCTTCCTCGCTGGAACTAAAGACAATTGGTAGTTTCACCTTTGATTATGTTTACCTTGCTTTTTTGAATTGCTACTACACCAAAAAAAAAGTTGAAGAGAGCCAACTAACCCTACAGGAGAGATCATATGAAAGATGACTGCCAGGACAGGGGAGAACAATCAAACAAGAAACTGGTTAATCGAAAGGTTAGGTTTTTCAAAGGTGCTTGGGGCTATGTGAACAGAATCGGAGTCAAATGTTTTGCCATTCCTTTAAACCAAATTTACTGAAAATATAAAAATTTACTTACATGTTGTAAAATCAATCAATGAAGCACACTCTTCTCTACCCTGTTAGCATCGGATTCAAAACTCAGGACAAGACTCCCGAGGTCGAGCGGGTCACATGGTACAATGGTGGGGCCTTCACAACAGGTGTGACGGACAATATAAGCCGATGGCCAACCTACCCCCTATGCCAACCAACCCCGCTCTCCCCTATTATTTATATAGCTTTGAATAGTAAAAAAATACACCAACGTATTACTTGGTGAAGTTTTCACGATGAAAATTGAAAAAAAAATAATTCAAGAAACTTTTAATTGAAAAAGAAAATTTGAATGATTTCAGCAAGTTCCTTTTGTTGAAACCGGCCGTTAAAATTGAAATAATAACCGGTTTTACCACAAATAGAGAGTAAACTAGTGACCAGGAAGAACGCTTCGATGGAGCTGGTGACTGGCTGGTAAAAATGGCATTTTTAATAGTGAAGGAGACACAATTACCGAACCAAACACAAAAACCTCCAATTGATTAAAACCACTATTTTATGTAAAATATTTCCATGCATAATAAATAAATGCATGCAGTGGTCAACATTTAATATATGAGAAATATCTACTTGAAATACAAACCCCTTTGTGAATACATACATCAAAGATTGAGTTATACCTTTAAATTTCAACCAATTACTCCATAGTACAGCCTATTACTTTATCAATTAAGGGGTTATTGATTTTTATTAATATTGTATTCCAGGAGGCAGAAGAGGAAATTGGAAAGTGCTCTCCAAAAAATTTAAAAAATATTTTATTGGAACAAATGTACGCAACTAATCTATCACAAATTTTCTAGTTAGTATAGAACTATAACCTCATAAAACGGAACGGTTGGGGACCGGGCCATTTTTTCTTTAAAGGGAGGGTTATTAAAAAAAGTAAGAAAAAAACATGGGTCAGAGTTATTTATTTGGAAGGAGTGCGTACACACAATATATAGTAAACTAAAATAATTTGATATGATATTCCTAATGCGAGATCACTTTCACCTTATCTGATAGTGTTAGCACACTTCCAAACATTTTAAATTAATGTACTTAGGGCTTCTAAAGAGCTACTGATCTGATAGAAGGAAAAAACTAAAATATGCACCTTTAAAAGGGGGAAAAATACATCGAGGAAATCACCAGAAACTGTAAAAATTCGCAGAAAAATCAAGCTTTGAATTAAAAACAACAGAGCTTAATGATCCCAGGATTCGCAGATCAACAGAAATAATTTTTCCAATATTAAGAGGGTCTCTCCGTTTAGTTGTAACAAAACTATCCATTTCCGTTGTTTAGAATTTCTGAGTATGGTGTGTAAATTCTTTCTCTGAGAAAATTAGGACTTTCGAAACTTTCCAAGAAGAAGAAAGCTCAACCAAGATTTCCAGTTAAAAAGAGGCTCCGCTTATGAGAGGTTATACTGTACATTAGTTAGAATTACATTAGACTTGCATTAAATTCATATACATAAAATTTAATGCAATTCTTATATGCCTTTTGTTGATAATTTTTTTTCTTCTACCGACCAATCGTTTACCACTCCCAATTTTTTTTCCTGTTTCCTCCCCTGTTTTGTTCTACGATTTTATTCCTTGTTTCCATGTTGCCTCGTTTCGAGGGGGGATTTTGTAAGCTAGCTTGCGCTCCCTTCAGCGATTATAATAAGCGGTTATTATAGGCGGTTGTTGGAGGGCTGTGATAATCAGGCTACAGCCAATTAGCAGTAATGAGAATCACATAATTACCCGGCCCGGCTGGTAGGTACAATGTGCGTGTGTGAGTTTGTCGGCAGCAAAATCTATTCAGCGTGTATGTTCCAGCAGCTAATCGAGTAGCAGCCGTCGTGTAAAACCGCACATCGATTCCAAGGGCAGCCTTGTCGGTTATAGTAAATAGCTGGGCTCTTTAGCAATATCCAACTCAAGTTCTTGCAGCTCTGTATTAGGCCTGCCTGAATAGCCCTGCATGCTTCTGATGTTTCGTTTAATTTATATGTGTTTGAATGTTGAAATGATTTTTAGGTCATATTTAGATCAATCTATCCTATATCAACAGACTGAAATACGTTAGCAAATCAGCAGTTGAGGCATGTAGATGGAAAAGTGCTAATTTTGAAGATATTGGTATCTAGATATTCTCACTGACCACATTTGAATAAGTACGGGGCACTTCATTTTCAGTTAAACCTTTATAGGTGATACAAGGTCAAAAAATATTTGACCCGTGTCCATAGCTTCCTGCCGAAGCTTACTAGGAGCTATGAACAATTATTTTTTATGTTTCATATACATAGTTTATTTTATTATTTCTGTACTATTCTATTCTTCTTCTTTCCTTTTTTCTTTTTTTTTTTGTGATTAGGGTTAATTCATAATTATCATCAAGAATCAATAATATAAGCGCAAAATTATAATTTTTTAATGTTATATGTTATGTTTTTTAATACTTCCCGAGCTAGTCGAACTCGTGTTTTAACCTATCATCATTGGTAAGAAGTGCGATCATGACTCTGGTGGTAAAGGCCTTCAAAATTATTTTTGAAAAAATCTGTTGCGTGCGCGCAACACACTACTTTCACTTACCAGCTTACTTAGATTAGAAATTGATGTGTTTGTTAATTGCCACCTCTCAAAGTCACACATTTTTCCGCATTGATTTCTTACTTTGTTTTTATTTGGTATATAAAAGACACTATTTTTTTTTATTATTAAATAAAAGATTTTACTTGTGATAATTCGGCATTGCAAGCATAATACTCCACCTCGACTGATTTAATAATTCTCTATGTAGTTGTTAAAAACTTCATTTAGTTACCATGAAACAAATAATCCATTAAATGAACAGAACGGCTTTAATTACGAACAATGGTATTTCTTAACAATTGGTCTTTTATGAGTTGACGGAATATTTTTCTTTTTTTCTCCTCTTGATTTTTTTGATATTTCATATTTAGCCATACCTTATTTTTAGGCGTGACGGGAGACAGTTAATTTCTTCATATAAACAAAAACAAAGGTCCTTTATAGGAAAACAAAAAGAGCCCTTTCCCCATTTAAGCCCCCTCAGAACATTTTAATAATGATAAAGCTTACCTGATACTAAAGAACACCTAATTTTCATTAAACATGACGAATTTGATAAAAATCGTTAAAGCCGTTTTTGAGATTAACGAAAAAAAGGTAAAAATTGGAAAAAAAAATTATAAAATAAAGTGCCCGCTCCGTTTGACCAATTTTGATGAAATGTTGGCTATCACATCTTTGGCATATACATACATCAAATACCCAGTTTGATCAAAATCGTTTAAGCCGTTTTTGAGTAAATAAAAAATATGTACACGTGAAATTGGTACAAAATTTATTAAGTAAAGTCCCCCCTCCGGTTGATCAATTTTAATGAAATTTTTACAGTCGTATCTCGGGTATATGCATACATCATATACCCAGTTTGATCAAAATCGTTAAGGCCGTTTTTGAGTAAATAAAAAAAACACGTGAAAATGATACAAAATTTATTAAGTAAAGTCCCCTCTCCGGTTAATCAATTTTGATGAAATTTTTACAGTCATATCACGGGCATATAAATAGATCAAATACTCAGTTTAATCAAAATCGTTAGAGCCGTTTTTTAGAAAATCGATAAAAACGTAAAAAGTTATTAAATAAAGTACCCCCTCCGTTTGAGCAATTTTGATGAAATTTTTGCTGTCACATCGCGGGCATATACCTACACTAAATACCCAATTTCAGGTTCCCACGGTTTATAGTTTTTGAGCTAGTCTGTTCACATACACACACACACACACACACACACACACACACAGACATACACACACACACACACACACAGACCATTTCGCGGGACTTGGTTATTTCGACTCAGAGGGTCCCAAAACGTGTATTTCCGTTGAAAACCGGAAGTCGAAATTTTTCACGATCGCAATACTAACACTTACTAAATATTTCATATATAGGTAAGTGAAAGTAATAACACTTACTAAATATTTCATATATAGGTAAGTGAAAGTAAAAAAGATATGGTTGTAGAAATTGTAATGAGGGGAAGCTACAATTTTCACTAGTCTCCGTGCGGAAGATTTTGGTTATGTCAGGAGTTTTAAAGAGGTTGGGAACCTCAGTGGCATTCTATTTTTACCAATTTTTCTGACATAGTAAAAATGTTGAAAAAAAATTGGAAAAATTTTGAAGTAGGATATTGCTGAGAACACGATTATGCTCCAGGGTGTCCCTGTTCGGTTGCTGTTTCAGCGGATTCCCTTAACGAGGCCATTGTGACCAAATGGAAAATTCGACGGGGGTAATCGGCTCCGGATAATCGCCACTTTATTATTCGCCGGAATAACTATTGTCGGGTCCTCTGCGTGCCCATGAATCAACAGCTCCCCGAGGCCTTTCTCTCTCTCTTGCTGTATTTGTTCGGTTCGGGGTAAAAGTGCTCGCCGGGGATAAATCCGAACGTTGGAAATAACAGATACCGCTGAAAACGGGAAAATGGAAAACAGCAGGCGGAAAACAGGCGAGATATCGCCCCGATACTAATGGTTGAAAACACAAAGTGTGTGTTTTATGGCCTGAGAGATGTGTTTGCAACGGTGGCTCCGTGTTTTACGGATGAGTGGTGAGAATAATAAATAACCGGTTATCGCTAACACTTATGTTCCAAACAAACACCCTCCCACCACTTTACCAGCGTCACGGGCAAAAATTACCGCGGTATAAGCTCTCTCTTTTCCTCTCTTCAGTTCATGTACTGGCCCTTTGTGATCCATTTAAAACAGAAACAGCTGTTGTTCTGCTACCATTTAACAGACCATGAAACTATTTCATATTATCAGATTTATGATAATTTACGGAATTCCATTAACCTTACATTATCCTAGTAGAGATGGATTCAGCAATTGCTAAACAAGATGTAACATTATTACAAGATGGAATTTCAATCTAAATTATGAGAAAAAATGAGTTAACCCTTTTAAGCCTGTCAGTTCGAGCGCTAAAGTCCCTGTGGCCTGTTGACTGATGTATCAGTTCCGCCAGTTTCAGCGTTAGAAAACTGAAACTGCAACATTCATAAATCGTAGGTAACAACTCGTAAAAAAAAAAAATCTTACATTATTTAAAAATGTTACAAAATAAACAGATATATAAAACATTAAATATATCATAAACACAGATATATCAGTGAAGAGGAAGGATTTGCTCTGCCTTGAACCGAGCTCTGTGGTGCAGTCGTTAGCATCCGCGCATGTAACGCGAGAGACTCGGGTACGACTCCCGGCGAAGCCAAATCTTTTCTCTTCAAAAATAAATTATTTTAAAACATTTACCATAACAGTATTTTTTTTTAATTTATATGTAAGTATGTCTACTTAGGTACGTTCCTACATGTATTTTTTTAATTTCATGATTAATAAAGGAGCATGGCGAGCAGACAAAATAGTCATCATTTTCTTATTCATATTTAGGACTAGTGCAGGACATATGAAAATTATTTTTACAGAATTAGCAATGGCATTTCTCCTACCTTGTTTCCAGCCCGTCCGGTATTTCCCAGTGACGAGTTTTATGGTTTTCTCAAACATTTCCTGGATCTGTAAACTAATTGACATGGGGTTCTTCACGGGTTTTTTCCAAATTAATTTTACCTACACCTTTAGAATAAAAATATGAATAAGGAGATAAAGAAGAGTAAATGTTGCAAAAAGTATTCAGGCCACATAGCCCGCACTACACTCGAACTACTCACTAGCTAAAGGATTAAGTCCTCGGGATATAAATATTGTTCTTTCTAACTTTATTAATCTCCAAAGAACAGCACTGATCCTGGTCCAGCATAAGCACCTTTAATAAACTCAACTCCCATGACCTTTAACTTTAGAGACAATTTATTTCTAGGCGAACTTTACTCTCGAATGTCTGACCCTTTCCCTTCTCACCCTCCCTTTCTTCCTTTCTGGACGTCTGACCCTCCCTCCACCCGATTTATTAAAAGGCAATAAGGGCCCCCCTAAATGTTTTGTCGGAGGAGTGTTTTTGTTACCTCGGCAGGGCAATTTGGGGTCTAATCAACTCCTCAGTCGGAAACAGTCGAGCTTTAGGTCGCTTCGTTGAGCTTCCCTTTGATCCTTTTCTTGTCTCAGCCTTCAGTGGTAAGGTTCTCCCCCTCCCTGATAATATATTCCTGTAATTTAATTCATTTATATATATATATATATATTCTTACGTTATATTATAGGATTATATTATTACGTTTAAGTTAATTAAATATAACAAAAATAAATTGGTAATTAAAAATGAAACCCGAAATCTGTATATCTCCTAGTTATACTCCTATAACATTTCTAAATTGGAAGGTCAGGAGGCCACTATCTACTATTCAGACTCTTCGAAAAAGTATTAAAAATAGAGGAGGAAGTAGATTGGAAATAGGTGGATCCGGTTGGATATTAAGTTTTATTAGGATTAGATATCTGGATTGGGCCATATTATCGATCTTATAATTATGAACCCATACAGGTAGATTAATAGTCAGGATAGGTAGAATAACTTAAGTATACTACCGATTGGACTAGCAAATAAATTTACTAGAATGACGGTGGAGAAATCAGTGAGTCCTTTTTTACCTTTATCTTATCCTTTATTTATTTTTATTTTTTTTGTGAGAATAAAAAAAACATCACTTTAAGTATTTCAAATTAATTTTTATATTAATTCCTTCTTCACTTTAATTTAAATAAAATAGTTTATTAGGAACAGGGTTGTACATAGAGAATGAAATGAGTCAGTATTATTATCTATTGAGCTTTCTGCTTATACACATGTATTTTTCAGGCATTTGCTCCATTTGAAAGATTTTTAAATAATTATTGTATAAAGAAGAAAACAATCAAAACAAGGACTTTGACCAGAAAAAAATATTTTGAAATAATTTAACTAAAAGTATATATTTTACGATTCAGTCTAATTCGAGGCCGTAAATATATTGAAAAATGAAATATAGGGATTTAAATCATAAAGTCGATATATCGCCGATCGATCGCATTTGATCGATGAAATTCTGTTATGGTATTTTAGCACCATTCACCCTCTATCGCTGTGAAAAAAATTAGAACCAACTATTGCCAATAACAGAATTTATATCAATTTAAATACTTTCTTTTCATAAATTACATAGTCAATGTGGATGAAATCAAAACGCATTTTCATCCAATAATTTTACAGCCATTCTTCTTATTCATAAAGTATGTTTGATGCATTAATATAAAAAGTAAAGCTCAATAGAAAAAAAATGAAATTTATTTTAATCAAAATCTATGTTCATCTATCTGATATTATTTCTTTTTTTACTGAGCTTTACTTTTAATTTTTTTCCGTTAAAATTCCTAACAAATAGGGTATTTTTAATTTAATTTTTTGGATTTTTTTCTTCATCAGACAATAATTATTTAAACATCTTTCAAATGGAGCAAGTGCCTAAAAAAATACATGTCTATAAGCAGACAGCTCAATAGATAATAATACTGACTCATTCCATTCTCTATGTGTAACCCTATACCTAATAAACTATTTTATTTAAATTTATGTGAAGAAAGAATTCATATAAAAATTAATTTATAATACTGTGAGTGATAGTATTTTTTTTTTTATTTTCACTGATAAAAGAAATGCCAAACTCATTAAAGAAAAAAGAATTATCTGATTATCTTCATTTGATTAGGAGTTATAGATATTTGGCCTCAAAATGACAAAATTTTCCCACTTTCTTTCAAATAATTTGATCACTACTGTAATTTATAATTCCATTTATACAAAACATTACAGTAATATAATAAAACAGGCACTAGATAAGGCTAGAACGATAATAAGTATAATATGGTAGTCATCAAACTGAATTGAAATTATATTTCAATTTCCACAATTTATTTTAAACATTAACAACCCAAGAATTTTTTTTTTTAATTATTATTATTTAGCTCACCAAATAAAATAATTTTGGAAAGTTCTTTTTCTGATTTAATTTCACAAGCAAATTCGCAACTTTTGAAATAAGTTTTTTTTATAAATTTTTATATCACCTATGTAATCTTCTCATCAATGTTTTAGAGGTCAACTCATTTATAGCATGTAACTAAAAAGACTAACTAAAATTCATGTCTGGCTTTGTCGTATTTTTGGAGTAGCTAATGCTTAAGCTCACAAATCATTCATTAACGCTGAAGGGTGCTTGTTAATAAGTCTCCGTTTATCCAATTATTTGTCTGGTGTGATTTGTTTATCAATCGTTAAGGGATTTTAGCGGTATATACTGGTCAAGTTTTCCCTATAAAATATTTTTGTTTTGAATATCCATATGACCTAATGCATTTATTGTAAAAATTAAATTTTTTATTTCGCCTCTAAAAAAACAAAATTGTATTATTCTATTTTGCTAAAATATGTAAAAAGTATGTTTTGTTTGATAAAACTTTCTAAGTTTTTGTTTTACATCAAACTTTATATTGGTTGTCTCAAAAAATAAATAAATAGATTTAGGTTACAAAACAGAAGCATATTTTTATATTTTGGTAAGTAAATTACTTAGGAATGATCAAAAAAAGTCTTGTTTTGCTAAGTGAGTTTTTTTTTTTTTTTTAAATTTATAAAATATTAATTTTCATTCGAATAAACGTTGAATGAAATGAAAAGCATCCATTGTCAAACTCATGAATATCATCGAAATGAGGTGAAAGAAAGGGTAATTAGAGAAATGTCACTGTTATTGAAAATTTCCAAATGAGTGAACGAAAGTCTGTGGAACCTTTCAGGCCATATGAAAAGCCATGTCATTTTCATAAATTGACAAATAAAGCGAAATGAAAATTTGAAAGGTCTTCAGTTCTTTAGCATTCCCTGTGTACCCTGATGTTTCAATTTTCATTATTTTATCATCCCTATCACATGTGTATTGAATTTAGTAATGAATAATTCAAAAGAGAAAATAAATTTTCGTCGATTTATTTCAAATAAAAGTGATTTTTTTTTGTATTTATTTTCCTAATCCTTAGGATGAAGAAAAAAAAAACATTTAAAGCATATGAATGGAATGTACCTTGAACCATCTTTATCACTGTCTTCATTAAAATATTATGGTTGTTAAAGTAAAGAGATCTCTCATCCAGCACTTTTTTTAACTCCTCCGGTATTCAATGGAATGTCAGGTATTCACTTTATTAAAATGTCCATTAAAATTTGTATATTTAGGCCATCTAATAGTTCGTGGATGACTGTATGTAGAATTTATTATTTGTTATTAACGCACAGTGCTTCGGTTATTATTTTAAGTCGTACACACACAATTTCAGTCGTAATAATTCTAGCCGGCTCCTTTGATGTTGTTGTATGTGGGACTTGTTTGCTGTATACCCTATATCTGTGAGGCACGTGTCCATGTAGGCTTAAGTAAATATAGGGTGTCCAAAAAGAGTATTCGGGGTTTGAAAGTTGAATAAAAGCTCAAATATAGAATATCAAGTAGGATGTTTAGGTTTTATTTAAACACAATGGACTGGAAATTTATTTAGAAAAAACAATATTGTCTAGGTGTTCACCATAACGCTGCTGGCACTCCTCGATTCTCAAATGCAGATTTCGAAAAAAAAGTAGATTGGCACATTTTTCCTGAGATTGCCGTCATTTCTGTTCTGATATTTTTCTTCAATGCGTTAGATTCGCCGGTTTCTTTTCGTGTACCCTACTTTTCAGGTATCCCCACATAAAGAAGTCAAGAGGACTGAGATCGGGACTCCTGGGAGGCTTGCTAATGGTGCCTCTACGAGAAATCACTTTGTTTTGGAATAATTCGTTTACCGTAGCAATTGATAAGTCTCACGTATGGCAAGTGGCCCCGTCTTGCTAAAATCATGTTCTAGAGTTATATCCTTCAAACCTGGGAGGCACTTGTCCATGTAGGCTTAAGTAAATAGAGGGTGTCCAAAAAGAGTATTCGGGGTTTGAAAGTTGAATAAAAGCTCAAATATAGAATATCAAGTAGGATGTTTAGGTTTTATTTAAACACAATGAACTGGAAATTTATTTAGAAAAAACAATATTGTCTAGGTGTCCACCATAACGCTGCTGGCACTCCTCGAATCTCAAACGCAGATTTCGAAAAACGCGTTGACACATTTTTCCTAAGATTGCCGTCATTTCTGTTCTGATATTTTTCTTCAATGCGTTAGATTCGCCGGTTTCTTTTCGTATACCCTACTTTTCAGGTTTCCCCACAGAAAGAAGTCAAGAGGACTGAGATCGGGACTCCTGGGAGGCCAGCTAATGGTGCCTCTACGAGAAATCACTTTGTTTTGGAATAATTCGTTTACCTTAGCAATTGATAAGTCTCAAGTATGGCAAGTGTTCCCGTCTTGCTGAAATCATGTTCTAGAGTTATATCCTTGTAAGTTCTTGGGCCAAAAACCTCTTATCATTTCATAGTAACGCTCACTATTTACAGTACTATTTACTGCGTTTAAGATTTGAGGAACGCCAGCAGCGTTATGGTGGACACCTAGACAATATTGTTTTTTCCAAATAAATTTCCAGTTCATTGTGTTTAAATAAAACGTAAACATCCTACTTGATATTCTATATTTGAGATTATATTCAACTTTCAAACCCCGAATACTCCTTTTGGACACCCTGTACTTACTTATAAAGGGTTATTCAGTGATTCTGACCACAATTTTCAAACAGAAATGATGAAGTAAAGTAAATAATAAATAATACTAGCTAATCCGCGTGAAGCATTCGCACTCTAAGCTACTTAAATTCCACTTAATCAAAGTACAAACCGTACATTTAGTATCGTTTAGTGCGTCATGGGCATAGGTGAGGGTTAAAGTAAAGAATGGATTTGTTTAAACTGTAGATTATTTATTTCTTGAAACTCTGAAATTGCTTTACTTCTTTATCAGGCTAGAAGACGGTATACTTTAATACACATATAGGTTTCACGGAAAGCGAGTGCGCAGATTTCTGTTGAATGAACTCGATGTTTTTGCTTGTAACTCGCAAACGATGGTGACAATAGGAAAACTGCATATGACCACAAATGTTCGTCTCGACAAACTGAAAAAAATGACAACTACGAAAAAGCCCTGTGAACATTTTGAATTTTCTGCTGAGAATTGCAGTTTTTGCTTTCAACTCGCAAACGAAGGAGTTAATCTGTGTGTGTGTGTGTCTGTGTGTGTGAACGGACTAGCTCAAAAACTATAAACCGTGCGAACCTGAAATTTGGTATTTAGTGTAGGTATATACCCGCGATGTGACAGCAAAAATTTCATCCATATTGGTCAAAGGGAGGGGGTACATTATTTAATAACTTTTTAGGTCTTTTTCGATTTTCTCAAAAATGGCTCTAACGATTTTGATTAAACTGAGTATTTGATGTACTAATATGCCAGAGATATGACTGTAAAAATTTCATCAAAATTGATTAACCGGAGGGGGGACTTTACTTAAAAAATTTCGTATCATTTTCACGTGTTTTTTTTATTTACTCAAAAACGGCTTTAACGATTTTGATCAAACTGGGTATTTGATGTATTTATATGCCCGAGATATGACTGTAGAAATTTCATCAAAATTGATTAACCGGAGGGGGGACTTTACTTAATAAATTTCGTATCATTTTCACGTGCTTTTTTTATTTACTCAAAAACGGCTTTAACGATTTTGATCAAACTGGGTATTTGATGTATTTATATGCCCGAGATATGACTGTAGAAATTTCATCAAAATTGATTAACCGGAGGGTGGACTTTACTTAATAAATTTTGTATCATTTTCACGTGTTTTTTTTTATTTACTCAAAAACGGCTTTAACGATTTTTATCAAACTGGGTATTTGATGTATTTATATGCCCGAGATATGACTGGAAAAATTTCATCAAAATTGATTAACCGGAGGGGGGACTTTACTTAATAAATTTTGTATCATTTGCACGTGTTTTTTTAATTACTCAAAAACGGCTTTAACGATTTTGTTCAAACTGGGTATTTGATGTATTTATATGCCCGAGATATGACTGTAAAAATTTCATCAAAATTGATTAAACGGAGGGGGGACTTTACTTAATAAATTTTGTATCATTCGCACGTGTTTTTTTAATTACTCAAAAACGGCTTTAACGATTTTGTTCAAACTGGGTATTTGACGTATGTATATGTTAAAGATGTGATAGCCCGCATTTCATCAAAATTTCTCAAACGGAGGGGGCACTTTATTTTTTAACTATTTTTGCAATTTTTACCTTTTTTTCGATTTTCTCAGAAACGGCTTTAACGATTTTCATCAAATTCGTCATGTTTAATGAAAATTAGGTGTTCTTTAATATCAGGTAAGCTTTATCATTATTAAAATGTTCTGGGGGGCTTAAATGGCGTAGGGGCCTTTTTTGTTTGTTTGTTTTTGTTTCCTATGAAGTATCTTTGTTTTTGTTTATATGGAGAAATAAACTGTCTCTCATTATGCCTAAAAATAAAAAATGGCTAAATATGAGATATGATAAAAACCAAGTAAACATATAGAGGAGAAAAAAAGAAAAATATTCAGTTAACTCATAAAACACGTTGAGCCCACGCAGGACGCTTTTAATGACAGACCATTGTTCATAATTAATGCCCTTCATTAATGATTTGTTCATCATCATTTGTTCATGATCATGGAAATGATTTGTTTCATGGGAAATAAATGAAATATTCAACAAGTACATAGAGAATTATAAAATCAGTCGACTTGGAGTATTATGCTTGCATTGCCGAATTATCTCAAGTAAAAACTTTTATTTAATAATAAAAGAAATTAGTGTTTGTTATAGAGCAAATGAAAACAAAAATAAGAAATGAATGTGGAAAAATGTGTAAGAAGTGGCATTAACTGAGTGAGAAGTGGCATTAACACAACTCATTAATTTCTTATCTAAGTTGGTAAGTGAAAGTTGTGTGTTGCGCGCACGCACCAGATTTTTTTTTTTAATGCACCTCTGAGACATTAAGAGTTCAAAAGTGGAATAAATAAATCAGCCCAAATGACTGTTTGTAACGTTGTTATTTTTTTCAACTCTTGTTTATATTGTTTGACATTTTAGTTTTATAATTTCGTATTAATAAAATCATTTAAACCCAGTCTTAAAATTTATCAATAATAAACTAAATTAATGTTGGTATAAATGGGTTAATTTCAGCCTTTTGGCCTTTTTCATTTTAACATGCGAGCCCGATAAGATATTGTCCGTCAAAGCAATGAAATTGTGAGAATACATGCAGCATATTTTTATATATTATTTAGAAAGCATTTTTATTTATTTTTTTTATTTTTATAAGTATATTATAAAAAAATGTACATTCAGCAAAATAATTTATGTCTGACGTTTAATTAGTTTAGCTGCTACTCCATCCCACCTAAATTGATCCAAATCCTGTAATAAAATCATCGCGATACCGAGTAAAACGCTAGGGATCCATATTTGGGGAGATATAACTGGAAGGAAGTTGAACATTAGCGCCCTGGCTTGATTGCTCAGACCGGGAGTCTACTGGAGCTTATTAGTTTAGTAGCGTGTCTGGAGGAGTCTATCTTGAGACCCTAACTTGACGTGCAATATGGTTAATCTTATATATTTCCAAGCAGGTGTGCTTCTACCCCCTATCACCGCCTCTTCAACCTCAATCCAATTCGTATTGCTTATTATGCTATTTATTTATGCTTAGAGCCTAATTAAGATAGCTTCAAGAAAAAATAAAAAAACATCATTATTTACAACTAAAATAAAAATTTCATAACTCGGACCAGATTATGTATAAGTTAGTGTTTGGTTTGTTCAGAATGAATATTTGTCAAAGAAAAGTTAAGAGGAAACTAATACAGAATGAAATAAGCTGGTTTTATTAATAAATACAGCAAGAATAATTTACAACAAACGTATAACCTACTTAAGGTCTGGCCACACATGTCCGCACCGGATCCGCACCGTAGCAATAATATAGGTTATGTTCAGAATATTTTTAATTTAACTTACATATTACCTTTAGTTATGCTTAAAGTGGCCTGTGTCTGACATGTGTGGCCTGAACTTTAGGCATAACTAAAGGTAATATGTAAGTTAAATTAAAAATATTCTGAACATAACCTATATTATTGCTACGGTGCGGATCCGGTGCGGACATGTGTGGCCAGACCCTTAATCGTAATTCTTATCTAACAACACATGTTTTTATTAGTGAAAAAGAAACGTTAAATTAAATACCTACGTACTCCTGTCTTAACTCCCCCCTTCCAGTTTACGAACATTCTTCGTAAACTCCTACAGGTCTGTTTTAATATACAGGAGTGAGAAAGATCTGTACTTAAGCTATAATAAATACAATTAAAAAAAAATACAATAATTAGGAAATAGAAAAAGAAAAAACAGAAAGTGGTTTATGTCGAACCCCAAAATAAAAATTCTAAGCGAAATAAACAAAACTAAGTAATAAGGAAAAATAAAATGGTTCGTCCTCTATCTATAAAAAGTTCCGTAATCCATCGAAGAGATCACTCTGGGCAACTATAGCTTCTCTATTGGAACCTTTAATTGTTCGATGTGCACTGTTCTCCGTTTCTTGGGTTCTTTCATACTCTCGATAGTCACGACGTTATGCTCGCGGATGGAGACCACCCTGAATGGCCCTTCGTACCTCACCAACTCCTTGCCCCTATTAGACACCTTTCTCCTGTATACTACCGTCCCAATTTTAACATCGCCCATTACATCCCGGGCCCTCAAATTTTCTTTCGCTACCCTTTTGCTCTTTTCCAGGTCCATTTTCTCCCCAACCTTAATCAACCCTGCCCTATTATTGATTACGCATTTAGACAGTTCTTCATTTATTGTCGTTGCCATAATATTTCTACAGCGAACTCGGAGTCCAAAAAGAATCTCGAAAGGTCACTCGATCTCCCGGGTTTCGGCACCAGTTAGTGTTTGGTTTGTTCAGAATAAATATTTGTCAAAGAAAAGTTAAGAGGAAACTAATACAGAATGAAATAGGCTGGTTTTATTAATAAATACAGCAAGAATAATTTACAACAAACGTATAACCTACTTAATCGTAATTCTTATCTAACAACACATGTTTTTATTAGTGAAAAAGAAACGTTAAATTAAATACCTACGTACTCCTGTCTTAACTTATATACATATTTTTTTCCACAGATAGTTTTTCGTTTAGAGCATTATGAAAGCAAATAGAGGCTATTTGAATTTCCATATTTGAATGTTTCTTATACATATTATATTGTAACACTTCTATGGGTTGAAGAATATTCATTTAAAAAAGTATATAGTTATCAATGCCAACAAATTAATAAAACTTAAATACTTGAGCAGCTTACAAACATGATAACGTTATAACACACAATCATATGACTTGAGCTACACAGTCAAGACACAGACTTCTACTACTTGTTCAGTCACTCGCTCCTTATATATAATCGTAAATAGTCAGGTCTGGAAGTTCCAGAACAAGGTGGACAGTTCTACGCCAGCGTGGACTTGTACGAAAGATCTAGACCCAAACAGTTCGTTTCAACCGCTTATTGTGTTCCAACAAACGGTCTGGGATTTGAAATCATGTTTTTTTTTTTTTGTATTTTTTTATTTAACGATTTAACGTTACACTATATATATATATTTAGTAAAAAATAAAATTCATATTGAATAAAAATAATTAGAATTAGCTGAAAAAAATTAGTTATACCCGAAAACATGAAATTCAGAGAATATTGGAATAGAATGATAGCCTATGGTCTTGTTAAGATGTTTTGATAAGGAAATTAGAAGGCTCTTAACAAACTAAAGCGTGTTCAAAAAGGGAAAATTAAATAAATAAATTATTTTCGTAAAATAAATTTCTTCTTTATTTACAAGGATTAAATGAGAACTAACAATAGAAAAAAAGAAAAAAACTCACGTTAACAATGACTTGATAACTATGTAAAAGTTGTCCAATTAAATGCAGCACAAAAATAATTTCTTGGTTATCATAACCTTCTTCCAAAACAGCAATGAAGATAGTGGTGATAACAGCCTTTTTCTAATACTAGTGTTTACGAGCAGTGTTAGCCAGTATACCCCAGCAATTATCAACATCCATGCAAGTAGTTGGTAATTAGTAATTTGGGGTAACCTGAAAAACCTGAAAAAATTACCAAGCTGCTGGTATCAAGGCAGAGCAGGCACTGTCTATTCGAGCCACATTTCAGATGATCGATTACTGGCTGCTCGATCGATTTCGAAAATCGCAGTCGAACGGTTATGCCGCTACATCACTCCCCCCCTGGATGACGGAGTCACAACAGAAGGGCTGCTTCTTCTTTACTAGTCTTCCCGAGCGGGTCCTGACTTGAGTTTTTCCTTGCGGTGTAGGTGGTTCGTCTTCTGCCGTTGCTGGTTCTTTGGCCGATGTTTCGAATGTGACCGATCGTGGTAAGGGTGTGGATGGTAGTTGATAGCTGGTAGGATCTACCTTGCGAGGTTCGTCTTCAGCCAGGAGATATGCCGGCTTAATGCGGTCGATTGAGATGGTGAGTTCACTATCTCTCATTAAGATAGTAAAAAGTTTATCTCCACGACGTAAGACCTTATGCGGGCCGGAATAAGGCGGCGTTAATGGCTGCTTGACAGCATCTTCCCTCAAGAAGACATGAGAACAAGTGCTAAGGTCTTTATGCTGAAATGTGCGGCGGTGATGAATCTCCCGAGAGCTAGCAGGTTTTAAGCGTGAGAGGTCTTCTTTAAGTTGTTGGAGGGCGACAATGGGCTCTGCCTCCTTCGTAGGTTCGTCAAAAAAATCGCCAGGCAACCGTAACGCCTGTCCATAAACTGCCTCAGCTACGCTGGCTTCCATGTCCTCACGGAAGGTCGAACGTAGTCCAAGGAGGACTGTAGGTAGAACTTGCGTCCAGCGAGTAGAGGAGAGATGAGCGATAAGTGCTGCCTTTAAACAACGATGCCACCTCTCGACGCAACCGTTGCTTTGGGGATGGTAGGCTGTCGTCCTGATCTTTTTAATCCCTAAGAGAGCGTTCAGCCGTTGAAAAAGCTCTGCTTCAAACTGTCGTCCTTGATCGGTGGTGATTCGCTGAGGTGTTCCGAAACGGGCGACCCATGAGGCATAGAATGTCTGCGAGATCGTGGTTGCACTGATGTCGCTAATGGGTATAGCCTCGGGCCATCTTGTAGCTCGATCCACCATCGTAAGTAGATACCTCATCCCGTCCGATGGTAAAAGAGGGCCTACAATATCTAGGTGCAGGTGCTGAAACCTGAAAGCTGGTTTGAAAGTTCCTAGAGGAGAGATGGTGTGCTTGTGAATTTTGCTTCTCTGGCACGCAATACAAGTTTTAGTCCACTTACCAATGTCGATGTTCATCCCTGGCCAGAAATAGCGCTGAGAGATGATCTTCCTTGATGATTTCACACCTGGGTGGCTAAGGTGGTGCAATCGGTCGAATGCGGAACGTCGAAACGGCTGTGGTAGATAAGGCCTTGCTCTGTTGGTTGACATTTCACAAAGAAGAGTCTGGTTGGTCCCGGGTAATTCGATCAGCTTCATCTGCAAACGTGGGTTCTTCCTGAGTTCTTCTACGCTCTGATCCTGCTTCTGCGCTTCTGACAGTCCGCCGAGATCTTCAGTTAGTTCGATTTGCTCGATACGGGATAGAGAGTCAGCAACTACATTTTCCTGACCAGGTAGGTGAGCTATATCAGTAGAAAACTGACTGATGTAGTTAAGTTGGCGAATTCGTCGAGGATCAGCTGTATCCTGCTTTTGACTAAATGCATGGGTCAGAGGTTTATGATCCGTGACGATGCGGAAGTGCAATCCCTCCAAGAGTGGCCGGAAGTATTTGACCGCTTCATAAATGGCTAATAACTCCCGGTCATACGTCGAGTAGTTTTTCTGAGTCTCGGTGAGTGCCCTGGAAAAGAAACCGAGAGGCTGCCAGGATCCATCTTCTTTCTTCTGCTGCAGAGCTGCACCAATCCCACGATCAGAGGCATCACAAACTAAGGAAAGATAACCTTTGGCTGATGGATGAGCAAGAATAGCCGCTTCCGCTAGGCTCTTCTTACTCTTCTCGAAAGCTGCAATTGTTTCTTCATCCCAATGAATTGGAGTTTTGACATTACGCTTGGCATTGTGTGTCAAGGCATTAAGTGGAGCTTGAATAGTTCCAGCATTAGGGAGACATCTTCTGTAAAAATTTAACATGCCCAAGAAAGTTCGAAGCTGTGAGATAGTTTCTGGGCGAGGGTAGTCAAGAATAGCTTGAACTTTAGACGGGAGAGGTCTTATGCCATTGCAGTCCTCGTGATATCCAAGGAATTCAACTTCTGAACGTCCAAATACACATTTGGAAACATTTAGAGAGAGACCTGCAGCGTCGAACCGGATGAAAACTTCCTTCAGATGCTTATCGTGCTCTTCTTTGCTTCTGGATGCCACGATAAGATCGTCGATGTACGGAAAGACGAATGGAAGGCCACGGAGAACGTCGTCAACAAGACTTTGAAACGTTTGAGCGGCATTGCGAAGTCCAAATGTCATCCGCAGGTACTCGTAGAGTCCGAAGGGTGTTGTCACAGCGGTCTTCTCCACGTCCTTTTCTGCCATTGGAATTTGATGATAAGCCCTTATAACGTCTAAGGTTGAAAAATAGCTGCATCCATCGAGATGAGAAGTAAAATCGATGATGTTGGGAACAGGGTACTTGTCCGGTACTGTTTGCGCATTAAGTCTGCGGTAATCGCCACACACACGTATTCCTCCGTCCTTCTTGGTAACTACGTGTATCGGGCTTGACCAGGGGCTCTTGGAAGGTCGAATTATTCCTTCTTCTAGCATGAGCTCGAACTCTTTCTTCACAGCCTTTAGCTTTTCTGGAAGTAATCTTCTTGATTTGCTGGTAACGGGCCGGCCTGTCGTCTCTATGTGATGTTCCACGCGTGAGCGAGATACTCCTTTAATAGGGGATGACCGTGTTAAGTTAGGAAAATCCTTGAGCAGGTGAGCATACGGGCAATCACTAGGAATAGTAGAGATTGATGGTGCTGAAACGGATGAAACCCTTCCTAGGCTCGTAAGTCCAGTATGCTGGTCGACTAAACGCTTCCGACGAAGATCCACGAAGAAAATGCGGTGGAGTCCCAAGTCCAGTTGAAGTTTCTTTTCACCGTAAGTTGAAATCGGAGAGTTGTTAGCTGCAATCAGTTTGTATTCTGTAGCCATCCGATGAACTTTAGGATTCCTCGGTAATAGAGATATCGAGGCGCCAGTATCGATGAGGAACTGTAACCTTGACCGCTTATCTTCCATGAAAAGGCGGCGTTGAGGTTGAGTAGTGACGGCAGCCGCTTCATCCGTCACCACATTTAGTTTTCCGCCGGCTCCCAGTCGCAAGGCTTGACGCATTTCTTTGCCTTAACATTGAACCTGCGATGGTAGTAACATAGATTTCTTCCCCCTGACGAAGATCTAGATGTTGAAGTTCCTCTGGAGTTCCGTCGTTCGGTGCTTCTTCCTCCGGTCCTCTGCTGTTTCAGCTCTGCTACTTCCTTTCGAAGTTTACGAATTTCTTCACGCAAAGAATCTAAAGAGAGGCTCGGTGATGGATTATGGTGTACGGGCATTATCTCCGTTGGTGCTTCAACTTCTACTATCCTATCAGCCATAGCTGTCAAGGCATCGGAGTCCTCTTTCTGCGAAGAAACAGCGAGAATCTGCTGAACGCGAGGAGGTAAGTTCCTCAGCCATAACGTGCGTACTACTTCTGCACTTACCTTGGTACCTGCCAGCTGCAACATCTGTCGGTACAGTTGTGACGGTCGCTGATTACCTAGCTGCGTTTCCTCCAACAGTTTTCGAATTCTTCTGGTCTCTGATTCACCATAGAGCGAAACTAGGCGATCTTTAACCTTAGTATAGGGATCAGGGTCAGTTGAATCTAGAAGATCCTCGACTTGAGTAAGCACGTCAAGTTCGAGTACTCCTATAACGCACTGAAATCTAATTTGAGGCGAAGAAACACGAGAAGTTGTGAATATCGCATCGGCTTGCCTAAACCATAACGCTGGGTTAGTCTTGTAGAACCCGGGAAGCCTACCTGCTGTACCGTTAAACGCTGAAATTTGCTCCATCTGCTGTGAAGACTGTTGTGCCGTAGAGTCAGTCATCACGTCGGGGTCACCAGTTGTTAAGATGTTTTGATAAGGAAATTAGAAGGCTCTTAACAAACTAAAGCGTGTTCAAAAAGGGAAAATTAAATAAATAAATTATTTTCGTAAAATAAATTTCTTCTTTATTTACAAGGATTAAATGAGAACTAACAATAGAAAAAAAGAAAAAAACTCACGTTAACAATGACTTGATAACTATGTAAAAGTTGTCCAATTAAATGCAGCACAAAAATAATTTCTTGGTTATCATAACCTTCTTCCAAAACAGCAATGAAGATAGTGGTGATAACAGCCTTTTTCTAATACTAGTGTTTACGAGCAGTGTTAGCCAGTATACCCCAGCAATTATCAACATCCATGCAAGTAGTTGGTAATTAGTAATTTGGGGTAACCTGAAAAACCTGAAAAAATTACCAAGCTGCTGGTATCAAGGCAGAGCAGGCACTGTCTATTCGAGCCACATTTCAGATGATCGATTACTGGCTGCTCGATCGATTTCGAAAATCGCAGTCGAACGGTTATGCCGCTACAGTCTCATACCAAAGAGGTCATTCCATCTAACATCAACACACTTTCTTCCTACGCCATCTCAGATTTTAATGAAATATGGTACATAGGACTAAAAAACAGCATTGCTGTCCCATCCTAATTTTTATAAAACTTATTAATGACGATATTATGAAATCTACTGATTTTTTTTTAGATTTTTAAAAAGTGCTCTTTTTGAAAATTTCAAATTTGAAATTTTGATTAATGGCATAAATTTTAACTCTTTTTCATACCTAGAAGAGCTGCAATTTTAATTTAAAGATGATGCGACAGGTCAAAATTGTTCGTTTTTCAATGAGATTACATAGCTATATTTTGAAAGCTGTTGGAGATATTGAGATGATTTTTTTTTTCATTTAAATCTGAATTGGTGAAGGAGAAAAGTGTGTTGATATAAGATGAAATGACCCCTATGGTATGAGACGGATGTTTGGTAAATTTGGTTTACCGCGAAAGACTGTAGTTACCAAATTTTTTTTTTTAATTCTGGGTTAATCCACATTAAACAGGTGTATGATAAGACGTGACCCTGTAAGATTTTTTTTTTTTTATATGTAAAATCTGTAAATAAAAAAAAAACTTTTGCCAGACATGTAAAAAATGTTACAAAAAAGTAAAAATACCACTGAACAATAAAAAAAAAAAAAGCATAGGAATGAATAATTACTATTATAAATGTAAGCATTCTTTTATCTAGAAAATTCATTTTGGGAGTAAACGGGTTTCTAATTTATACTTCACTAGCTACCAAGTTAATCATAGCTATACCATAATTATATATCTCGTTATACAAAATGTTGGAAAAGCCAGGCATGAAATGGAACTGTCAGGAGTGAGTGGCAGGCCGGAAAATTTCCACCGCTCCTACCCCTTCCACTTTCCCAAACTGAGCTGGAAGAAAATCCCGGATGTGTGAGGGAAAACTCGGAATTGTTTGGTCTCTGGCTGACCGAGCTTGCTTTGGTAGTCCGACAGTTAGGGACGAACAATAGCGGATTCGGCCCACTTTAATCCAACTTTCGCCTCCTGCTATTCACTATGTTCAACAGCTCCTAGCGGTCAAAGTATTGAGTATTCAGGGTCGAGGAAAATTTATGGTTTAACTCAAACATACCTCCATTTTTTTGGATAATATTATCTTGACTTAAAGAATACCGACTACTATTAAAGATACTACTACTTATAGAATACCGACACGCCTATTGTAGTAGGGATTCCCATACGCAGCAGCAAGGTCAAGGCGATTTGTGGACAAAAAAAAAAAAGAAAAGAAAAATATGAAATAAAAATTTCTTTTATAACACTCAAATAAATACAAGGGGAGGGTATAAGGGTAACCAAATAAATACAAAAAAATACGATATATGGTAGGACCCTTATTATCCTTATGAGGTTTCCGGTAACTATTACTCCAATTCATATTCTAGGTACGATATTGCTTTCAAGTCTTCCTAGGAAACTCATACTCTGGCCTGTTTGACTACAAAACAAAATATTTTCAATTGTGATTTAGTCTCCATTTAAATACGAACTAACAAAATGTCGCAAAAAAGAAAACCTGTCGTTTCAATGCTTCAACAGAAATTAACCATTATAAACCGAGTAGAAAAAGGAGGAAGTGTCAAAAGATTGTCAGCTGAATTAGGAATCGGCAATCAAACTGTTCGTTATATTTTTAAGAAGAAAAAAGACATTTCCGACTTCGTATCGTTGTCGGCCCAAACATCGTGTCCTCGGAAAATAATGAAGAACTCTACATTAAAAGATGTAGAAGAACTGTCTAACAGTGGTTCATTAAAAAACGCGCTGAAAGAGTTCGTTTGTTACTTCTGTTCGTTTAATAAACGTGATTTTCTGCACAGTTTTTTTTTTTTAATTAACCTTCTTTTCTTTCACATTAAGTCAAAAAATGTTATGATTCGATTATCCGGGGTTTTCGATTATCCGTGGTCCCCCATACCCATCATTATCCCGGATAAAGGAGGTTCGAGTGTATATGTATATAGTATTTCCCTAATATTTATGTTGAAGAAATAATATATAAAAAAAATTACTAATGCATTTTTTGACATTTTGCAGATGGTCCACGAAATCGGTCTACCCGCGGCATTGCCACCCAATTCTGCGGATAATTGGGAGTTACTATATCTGTTATCGAAAAACATCATAATAAATATAAAAATATTCAAAACTGAATTGGATAATCACAAATTACTTTTGAATCAAGATCATTTGTTGCAGATAATATTTCTTATTGAATAATATTGATTCACAACTACCAAACACGCTTTCATTTGCATAATTTTTTTTTTCAGCTCCATTTTTACTTTCAGTTGAATATCTACTATCAGTATATTTTATGGTTTGAACGGACCAAGTAATGACATGTTAGTACCTCTTGCATGTCTTGTTGCAATTACTTCGGTTTATAATGGGAGATCTCCCGTCAAATGCCTTTTCAATCTCCAGTTTACCTGCCTTTATATTATAGTTCTGTTTTTTTTTACTAAGATACACTATTTATTTTTTTACAAAGAAACATTAGTTTTTTTTTGACAAAGTAATTCTAGTTTAAAGTTTGGGAAAAGAGCGGATTTTTTCCTCACTCGATATAAGTATCTCGTTCTTTATCGGTCATTTGGGGGCAAGTTGCTTAGGCTGATTACAATTATTCTGATTACGAGTACATGATAATTCCGGCGGCTAATTTCCCTTGTTCTGGGTGATGAGTATCGCCGCTTCGATTTGGGTATAAAAATGGAGAGATCTCTTATCCAGCTAAGACTGATGTCTTCCAATGAGATTCCTGGAATGGAGTTGTACTGGAATGGTACGGTTTACAAGCTGCAGTGGTGTAACCAGCGAGGACCGGACACGTTGGCTCACCTCATCTTCGAGTGCCCGGTCTACCAGTTTCTAAGAACTCAATCTTCAAGGCTTAAATCTTTAGATAATAAAGATCCAGTGATGTAAAACTATCGGTACTATTTATAGTTTTTAAAGTGATAGCCTCTGCCTCTAAGCACCATTGTACTATACAATTCATGGAAATAAAAAATAAAAAAATTTAACAGTGTAATTTTATTTATTTTTTTTTAACAAAAAGTGCTTATCTACGCTGTAAAAAAATATGAACTCCACGCAAAAAATATAAGACATAAAAATTGTACGGTATGCTCATACACATTTCCTTTTACTTCAAAAACTTGTCATGGAGCAAGATCACTTTCTGTGTCCTTTCTTGATATTTGGGACTTTTTGGCGCAAATCTTTATTCAAATTTATCATCTGTTGTAGGTAGCGTTCCGTATTAACAGTTTCCCCAGGTTTCAGCAGCTCATAGTAGGTAACACCCATCTGATCACACCAGACATAGAGCATTTTCTTCCTCTCCAAGCGATGCCGATGGTTCACCAGGAGTTACCCAGGATTTTTTTCGCTTAGGATTCTCGAAGTAAATTCACTTTTAATCACCAGTCACAATTTGATGAAGAAATGACTTTTTTTTGTGTACCTGGCGAGGAGCATTTGCCATGAGGTTTTTCGAGCTTCCTGCTGCCTGTCATTCAGTTGGTGAGGTACCCATTTTCCGACCTTCTGGATCTTTTCTATGCCTTTTAAACAAATGGAGACGGTGTCACATGTAATAATTGTCCAACAAACGCTTCCGAATCATCGTTTTCAAAGTTTTTTTTTTTTGTGGTTTTCCACGGTCTTTGTTTCTTTTATCGAAATCCATCTTTAAATTTTTTGAACCAATCGAACCATTGAGATTTGCCTAGGGCATGCTCCCCGTAAGCTTCAACAAGCATCCTATGTGATAATGCTCCAATTTTTTTCAGAAGAAAACGGAAAATAAATGCTGTCCGCAAATCTTGATTTGTTGGCACAAAAGTCGACATGTTCAACGCCACTAAAAACACGGTTATAGAATGAAACTGATGTTGGTATCAATTGGATCTCTTTATTAAATGTAGGCAAAAGCAGATAACACCACTGACGGATTAGTTAGAAGATTATATTGACTGCTAACTCGTATCATTGGCGAATTCCGGTTTCATATTTACACACCTGGTACATTTTCTTTGACCTTTTGATAAAGCTTTTATTCCTTGCAGTTACGACTAAGCTTGAAACTGATAAAAATGATTTCAAGGTATAATGGAACCCATCCTCTATTCACAGCAATGTTCCCTTTTATATTCCATTTTTACCCATTTCTTTCCCCTAATATAAAAGGAAAGAAAAAAATAGAAATGGAAACGTGCATAATTGCTCCTATGGTCCCAAATGATAAATTCTACTCTTCTACTCCCCCTGTCATCACTTCATACTATCGATATTATCGATAGTTTTAGGTCCGATACTATCGAAACTATCGATAACGGAGATATCATTAGTTTTACATCACTATAAAGAACAGATCATCTTTGTTTATTAAATCCTACAGAAGGACATTAATTATCAAATATGTTTTACTATGTTACTGGTTATTGTTAAAAAGTAATTTTTATAATAAATAAAAGTGGTTCCTATTATTAGAAATCAAGTTTTTTTATTTTCTTTCAACTTTCTTTAATATCTATTCTAAACACATTTGATTCTACTTTCAATTTTTCTCTCCTGAAAAATCATGTTTTTTAAATATGGTGTTGTTTAAAGAAATAAGAGACAATTTTATCAATTCAATGAAAAACCCCCTATAGGGAAATTTATTTATTTATTTATATATAATTTCGGGCTTTTCGACCACCTGGGTCATTCTCGCCCTATAATACAAATTTAAAATTTTCAATAAAATTAAAATGCAGATAAATACAATGGAGTAAAATGATTATAGAATTACAATTTGAATTCAGGAAATATACAATACGAATACGAGAAATATACAATTTAAAAAGTAAGTTAAATATTCTTAAATATATTATTCTGTTTGAGGAACAGCATTAAGTTGCTTACAGCTTTTTGTTTCATTTGAAGAGTTTCGTCGAGGTTTTCTCTTAAGAGTTGCTCTCGGGAAGTCTCGTACGCGTAGCATTCAGTGAGGATATGGCTAACTGTCAGTGGAACCCCGCAGGAACTACGTTGAGGAGGAGGTTTCTTCTGTAGGGAAATATAGGGAAATTTAAAGATGCTGGTAAACATTTAAAAAAAAAAAAAAAAAAAAAACTAAATAAGTACTTTTAGATATCTTACTCAGATATTTGAGTAGGAGCGAAGCATTAAATTGTAGCATGAGGAAGTTAGATTTATCTTAAAAATTTAACAAGCCATCGGTTAACCGAGATTTCTTCAAAACAAATTCAAGAGACCGTTAGAAGGAGGAAACTGTCATGAGTAAGCAGAAAATGGATTATATAAATTTAAAATGCTCACTGAAATATAATCTGTTAACGGACTATTGAGTATAACTAGAAGAACTGGTCTGCTACCCTTATCTTACCGAACCTAATATGAATTTCCTACGATAGCAGCTAACTTTGCATATAGCATTAGCATTCGGGAAAACTTCCCGTGGTAGCTACTTTTTAATTCACCCTTGCCATGACCCGAGGTGACCCCCACCGGACGGTCGCACGGCCAACTTAAGACTTGTCGAGCTGGTCCGTCCTAGGGGAGGTAAACTATCAGTAGCGAGGTCAGGCAGGTAGCGAGGAGATCGGTTCTGACCTTAAGGTGCCTTTACACTCTACAAACTTTACCTTCGAACCCCACCCTCGAACAGCCTCCGCGTCGACTGTTCGGGTGTTCTAGGTACTTCATCTGTTCGCCTGTGTTCGGGGGTAGCGCTAATGTCACTTTTGATTTGGGTTTTTCACTAGTGACAGGAGTTGATTGTGGTATTAGTGCGCCGTTCTAATTCGTTTCCTATTTTTTAATTTTTTTTTTTGGATAATATAAAATATATTGATAATGGAGATTTTTTCTTCATCATAAACTAGCGTTGGGTGCGTCAGCCATATTGGTTCGCTTAACATCACGTTAAGTATAAATGGCTGTTCGTTTAACGCCGGTACGGCAAGGTTCGGGGGAGAACCTGTTCGAAGGTGAGGTTCGTAGAGTATAAAGGGATCTTTAAACTTGCCTTGAAACTGTGCGATACTTAACCTCGAACAGCCTATTCGGAACAGTGTTCGGCTAATTTAAATAAGACGCGAATCCTAACAGGTATTTCATCTGTTAGCCTGTGTGTACATGGAAAGCGCTTGTCTTCCAAGTCACTTTTGATTAATTAAGATAAACTTCTAGACCTTCTTTTAGCATTTTTCTGACGTTGCTTTTATCCATAATAAGTTAGAGCAAAAGTCAGAACAGCCTCTAGTTTTAAGTCAGCCGTCTTTGTAATGAAAATTATTGTGTTAATGTGCATATGAGCGATCAGACATCATTGTTCGCTCGTCTTCACGTTTTAGTGTAAATATCTGTTCGTAGTACGGCGGGTTCGGGGAACTAAGGTTCGGGGGATTACCTGTTCTAGGGTGAGGTTTGCACAGTGTAAAGGCACCTTTAGTATAACCACTGATTTCTCCGAGATATTTATCAATTTCAAGTGATTTTTTTTTATTAATTAAAAAGCTATGTTTTAAATGTAGAGAGAGAAAATAGTTATGTACAACCAAATACATGATAGTTTTTTTTTTTTTTCAATGTATATTTATTATTTCGTAATGAAAAGAAAAAAAGAGAGAAGAGAGAAAAAAATCATGTCAAATGTGATTGTCAAGTAATTTCACTTGTGGTTTATATATAACAATCATAAATCATTTTCCCCGTCAGAAGCCTCTATGCAACGATGCATGCCTTAAAAATTGGCTCGCGAGCAAGTTAGGGGCCAAAACGAAAAAGGTTTGAGAGAATCAACAAAGATGCTGCTTTATTGGATACAGCCAACTGTATGTATCAAAAATAAGCTGAGACAGAGAAGGATGGAAGCCAACTGAAAAATAATGTTTTGATTTTATTTAATCTTAATAAGGTATTTATTAAGATTACTATCTGTATATAACGGTTGCAACCGGGGAATTTGATTTTTAATTCTATAAAATGAGACTTTTTCGACTCAAACGGTCGATTTCGTAAAAAAAACAATGTGAAGAGAGAAAATAACGACTTTTATAACAATAAAGAATATACCCAGAGATTGGCTGAAGTTATGCAATTTAGGACAGGACCTATTCATATAAAACTTGTAACAAACTACAAACAATTATGCTTGAACTTATCTTCCGAAGTAGGGCCTAGTGGATTTTACTGTCGCTCTTGCATTAACGAAACAATAGTTTACCCATCCACTCCGGACGATTATCGCAAGATCATAAAATTATTGCAAACCCAGAAACTATCCTATCACACATACCAACTACAAGAGGAGAAACCCTTTCGGATCGTTATAAGAAATCTCCATCACACTACCGATATCGAAGATATCAAATCTGAATTAGAAGAAAAAGGATTCAATGTAAAAAATATTGCAAATGCACATCACCCTAAATCAAAACTACCGTTACCAATATTTTTTGTAGATCTCCTAAGGAATCCTAAGAATCCAGATATCTTCAAACTGGAGTTTCTGGTCTATACCAGAATAAAAGTAGAAGAGCCGTATAAGAAAAATGAGCCACCTCAATGTCAGAGGTGCCAGGCTTATGGTCATACTAAAGGGTATTGTAGCCTACCAGCAAGATGTGTTAAGTGTGCTGGAACTCACATTTCATCAGAATGCAGAAAATCGAAAGATACCCCTGCCACTTGCGCAAATTGTAATGGAGCACATCCTGCTAACTACAAAGGATGCGCAGTATTTAAAAAGCTGAAAGACTTAAGAAACAAACAAGACAATCACAACCAAGCACCAGGAAATGTACAACAAGAAATTCCTCCCCCTCAACTCACACCGACTACTATGGAACTTCCCTCCTCTCATCACTCAACATCTTCTATTGACCTCTCTATAACAAATGAACCAAAAGAAGAACATGCTAAGCAGACAGGTAAAACTTCAAGAGAGAATAATCCTTCTTTGGAGAGAGGTAGTGAGCCAACTGCAAAGGTAACAGGGAGTTGCCTTTCCACTATTTCTGCTCACCCTCTTTCCTCTTCGTTTGATATCTCTTCGGCTATAAAATCTTCCATTGAACCTTTCCTATCTGAACTGAAATTCCTTCTATCTCCCATTCTTGAATTGCTAACAAAATTAGTTTCATCCCTTATTTCTAATCCTATCAATGGCTAAACCTAATCCTGCTTCTCTTAGAATACACCTGTGGAATTCCAATGGTCTGCTCCAACATAAAAACGAACTGGAAATTCTTCTAAAAAAACAGGACATAAACATCGCACTGATAACAGAAACTCACTTAACGGACAAACAAACAATTAAACTAAACGGTTACGAAATATATAGAACAGACCACCCCGATAATAAAGCTCATGGAGGCACGGCAATCATAGTGGACAAATTGTTGAATCATCATTTGTTAACAGCTGCTCCAACAAATTCTATCCAATATACCAACATTTCTCTAAACTCTCCAAAATTCCAGCTTTCGGTAGCCTCAGTTTATATTGCCCCCAACAAAAAAGTATCAATAAATGAGTTTAAAAATCTTTTCTCAGCAATGGGAAAACCATTCCTAATTGGTGGAGACTTCAACGCTAAAAACACAAGATGGGGCTCTCGATTATCAAGTACTCGAGGAAAAAGGCTACAAAAATGTATCGACGATCTCAAGCTGTCTGTTCTTTCCCCATCACAACCTACCTATTGGCCTACTTCACTATCAAAATCTCCCGATCTTCTTGACTTCTTTATCACTACCTCTCTGCCACTCGCACACTCTAACGTTTCCTCTCTTCATGAACTTTCTTCCGATCATAGCCCAGTTTTCCTTGAACTGTCAAACCACCCTTTCACAAAACCAAAACCACCAACATTAATCAATGGCTACATTAACTGGGAAAATTTTAAAAATTACATTAACAGCAAAATTATATTGACGACCTCTATTACCACGGCTGACGACCTTGACAACGCAGTAAACTACTTAACAGAGACCATACAAAACGCTGTTTGGCATTCAACCATACCAAAGAAATCATACACTAAATCTGACCCTTACCTCCCCCAGAAAATACGTAATCTCATAAAAGAAAAACGTAGAATCAGAGCTCAATGGCAAAGGACCAGATATCCATCATACAAGACAAAACTTAATAAACTTACCCGAACACTCCACGACGAACTAATAGCATTGAAAAATAATAACTACAGAGACTACATAGACTCCATGAACAAACACAATGGATCAGTATGGAAAGCAACAAGACGAATACTGAAGACGAAAGACATCCAATATCCTCTACGACGTACAGACAACACCTGGGCAATAACGGGCGAAGAGAAAGCCAATGAATTCGCTGTATTCTTATCTCAGGTGTTTGCGACAGACAAAACCCACGACAATAGAATCACTCACGAAATAGAAGACGACCTTGCCATACCACTACCGCTGTCACCACCTCCTCCAGCATTTCATCCTAAAGAAGTGTACAAAGAATTAAACAGACTGCCAAATAAGAAAGCTCCTGGCTATGATCTAATCACGCCCTTCATCCTTCGCCACTTACCACGAAAAGCTGTCATCTTTCTAACTTACATCTATAATGCAATCTTGCGCACAACCTACTTTCCTCTTCTTTGGAAGCTTTCCACTATCAAAATGATTCCTAAACCTTCCAAACCCACCACTAATCCTTCATCCTATCGTCCTATTGCACTTCTTCCAATCATGGGGAAAATATTTGAAAAACTTTTTCTGAATAGATTAAAGCCAATCCTGGAAAGTTGTGAAGTGATTCCGAACCATCAATTTGGCTTTCGGTCTTATCACTCAACTATTCAACAGTGTCACAGAATAGTAGATGCAATCTCTGTCGCTTTCGAGAAAAAAGAATACTGCTCTGCTGTTTTCCTCGACATTGAGAAAGCTTTTGACAGTGTATGGCACAAGGGCTTGCTCTGGAAAATCAAACCGCACATTCCTTCTACTTACTTCCTGATTCTTCAATCTTTCTTTCTTAACCGGTATTTCTGTGTTTCAGTTGACTCTTCTCTTTCTCCCTTCTTTCCTCAACTTGCGGGTGTACCACAAGGTAGTGTTTTAAGTCCTTTACTCTATTCCGTCTACACATCAGATATCCCTGAGCACCCTCACACCACTATCTTTAGTTTCGCTGATGACACAGCTATCGTTTCAACACACCAAAATCCTACTAACGCATCCTTCGCCCTTCAAAGTCATCTATTTGAAATAGAAAAATGGTTCAAAAAATGGAAAATAAAAATTAACTCCTCCAAGTCAAGTCACGTAAGTTTTTCTCTACGAAAATTGACTTGCCCACCTGTGACAATTAACAATGACCCAGTTCCTTCAAAGAATTTCGTACGATACCTTGGACTGTACTTAGACAAACGACTCACGTGGAACATACATACCAAAATTAAAAAACTGGAACTCAACAGACGGTACAAACAGCTTTCACATCTCCTGGACTACAGATCAACACTCACCTTAAGAAACAAGCGAATAATTTACACGACTATTTTAAGACCTATTTGGACATACGGAGCAGAACTTTGGGGTTCCGCGAAAGACATCCACATCAACAAAATACAAACATCACAATCCAAAATTCTCAGGTGCATCACAAATGCACCTTGGTTTATTTCGAATAACACGCTGCACAATGACATGAACATACCGACAGTAAAATCTTACATACACAACAAATACCAAACATTCCACTCTTCAACACAACATCACCCTAACCCACTCATCCATTCTCTTTCCTCCTCCCTGTTACCTGGTCAGCCTCGACGTCGACTGAAACGAAGGTGGCCAAGAGACCTCTTACTCTAGTAAATTATAATGCAAGAAGTCTCAAGAAAGTCAGAGTCAAAAGCAGCAGTGACCAAATTTGCTCGATGCGCCACAGCGCAGGTGCAAATCAACAAGGGAAACATAAAGAAATAAATAAAATAGGACAGGTGTTCGCACCAGGTATGAAAGAACCACTGAGTGAAATTTGGGGAATTTAGGACTCATGGTATGGATTTCTATAAAGATCAAACAAACAGAATTTCATCTTTATTTATACAGATATAATCAATTATTATTATTTTTATTATTAAGTATTATTGTTTTATTATTTATGTATTTAAAGTTTATTTGAATTATTTTCCAATTTAGTTAGCTAATAAATGAATGCATTATTCAGTTTTTTGTATATTTTTAATTTTTAGAACTGTTTACTCTTCTTTGTTCAATTGTTTTAATGAAAATACTGACTTTATATCCTCCATATCTTTAATTACTTGGCATGTTGTAATTTTTTTGTTTTCTTCTTCCAATTTGTTATTTTAAGGGACATCATCATAAAATAATGTTTATTTCTATTCTATTCTATATGGTATGAATAAATACTCTGCTGCTATCTATTGCCTATTATTATGTAAATTATATTATTTATTCTTAATTTTACTTTTTTTTTTAAATTATTTGATAATCCTTTATTGTGACTTCTTATAAATAATATCTCCACAGTTTTCGTTGAAATTGTAGCGCTTTTTATTTTAGTGTAAAAATTTTGTTAATCTTGGTAGTGATCTGTTGTATATTCTATCTTAGTCCAATTATAGGGATGGAAATCCAAGATTGAATTTTATTATGAATTTCAAATAATTTCCTCTTTGTTATATTCGACAACACAGACCACCCATTTCTATTTCACCTTTGTCCACTACGATCCACTACTGGCGAAATCGATGACAGCATATTTGGCCATGGGCCAACCAGCTCGTTGGTACATAGGAAGGCATGAAGAGTCGATATAATAAATCGATCATAATTTGATCTCTAGATAAAAGATGCTGCCAAGCACAGACGGGCCCGCGTTATATACGATGGACCCCCCGGGTTTAATATACAGCGGGGGTGGACTCCACCAATGGCAGTCGCTAAAAAACCTCCCCCTCCACCCCCTTCTTTTAGTGGCCATCGTCCAGGCTGGGGGCGAGTTTTATTCCGCCATTGCTCAGTTCTGACTCAGTCTTCAGTTGGGATTTTTCTGCAACTCGTTCAAGTGTTTGTTCTGTGTTCTTGATGCTAGTTGTGTTGATCGTTGTTTATTGATTTTTTTTTTGGTCCTTTTTTTATAATAATTTCTAGAATTTTAAAGGTTTTATATTTTCATCTTGTTTTATACTACCATATCGCTCACTCTAATCAACTACTGCCGATCTCAAATACAGCTATTTTCAGTTCTGAATGCGCTGATTGGGATATCCTAGCCCGCTCATCAAATCGATTAAGCAAACCAACCAACATTATAGACCGTCATTACTCAAAAGTTTATGCAGTTCTTCTTAAAATTTATATAGCAGATAAATTAACAAAGCTTAAGTCTAACCCTTTCTGTAAATTGAGTAAGTACTGTATCATGCTCAACTTTTGAAGCTGTTTACTAAATGTTTTCAACCTTTTTTTATTGCCGTCTCGATCAACCGGATTTCATAATGAATAGAGGTTCGGATGATATAGATATTTGTACTGTTTAATAGTTATATATGATATTTATTAAATTAGATAAAATTAAAGACGAAGCATTTGGTAAATATTTTGATGATCATATTTTAAATTATAATATTTTAAATAATCTAATATTTTTATTGGATTTATAATTTATTATATATCTTTCCTCTAAGTTAAAGATAGACACATAATGCGCTAATTTTTGGCAATTTAAAAAAAAAATTATTTTGTGTTTATTATAAGGAAATGATAATATGAAAATAAAGAAATGTTTCTCCTTGCCCAACAAGAATCTATCAAAAGTTGATTAGCATTTGCTGGTTGCATTGCTGGTAATTATAATAAGTGCAGTTTTTATTATTTTATTAAAGAATCCATTACAATTTATTAACTGTTCTTTGTTTTTGTTTTGTTTTTTGAATTTTTTTTGCCTCAAGACTTGTCACTCAAGTCCTATTTTGCCAAACAGCTATAGACAATTAGTCTCAAGTTACTGATAATATAAGTTAATGAAGCAGGATAAAAAATAATTATTTTAATAATATTATTTTATATATAATAATATTATTATAATAAAAATAATATTAATAACTAAAACGTGGTAATATAAAGAAAGCCTAGTCTCACATGTTTATACCCTCCTGTTAATTTCGTCCAAAAATCCGCTCAAATCATGTGCCCTTTCTTTATTTATTGATAGAAGGGAGTTAGTACTGTCTTGCGCACAAGTATCATAACTCATGTTTCAATTGAATTATATTGATAAATAATTAAATTCAATTAATTAATAATTATTGAATTAATATATTTTATTAATTAGTAAGTAGCGTGTATTTCTAGTTCAGCTGAAATGATCTGAATAAAAATCATTAATAATATCAGACGAATTGAATTATAGTTCCAATGATGCTTGCTAAATTCCTATTTTAGTGCTTAGCAGAAAGGTTTAGTTTATATGGCCTTGGATACGTCCCAAAACCAAACCATATTCAGCTGCCCTCCCTATAATATTTTTGGGCAATAGATTCATTTCCTAAAATGTTATTGGCTTCCGCAGAGCCTTACCCTCTTAGGTTGGTAAAACTGATTTGTTGGTTTTCATTTCCTCATCGGGGTTTTCTTCGCTTCTCCCTCCAATTTCCAGGGTTTCGACCTGCATATATTCCGAAATGAACCATAGTCAAAAGAATTTTGTCTTTTACTGAAAAAAAAATAGATTTATTAATTTTTTTTTTTAGTTTTTAATGTGTTTATTTAATTTGGATACACAGAAAAAAATTGGACTCCCACTTAACCATCCTAGCATAAAGTTTCGCTAAATAAACATAAACAAACTAAAAATAAATAATTAATGAAGCAAATATTTACATTAAAATATTGTATGATTTATTTCCTATGGCCACTTTTTTTTAGAAAATTTTCCATTTTAGGCTTTTTAAGAGTGGATTGGGGTCGATTTCAACTTCGTGCCACTTGCGTCGAACTAATTATCTTCTTTTTTGTTTATTTATTTCATTCTTTTTTAGGCGTTTCAGGGGTGGTTATCTACTTGTTATCACGCATCTCTTAACTCCCATGCGTTTGTGAGTTACTTCTCCTGCCAAAGAAACGTAACGCAGGCGATGGGAGTAAAACCCGCAGCGGGCCCAAATACTATTCACATTATAATAAATTCTAAAAAGTTATTGAACGTTTGTATTCAAGAATTGTAATTATTTGAGATTGATTTCACAGAGTAGTTTCTCATGGAATTAATCCCTCAATGTGGTATGAAATACAATCAAAAAGGGGCATATATGCCCGTAATAAATTCTGGTTGGATTTATGAAGTGGGAAAGCTATTTTTCCCATTTGGCTTTACATTATATGTATTGTGATAAATTAGATTGAGGTTCGGTTGAATATGATACATTAGCCGGATAAATCTCATTTAGTGGCGGTGTACCAGAACCGGCTATAATAAAATCTCATTACCCCAGCTCACTGGATCCTAACAAAATATACCTACCTGTAATTTTATCGCGGAGTTCCTCACTCTCTCTCTCTGTAAATATATTGCTGGAAGCAACTGGATCCGTACGGATTTTATCAACTCCAGGTTCAACAAGTAGGGAATTCTCATTGACAATTATCTCCTCATACCCCTCCCTCCACCCCTCACCACCGGTTGTAATTTAGAGTGGGGACACTTGTTTTAGGAGATGCGATGTTTAATTTATTTAATTATCCCGGCTCCAGTGCTTTGTTTAATTAGTCTCTTGTTTCTGGGGGCCCCTGTTTTGTGTTGATTGCACTAGCTGCTTATTTTCGTTATTACTACACTAGTAGGCCGTAATATGACGCTGAATCGGAATAAAACGTTTGTGCCTAAAGTTGTTGTATTGGGTATATAAAACTCACCAAGTAAATCTTTTAATGGTTCGGTTCTCTGATCATGAATCATTCATTGATGGAAGAAATGGAGGGCGTCGTAAGAATGCAGAACTCCAATTTTCCATTTTCAAGGGCAATAGAATATACTTAATATTTAACTAAGTTAACGTAATCATATATATATATATATATATATATATATTTATATTTCTTCTTTTTTTTTAAATCGACTGTGATGGTAAGGAAAAAAAGATGTAGAGAGTTTTGGTGGTACCAACCACATACAATGATAGGCCTCTCTTGGGTTAAAATTATTTTAAATTGCAATAACGCGTTAGACAATAGTTCAAGTAACGCTTAAACTGATGATTGAAAATAAAGAATTTATAATTATGAACACATTTAATATTTATGGTTGCCATATTAGCTGACAAAGTTAAGAACGTAATAGATAATATGAAACATTTTTTTTTTTTTCATAGAGAGAAAGAGATATATATTCTCTTCTTTCAGAAACTCCATATATCGGCTACAATAGTAATTAGTAATGACTGTTTCTCAATGAGCAGTTTATTCTTGTAACATTGTAAAATATTTTTCTCAATCCAAGCGTCATCTACGAAATATTTGAAAAATGCTTTCACCATCATAAATGTCATAAATTAAAGGGGATCTTTAAAAAATTGTATATTAATTCTTCTTTGAATGAAAAAAAAAATGTCTGTTATTATCTAAAACGGTCGATTGAATGGTAAAATCGGTAAACGTTAAATCGGAGGACTAAGGTCTATTCTGAACAAAACTTATATTTTACTTACAAACCTCATATTCACTCTCCAGAAAAATCTTGTTTTTCAGATATGACATTGTTGAAAGGAGTGAGCGATACATGACCCCAAACCTAGACATGGTAGTTTAAAGTGTAATTAATTTAATAAATAGCAATTAAAACTTTAATTCTTTAATATTCGACCCTTTATTTTTCACTCTAGTGGTAATATTTGTTTTCAAAAGTGATGTTTTTTTTTTACTCTTATCTAATTCGTATATTCTTTATCTATTCACGTCGAAACGACCGACAAATAAACAACAACATCAAAATTATAACTTTTTGTTACTCTTATATGAAATTGATTTTTATATGTTTAACGAATATGATTCATTATTTCTGTGGCTTTTTACAAAATGTTGAATAGTCAGATTTTACTATTTTTTACTTTCACTTACCTATATATGAAATATATAGTAAGTGGAAGTATTGCGATCGTGAAAAATTTCGACTTCCGGTTTTCAACGGAAATACACGTTTTGGGGTCCCCTGAGTCGAAATGACCAAGTCCCGCGAAATGGTCTGTGTGTGTGTGTGTCTGTGTGTCTGTGTGTGTGTGTGTGTGTGTGTGTGTGTGTGTGTGTGTGTGTGTGTGAACAGACTAGCTCAAAAACTATAAACCGTGCGATCCTGAAATTGGGTATTTAGTGTAAGTATATGCCCGCGATGTGACAGCATAAATTTCATCAAAATTACTTAAAGGGAGGGGGTAATTTACTTAATAACTTTTTAGGTTTTTTTCGATTTTCTCAAAAACGGCTCTAACGATTTTGATTAAACTGAGTATTTGATCTATGTATATGCCCGAGATATGACTGTAAAAATTTCATCAAAATTGATTAACCGGAGGGGGGACTTTACTTAATAAATTTTGTAACATTTTCAAGTGTTTTTTTTATTTACTCTAAGAAGGCTTTCACGATTTTGATCAAACTGGGTATTTGATGTATGCATAAGCCAAAGATGTGATAGCCAACATTTCACCAAAATTGACCAACCGGAGGGGGGACTTTACTTAATAAATTTTGTAACATTTTCAAGTGTTTTTTTTATTTACTCAAAGAAGGCTTTCACGATATTGATCAAACTGGGTATTTGATGTATGCATAAGCCAAAGATGTGATAGCCAACATCTCACCAAAATTGATTAACCGGAGGGGGGACTTTACTTAATAAATTTTGTATCATTTTCAAGTGTTTTTTTTATTTACTCAAAAAAGGCTTTAACGATTTTGATCAAACTGGGTATTTGATGTATTTATATGCCAAAGATGTGACAGCTAATATTTCATCAAAATTGGTCTAACGAAGGGGACCACAACAACGCATTAATTTCTAATCTAAGTAAGTTGGTAAGTGAAAGTTGTGTGTTGCGCGCACGCACCAGATTTTTACTTTGTAAATCTTGAAATTTGTTTTGAGTTTTATTTTTTAAGGCAAAAATTTGATATTAGACATATAAAAAGAAAATAATTTATACTTCCTTTTATTTATGGCATATCAAATTTCGACTTAGAAAAATAAAATTGTTATAGATTAACTAGAAAATTGAAATCAGATATGTCAACTTTTTACAAATAAGCACAGAGTTGATCCTCTGAAGTTTTAAAGTATTGATGTGCTATTTTTTTTTTTCCTTTTTTCTTTCTTTTGTGCAGCACGTTATCTATGGTCGATTGATAATAGAAAATTTGTATTTTGATGACAGCTGAGCTTATGACAGACAACCAAATATTTAAAAACTATAATTCGGGTTCAACGAAAACCCTTCCTAATTTATTAGTTATATTTATTAGTTATAAGTTATTTTAGAAATATCTACTTTATTTATAAATTTTCTTATAATAGTTCGGCGATTCTTGGTCGCTCAGAAAAATTGGACCTATTTTGATATATTGAAAATGTTTTTGTACAAATTATATAATGCACGTGCTAGAAAGTTTTCTTCCTACCGTGAAGACGAACTATGCGATCTAGATGTAGCAATATAATCTATTTGCGGAATACATTTCAAGATTTCGGGAATTCCGGGGTATCCCCTTCCCACTCCGGAGGATGCCGACTCCGAAGAGGGTAATATGATGGAGGCGGAGGTCGTCCTATTAGTTCTCTCCTTGCCGCAAAAACTAATTTCCAACTTGCGCCCGGGTCTTAGGGCTGCAATATTAAGGGCTTTCGAGGAACTATTCGTTCCCAGGGGAGGTTTAACTTTTGCTATTAGACTACCCTCCCGACCTCCTTTCATCCTATAATGGATTTAGGGATAGGGAGTTTATAAGTTTGTCCCGGGCCAATATTAGTTGTGTGTGAATTATGCAAGGGCGATAAGAAGATGCCAACAGTTGGTATAACTTGGCTCATTACGGATTCTTGATCCCCGGCTTGTGTTTGTTCAACGGCTCCCAAGATGAGATGCGGGGGCAGACTCCTGACAAGAACCACCCCTCGCAAACAATATGGCCGCTCCTCCCCTTATCATCCCTTATCAACGTCGAGGTAGGCCCTCCCTTGAGTGACTTCCCTCGCAGTCTTAGGGTGGGTTTTCGTTTAACCCTAAATACATTTTTTAAATATTTGGTCGTTTGTTTTTAGCTCAGAAATCATCAAAATACAAATTTTACATACTAATTAATAAAATGATACACCGTTTCCTACTAATTTTCGTTTTTTTTTTTTCTTTGTTAGCTTCTTATTGATTTTAATTGTCGGTTGCTGTTATCAGATTTCTCCACTCTCGTTTCTTCAGAGATTCGGTACAACTTCAGCTATGTTACTTCTGGGCGTGGTCAACATGGCAACGTTTAGTAGGGTCTGATCGCTGCAGCTTTAAACAAGTACAGTTTAAACCCATAAAACCTATAATTAGCTAATTGGATTTAGCTTTCTTTTAATATGAGTTTGGCAACTCTGCTCTACTTGCTATAGTAGAATTTAAACAATTTTTCTTAATAAGTCAACTTCGGTGTCGCGCGACTTCCTTGTGACTTTTGATAGAAGTTTGTGTGTCCACATAATGTTCAATGCATAAACACACTACCTCATTTCATTGATTGAATTAAGGCAAAAAAAAATAAAATAAAATAAATAAACAAACAAGCAAAACGAAAGTTCTACAGCATCCTCCCAAATGACCCATAGGGTGCCTTCCTAGTTTCCGCTTCTATTTTATTCTATTCAAGCAGGACTTGAAAATTATGGGGAATGTATGCGGTGGTATGTGCAGTGCTCAATTTTTTATTTATTCATTTTTACTTTTATTACTTACCTATGTACAAAATATATTAATTATGGTAAGGAAAGTACTGCGATCGTGAAACATTTTGACTTCCTTTTTTTTTTTTTTTTTATTCTTCCGGTATGAGATATTTTCTCAAAGAATTAATAATTATTAAGATAAGAATTAATTCTTGTTGCAGTAAAAGTTGATCTTTCGCTATTATGGCTGATGGAATTATTCCTATGTTTTTCTTGTCTATTAAATTTTTACTTCTTTGAATTTTCTTCTATAGTGGTCAACTTGGAACCCTCCCTTCCCTGGATCCCCCTTACTCTGAGCGGGAGGGGGGGGGGGCTGGCTACTGGAAGGAAAGCCATTGACAAGAGAGGCGAGAGAGAGAGAGAGCGGGAGATCGATCAAGTCTAATTACAACTGACCTCCTTGGAATAGTACTGACCCGGCCCACTGTTTGGGCCCCACTGACCTCCCATTCACAGCTCCTTTGTTAGTACTCCCAGCCCCGCTACTAGTAACGTACCACAGTCGATAGTAAACAGTACTATCACTAGAAGATGTTTGTGTCTGGGACTGTCTCTGTATCACTGTAGAATCTGATACCTTTGGGAACGATACTTTTTATACATTAAAAAAAACCGGGAGAGCGTTAAAATTGGAAAAATATTTTTTATTTTCTGTATAAGGTAAAACTGTGGAATAATTCGATTTTTCAAGAAAATTAATCAAAGATTAAGCTATATGCTACTTTTTTAAATATATTTTTGTCTACTTTATTTTCTTGAAATTTAGAATAGCATTGTAACACTTATGTGGGTAACAAATATTAAAAAATATACAGTTATAAGTGCCAACGAATTAATAAAACTTAAAGACTTGAGCAGGTTACAAAAATGATAACGTTATAACACACAATCATTTGACATGAGCTACTTTTTAAGTACATGAGCTACAGTTAAGACATAGACTTAGACTAACACGTTCCTGGTGGGGTCGGGGAAAACCCTCCCCCACACCCTAATCTATAGTCTTACCTAATAAAGATTTTTGGACTAATTACCTATGCGAGAGGGAACTAGTCACGAAAAAAAAACCGTATTAATTACGGTTTTTAAGATTTTAGTTCGCGAGAACTAACAAGAGATCGCATTGACAAAGTTGGTAGCGGTAGTCGGGGAAGTGGGGTGAAGCCCCACCCTCCCTCCCCCACCGCTACACCACATAATAAGGACTTTTTGAATATTTACCTTTGCGAGAGGTAATTAGCTAGGGAAAAAAATCCATAGTAATTAGTTAATGAAAATTTACGTGTGCGAGTTAACTTGAGCGCGAGGGCGACGGTGGTGGTTCCTGGTGGTGTCGGGGAAAACCCTCCCCCCCCCACCATAATCTATAGTCTTACCTAATAAAGATTTTTGGATTAATTACCATTTAATACCTCCTAATAACCATTTAATAACTGCTCCTTATGTATAATCGTAAATAGTCAGGCCTGGAATCTTCCAGAACAATGTGGACAGTTTTACGCCAGCGTGGACTAGGCACGAAATATCTCGACCCAAACAGTTCGTTTCGATTGCTTATTTTGTTCCAACAAACGGTTTTGGATTTAAAATCATATGCTTTTTTGATTTAACGATTTGTTACTTGTTTAGGTTCTTTGACACTCTCTTATCTCTTTTGACTTAATATAGAGTTATCCTCTTTTCCTATCACAATTATTCATTCCTAACACCATTTTTTTTCAATCCTTCAGAACGGTAAAATTCCTCTACTGATGATCTAATCACTCAGGCTTCCTTTATTCTATGTCTTCAATACAGTCACTTTATCTACCATTTTTTATATCCTCTCTTACATTAATCCTCTTAATTTAAAGACGAAATCTTCATTTTTCGTGATACTTATGGGATTCCTTTTAAACACCGTTTAATTTCCCTCCTTTCTTCTTCCCCCTTCCACACTTATCAGAGGATATATGCTATATAATAAATGTTCGTAAACTTTAATTTTGTTTTTACTACATGTGGAGGAGGGGGAGGGGGAGGTGGAGAGACACTATTAAAAATAACGTCCTATTATATCTTGTCTATAAGTTTTTTTGAACCAATTATTAATAAAGAAATAACTAGGGTAGAAAAATTGTTTTGCTCATTCAGCCTCATAGAATAGGTTTTCCTCATATAAAGGATATAAGTGTTTGTAACTTAAAAGACTGAAAGATTGAAATATAAAAAAGTTATTCAAATGTATATGTGTTACATATATATGTATATGTACCTAATATATTTTGTTATAGGTTCTTGATAAATCCTTATTTGCATTTATAATATTTTAATTCGAAGAAGGCAACGAAAACGTTCTACTTTCGAGGAAATCTTAAAAGGAAAAAACTAAACTATTACTTCATGCGATCTACACCCCTGTCCCCCCAATACAAGGTTTTTATTTCTTTATGCAATAGATGAAAAACTTGACGCAACAAATTATTCTCAATTCAAAAAGCAATTGGAATTTTTATCAATCGTAGGGGATATATTTTCCTTAAATTAAGATAATTTTTCTTTCAATTACCTATGTGTTTTGCGAAACACCAAAGTTCAGCTCCATGTTTTCAAATAGGTTTTAAAAAATTGGTGTAGATTTGTCATTTGTTTTTATAGTTGAAGTTCTTTTTTCCAGGTGTTGTTAGTTTTTAGCACAGGCGCCAAATTGACGGTTGGTAAGAAAAAATTATTGGGGGCCCAACTATGGGATCACGAGAAGTCGCCTGGGATGGAGAGGATATTGTTTAGAATGTATCCTGTGTGGCTCTATGAAATATATAATATGGTGCCTATATGAAAATGACAATCTCAGACAAGTATTAATTTGTTTCAATCCAATACTGAGCCTATAACACGCAATTCAAGCAAGTCGGCGCCTTTAGTTGTCTGATGAGTCCTTGTTTTTTAATTTAGGATATATGTTTCTGGGGAGTCTTCCTTCTTGTTTTTTTCGTAAATCATCAATTGGTAGATAAGAAAATTTTCTTAGAGGAAAATTAACCGAGAAGAAGCGTTTAAAGAAGTGAATTACTCATCTGTTTACTATGCGTTGATTGTTTTTGGTACTTTATGTTTTGCTTGCATATTTAGCGGACTTAGCTAGAGACATTGTTCACCGAGGAGTTGGGTAAGACATCGGAGAGATGGGATAATATAAGGAGACGAATAAAGGAGGTAATGGGCTGGCTCCTGTCAGGTCTAGTTTCTCAACTTGTAAGTCTGCCTTTAGTTTCTGGTTCTGACTTGGCGCGCAAGATTCCTGCTTCCCCCGCACCGGTTAACTCTTGCACTTCTGTTCGCTTCCAACTTCTAACTCAGGCTTCTAGTCAGTGTGTTCTCTGTCAGCTAATGCTAATGGCCTATTCCATCCCTTGTTAGAAATTGTTTTAAACATTAATTTCAGTATTGTAATACAACTAGAATGGAATTTATGCGAATGGAAATTATATAAATTTAATAAACTGAAAAATGCTTTTAGTAAGCTTATCTTAATGATCCATCTTCTCAAATTGATTGTAGTTCGAAGCTCTGGCTCTATGATGTGTAAACTTTTCCAAGGATCACATTTCTAATTAAAAAATCGGTCGAAATAATGAAATAGGGTGACCTAATAATTAGGTTAAATCTATAAGAGGCTTAAATCTATTTCATTGATAATTTTATTTCAAAAATTCGAGGGGGGGCGAAACCTAATAACTCGTCTCTATTGCTATACCTAACGAGATATAAAATGAAAGGACCATGGTGGTGATAATTATTTGCCATGATAGATTTGTTATGTATTGAATTTTTCTTATTACAATAAATTTAGGTTTATAAATACAGTTTCTTAATAACTTATATTAATCTTAATAACTCTTGATTAATTTTACTTCGTCATGGGATAACAGTAAGTAGGGAAATGCTTATTAAAAATGTTAGGTATATTTAGGCAGTTTTACCTTGAAGATAGGTCATAGTTAGACTGCTATAAGCTATTTAAAAAATCCTGGATAAAGGAATTAATCTTCAGATTTACGTTCTGCTTGGAGTGTAACCAACCTAATTCATATAACTAACCCTTTAAAAAATCCTGAATAAATTAACATAACTAACCTTTTAGAAAACTTCTGGATAAATTAATACTAATAATCATTTAACCAACGGTTAATATAAATAACCTTTTGAAAAATTCTAGTTAATATAAATAACCTTTTAAAAATTCCGGATAAAAGAATAAACATTCAGATTTACATTCTACAATCTTTTAATGAATCCTAGTTAATATAACTAACCTTTTAAAAATCATAGTTAGTTTAACAACCTTTTAAAAAATCCTGAATAAAGGAATTAATATTCAGATTTACATTCTGCTTGGAGTGCAACTAACCTAATTAATATAACTAACCTTTAAAAAGAAACCTGGATAAATTGATTAAAAATAACCTGGATAAATTAATATTAATAATCTTTTAACTAACGATTAATATAACAAGCCTTTTAAAAAATCCTAGTTAATATAAATAACCTTTTGAAAAATCCTGGATAAAGGAATAAATATTCAGATTTACATTCTGCTTGGAGTGTTACTAACCTAATTAATATAACTAACCCATTTAAAAAAATCCTGGATAAATCAATATAACTAACCTTTTAAAAAAATCCTGGATAAATTAATATTAATAATCTTTTAACTATCCTTTTAAAAAATCCTAATTGATATAACTAACCCTTTAAAAAAATCCTGGATAAAGGAATAAATCATCATATTTATATTGTGCTTAGAATGTAACTAAGCTAATTAATATGAAGAGTCCACGGAAGAAAGGGGGAGAGTCAATTTTTTTCCGAATTGTAGTTACATATATATAATTGTTCGTCTAGTTGAGTAGAATATGTTGGTGAAAATAAATAGTCAGAAAAAATGACAGTCGGTTGGTTACAACCGATGGAAAGAACCACGTACTCGGAATAAAGGGGGAATGTCCTCGCGGAAAAACCTAGAATGGGGGAGAGTCATGTTAGAAGTTATATGGATTGTGTATTAATATCACCATTTCATCAATAAAACAGGGAAGAAAGGGGGAGCGTCCAGGACTATCCCCCTTTCTTTTATGTTTAAATTGTTTTTTTTTTTACTAAAACATTTTTTTTTAGAGCGTTTTATGTCTGTTTCGGGCAAATTTATTATTTTGACACGCAAAACAAAAAGGAAAAGGACATATAAAAAAATTGAAGAAAAATAATAAAAGATAATTAAGTAATTAAAGATATAAAAAAATTGAAGAAAAATAATAAAAGATAATTAAGTAATTAAAGATCCAAACCTAAAAACTCGATTTTCTCGGTAAACACTCCAAATGACATCCCCCCTTTCTTCCGTGGACTCTTCATATAACTAAGTTTCACATTTTCTCTATTCCCTCTATGGTAACTCTAGGCAAGAAAAAGATGATTTAGTAGTGAATAATTATTCATGATTCAATATTTAATTTTTTTTTAATATAATATTAATGCCTTGTATATCCCGAATAAACGTATGTGTTTTAAGTACACTGCGGCAAGTTTTACTTAAGCACTTCATGTGAAGTAACCGAATCCCCCAGATAAGGAAGGGCTAACCCCTTTAATCCTGGTGGATCGGGGAGGGCGGTAAAGATGCCCAGAATGCGGGCTCCGGACCCCTGAGAGGAATGCTGGCACACTGGTGATAAATACCTTATCTAAAATCCTCTTTAATATCGCCATTTTCCCTGGGGACCAGCTCCGAGAATTCGCCCTGGCATCCGAGCAAAATCTCGCCTCGACAAGGCTTAGCGAGTTGGCTTATCCGCCGCCATAGCTAATTCTAAAGCCTCCTTCCTCTTGGCATAGTCACCATCGGGACTTCGCTAGCTACTCTTAGCAATATAAAATAATAAACTTTTTGTTAGCGCAAAAATAATAAGTAGTCTACGTTTGTTTATACCTTCTGAATTAAATATAGACGTAGGCCATTCTCCAGTGTTGAAGTGAACCCTACAGATAATACCTAGCCTACAGATCTATCACAAATTATATAAACATCAGCTTTATTAGGCATCAGAAATATTATTTTTATTAAAAGTACAAGTTTTAGTCATTTCGTCATATCGGATAAATTTTTATTTTAATTTTATTATGTTACATCTAGAATACACGGAAATATACAAGCTATTTAGTTGTATACATCAAGAATGTCCCTTTCCTGAAAAATAATTAAATATGCGATTATATACATAAAGAGATACGTACGAAAAAGTTGTAATTCCATACTCCATCCATTTGAAAAAAAAAAAAAAAAAAAAAGAGAAAATTTAAGTATTACTTTTTTCTCTAATCATGTCAGTTTTCTTCTTTAGGGTGACCATTACAATAAAAAAGTTATCATGGAATAATGAGCGATTATTAAATAAAATATTTGTTGTTGTTTGTTTGTTTAACGTCCCTTTATGCTTATAAGGCTAATCAGACAATGCTACACTGGGAGTCCTAAATTTCGCCTATCCAGGTATAATTAGGATAGAGATCTTTAACGAGTTCCTGACATCGTACAGGCGCGGGACATGCATTTTACGTCATATCCGAGGGACGGCATAGCCAAGGATTTTTTACTCCCATTACAAAATCCTAGGGTCACCACGGGACGCGAACCCGCGACCTTTGATACAGTAGATTGCCATGCTAACCACTACACCACCACATCTATTTGAAGCAAAAGACGTGATGTAAAATTGAACTATTCACGTTTGGATAAAGGAAGTTACACTGAATAGCGTAATTTGACCGCAATAGGGTGGCCATTAGAAAAAAATAATTTTCTTTGGATAGTGCTCTTTAAAATATTTTTTAATTTATGTAGTAATTAACTACAGAAATTTATAGTAGACGGATTGTCCTTTTAGATAAAGCTTCTTCGTCTTATAAGATTTAAGTTTAATTAATTGAGTTGAGTTTTTCTCAGAATGTGTCTGAGGTTTATGTGGATTTTCGTAATCTTTTCGTAATCAAATTCAATTTATTAGAATTGAAATTATCTCTCCAGAAAGTCTGGTTTTCATTAAAATTTATTAAAATAAATTATTCCAAACCGCTTATTTCTTTCTTCTTTTTTTTTCCTTTTCTGGCATGAAATGTTTTTTTTTTTATTTTTTTATTTTTTATTAAATTGACTATTGATACAGGCTTCCTTTTTTTTTTTTTAAATAATCATTCAAAAGAATGAAGCTTTGAATTATGATTTAAATTCTGAACATTTTTTTGGCATATCAAATTTAGCTATTGGAAATTTTATTATTATGTTAGTTAAGATGAACTGATTTGGTGTCTTTTAAGTGTCAAGGTATTTTTAATTTTTCTCATTCCCTCAATTTCGATAAATCGAATTCGGAAAAAAAAAAGTTATCAGATCAATTAAGTTTAATCGTTTTTAAAATAAAAAGTGTTTTCTAGTATTAATGAAATATTTAAAATCCATCTTTACTAGTGGATGTGGATGAAAATGCCGCCTTCTTGAAAGGTTTCTTACGCTCACTTTGTTTTAGTATCCTCAAACTAAATATAATAGTAAATTTGCATTTATGTTCCAAAACACTTTAACTCTGTAACAGTAGAGTACAAACTTGATGCAATACAACTTTTTTATTTATTTATCAAATATGACAATTTTAAAAAAAATCAACTCTGATTCCCGATATATTTTTATTTTAATTGGTTCTTAATAGATGTCAAATTATGTTTGGTTATTAACTATCAATCCCCTGAAATGTCAACTGTTGCTTTGTACCTTGGACTTTCCGCTTGAGCTGAAAGTTAAAGCAACCCTTCGACCTCAGACTGGACAGTTTCCAGCAGAAGGGTGGAAGAAAACCCTTAAGGGTAAAAAATGCTAATATCCTGGTCTGATTATTTATTGAAACGAATTCACAATAAATATTTATGAAGGGTTGGGCCAGTATTCATATCAGGTAGTTCTAGTCAAGTAACACTTGACACAAAGATTTGTTTTGCATTCAATTATTGTAACGGTATTTATTTATTTATAAAAATTGATTATCACAATCAAATATTTTTTTATTATATATAAGTTTCTATTTTTTTTTTTGAACATTCTATTTTTATCTTATAAAGAAAAACATATTCCTTTTCATTTTCAAACAATTCATATTTAATATTAGAAATTAGGTATATTTTAAGATAAAAAAAATAAATATTATATTATATACTTAGTTAGGATCCAATGATTAATGGCAATTTAATTTTTACATTATACCCTTAAATAAGAAAACCAACAAAAATTTTACATTTGGATATAGTGGACTTTTATTTTTTCAAAATTTTCCTTCGATTTTAAGGTGTACTTTAATGTAGACATCATTTTCTACTATAAAGGTGCCTTCACACTCTACGAACCTTACGTTCGAACAGGTTCTCATTCGAATCTTCCCGTACCGAATTGAAGCGAACAGCCATTTATACTTCACGTGACGTTAAGCGAATCGAGATGGCTGATGCCCCAACGCTAGCTTATAAAGAAAAAATCTCCATTATCAATATATTTTATATTATCTGAAAAATAAAAAAATAGGAGACGAATTACAAGTATCACAAATTATACTAGTATCACAAACAACTTCTGTCACTTGGGAAAACCCCAAATCAAAAGTGACACTAGCGCTACCCCCAAACCCAGGCGAACAGATGAAGTACCTAGAACATCCGAACAGTCGACGTGAAGGCTTCATGAAGGTTATTCGAGGGTGGTGTTCGAAGGTAAAGTTCGTAAAGTGTAACGGCACCTTAAGATCATAAGGGGAAAATAAAAGAGGAAAAGGGGAGAGAGTAAAAAAGAAGGAGAAAATTCATAAAAAAAATTGTTGAGGAAAAAGGGGAGAAAGAAAAGAATCAATAAAGGAAAAAAAAATAAAAAGATGTTATATTATATGACTATATGTATACAAGTTAAAATTTAATTTAGGTTAAATGAATGTATGTAGGTATTGATGCATTGATTCGATTTGTTTTGTTATAAAAAAAAGAAATAATAAAAGAATATATAAATAAACCATTTTTCTCTGCCTGAATACGCGAAGCAATTAGGAGTTAATTTTTAAGTGAATTTTAAAGATTCTAAGCTCTGGGCTTTAGAATATCCCAATTATTTCCCATATTTTTAATAATATTTCTCAATATTGTATTTTTTATATTATTATTATGCCTTAAAAAATCAAGTAAAATTATTTTTTTATATCCATTGTCTTCTGCCTAATTGTGAGATGTATAACTCAGACCTAGATATGAGGTTGTATGATAATTTTCACATAACACTGAAACATATGTAGGATATTAAAGATATTCTGAAAAATCAATGAAAATATTTGTACGTTTTTTTTTTTGTGTCGTTTTGTAGAAATTATATATTTATATCTTTTTTTATAAAATACTTTAAATAAATATATTTGTTTGGAGTTTGTTTCATTAGCATGCCCACCCCCTCACAAACAATCCCCCTCCCTCACACATCTGGTTGGTTCCTTGTAGACAATACATCCTCCCCCAACCGAAACTCGGGGGTGCAGGGCTAAGGAACCATTGAAAATCTGTGACACCCTCAATAGTAAAGGGCGCCATATCTTCCTTCTTCCTCTCAATATTGAGTCGAGTTCAATTCATATGGGAGACATCTGAGCGGAGATAAGGGAAGGGGGTTGTTCCTTGAGAACAAGAATTCAAGATTCATTGTGCAACAATCGAAGAATAACTAATATTTTGCTTGGATGGAAGATCAATTTGGATATTTTTGTTTATTTTTAATAATTTATTGTTTTTTATTAAGCAATATATTAAGTTTAGTGATATATTTATGTTTCAAAACAAAACTTTTAAGCCAAGTAACCATTAGCACCTTCAGAGCAGGGAAAACAAAAAAAAAAATAACAATATTTAGATTAGTTGAAAATGACTATTGTGTATTAAAAAATTCATAAATACCCTGACAAAAAAAATAAAAAAAAAGTACCAGCTGTCAATTGGCTTATAGTAGTGGTGTAAAACTAACAGATGTAAAAGTGATAGTTTCGATAGTAAGGAAAATAAAATTATCGATACTATCGATTGCATATGGTAATGAACGTAGGAGGAGGGGGGGGGGTAGAATATTCAGGAGCTATAATGCCTTTTTATATTGTACTTTTTTTTAGGGAATAAGATAAAAATTTCTGTCAATGGATGATGGGTTTCATTATAGCCAGAAGTATTTTTTGTTGATATAAAGTTCGATAAAAAATTAAAAAGTCAAGGAAAATGAATTTAGAGGAAGGTAATACCAACCCTTTTTAAGTAACCACGCGTCGGGAATCCTCACTTGTCGACGAAGTTACCTACAAGACGCGACAACATTCAGAACGCGATCCTCCAGTGTGTAGATTATGCCCTAGATCTTTTATTAGAAAACTAAATAAAATTACTCTAACATTTTAGTTTACATTTAAATGAATTACATATATAGCACATAGGTGCTTAGAGACAGATGCTATTACCACTTTTCCCTTTAAAAACCAAAGTTTTTAAAACTTTCGATAGTATCGACAGTGCTAATGGTGGTTTTATAGCACTAGTTTTATAGTTAGCAAAAAAAAAATAATCAATCATAAACTTTTCTATGAATATTTAATTGTACTTAGCTGCATGCAACGCATTAGTTAGCCCATATGAGTTTGCAGATTGAGTGGAAAATGGTGGCAATGCATTTATAAATTTATTGTGAAAGCCGTTAAAATTAGCCAAAAATGCTTTTTCGATAACCCTTTTTACAAATTTGGAATATATTCCTTTCTCTAGATTTTATCAGAATTGTATTGAACCATAATGAAATTGCGAATGAATGTAATATTTCCATTTCAATAGAAAAACATAAAATTTATTCAGTGGATGCAGTAGGTATAACAATTCGCTATAACTTTCAGGCCAAAGAGTTATAACATTTTTTTAGTGATAGTTCTCCAAATACTGCAGGAATCCTAAAATAAGATCCTATTTGTTTTAGTAGATCCAAACCACTACGTAGGAGTAATCACTAGGACAACTTATTTTTTCTTAATTTCATTTATTTAAATGATAACTTTTCGGCCACACGCCCATCTTCTAAACTCAATTTGCCTATGCAAGTAATTTGTTATTCTTATTTATTCAGCAATATTATACATAAGTGCTTCATTTTATTTTTTTAAAAAAGAAAAGTTTTCACCATTTTATGTTGTATGTCAAAAAGTTTTTAACAACATAACTTAAAGAGTCCAACATTTAACTACTCCAAACATTCATTGACCACTCAAATCCTATTTTTCTAGTAGATTTAATTTAATTAAAATAAAATAATTTAATCCCAGGAAATGAGAAGACCAGTTATAAATTGGAAATAATTAACTAAAATGAGATGTTAAAAACTTTTGTTGAAATCCTTTTAAAATAAAAAACGTAATAAATCCAAAATATTCCTCTCTCATTGAAATTTTATTCTGTCCTGTAATGGATATCAATGGGCATAGTTTTAGTTAATGGAATTGATTTGCTTATTTTATTATTCGTACGTAATTGTATCTGTAAAGGTGAAAAACAGCTAAAAGCCCTCTGACAACAAAGAAAAGCTCCATCTAACTTACTCCGTTCCAATAATAATTAAAACTTCATATTCAGGTTTATTCACTTTTTCTGTTAGGAAAGTTTAAATATTGCTGAAACACGGAATAAAGTTTTTGCTGTTTCATTACCTGAAGGAGGTTGGACAAAGGTGAGAGGGAAGACGGTGACAAAGGAGGGAGCACGCTCAGCGTTTAATTATGCACGTCAGGTGGGGGCCGATGATGGTGGAGTTTGTGGCGGGAAAACACAAGGCCCGATAAGGGATGATTAGAATCGGCGGGGAAACGGCGGCTGATGATTGGTCCTTTCACGCCCTCCCCCAACGCTATTCATCCATAATTAATACAGGGTCTGTCTCATCAGGGCAGGGCATCTCCTGTGGGGTCCCATTTATCTTTAAGGAATATCCTGAAGGACACCGGCGAAGACCTCGTCATCAGTCAAACTCTGAATGGCAGGATGTATCCTTTGTCCAGGAACCGATCCATATGGATTCCGTCATCATTAACCCTCGTATCTCTTGCGCCTTCCTGTAGTATAGCAACATTGATGGCGATGTTTCCATTGCATTGGAACCGCATAGTAAGTAGTTTCAGAACTACTTTGAGGAAAATGACACAAAATTCAAGATACAAATTCTACTATACTTTTGCGCGAGTTATAGATGAAAATATATTTAATCAAAAACTAATTAATAAAAGGCATTGTGAACCCAAAGGTTCGATACCAATACCACCAATTGCTGCTATAGTTTACTTCCCTCCACCGACCGCGGTCCAGGGTCCAGCTTGCCAATGCCATCCTCACACTTCCGTCTCATTCTATCCATCAAAAGTTACTCATTATTTAATCATGAGGAAAAGATTTTTATTATTTCTTGTGGTTCTACAGACAATTTAGGTTTTTGTCCGCCGAATTATCTTTAGCCCAAGGTGAGCTATTACGTGTCAGTTTCCTGAATGTTGCATCATGGCTAGATTTATCTTTCTGTTTTTAATTTATTTAATTTTTCTTTAAGGTTTAAAACATTTCAAGTCATCAACGCCTAATGATTTGTTTTTATTTCCCATATATAAAGGTGGATAATTTTCATGTCATGAAAAAAGTACAGCAATTCATTAATGATGTATACAGAATATCTATTTAATGAATATAAATTTCATATCTGAAATTTATATGTACCTACGTGAAATGTTGGAAGTTTGTTGTGTAAAAGTAAATTTTTTTTTGTTTTCTTACCACAGTAAGTTGTGATTAGAATTGTGCTTAGGCCTAAAGACAAAATTTACATATGTTTAACAAAAAAAATTTGCTCAAAGATGAAAACAGGCTTAGAGGAATCCGAAGAATCGATAAGAAATTTGTAAGCTAACCCGGCAATTAAGATATAATAAAGACCTGTTTTAAATTAATGACTTTAATATAGATATCGAAGAAGAAAACTTCGAAACCCAACCAATAAAAAAGGGTGAGCCTGCTTATTACAGAAACACATCATTGTGGATGGTAGTGCTGAGTCAATTTTTTTTATATTATAACATACCATTCATGAGAAAAAACTGAAATAATTTTAACATTCTTAGCTAGTAAGTACAAGTAGACTGTTTAATGCCATTAGGTACTAATCTGTAAATACTTCAAATTCTCAACTTTCTCAAAACTAATTTTTTTCTTTCTTTGGTTGTAGTGCGTATGAATAAAATATTACTTTCATAAACTTAATATTTCAATATAATGTTTAGTTGTTTCTCCCTCTTTTTTTTCTTTTTTTTTTTAAATTGTTTCATATTATATACTTTTATATTTTACATAATTTTATCTAAAGTATTTAGAAGAAGATGGTGCTACTGCATAACTAAAGAGCAAGCGAAGTCATCAGCCTTTAAGAAAAAATTGTTTTTGATCAGAAAATATTTCAATATTCATCGTTATTGATATTTTAGTGATTAACCACTGGCGTATTTCAAAAAATAACGAGAAATTTCCTTTAATCAGAAAAATTTTTTAAATCATTTTAGAGGAATTTTTTTGTTTGTATATCTATTTACTGGCTCAAATTGATTAGATAACTCATTTTTTTGCGAATTATCAAAACTGAAGTTGAGACAAGATGTCTGGTACGGTACAGCTTTCACTTACCGCCATATCTTTAGTTTAAATAAATACTTTTTTTTTTGTAAGGAGGTGAAACTAAAAAGTATAGAGAGTATAGAACCATATATTTTTTTTTCTTGTTCCTCCACTTCCTCGCCGTGTAGGCTATACGGGATTTCCTGGGCCAGAGGAGAGGGAATTAATGCAGAGTATTGTTAAATGTACCTTGGCTCCGGGTTATGAACTTGCTATCTTCGGGTTCCCTATCATAAGTTGCCGCGGGCAACGCGTATTTTCTAACGCGTTTGCCCACTCAGCCATCCTGCCATCCAAGAGTAGGTACACCATATCTTCTGATTAAAATAAATATATTACAATACGCTTTTCACATTCCTCAAATCTGTTCATATATGCTTTTTTTGTAATGATTCTACTCCTGTGACTATATATCTTATGTATTATTTATTATTTTATTCATTTTTAATGATTATTTGTCGATTTGATAAAATTATAACTGCAAAATTTGTTTTAGTCCTAAAAACCAAAAGGAATAATACTCGAACTACGCGCCATTATTTACGATTTCAAAAACTTTAGCATCAACTTTATAAACTAATAGGTATATGATAAAATACCAGGGCCCTTTTTAGTATATGTTATTTTTTTATATTTTACCAACTAGCTATTAGAAACTGTTTGTCCAACTCAACTCAAGACACCTTCCATTCAGAGCATACTCGTATTTAAAAACATATTTTGTTCAGATGCATTCGACCCAACATATCATCCCATATTAAATTTTAATTCAGGTTAATGTTTAAATTGAATCATTTTATGATTTACATTCAACAGTATAATGATAATACCTACATGATATTAAAACACTTGATATTTAATTGCTTTATCGAATGTAATAAAAATCGTTGGAGCCTTTTTGGTGAAAATCGCAAAAAGTTGGAAAAAGACGCAAAAACGTTGCGTATAAATTATCGTTTCTGGCTGCTCAATTTCGCGATACTTGATTACTTGAACTCAGGGGAATATATCAACGCGTGTTTCCGTTTAAAACCAGAATTTTGACATTTTTCGCGATCGCAATATTTTACAATGGTGTAATATATTATACAGATAATTTAAATTTTTTTTAAAAAAATTATAAATGAATGTATGCCTAATTAACCCACAAACCTCACAGGTTTACTGTTTAATTATGGACTAAAACACGTCTTATAAATACCAAAAAGGCACAATGAATACGTTTTCATAAATACCACAATCAATTTTCAGTGCTTTTTAATCCAGAATTATAACGTTCACTCCTTGAAAAATACTAAGAAACATTTCATACCAAGCTTCTTCAATTAATTTTTGACTTCCATGATCAGTTTTCGCTTTCATGATAAACCCATGGACAGTAGTCATTAAAAAAATTGCTACATGTTTTTAAAGAGGCAACTGAAAAGGAGCTGAATGATAAAACGGCTTTCCTTAATGACCAGGGTTCTCGATTTTGTTAAGCATGTCATTTATTTTATTCATTTTTAAATACTAGGGATACAGTTTTTCTATTTTTTTAATTATTATTAATTTGAGGTAAACTAATTTAAAATTGCTTAGAGGATCACTTGAAGAAATGGTTATCTTGCAACTGAGCTATTCTATTTTTGCAATCTTATAAATAATTTTTAACGTCATTTTTACTATTCAATTTTTCTGTAATTATGAACTAATCTTAAGAAAATGTTCATTTCTTAACATGGTTATTAAATATTCCTTATGAACTACCTACTCTGAAATTTACACGAAGGGAAACATGCGACTGGGGAATTGATTTATGTTTTCCCTTAGAATATTTATCCTTGAGATTAACCCCGGGGCAGGTTCATTAGTGAAATAAGAGCCATTAAGCATAATTAGGAGGGGGTGTTTCTTTGTGTGACGTCAGCGGTGCGGGGCTCTAAGGAAATAAGGTGGTGAATAGGTAATGCCTACTTTTGCCCCAGGTCCATTAGAGGAAGAGGATGGTAAGGAGAGCTGATGTATAGTCATGAGGGGCGGTGGGCGGGGCGAGACGGTGGAGGGGTGGGGCGCCGCGCTCTCCTATTGGCCCGCGCAGGCCCCCCACCACTGCTCCTGTCCCCCACCCCTCTCCGTGGCATCAACTTGAGACGACAAGATAAATAAATCCCCTTTCCCCTTACCTCCTACCCCCCTCCATATTTAATTAAGTCGGAAATTGCTTCTCCTCAAGCCTCAGGCTCACAGGGAAGAGAAAGCCTCTCCTTAACAGGAACACCCCAGGCTCAGTCTGAATTTTAAAAAGACATTTGAATAATTGCAATAATCCTTACTAGTATATATGCAAATACACTAGTAAGTACCATAAACATATCCTCGTAGTTATTGTTTCAGAATGTTTTCCATATCGTAAAACATTACCTACCTAATTCTTAAGTCCCCCATGGATCAACTAATAATGATATTTATAACATTAAATTTTGTATCCGAGATATACCTACAGTGTATAGAGACACAGCTCTATTATTTACTCATCATTTAAATCATATCTCAAATGTGTAAATTTAATATGTTATATGCAATTACCGAAAAATCTAAATCTTGGATACCTTATCTTTAAATTATCCTCTATTAGAAATGTAATATGAGGTGAATTGTAGGTATTTTTATATTATACATTGAAATTTGAAAATATTTTACATTTTCGATACAATTTTTTGTCTTTTAAAATTGTAAAATGCATTAATTGAATCTAAAACAATATTTTTTTTCTACGGTATAAAATTATGAATAAAAGCTAAGCTATCTATATAACAGTAACTACCCGGGTTTAAAATCGGTCATTACTTTTTTTTTTTAATTATTTTATTTTATTTTTATTTTTAAGCTTATGCTAGATTTATTTATACTAATTTAAATCTATCTGTGAAGTTTATTGTTTTGATTAAAAATAATTATCACTACCTGATGATACGGTATTAAACAATTAATAAAATGATAAAATTGGAATAAAAAGAAAAAACTGATCGGAAAATAAAAAATCATCTATTAAAAGTACATTTTAATGTTATATTTAGGCTTTTATTCAAATGCATTATTTTTTATAATCGAATATTTACTCGGTTTTAACTTATTAGGTTCTACTTGGTGTATTAAGGATTTCATTAAAACTATTCACGGAAAAATGTTTATAACAGCTACTAGTCGACACACATGAGCACTTGGAGCAATTGCAATTAAAATTAAACCAAGACAGTTTTCATTTTTATATAATTTTGTAAGCTTAATTCTCTAATGCAATCAGGAATTATTATTATTTTTTTTTTTTTTAAAGTTGATAAAACAAATTATTCACCTACTTTTGCAGGCTAAAAACATATCAAGGAGAAGATTAAATAATTTATCTTTCTTTTATTTGAAAAAGGATTTACTAGAAAGTTATTATTTTAGTAGTAAAATTCTCATTAAAATCATATAATCAGGATTTTATTTTTTTTTCGTGTATGGTCAAAAATAAAAATCACTCTTGATAAAAATCATCAAATAATTTTTTGTTTTAAATTCAAGATGAAAATATTATTCGGATTTGATTTTTAATTGTTTTAATTGTTGATTTCAAACTCTGGTAGCTGCATATAATATGCAAAGCTATTATTATGCACAAAACACATTCGTAAAAGATATATTCGCTACTGATTATTTGTGTTGAAATAATTATAAAACTGTTTGAAAGAATGAGACACGTTTATATCAGAATTTACTAACTTTAGTTTGCCTAAAAGCTGGTGCAATTCAGAAATAATTTGTCTGTATGTTTTTGAGTTTAGTAAGTAGATAAGATTTTCTTTTTTTAAGGTTTTTCTCTAAATAGGAATGTACAAATATGGGTTAAACGCCCCCCATTCAACGTTAAAGTTGAATATTTGTATTGTGCAAACCGATTTTTTTTATTTTATAAACTATGTTACGGGATTTTATTGCATTGTTATTTGTTTCAGTTTATATAGCTGACACTTCATTAGCTATCCATTCTTTACAGATTAGCTGAAAAGGTTGAAGTTTTTGATGTAAAACAATAATTTTTTTGTATAGTGGAGAGTGGGGAACAGTATGACACAGTAAACTGTGAGACAGTTATCTCATAGAGCAATTGCATGGAAATAGTTAATGTAGGATTAGTTGTAGTGTAGAATATTATTAAAATGAGCTTTTCCAGGAAATCTCGGTGTTCTCCGAGCGCAATGTCTCTGGGACAAAAACCTTCTTGTGATTTTATGAAAATAAATATTTTTGTGTATGATGTTTTCAGATTTCACATCTACTGGACAAAGGTCCATTGTAGTAAGATGCTCTATAAAAATTTTAGAGCTTTAGCTATAGTTTTTCTTTATTTTTGACAATTTGAAAAAACCGTCTCATTGTCCCCACTCTCCCTTATATATGTGATATTTTGATTAATTTCTGGCGATACGAAAAATTCATGCATTTTAACAATAAATTATTTCACTGTAATTTTTGTTCCTTCTAATTCACTTTTTACTTATTTAATTTTTGTAAATGAATAATATTTTAATTAAAATTATCCCAAAGCACAAAAAACACTAGTTAAAGCTTAAAAAAGTTTATCAATATCACTACGATCTTATAACCAATGTTTTTTCGGAAATTATAAGAATAGATTTCAAGCTTATCTATTTTCTATTTAATTAATCTAATCTTAGTTCGTGGCTGACCACCATTTTAAATTATTTTTAAATAATTTATTTTATTTATCAGTGAAGAGGAAGGATTTGCTCTGCCTTGAGCCGAGCTCTGTGGAGTAGTGGTTAGCATCCTCGCATGTAACGCAGGAGACCCGGGTTCGACTCCCGGCGGAGCCAAATCTTTTCTTTTCAAAAAATAAATTATTTTCTATTTATTTTTATCTGATAGGTACAATCTTATATCGAATATACAGGTTTTGATTTCTCGTATATTTCGCTTGTTTATATTTCTTTGTTTGTTTTTTTTTGCCTACATAATATGAATTAAAACATCAAAAATATTCTCAATAGCCTAATTGAACCTATTTATGAAAATAAAATTTGTATAATTGTTTGTATAGTTTCGCTTTTAGTACCTACTACTTTTGTATAGATTCCGGGATAAAAAAAAGGATGAATATTTAATAATAAATTTAAAATAAAAAATAAAGTTATAAGAAAATACAAGTATAAATAAAATATTTATTAAATTGAAAATATTTAAAAGGTGATAAAATCTACGGTTTTAAAATAAAAATTAAATATCTTTAATTTAGACTGTTACCTATTTCCATCCCCATTGCTCTAGTTTCTTTTTTCGATAGCTTTTTTCTTTTCTTTTTTTTAATGACGGTCAAATAAAACAGTTTTGTGAAGAAAATGCTTTTAGTGTATATTGCCGAAGAATAAGACACCCAATAAAAAAGATAATAATATATCACTAACTATAAAAATTAAGTATTAAAACAAAAGGTGAATGCCGATATTAAACATATGTATTTGCACTTTAAAATGTTCATTAAAGTATATTATTGGATATGTTATAATTAATACGAATGGGTGAGGTTAAAAATACTACTCACCTCCTTAGCAGCAGTACTCTACCACGGGTACACTAGCACTACTGTACTGATAGTACCACGTCTTGGGGTACCTTGGACCCGTAGCCTGCCAAGGTACCCAAGAGTGACCCTAAGGTCATGCCGGGTCAGCCGAGTCCGGTTTTAAAAAGTTGATCGGTGGGAACTTTTGTATCCTAGGAACCCGATACCTGCTTATCTACTAATGAGTGCTGATCGCTGTATGAATAATTTACGAGAGTTTGCTCGGGAATAAGCGGATTCCTATAGGGGTTTCGAAGGAGCTAAACTATAAGGATTTTGAAACAGGTCTAGTTTTGATATAGCAATTCAAGAAACCGTTCATATAACTAATGTTTTAGAGAATATTTCTAATCAATATAAAATCTTTAAAACTTAGAAACCATTTAATCAGGAAACAAATTTTAAATAAATCATATATTCAAGTTAGTACTTTTTTTTAATGTAAAATTTAACATCATTATTTTTGGTTCTCAGAAAATTGGGATGAAAAAATATGTTATCATTTATAAGATGAATATAGAGCTTGAGACGCCGGGAGCTACTAATTGATGTCAATAAAGAAAAAAAAAATTCTTTTTAAGTAAATATGGCCTGTCATAAATTGTAAATATCTTACTTTAAACTAAAAAAAAATGCAGATTAATTTTTATTTTTAAATGATACTATGTTTTTGACAGGCGCATATATAAAAATAGAGTAAAAAATCTGGTGCGTGCTCGCAACACACAACTTTCACTTACCAACTTACTTAGATTAGAAATTAATGCGTTTTGTTAATTGCCACTTCTCAAATGAACAGAACGGCTTTAATTATGAACAATGTCATTAAAGGCGTACTCCGCAGACGTGGGCTCAACGAGTTTTATGAGTTGACTGAATGTTTTTCTTTTTTTCTCCTCTTTATGTTTTCTTTATTTTTATCATATCTCATATTTAGCAATTTCTTATTTTTAGGCGTAACGAGAGACAGTTAATTTCTCCATGTAAACAAAAACAAAGGTACTTTATAAGAAAGAAACAAACAAAAAAGGCCCCCCCACAAAAAAAAGCCCCCTCAGAATAAAGCTTACCTGATATTAAAGAAAACCTAATTTTCATTAAACATGACGAATTTGATAAAAATCGTTAAAGCCGTTTTTGAGATAATCGAAAAAAAGGTAAAAATTGGAAAAAAGTCATGAAATAAAGTGCCCCCTCAGTTGGACCAATTTTGATGAAATGTTGGCTTTTACATATTTGGTATATACATACTTCAAATACCCAGTTTTTTCAAAATCGTTAAAGCCGTTTTTGAGTAAATAAAAAATATCTACAAAATTTATTAAGTAAAGTCCCCCCTCCGGTTGATCAATTTTGATGAAATTTTTACAGTCGTATCTCGGGCATATACATACATCATATCCCCAGTTTTATCAAAATCGTTAAAGCCGTTTTTGAGTAAATAAAAAAACCACGTGAAAATGATACAACATTTATTAAGTCCCCCCTCCGGTTAATCAATTTTGATGAAATTTTTACAGTCATATCTCGAGCAAATAAATAGGTAAAATACTCAGTTTAATCAAAATCGTTATAGCCGTTTTTGAGAAAATCGAAAAAAACCTAAAAAGTCATTAAATAAAGTACCCCCTCCCTTTGAGCAATTTTGATGAAATTTTTGCTGTCACATCAAGGGCATATATCTACACTAAATACCTAATTTCAGGTTCCCACGGCTTATAGTTTTTGAGCTAGTCTGTATACACACACACACACACACACACACACACACACACACACACACACACACACACACACACACACACACACACACCATTTCGCGGGACTTGGTTATTTCGACTCAGGGGGTCCCAAAACGTGTATTTCCGATGAAAACCGGAAGTCGAAATTTTTCACGATCGCAATACTTCCACTTCATATATAGGTAAGTGAAAGTAAAAATACATATGTTGAAATTGCTTCTATCTAGATAATTTCTCATTCCCAAAACATTTAGTTTCGTTTTACTTTATTTTTATTTTTTTCAACTTTCGATGAAAGAAATTATATATTAATAATGAAGAACAATATTATACTAATTATGTTGTATCTATATGGGTATATTATAAAAAAAAAAAAAAAAAATTGAAAGTAACATCTTATAAGTATGAAAAGAAGGTAATCTTTGCAGACTAGAAATTTCTTGATCAGTAGCAAATTTTTTAATAGCCATAGAACGACCATAAGCCTTATAAAAAAAAGTATTTCCTCATTGCGTATTTTTTCTCATTTCTTGGTTTTATTATTTAAAAAGTTATAAAGTCCAAAATAATGCTATAATAGGAATTGATTAATGTAAATATAATTATTTTTTATATATTGTTATTGTTTTTCTCTTGTTTAGTTTTTTTTTTTTTGTGGATACCCGAGAAGGTTACTTTCACTTTAAAATAGCGCTAATATCATTGAAAACCTATCTAAACCATCACGAAACAATCCAAATTGCTATGTAAATTCATTAAGAACAATGGTCTTTTAGGATATGTTTCTGCATCTTTCAATGTAATTTTTGCTAATTTAATATAAATAAAATATAACATTTAGTGGGTTGCTTCGATAATTTAAATTATTCAGATACTTCATTGTGCCTATTATTTGCAAAATATGAACATGTACATTGATCCTTTCTAATTTTACAACTCTTTGTGAAATTTTCTCGTGTGCTAAATAAATGGAAAACACAGAGAAGCACTAAGTTCGTTAAAAAATTACGACCTATTTGTTATCCTAAAAGGCTCTAGACAAAGAACTCACGTTTTATAAAATTATGAAAATGTTGGGTGGTAATATGGAAAGCCTGTAATTTATTATATCCACGTGTTAAAATGAAATAATTACTGATTATTAATATTCATTAATTCGATATTATTTGCAGGAGGTAAATTAATTAATGAAATTAAATTATACCCCGCTTTCATTGCCTTCGACTTACTTTGCCCTTCCCATTATGCTACAGCTGTATATGGATATTTATTATCGTCCATAACATTATACGAATAATCCAGACAATGAAAATTTCTAAAGGCTAGATTTAAGAATTTAGTAATATCAAAGCAATTTATGTATATAGATACCAACATATTTACATAAGTATGTAAAGTTGGAGTACATGATTTGAGTAAGTTACATTATTTGAAATAAATAAGATGAAATAAGTCTGTTAAGTTTTGCATACACCCCAAATTGTTCGTAACGATAAAGTATTTACTAAACACAATAATAATTTAAAAAATGTATGTAGCTGATTTTTTTATCAATTATTAAATCAGCATGGTCCAAATGTAAAAAAAAAATAAGTGTAAATATTTTAATTAAAAAATGTTTTCGATTGGATGATTAGTAATTGGAACTACAGACCTCGAAAACAAATAGTACTTTGATGTTTGACGCTTTATCATGTTCATTATTACCATGTGCAATTATTTGGCGAACTTACAACCCGTTATACACACACACATATATATCCAGAATTGGTTTTATTTTTTTAATCAAATTAATTTTCTACATTTGAGGATAGCGACAATATCGATTTTCAAAACGAGGATAGTTAATTTTATTAATGTTATAAATATCTCATATAGGAAATGAGTTGGTTTGGTCTAATGAATATTATAACGATGTTTTCCCTTCATATTTCGTTTCCTTTATTTAAATTTTATACTCATTAGTGCTTCAATTTTATTAGTATATAAAACCAATTTGTGAACTGAAATAATTCATTAGGTTTCCCGAAGCTGAAAATTTGTTGTTTATTTTTGGAGCTAATTATGTTATGATACCGAAATTGGAAAAGCTTTTTATTATTTTCAGTTATTTTCCTTATGCTCTCGGAATGCATTAGTAAATATGCTAATTACGGCCAGGCGCTGCTAATTATTACAAAAACCCACTCCACTGGCTAATTATTAATTAATTATATTTTGTTTTCAGGAATTTCATCAGAGCTTGGACAATCAACTGTGAAAATATTCATTTTTTCTGGGGTATGTACGCTAAATAGCAGCTTGCACTACACTCTTAACTATTTATTATTTCTGTATCTCGGATATTAAAGAAAACTCCGTAATAAAAAAAACTGGTTCATTTCTATTTTGAATTAAATTTAACACTTTGGATTACAGATAAATGGATTAAAGATACAGCTTAATGAAGGTTTTTCATATTGTTATTCGTTTTTATAAGAAATTGGAAGTATTTAACATGATATGTAAATACAAGTTTTTAAATTTAATTCAATAAAGGAATGTACGTGGTGTTGTCAGACCTCCGGAAAAAGCTTAAGTAACTAAAAAAAAGAAACTGATATTTTTGCGGAGATATTTTGTTGCATTCAAGTCCGTCTAATAATTATATTATTTTCCGGTTCGGCACTTATTTACTTAATCATCAGACGTTTGATCATAATCTTTGGTTTGGATATCTTGAACATTTCCCAGTTGCATGCTAAACTTCATTGTTGGTCACAAGTTCACAAAAGAAATATTCTTTTTTTGGCTCAGCAACATTGTTTCTATTGCATTGTTTCTGTTTTATCCGTGTTCTGCTTTAGGCGGTTTACCTCTATCTATATGATCTTCTACAATGTTTTCCTAGGAGATAGAACCTTTGATGTTAGTCGATTTTAACCGTCGTTGTAACTGAGCTATTTATATATTACTATATACTATAATTTATGAACTTTCACTTCATGATTTTTAATTGGTCTTTATACTTATTTATCAATTAACTTACTTTTTTAAGTAATACCCATTAAATGGAATACCGTAATTTAACTATATTAGCTACTTCATTGCTTTCAATTTTATTTCTAACGATCAGCCTAATTCGATTGAAGGTATGTTCTTTATATTGCAATGCTAGTCGATATATTTTATTTTTAAATGATTAACAAACTCAGTTAAAATAAACTGTGTATACACTACAATAATAAAAAAAAACATAAAATGTATATAAATGACTGAATGAATGTATATAATAAAAAAATTTGGTCCTCCGGGCCGGATGGCATATTTGGTTTTTTTTTTTCTTGTTGTTACGATACTTGATGTTAGCCTTACGTTTTACTTTAAAGATACCTGAAACACACCTTTTTTTTTTCCTTTTTAAGTCGGGTTCTTGATCTTTTTCCTTTCCACCTGCCGGACAAGATGACTCTTTCCCAAGCAGGGAGACCTTTGAAGACCAGAACTAAGAAGACCCCGGAAGACAATGACGGGATGACCTTCGAAGATGTCCGATAAGCAATTAACGACAAAGCGAAGTGACCAGCGGGAGCGGGCAGCGACCTTCAGCCGGAAGGTGACCTTCAGTACACTGACCTGACCTACAATACAAACACCCTCGCCTCAATTACTTGCTTCCGTTTCTCTCTCGCCCTTCCTCATTGCCTAGCTGTCCGAGCTCCGATAACTCTGGCCCTCCTATTGGTCAAGGAAAATTTAGTTTGATCGCCGGTGTAATTTATATATACATAAATATACTCGTATATTGAAGTTTTATGATATTATATATTATAAGCTAAACTAGGTCACGCTTTGCTGTGGCTTACTGTAATTTTAACTTGTTGGAAAGTAAATAAATGTATTCCAGTGTAATTTAACTAAGACGCCATTATACTTTAAACTAAAGTGGAATAGGAATGGGTTATAAATCTTCGATGACAATTTTTAAATTTTATATTAAGGTAGTTGTACTTCGCTTCAGAAAATTGTGTATTCCAATGGGATTCATTGTTTCCAGTGGTAATGATAAAAAAAAACTTAAACTTGGAAACAGGGCTATTTTATACCAAATCGCTTTTGGCCACTGGTAGTCAAAAATCGAAGCAAGGTTTTTTTTTTTTCAAACGTCTTTATAAAAACTATGATTCCATTTGATGAAAAACCTAGTTTTAACTTCTAAAGCGATGTCTGTTACATTACAGGTCTAGACCACGTTGTGAAAAAATCTATAATAAATGAAAAAATCAACGGATATAACGATAGAAAAACGGTTTCAAAAATAAAATCTTTTCATAATTAAGAGTTCATAAAAATATAAAACTCTGTTCATAATTTCCCTATTTCCCTGATAATTTTCATTTTGTGAAGAACGAAAATTATCATTTTGGTATATTTTTTTATTCATATTATCTTTCTTTTCATAAGCTATATTACCATAAGAAGTAGACATGGCTGTTATCTAAAAAGATGGATGTTATTTAAAGGTTCTGTAAAAGTTTCAGATTTTTCCATCAGCTCATTCTCGAGTTTTTAGGTAGCGAACATGCGGTCCTTGTATTTTTATGTATAAGATTATTTTTATGTTGTACACTCCACCATGCTCTGAAATCCCCTGCCACTAAGTATCATACATGCCTCTCTCTCCTATCCTATTTCAACTTAAAAATCGATGAGATTCCGGTTAATACTGGACCATCATAATCTTCTATATATTATTTGTAAATTGTTTTTATTTTATTTTTTTGTCCGTGCTTCGAAATTTTCTTAATATTTAATCATATTCGATGATTGAGATATCATTTTGAAGATGTCTTTGTCCACTTGTCCGGCTTAATACTCAGATTCCCCAAGCAAACCATAGGAGAAGAGCTATGAAGACGGGAAAACTTTATTTTTTGCCTAACTCCAAAACTATTGAACTGTTTTCGAATATATAGATGCGAAAATGAAAGGGTTCCGTATTTCCTACAAAATGGAAAAAAAACAAAAATCATAAATGTCGGACTTAAGTTACCATGAGTTACAGCTTTTTGAATCCTGGTCATGTTTTAGGTTACAAGGCCAGAAAGAAATATTACTCTTCTTTATACTATTGTGTGTTTGTTTAGTCACAAATTCGAGCTAGAAGGTAATTTATCTATATAGTTTGCGAATCATCCGCGCGGGCCAACTTTAAGGTTTATTTTAAGTTAACATTTATTTTTTCTCGTCTAATAAACATTTATTCCATAACAGGTTATACAAAATATTATTTTCTTTAAGTATGAATTTTTTAACAAGAATCACTTGGTAAAATGATTCTTCATCATCAATTAGTTTATTTCATTATTTGCGACATACTCTTTAGTTACAGTATTTCTTACCTAATGTTTTATACATAAATTGTGATACATCGTTATATTTTTTCTTTTTTTAACTATTATTTATTATTATCTACTCATTTTTTCTGTCATTCATTTTTAATTATTGTTTTATTTTCTCATTCAGCTGTTTCTTTGTTATTTTCATATTTTTATTTTATATTACATAAGCAACTTAATGCGCATTTAACCACATGCTGAAAGTTAGGCAACATCATACAGTGGACATTTTATTTTGATTGATTAATTTAAGGAAGGAGAAAATTGATTTGTAGTTGAAATATTAAAATTAAACAGTGTCTCTGTAAAATTCTATTAAATATGAAATTCAATGGAACACTACCGTAGCACTAATTTATTACATGCAACTAATTTAATGTGCACTTAATGCACGCTCGATTTTTTTTTTTTTTTTTTTTTGCGATCTAAATAGTCCTTTCTACTCTTTCGATTTAATTAGCAATTTTTAGACTGCCCGCTCTCGTTCAATTTGTATGCTTTCGAGGTATGATTTCTGTAGCCCGAAAATAGGGTTAAGGGGGTGGGTAAGAGCGGTTACACCGATTTTTAATATTATTCCCCCACCTACCCCCTATTTTCGGTCTAATCCACTTTCCATCACCGATTGTTAGCTTCTACCCTTGGAGCCGAGGACTACGCTCGATTTTAACTTTTTTTTTTTTTAATTTTATTAATATTTCGATTTAATTACTGCTTTTTACACTTTCGATTTACTCTGCTTCGCAATACTTTCCCTTACTATATATTTCATATATAGGTAAGTGAAATTAAAAATAAATTAAATCATATGGCAGCTACCATCTCTATTAAAGAGGTTATTCCCTGCTTAATATCTCGTTAACAAAACAAACAAAAATAATTTTTAAATAAATTGAAGATATTTAACGAATAAAAGAAATAATAACAGATTTACCGTTCCTCATTAATGTAAATCAGATCATGACCAAAGGTCATAACGTACGTTTTAATGTATGTGTGCCAGAATCGGAAGGGACTGCCTTCGGGGAGGGAATAAAAATTCAGAGTGGGGAGAGGTCAAATTGGTCACTCCAAAGGGAAGGACCCTGTACCAGTTCTGGAGGAGTACGTGGTGTCTCAGAAGTTGGTGTGAGGTGTTTAGTGTGCTGTGTAGTGATGTGTTTTAATTCTCAATTTTTATTCGAATATTAAACTAAACATTTTGAATCTTTGTAAGAAATGTCTGGAAAATACAACTTTTTAAGGAGAAATTTTATTATTGTATCCGATATTATTTCGAGAAACAAATTCAATATATCTAATTATAATCGCTAATCTAGAATTGGATAATAATCCTAGAAATGTTTTATATATATATATATTAATATGATTTTTATATTTAATTCATTCAATATTGTCATTTTAAAAACCTAAAAATTATATTTAGGAAAAGCCTCATTCCGATAAGTAAACAAATAAATAAATTAAGTTCAAATAAAGAACATATCTTATATCTATACTTCGATGTCTTTAAATCCGCTTACAAAAGTACAGAAAGAATATTAGATACTATTTGAAAGTCACTGATTTTAACTTACAATATCGTTTCGGATGAGGAAAATAAATAAATAAATTTTTAAATTTATACTTACAAGGGAAGGACCCGGTCAGTCTCTCACGGTTCTAGTAGAAATTTTTTTTTGAGGTTGTATAATATTAGACGCATGTTTTGCCGTTCGCGCTAATATAATCTTCAATTCTAGAAAAAACAATAACCACGTTTATAAACTTTATTTATATCTCGGCCTTAAAAAATGATATAGAATTATTTCTTCCAGCAAAATTTTTATTTTTGAGTTCAAATTTAAGGAAAGATACAACCGTTTAATATATTGTATTTTAGGGCAGTGAAATCGAAAAAAAAAAGTGTTGAGATCTTCAACCAAACTAACCTCACTTCAGATTCGCAAAACTACCAACGAAATCAAGTCAGATTCGCACTAAGCATCCTCAATAACATTCAACAAAGTTTATTTAATAAAAACAAAAACTATTGATGAATAAATGTTTTCCAATGTTTTTAAGTTTTACAATTTTAATTTAATATATTAAAATATATTTAATATAGTTAAAGAATGAAAACAGAAACTATGGAACGGCTGATTTTTTTCTTAAACTTATACGCAACAATAAAAACTTTAGTGGAAATTGAATATGCAGAATTGAAATAAGCTCAACATACAAGTTATATACATAAATGATGTGTAGCCATAGAAACATCAGTTTCTTATTATTTAGAGTTACAAATTTTTTAGCCTTATTTTGATTTAACCAGAAAAGTTTTTCTTCTGTTTTAATTTGATCCAGTAATTCGGAAGACATGGCAAAGCCCAACAATATTTATTATATTTTTAGTACATAATTATTATAAAGTTTTATTAAGATTTTGGTTGTTTTATTGAGTAATCTTTTTAATTGAAAATTGTTTCACTAAAGTAACACTTTTATTTTAAAATTTAATTTTTTTCTATAAAATGAAAAATAATCTGTTTTTATATTAGCGGGTGTTAACTATTCATTTTCATTGTAGAAAAAAAATCAAATTTGTTTTGAAAACCATCCCTTAAAAAATGGTAGCTAAACCTGACTAAAAATAAGATTCTAATTTTTTAAAATTCTAAATTCTAAGTAAGTAATTTTGTATGCTTCTAAATTATTAAAACACATTCATTAAGCTTATTAACACCAATAATGACATTTTATTAATACTGGTTTGGATTTTATTCCGGAATATAATGGTTTTTACAAAGTTTCGAAGCTTAAATAAACAAAAGTGTTTTTTTGAGATTAATAAAAATATATGGAGAATGGTAAAATTTTTAGAGCTCTATATTTTTTATAATTAACGAAAAAAGATATGTTATTTTATTATTATTATTTTTTATTATATATTCTGTTTTTTATGACAACATGATTTAGTTGTGTGGAAAAAAATTTATTTTCGGATTCATGGAATGGCATTTTCGAAACCATATAATTATATCAATTCCTCTATATATAAATATCATCTATATATTCGGTGATGTTCGTCAAATTTATGTGGAACAATTTACGGACCCTATTTTAATTAAAATACACAACATGTTACCCCGTTCCTATTCGGGGTTTATTTCATCGTTGGATGAAATATGAGAGAAATGTAATTTGAATACAAAGGGTATAGAACAAAAGTGCGTTGAAGCGAATGCTTGATTGGTGACAACAATTTGTAGAAATGAAGTTATTGGTAATCAAAGTAATATCGTTGACACCAATCACGTTGCTACAGTGAGTGACATATGGAACTGGAAATCTTCATTCCACATATTCATTAGCTGTTTGTTAATAATTTTCACTTAGATTAGGCTCGTTTCACAAATAGGTCAATGCCGATGATTGATTTTATAATAATATTTGAAACTGTAAAAAAATTTAACCATAATTGTTATCTGTGATACGATAGAATGGTGTAGCTATGAACACAATCAGACAAAAAACAATAATTTTCCTATAAAATCCAAAAATTATAATATTAAAAAAAGGACCGTGGATCTTTTAACTATCTAGGAAATAATGAGTTAAAAGGTATATATATTTAAAAATTTAATCAACCTTGCTGGAAGACAACAATTTAATGAAAAAAAGGGTTTTTCAAAATTTTTGGGGGTGCTAAATTTGAATCTGACGTCATTATTTGAGTAAATAGTAAAGGATAGTTTGATTGAAGATCTAATATTTTTTTACTATTTCAATGAGCTAATACAAAATTTATGAATAGGTTGTATTTATTCTTTTATCACCATTCAAAAATTAAAAAAAAAATGTGCAAGAATCTTGTCGGTACCATTTTATCATTTTTTTTTACTCCAGTTATAAAATAAAGTTGTTTAGTATCATTTTATGCTATTTTTTTCTTGGCTTCTAGAGTCCATTGGCGCTAACGGCAAAATAAGATTCTAATATTTTTCGACCAGGAACATCCTAAAAAATATAAGTATCAAGAAAAAAAAAAAAAAAAAAATTGCCTTTTAATAATAAATTTGGAAGGCTTACAAAATGAAATAGTGTTAAAACGACTACGAATCATACTTTATCGTACCCTTTGTATGTAACTTGGTGAGTGATGTTTTCAAATACATATGTACCAATTTTTTTCCATTATTTAATATTGATTAATGAACATTATGATACCAGAATCGAAAATTTTCATTCGTGTTTAAGTTTTAAAGAATACCTATAGGTATATTTACAAAAAAATTAGGTATTCTTCATTCAAGTTTTCAGAAAGTTTTATGTTTGTAGATCATAATACAATTTTAATGTGCCGGAAACATGATGGTATAAATTTATATGTGAAATAATTTATATGCGATTCGGCATCCTTTCGGAAAAAGTAATTAAGAAACTTTCAAAAATGTGCTTTAAAACTTTTTAATTGTTTTCTTGTTTGAAATTCTACGAAAACTTTCCCTGATATTTTACTTCTTAAGATCATTATTTCGGCGTTTTTCAAATATTTGAAATGTTTACATCGAAAGCGTTGGCAAAACTGTTTTATCTTTAATAACAAAAAATAAGGAATAGAAAAAGTATACAATAATAAATTATATTATGTAATTATATTATTTTAAATGATATACATTTTTATAAAATGATTTATAAATTATATAAAACGTGTTGTTAGAAGAAAAAATCGCCATAGAATTAGGAGTTGGCGAACAAAATGTTGCTGTCAAAAAGGAAAATGCTAAGACCCAAAAATATTAGAATTGCGAAATATGAGATGAGCGGTCGGAAATAAAATGATTTATATATTCCATTCACAATATTTTCTCGGTAAATGTAAATTAATCATTTTCATACATAATGATGGGTATGGCATCCTTATTTTCTGCAAGTAAAGATGTAAACAAGTTTGATCACTGTGGTTTTTTATCCGTGCTCTACCCTCCCCTTCATTACCCCGGATATTTGAGGTTTTATTATAAAGTTAAATAATTACAACTTGTTATTTTGTACAAAGTTATCCTTTTAGGCGATTTTTAATTCCTTTAAGTTTCATTTTGAGATTAAAATATAGTTATTATTACATTTTTTTTTTCAAAATTTATTATTGCACAAATATGTATTCAAAGTATGTATAAAACTATATAAATAAAATCTATATACACAATTGTGTCTATATATATGGCAATTCAATGGCAGTCCGCCGTTGGGGGCAGATGTGGGAGCTAACATGGCGGCGGATGTGAGGTGCATGGCCGCCCGCTCCAACCCCGCCACCCCCACCAACTCCCGTCTACCATTATTATCACCGCTCCTCCAGAATTTGGTAATATTTAACTATTTCCCCATATAATTAATATAATTTGTTTTAAAATTAGGTATATAATTAATAAAATTCTTTTTTACATTGCATTTAATTGTCATTGGGTACAGTGGAGCAGTACTTCGATTATGGGAAATCATATTGTGAGGGGTGGTTCGGATGATCTAAATACGGATAGTGGAAATTTCTACATTTTTTTTTTTTTAATTTTTAATTTAGCACAATATATGACGAAACGTTTCCAGTTCACTTTGTTTATTTTAATACCTAAAATGTTAAATTTCAACTTGTTGTGCCAGACCCTAAGAGAATATGAATTTCCTATAAAAATATTTGTGGAAACGGTGATTTTTAGGTTGTATGACATGACAGTATGACAACTATAAAAATTTATTTTAACACTTGACCTACGGAAAGTTTATTCCAAATATAGTACTTTTGCTCCCCCACCCTTCTAAAAACTAAAAGGGATAATGTGTAATGTTACCATCATCTAAAAATTTTAAAATAATTCAATTTCCTGTTGAACCAGATGTAGAAATCTGCTCCGAGGGCTTGGATGATGCCTATTCTGTGATTATTTATAGAGTGACTATACCGAAAGAATGTGACCAATAAGCAGATACCACCATTAAACATTAGCCCATTGTGCAATTTTTCCATCACTTTATATTCGAACTTGATAATCCGAACATTTTGATAGTCTTAACCGGTCGTGCAATCTATCTTGTCCACATTATCTAGACCGGCCTGTATTGTATTAGAAACTGGTTTCTTTACTCCTGTTTATCTAAAATTTAAATTTGCCTAGATTTATAAAGTAAATCAGGAATAGCAAATATAATCTTGGACTGATCTTGAATGTCAAATGTGAACTAAAAATAAAGTGCCACATCATCATATAACGCATAATCAATATAAAGACCATTCTATATTTAGGTATGTTTTAAGACAGATAATGATACTTTTTTTTTAGTTTAAGTAATTAAAATAAATAGTAGCCTAAGCTTTAATAATAATCTTATAATTAAGATTTGATTACATTAGCTAAATTTATTACTGTACTATTTACTAATTCTTTAATGATTGAAAGCCGATCGTATCGAAAATAGGGGTGTAATTTTAATTAACATTAATAGGAATTTAAGCGAGATGGGAGGGTGGGGAGCATCTTACCTGCCCGGGATCCTCAGGTAATCGCCTTAGAATCAGGATCCTGAGGAAGGAGAGGTTTCGGGTTTAAGGGGAAATCCGAAGCCGGCGGGTGGCTCATGGCTTTAATGAACATCAATTTGCAGGAGGAGGAACCGAGGCAGCGTAGGAAGAAGATCCTACTTAATTGGCTTAATAAGACGTGGTTCATCTCAGGGCGTCTAACCATGGCTTCCTTCTCCATGATGTAGGAGTTTCCAGCCAGCGGATAACTGTCGTTATCCGTTATACCGTTATTATACTCCATGTATTGGTATCGTTTGGCAGATAGCAATTTTTTTTTTTGCATCCTACTGGGAAACCTTATTTTGAATACTGATTTTGTCTTTATAAAAAAAATTTTACTTTCACTTACCTATGTATGAAATTTCCATCACCAACAGTTAGCTTCTACCCTTAGAGCTGTGATACCGATCGATTTTACTTTCATTTACCTAAATATGATATATATAGTAAGGGAAAGTATTGCGATCGTGAAAAATTTCGACTTCCGGTTTTCAACGGAAATACACGTTTTGGAGTCCCCTGAGTCCAAATAACCAAGTCCCGCGAAATGGTCTGTGTGTGAACAGACTAGCTCAAAAACATTAAGCCGTACAAAACTGAAATTGGGTATTTTTTGTTTGAATATGCCCGAGATATGACAGCAAAAATTTCATCAAAATTGGTCAAAGGAAGGGGGTACTTTATTTTAAGAATTTTGTCCCATTTTCAGGTTTTTTTTTTTTTTTTATTTATTTAAAACCGGCTGTAACGATTTTTTAGTTTAGAAACTTTAGTTCCCTAATAAATTTCTGAAGGGAATATAATGTGATTTTTGAGGAACAGTAATCGTTCTCCATTTCCAGAAAGGCATAAGGGACAAACTTTACTACGAGTCCTAAATACGCCTCCTATCGATTCACCTTCACGATATATTTACAAAAAGCTAATCATTGTAAAAAACAGCTAAGCAGTAAAAAAAAAAACTCGACTGTTGATAGGTCCCTTAAAAGAAATAAGCAATAATGAATCGAAAAGTACTGAAAACTTTCAAGTTTTGCATTACAAATATATTATAACCTAAGGAGATATACAAATATAAGCATATAAATATGGAAAAATTTGGCGTTTACATATCGAAACAAGGCTATTTCTAATCTAAGTAAGTTCGTAAGTGAAAGCTGTATGTTGCGCGGATCGCACCAGATGTTTTGTCTTGATATTTGGAACTTCGGAAGTTGTTTAATTTTTTATCATTGTTACAAAACAAAAAAAAAAAACTGAAGAAAACAATGTTGTAAAGACATAAGAAGACGTCCCTAAAAGAAAATTAAATTTAGAAGTCAGATTAAAAAAATAAATAAAGACCTTTCAATCGAAAACGGTAAAATCACCACTCGCTCACCGCGGCATATTAGTAACACAACATTACATGTTAGTAACAAAACATTACATACAGACTCACGCATACCTTTGGGACATGATTACATTCGAAAAAATATCATGGCAAACATTAAGGACATCCCAATAGACTTAAAAATCAAGGCTGAAAAAGACCTGCCTAAGAGATCTGCTGTAATAATCTTTTTGGAATGTACAAGATAGGATTAGGTGCCTATTGGCATCGACCTCCTTCATGCCTGACTTGCTCAATCTCATGAAAATTCGACTAAATTGAGTGTTTGAAGGGTTCGGACTTCCGGACATTTTTATGTGAAAATCTGCTGTTAAAAAGGAAATGTAAGACTGTCGGGGACTGATGCCGCACCTAACGTGTTAAACCATTTGAAACATCCCGAATGCGTAAATTTATTCACCAAGATATCTTCTACAAAATGTAATAAATCTGCAAAGTCTTGTGTGAACGAATTAAAAAATTATTTTTTTGTTTAGACATAACATTTTTACGCTGAAGCCATAGATATAACATCAACAGAATGGAGAATAATAATTAATTCAATATCATAGAGAAAAAAGAAAAATAAAGTAATCAGCTCAGTGATAAATTTATTTTAATTATATATTAACATTAATAAGGCTTCAAGATTTAGTACGAAATTACGGATTCTTGATTACACCAAGAGCGTACCCAGGGTCAAAACTAGGGGGGAGGGAAGCTATCGTTCAGGTTGCAACATCTTACCGCGGAAAAGGTGAATGAAACCAAATTTTTAAGAAAATTATGTATATTTATACCAATGCTTTATCAAATAAGTGATCACAAAATTATTTACTTAAAAAAATTATTCTATTATTGCTTCCAGCCTTAAAGCCTAAAAAATTATTGCTATCAGCTATCCAGAGGGGGTGTACTCTGCCCTTCACTGGGTACGCCCATGGATTGCACTATTTCAATAGTCTGAGTATCTATTCAAGGAGTGGTCTATTTTGAACGCCCTCCAAGTTTAAAAATGAAAACATGCGACAATAAATCAAATATAATCTAAAAGCTATTGAGATATAAAATAATTACATTGTTTTCCAAACATTTCATCTGATCAAGTATTCAAAATCAAAAGAAAAAAGTTTACTCGTAAGATTGCCGTATTAATATTAAACTAATAAAACCTAAATTTATATTTCAGTGAAAAATCCAGTCTTCCTTTTTTGATAATATATATTTATTAATATGTTATAACATCACTACGTTTCGAGGCTCATTGCCTCATCTTCAGGTGACTATGTTATAATTATAAAATATATCAATTTTTTAAAATCTCGTCAAATATTAAAGTCAAATAATCAAATAATCACAATGTACTTCTTATTTTGGCCACCTCACTCATTGTGATTATTTGATTATTTGACTTTAATATTTGACGAGATTTTAAAAAATTGATATATTTTATAATTATAACATAGTCACCTCAAGATGAGGCAATGAGCCTCGAAACGTAGTGATGTTATAACATATTAATAAATATATATTATCAAAAAAGGAAGACTGGATTTTTCACTGAAATATAAATTTAGAATAATAAAAGACCGAAAGGGTTTTTTTAAAAAAGTCTTCCATTATAGGATAAACTATCAATACCTAATAAAACCTGAATTTGAAAACATAAACTACTTAAATAACGGAAAAAAAATGATTTACCAAGAAAAAAATATCATTCAAAGTAGTTCATTCATAGTGAATAAAACTTCAAAGGCAGATAAAATAATTATAAGCATAACTTAGATCAGCTAAGTCTTAGGTGGACAACAAAATATTTTCGGTTGTCCCAGAAAGATTACCTACTGTGATTTTATATTGGACTTTTATTACTATTAGGATGGATTTTTCTCCCATGGCACTTAGAAGCACTCTGTACTGCAAATTACAAAAATTTCTTAAAACTTATGATTTTTTTCTCCTTGTATACTGTCTTATATTGATTCCAAAATCTACACATCTTGTAGTGTGGAGGGGGGGGGGGGAGGTAGCAAAGACTCCTGAGGACTCGGCGATGTTAGTATGCAAGAGGTTGCTCGGTGGGGCTCCTTTTGTCAAGCTGAATTATTCCGCGGGCAAGTTGGCGACGCCCTAACTCGGTTAGAGCATTATTAATCCCCTAATGGAGACACATTCAGGTTCCTCGGGACGAACTAACAATAACTAGATCCCAACTTGTCTCCCACCTGGAGTAGGCGCTTAATGCGCTTAATTTTCTCCGCATTTCGACTCCCTTCTCCTTCCTCCCCATCCCCCCCAACTAGCGAAGGAGGTGGAATCCTCTTAGCTGCGGGGCTGAGGCGGTGCCCCCCCCCCAATACCCTCCCGATATCTACATTATCGGATATATTGTCATCCGAGGTGGGCCTTTGTGACGGTTCATCAGTCAGGCATTGTGGCCGGGGCATTCTCTACCCGCAGCGAGCATCAGCTGCTCCGGGGCCGCCGCTAATGCCGGATGTAATGTCCTTGTGGCTCCTCATTGCTTGCCTGCCACGTCAGGCTAGCGGAGGATCCATTGAGGCCACATCAATCATCATAAGTTTGAACTATTACCTACAAGACAAAGCAAGAGTAACTCCTAGACGAATTAGAAAAATATCGATGTATCGTTACCTCCATTGTTAAAGTTACATCATCGAAGACCTATATCTCTTCAAAAACAAGTAAGAAATAAAGATAAAACTAAGAATGTCTACAAGCAAAACCTCCCCGCTATTGAACTAATCAAAATTGTAGGACGTGTAAACTAGGAGGACCTGAAATCGCCTTGTGATAACTAGGTTTTTACTTTCACTTACCTATATATATGAAATATATAGTAAGGGAAAGTATTGCGAGTGAAAAATTTCGACTTCCGGTTTTCAACGGAAATATACGTTTTGGGGTCCCCTGAGTTCAAATAACCAAGTCCCGCGAAATGGTCTGTGTGTGTGTGTGAACAGACTAGCTCAAAAACTATAAACCTTACGAACCTGAAATTGGGTATTTGATGTAAGTATATGGCAGCGATATGACAGCGAAAATTTCAACAAAACGGAGGGTACACTTCATGTCTTAACGTTTTCCAATTTTTTTCGATTACCTTAAAAACAGCTTTAAAGATTTTGATCAAACACGCGTTTGTTTAAAGAGAATCAAGTATCCTGTAATATCAGGTAAGCTTTATCATTATTAAAATATTCTGAGGGGGCTTAAATGGGTAATGTGCCTTTTTGGTTTTCCTATAATGTACCTTTGTTTTTGTTTATATGGAGAAATTACCTGTCTCACGTTTCATAAGAAATGGCATAAGTCTCAAAATAAGAAATGGCTAAATATGAGATATGAAAAAAAACAAGTAAACATATAAAGGAGAAAAAATGAAAAATATTCCGTCAGCTCTTAAAACACGTTGAGCACAAGCGTGCGCATGCGCAGTGTGCCTTCAGTGACGGACCATTGTTTATAATAAAAGATGTTCTGTTCATTTAATGAAAATTATATAATAATAATATTATTATGGAAATTATTATTTAATTAATTGAGGCCTTAAGATTTAAATAAAAAACTTGTAATTTGTCAATATTTACCAAAAGTATATATAAAAAAATAAAATGACACATGAATATAGAATTTAAGAAAAATACCTCAGCTCACATCCACTGAAAGAAAATAAGAGCTCTCATAAATTCTTTATAGTACTGTAACGTTAAAAAAACAAAGATATGGTTTAGAATGGTTCTAGAACTTTAGTTGAAAAGAACTAACAGTTGGAACAAACTGTCATAGTACTACATGTTTATGACATCGATGTTCGAGTACCATCTACGCTGACCCAAAAGGTTCGAGACTGGTCTTCTTACGACTAAATTTAAGGAGTGATGACTGGAGAGTTAGTCTCGTTTTGAAGCTCAAATCATATGGTTATTTCTGTGTTGCAAAGTGATAATATTTTTAACCTGTCTAAATAATTGTTTTCTTATAATTTGTGTGGCATTGAGAATTGTTTTTTCTTTTAATAAAAATTGTTTAACCCACAAAAGTACTTACAGTACTTATAATCAAACTTCTGATTTTTTTTTCCCAGAAAAAATGATTCTATTAAATGCTTCTTTTTTATTTCTTTCATTTCTGTAATAGCATAATATCACCTGTTTAACACCTCTCACTACCTGAGCAAACGATAGCTCATATATTTCTCCCCTAGGACCGGACCAGCTCGTAGCCAGCGATCCCTCAGGACAAGTCTCAGGTTGGCCGTGCGATCGTCCGGTGGGGGTCACCTCGGGTCAGGGCAAGGGTGAATTAAAAATAAGCCTCCACGGGAACGTTTTAAAAATGCTAATGCAATATGCTAAATTTTATCGGAGGAAATTCGAATCAGGGTGGTGCCCAACCAGTTCTTTTTGTCGTAGTATAATTTTATAAGCCGTTACAACATCGGTATTCAAAGATAAGTTATCTTGAACGTAGCATGAATAGCAAAACTAGTAATATTTTTGGCGGCTTAGATTTCTGCTTAGAGGGTCGCATCAGCGTTATTAAACATTAGGTTTCCGTTCCAGGCCTGCTCAACGAAATCTAATGATTCCCTTACATAGAAGGTTGGAATAATCTTAGATTTCCGTCCCTGTTCTATTGCGTGGATATTTGAAAAAAAAAATAACAGAAAAACTATATTTTTAAAAATAATTATTATAAATATAACATTTTCACCATTAATAATAAGGTATTTCACTTCCGTGTGTGGCCTGTTAGGAGCCGTTTGGTATGGCCTCTATTTAACCTGAGAAGTACCTGTTGAGGAATTGTCTATCCCTTTGTTCCAACAAAGCGAAGTCGACAGCTGCAATCTAATGAAGACAATCAAGGATCTTTTCAACAATAAAGAAAAAATATATACAAATATACAATTTCGAGACAAATAACATAAAAATATAAATAATCCGTATAAACATATGAGCCCACCAAAATTTTTTTTCTGACTAGTTTAAAATCCTTAAAAGTCATATAAATTGAATGTGCGAATTTGGTTTTTGGATATATGTGATGTTTTAGTAGTTAAATGTTATAATAAATTTTATTCAATTGAAGTCATGATATTCCGAGGTAGTTATTCAAATTTTATTATATTATATTTTCATTGGTATATATAATAGAGGTGATAGATATATTATGGTTATAAAATAACCTGAAATTTTACAGTTACAATTAAAAAGGAAAATGAATAAAAAACTAATAACCGCCGACAATTTAGATATGCTTATTAATAATAAAAATCTGGTGCGTGCGCGCATCACACAACTTTCACTTACCAACTTACTTAGGTAAGAAATTACTGCGTTTAGTTAATGCCACTTCTCAAAGTTACATATTTTTCCACATTCATTTCTTATTATTGTTTTCATTTGCTCTATAATCCCCTCAGAACATTTTAATAATGGTAAAGCTTACCTGATATTAAATAACACCTAATTTTCATCAAACGTGACGAATATGATGAAAATCGTTAAAGCCGTCTTTGGCATATACATATATCAAATACCCAGTTTGATAAAACTCCTGAAAGCCGTTTTTGAGTAAATAAAAAAACACGTGAAAATGAAACAAAATTTATTAAGTCCCCCCTCCGGTTGGTCAATTTTGATAAAATGTTGGATATCACATCATCGGAATATACATACATCAAATACCCAGTTTGATCAAAATCGTGAAAGCCGTTTTTGAGTAAATAAAAAAAAAAGAACACGTGAAAATGATACAAAATTTATTAAGTAAAGTGCCCCCTCCGGTTGATCAATTTTGATGAAATGTTGGCTATCACATCATTGACATATACATACATTAAATACCCAGTTTGATCAAAATCGTGAAAGCCGTTTTTGAGTAAAAAAAAAAAAAACGTGAAAATGATACAAAATTTATTAAATAAAGTGCCCCCTCCGGTTGGTCAATTATGATGAAATGTTGGCTATCACATCTCTGTCATATACATACATCAAATACCCAGTTTGATCAAAATCGTGAAAGCCGTTTTTGAGTAAATAAAAAAACACGTGAAAGTGAAACAAAATTTATTAAGTAAAGTCCCCCCTCCGGTTGATAAATTTTGATGAAATTTTTACGGTCATATCTCAGGCATATTAATACATCAAATATCAAGTTTAATCAAAAAGCCGTTTTTGAGAAAATCGAAAAAAACGTAAAAAGTTATAAAATAAAGTACCCCCTCCCTTTGAGCAATTTTGATAAAATTTTTGCTGTCACATCGCTGGCATATACCTACACTAAATACCCAATTTCAGATTCGCAAGGGTTATAGTTTTTGAGCTAGTCTGTTCACACACACACACACACACACACACACACACACACACACACACACACACACACACACACACACACACACACACAGACCATTTCGCGGGACTTGGTCATTTGGACTCAGGGGACCCCAAAACGTGTATTTCCGTTGAAAACCGGAAGTCGAAATTTTTCACGATCGCAATACTTTCCTTACTATATATTTCATATATAGGTAAGTGAAAGTAAAAATTTACTCAAAATTATTATTTTAATTTAGGAGTATAGATATAAAAGTATAAAAAAAAATAATTTTTATTAATGAGACATACTTACGAATTCATTATGGATTTTACCTTACTAACTACTCAATATTTGGTTAAAAAATATCAATTTATAAAATTATAAATTTCAATGTGGTTACACACTATACATGGTTACCTGTACATGTTCGTTTTGGTCTAGTTATTAGATTAATGATTGCACTGAAAATAGAACATTTAAGAATTTACTAGTCACTATTATTCATTTTCAGATTTTCAGTTTATTTTCAGTTAAAACTTTTTTATTTTGGAGAGCCAACGTTTCGATCCAACTTGTGGATCTTCATCAGGGCTTCTGAGTCCAGAGTGATACAAAGACTGAAGGTAAAATAAGGTCAACACCCTTTAGGCCTGCACTTTAACACGTTAAAATTAATACTAGTTACTCTGAATAGTAAAGAAGTTTACATGTATAATAAACAACAAATAATATAGAAAATAAAACTTACCAATTTATCAACAAATTCATAAAAAAATCATAAATATAAAAAATGTAAAAAACTGTGTTTCATGTGGTAAAATAATTTAGAACTGGTATAAGAAAATGAATGAGGAAGTAATATGTTACTGAAAAAAAAAAATATCCTGAGAAATTATTTTGTTGCTAATGCATTAAGCTAGAGCAATCACCAGGTGGTATTAAATATTTAAATATAAATTAACTAAATGCAGATATTTTAAAAGAAAAAATTGAATTAAAATAAAATTCAAAAATTCTTCTGAAATATGCAATTAATAAAAACTATATAGAAAAATCTGGTGCGTGCGCGCAACACACAACTTTCACTTACCAACTTACTTAGATTAGAAATTAATGCGGTTTTTTAATTGCCACTTCTCAAATTAACAGAACGGCTTTAATTATGAACAATGGTCTGTCATTAAAGGCGTACTCCGCATGCGTGGGCTCAACGAGTTTTATGAGATAACTGAATGTTTTTATTTTTTTCTCCTCTTTATGTTTTCTTTATTTTTATCATATCTCATATTTAGCCATTTCTTATTTTTAGGCGTAACGAGAGACAGTTAATTTCTCCATTTAAACAAAAACGAAGGTACTTAATAGGAAACAAACAAACAAAATAGGCCCCCCCACCAAAAAAAAGCCCCCTCAGAACATTTTAATAATTATAAAGCTTACCGATATTAAAGAACACCTAATTTTAATTTAACATGACGAATTTGATAAAAATCGTTAAAGCCGTTTTTGAGATCATCGGAAAAAAGGTAAAAATTGGAAAAAAAATTATGAAATAAAGTGCCCGCTCCGTTTGACCAATTTTGATGAAATGTTGGCTATCACATCTTTGGCATATACATACATCAAATACACAGTTTGATCAAAATCGTTAAAGCCTTTTTTGAGTAAATAAAAAAAACACGTGAAAATGATACAAAATTCATTAAATAAAGTACCCCCTCCGTTTGACCAATTGTGATGAAATTTTTGCTGTCACATCTTGGGCATATAAATACATCAAATACCCAGTTTGATCAAAATCGTTAAAGCCGTTTTTGAGTAAATAAAAAAAAAACACGTGAAAATGAGACAACATTTATTAAGTAAAGTGCCCCCTCTGGTTGATCAATTTTGATGAAATTTTTACAGTCATATCTCGGGCATACAAATAGATCAAATACTCAGTTTAATCAAAATCGTTAGAACCGTTTTTGAGAAAATCGAAAAAAACGTAAAAAGTTATTAAATAAAGTACCCCCTCCCTTTGAGCAATTTTAATGAAATTTTTGCTGTCACATCGCGGGAATATACATAAACTAAATACCCAATTTCAGGTTCGCACGGTTTATAGTTTTTGAGCTAGTCTGTTCACACACACACACACACACACACACACAGACACACACACACACACACAGACCATTTCGCGGGACTTGGTTAATTGGACTCAGGGGACCCCAAAACGTGTATTTCCGTTGAAAACCGGAAGTCGAAATTTTTCACGATCGCAATACTTCCACTTACTATATATTTCATATATAGGTAAGTGAAAGTAAAAAAGCAACATATCACAGTTCAAAAACAAAATAGATGGCGGGTCTTATGCAGAATCCCAGCACCAGTGATTTAACCTGGTTAAATAGTGATTTTTGCAATATCATTACATGTCATTTAATAACCTACTCTTTGTTGTTAGGTAGTTTATTTCTGATTTGTTGTGATACTATAGATGATTTTTGCCTGCTCTATTGCTCCTCCAATGATCCACAGATTATTTAGAAGCGAATTCGCACAAACCTCGCGTAGTAAATTCTTTCAATCTACAATAGTATGATCCGCAAATCGGACCTCTTTCTTACAAAATTTTACCGATGTATATTCTCTTGACCAACAATAAATGAAAAATATAATTTATTGAAAATCTAAATTGCTGTTTTCCAATCACGTTCCCTTTCTTAACACTATTTCCTTACGGCAGGATCTCATGCTGCATCGTTAACTGTCCTCTTGAGCCCCAATGCTTAGATAGATACATGCTGTGTCCTTGCGAGCATTTTCTCTCCTTATGTAATAATCCTTTTTCTTGCAGAAAAAGAATTGCACTTTTCTTGTCCGGAATACCCTTCAACTTCAAAATCCCCCTAATGAACAATACTGAGATATTGATGCTAATATTCACTAGCTTCCTAACCTCAAATGTATATTAAATAAGGTCATATGATTAAATGATACAGGTGATGTGGTTACTTGTACAAATCACTGGATTAAATCACTGGTGCCGGGATTCTGCATAAGACCCTAGATGGCTAAAATACGTAACAATTTATATTATCTAATCTTTATAATTAACATTTCTCATTCATTTACAAACATACATACAAATATAAGTACAAAAATATTTTTTGATTATGAAAATGAAGACAAAACCAAGATTAAACTAGAAGATGTTATTATTAAAATTTAAAACTTATTTATAATGTTACCATAAAATTTGATTATTTCTGAGCATTCCTTTCTAGTACTGACCAAATTGTTAATGCTCCTATTTATATTTATGCTCATGCTAATATTTCTCTTTTTCTCCTATGTTTTTGCGAGCTATGTTTTTCCTATTATTTTTGTGTTTGGAAAATTAAATAATAGTATAAAAGTCAATAAAGGAAATTTTCGAGACCCTCTCTGCTTAAATTTGGAATCTCTTTCTTTTAGTGGTCTTTTTTTAGTCTTCTTCTTTTTGAAGATTAATACTTCTTACATAAAGTGGAGGTTCCGTTTTATGAGAGATCGTACGTGAATGTTACTTGCATAGAGATATATTTTATTGACTCCATTAGTTTATGGAGCTGAAATATTACTCTAGGATGAAATGAAGGAGGATTCTAAGACGGAATACAAGACATCAGTCATAGGAAATAAGACGTGGCAAGAAGACAGATAGACAGATGGTAAGAGGGTGAAGATATTTCCTATAGAATTGACTATTCAAGTCAAGGCAGCGGAGGTTGAGTAATGATTCGGTATCCGTCTTATTGCAGACAATGCCCGGAGATTTGCATATATATAGCTCATAGCCCGGCCTCGACTGCCCTCGGGCCTCTCTCGGTCTTGGTCTCCTCTCAGCCCTTGGTCTTCGTCTTCTGTCATCCCTTTTCCCTTCAGTCCATCCTTACTGTTACTGGAAGGACCAATTTATATGTATTCAAATTCTAAGACTCATACATTTTATTTTGATTTTCATTAGGACCTCTAGTTTACGGGAAATGCGTGAATTGTACGGGAATTTTCTTCGACGAGAATTATATGGGAATTTTCAAATTTGAACGGAAAATGCAAAACTTTTATTTTTTATATATATATTTTTATGCAGTCATTTCCTTAAAATCTTTTCAAATCAAATTAATAAAAATTCTGCCAATGGTTGCTACCGTTTTGTAATTTTTAATTTTAAGGTTTGGAATACGAAGTGGGATGGTGACATTATATATGAATATACTAGTGTTGTTTCCAATTGGTGTATCAATAGTAAGAACATCGATATTTGTCACTGTTGATTGTTTAGTCAATAAATATTCTGAACTTTGATATGCACAAGGGCAGATTCAGGGGGGGGAGGGAGGAGGTTATAGAGGTAAGACTCCCCCAAATATTTTAGTTTTTTAATTTTTTTGTATTTTTAAACGAATAATACAATTAGATATTTGCTATGCCCTAGACATAACACTAAAGGTTGTTTGGATCGAAGTCCTTTTTAATACAAGTTAGTAATCTCATTAAAAAACGATGCTGTCGGCCATGTGATTATGTGACAGGGGGGGTCATGACACCCCCCAAATTTCGTGCTGGATTCCCCCCTGGTTATGCATCGGAAGAAAAAAATCGACCTTTTAAAAAATTTCAAATCGTTGAAAGAACGTTGTTTTGTTTTTTTTGTTTTTTTGTCTAATTGCGCAAAAGCGAATATAAATCGACAAAACATTCAGAGATTAGGGATGGGATCAAAAAAAATAAATAGGTTGTCCTGTGTTGTGACTTTTTTTTTATTGCAAGTAATAATACATTCTGCCATAACCAAGAGCTCTAAGGACTCATTTGTTGTTTCTAAAATGCACCTGTAATTATATCTTATAGTAATTCCACCTAGTTACTCCGTCGACAACAAGTTGTTTTTTAAGTGAATTTTCTCTATTTGTTTCTCTTGCAATAATATTGAAGATAAAAATAATGTAAATCGCTAAAAGGCGATGTTTTAGGACGGTCTTGATGATATTATGTCATGTACGTTGTTCAGAACGAAAAATAATCACTACTTAGTTAAATAAATACATAAAACTGGTTTAACGACTTTATCCATTTATTTATTTATTTTCGAAATTCGGGCCTTTATTATAATATACAAATTATATAATCGAAAACATAAGCATGGCAAGCATCATTGAAGTTAGCCAAACAAGAAAGAAACAAGTCCAAAAGGAGCTGAAACGAGCTACTGACCAAACTACAAATCTCCTCCCATTTAGTCAAAAATCTTATCCAAGTCGAAATAGATAAAACCTTGGATGGACTAAAAATGAAGAGATAGATAAATAGAAGAGATAGAGAAGATATAAATGTCTCCCCTAGCCCTGAAGGAATCACCAACGAACTCCTAATAAACATTGGATTACTCATATTATTACAAATGTTATTAATTGTAATTATTATATTCCTGGCATTATTATATTAATATATATTATTTTTGTATTATCATATTATATTTTGTAACATTCCCAGAAAAAAATAAATAACACCTTATGGAAAACATTACATTGAATTTTATTATCATTCTCACATCTATCAACCTGGTTATGTGCTTGACGTTGGGAAAAAAACAATGGATTGAACAATACAACAAAAAAAAATGAATGTTAAGTATAGGGTAAACTATACAGTTATTGGCTCTCCAACTTTAACTTAAAGAAATAGGTAAGCAAGTCCTAATTTTATTACAAGATATACATGAGTCTAATGTTTGAAGGGTCCTCTAAGTCATCTGTGAAGTAAGACTTTAACAAACTAACCATAGGGAATATTTCACAATTAAATTCACAGGGTGCAAATAACTAGATTTGGCACTTTTAACAATAAATATTGCCCAAAAAAACCTCTTGAGTCTTTATAAGGATAGATAAAGAGGAGTTATAGGAAGTTTCAATTACTTCCCTTCATAAAAAGTATTTTTTTTAATGTCACCACTGAAATTTAGTCTTAAGAGTGCCAACAACTGTACGGTTTACCCTATAAGTGTCAATTTTAAAGTTTTTCTATAATTTTGATAATTCAATTTTCCGGCATGAAATGCTGTACTTTTAAATAATGCGACTTCAAAACTTTTTAGTTTGGACTCCTCAAATAGGTCATGATAATTATAAACTTAATAAAAATGTTGCTGACTCCAACAATTTATTGCTTTTTTTTTTTTTTTTTTAATAAACAAGGAAAAATACAAATGTTTATTTTTTTTTTCTCCTGTTTTTCTAAACTTAATCCCTTTTTTTTTTTTTAGATTTATATTCATTAAGAATAATTGGAAATTCGGGGTCGGTGGTGCCTTTGAAGTGCTGATATTGATATCTACGGTGTAGGATCCAATAGAAGCTGAGATCTTCTTCCCGATAATAAGATATCCGAAGGAGTGGCTTCGGCATTGATCCCGAGAGTTGCGCACTGGAGGAGGCAGGAGTTAAACTGGGAAAGGTAAGTAGGAAAGGGATTGGAAGAGAAACTAAGTGAGGGGGGTAGTTTGAGGTGGGGGGGGGTAAGAAACCCCTTTGGAACGGGGCTGATAGGAATTCCAGGCCGGCTTCCATCAGAGGAGTCTTTGATCAGGCCAAGACGGCGGCTGATTGGATGCCAAAGCCACGAGTGTGTGAGCCCGAGTATCTTCCCCCTGATTGCGCCAGCAACTCCCTCCTTCAGCCAACTCCGCCAATGGTTTTAACTCCCTCTCCTCCTTAGTTACACTTAGGATGGCTTTAATTGGACATCTCTTCTGCCTCCTCCTCCTCAAAGAGCTAGGGTTCCAAGGAGGACTAATTACCTCCCGACTAGGGATGACAGCCTACTAATTAGTTGAATCATCAGTTACTTCCTTATAACTGGTTACGTATTTACGACGCTGTATGTGTGTATATAGGGTGAGGTGGGGCACAATAAAACACATAAGGTTTTTTTACCCATAGCACCCCACCTGAGACTTTATTTTTAATTTTTTATTTTTTCCAAGTTACCTTAGGATCTAATCTATGTAAGAAATGCGTTAAACATTATTTTATGCATCATGTCTGACCACGAGCTGCTATTTTCCAAAAAAATAATTTTGTCTCATTTTGCCCCATCCCCGGGGGTCTCTTCAGGAAAGAGGAAAATTTGACTTTGGAAGACAGTTGTCATAAATTAATACAATTCAAAAACCGACTGCTTATTGCACAATGTAAAACACATGCGGCACGATGAAACACTCGTGGGACTCCAAGAAAACTTTCATTGTTCCCCGAACGCCCTTGTTTCAAGGAACCCTATATGATCCATTTTGAGGTCTTTAACTTCCGTACAACGAACGTTAAGAGGTAGGAAAACCAAAGTCAGGCAAAATCGTAAGAGATATATGCATAATGAAAAAGTTGAAAGAGCAGATTGAATAAAACAATTACTCATTCCTAGAGACGAAAATCCGTTGGACGAAAATTTTTAGTTTTGCCACACGAAACCGTACTTCAGCACATGGAGTCTGACACGAAACAAGTTAGTAAGTGGGACAAAATGCTTACTTTGTTTGGAGCCACCCTTTACCGCTTGCTGCCTAGACCTTTTGGTTCGTCCAGTTCTCCGACCGTTTCATTGTGCCCCACCCAGCCCTGTGTATAATATTTACATATACATAATCTTAAAGCACATTTTAACAGCTTGAATAAAAGAGCGTGATAAAGGTGCAAGATGCCAATTTACAAACCCTCCTCCGATAAAGTATCACAAATGATATAATAACTGCAAACTATTTTAAAGGTTGCAATAGTAAATATCTAAAAAATATTTTTTGTTATTTAATTTATTAAATATTTATTTAATAAAAATAATATAATCTTCCACCCTCAAGAAATTTTACTCTTATAAGAAAAATTACTCTTTTTTTTAATAATCAGGAAAAATATAAATTTTATACTTTTTTCTCATGTTTTTGTTCATTTATTTCCTTCTTTTTTTTTTATATATATAATTATTTATATTCATTGAGATAAATTAGAAATACGGATTCGATGATGACTTTGAACTAAACATTTACACCATATACACTCAAAAGAGTTACTAAACAGTAAAAGAATAAAAATAACCTCACATAAGAAGAAGAAAACTACTGTCATAATATTGTAACACTGGAACAGGGTTGTATAATTTTACTAACGTAAAATTGGAATGTGAAACAAACAAGTGATTTCAAATAATATTACTGGAAACAGAACATTAAATATCAGTAGACAGTGTCTCAAAATGTAATGCATTCTTAGCTGTCCAGGCTTAAGAGTAACCCACTTTTGTTTATACAGTATGCTATGGAACCACCCAAAAGATCTACATATCGTCGACACACTGGTAAAGTCGTAAATCTGATTTTTTTGCGAAAATCGTTTCTTAAATTAAATCGAACAATTAAATCTTACAATTGAAGCCTATAGTATACTGTAATAAACTTGCGTCTCTGTATCTTGATCAGTTAATATATTGTAACGTTAAAACGATAAGCAAATAAAAAAAACATATGGCATAACCTCCCGGACTGCTTGTTGGAACAAAATAAGCGGTTGGAACAAACTGTTTGTGTCTAGATCATTCCGTGGCCTAGTCCACAGAGACGTAGATCTGCCTACATTGTTCTAGAATGATCCAGGCCCCAGTATTTACGATATATATAAGGGGCAGAGACTGAACGGAGTTAGTTGAAGTCTGTGTCTTGACTGTGTTGCTCAAGTCATATGATTGTGTGTGATAAAGTTATCAATTTTGTAACCTGCTCAATTGTTTAAGTTGTTATAATTCGTTGGCATTGTGATAACTGTATATTTCAGTTAAATAAATATTTGTTACCCACATAAGTGTTACAATATAAATCGCGATGTAAAGCATTAGGTTAAAACAAATAGGTAAGGAGTGAAACTGGAAGAAATATGACAGAAAGTATTAGAAAAAAATTATAGTCTCCAGTATTAGAAAAATATAGCAAAGTAATAGGAATCAATAAAATTGAATAAACAACCAAGATTAAAAAATAAAGCAGTGGAAATGATAAAATTATGCGTGTTTTTTGTTTGTTTTGTTTTTTTTTAACGTCACTTTACGCAACTAAGGCTAATCGGACGATGCTACAGTGCGAGTCCTAAATTTTTCCTATCCAGGTATAATTATGATAGGGATCTTTATCAATTACCTGAAATCGTACAGGCTCGGGACCTCCATTTTACGTCCTAACCAAGGGACGGCATGGCTAAGGATTTTTTACTCCCATTAAAAAATCCTAGGGCCACCGCTGGGCGCGAACCTGCGACCTTTAGTATTGTAGGTTGCCATGCTAACCACTATACCACAGGTGACCCCTATACGTGTTTTTTTACTCGATTTATGAATCCTGCTTCTTCAACTAACAGACACATGACTTTTAATTTTCTTATGACAAATTTTATTTTATTTGAGGCCACATATTCTATTTAAATATTTACAAATTGATCCCCAATTACTGCCTCACTTATTTTATGTACGTCGTACGTATCAGCATTATAGCCTTTTTCAAGATTAGATATCCTTATAATAATACCAGAAAACTGTTGCAATTACAATATCATTTGCGAGCTTTCCCGGGGAAGGGTGTTTTGAAACAATTTTAAAATTGATGTTTACAAGGATACATAGCCTATTTAATTGTACATTTTATGGTCACTGGAAATCTAACCTTAACATAGCTTGAATGCCGTAAAGTTAGACATAAATAAAACAAGTGAGGCTGTAATTGACGATTAATTTGCGTGTATAATTTGTATAACTTAACAAAATATTTCGCTATGAAAGGCTTTCATGTTAAGGAAAGGCACGACATCTAACTAAAATAGTTTTTCATTGTTCTATTAAGAATTCATACTTTCCATTTGAAAAATATTAATTTGTTCTTACTCAGTTGATTCTTTACTTTTCTCTATTATTTTAAATTTTCTTTTCATCCTCAACGGTTATTAGGCACAGAACAATGCCATCCTTTTGCATATGAAAGCGACTTCTGAGGTGGAACCCTGAGATCCTCCCACGATTCCTTCCAGCTCCCCTGTATCAAAGGAACTGTCCTACTGTCAATTAGTTCTCATCGAATCAATGACCCATTTGGATGACACATCTTTAAGGAGATGTGGAAGACCTGTTTAAAGGAAGGTCTGTGCGAAATCTTAGCCGTCTTCCTTAATAAAATGATTAATGTAGGCGATTAGCACCGTGTTCCTAAGATAAATCTTGTTTATTCGGCCTCTGAAATTTAAGATTAAAAAAACAAGATCCTCATGCCCCAAATGCCTTACTATTGATGCGTTGCACCCATCACATTCGCTGATTGCTGAAATGAGGAAATCAACGTTTGAAGTGAAAAAAAAAACACACCTGATTATTTTAATATGGATTTCCAATTTTTTGTTTTTAATTTCACAATCATAAATGAAAAAAAATCTGGTGCGTGCGCGCAACACACAACTTTCACTTACCAACTTAGATTAGAAATTAATGCGTTGTGTTAATGCCACTTCTCACTCAGTTACACATTTTTACACATTCATTTCTTATTTTTGTTTTCATTTGCTCTATAACAAACACTGATTTCTTTTATTATTAAATAAAAGTTTTTACTTGAGATAATTCGGCAATGCAAGCATAATACTCCAAGTCGACTGATTTTATAATTCTCTATGTGCTTGTTGAATATTTCATTTATTTCCCATGAAACAAATCATTTCCATTAAATGAACAGAAGGGCATTAATTATGAACAATGGTCTGTCATTAAAAGCGTCATGCGTGGGCTCAACGTGTTTTATGAGTTGACTGAATATTTTTCTTTTTTTCTCCTCTATATATTTACTTGGTTTTTATCATATCTCATATTTAGCCATTTTTTATTTTTAGGCGTAATGACGGACAGTTTATTTCTCCATATAAACAAAAACAAAGATACTTCATAGGAAACAAAAACAAACAAACAAAAAAGGCCCCTATAATCGTTAAAGCAGTTTTTGAGTAAATAAAGAAAACACGTGAAAGTGATACGAAATTTATAAAGTAAAGTCCCCCCTCCGGTTAATCAATTTTGATGAAATTTTTAGTCATATCTCAGGCATATTAATACATAAAATACTCAGTTTAATCAAAATCGGTAGAGCCGTTTTTGAGAAAATCGAAAAAAACGTAAAAAGTTATTAAATAAAGTACCCCCTCCCTTTGAGCAATTTTGGTGAAATTTTCGCTGTCACATCGCGGGCATATACCTAAACTAAATACCGAATTTAAGGTTCGCACGGTTTATAGTTTTTGAGCTAGTCAGTTCACACACACACACACACACACACACACACACACACACACACACACACACACACACACACACACACAGACCATTTCGCGGGACTTGGTCATTTGGACTCAAGGGACCCCAAAACGTGTATTTCCGTTGAAAACCGGAAGTCGAAATTTTTCACGATCGCAATACTTCCACTTACTATATATTTCATATATAGGTAAGTGAAAGTAAAAAAATGCATTAATCGCTCACTGCTTATAAGTATGTCATTTCTATTAAATAAAAGAACACAAAATTAAAGCTTAGGCGTAGAATAGAATTGGTCCAAAGTATTTCTTTCAAACAAATAGACCAGGAGCCGATGTAAAAAAAACTGACATGACACAATGTTTTACTTCCACCTATTTCAAATACAAGTTCTTGTTGAAGAGGTATGAGAAAGTTCTGTCGGCAAGAATCCGTCATAATACAAAATGGTGTATTATAAAAAATGAGTTTTTTGAGTTATAAATGAATGGGAATACTTCGTTTTTTGTTTTTAATTTCCTTTTCTATAAAAAATGCACTATTATAAACGATGCAGAGCTAGAAGATCCTGTAGGAAACTAAAGTTAATTAGAAAATTTAATGTACCTAATTTCGCTCATCTATCCACGCATTTTTTTAAACTTTTTTTACAAGAATGTCATAAATTAAAAAATATTATTTAAAGTTTAACAATATTAAATATTGTATTTCGTCGTTCTTCCAATAGAGGAAAATAAGTCAATTTTTCCTATAAGATCTGCTGTATATTAAAAAGTCTTAATATCTACTCTGAACCAATTCTGTTATAATTTTAAAATAAATTCAACTGAAAAATAATTAAATATATTAATTAAATATTAAAAATATATAGATAGAAAAAACCTACCCCCCTATTTTTGGGCTCATTCAATTTCCATCACTAACATTTAGCTTCTACCCTTAGAGCCGTAATTCCGATCGATTTTAATATTTTATTTTATATTTTTTTTTACTCTTTTGATTTGTTTAGACATTTTTAAAATGCCTCCTAATCCATTCCCGACCAACTTGGTAGCCGTATAGGTAATAGAATTTGTAAAAAGGGTCTATACCGATTTTTTGAAAATTAAATTAAAACTTTCGCAAATAAATAAAATTGATCAATACTGGCTCCGTTACTTTGCGTCATATATACTCACGACATACCTGTCAACTCTAAAATTTTGACTGCAACTTACGCTGACGATACAGCAATTTTATCAACACATCAAGAACCTAGACTTGCCTCATTGAATATACAGAACCACTTACTTCAATTACAAAAATGGTACTCACTCTGGAAAATGAAATTAAATCACGACAAATCACAACACATAACTTTCACACTCAGTTTATATCGGCGGCAACCAAATTCCACAGACAGAAACTGTACGTTACATTGGACTACTGTTCGACAGAAGGATGACGTGGGGCCCACATGTCAAATTGAAAAAAAAGACACTGAACAAACGTTTAAAAATACTTTACTCACTTTTTTCCAACTCTTCTGAATTGAAAATTAGACAAAAACTGAATACATACACTTACTTGCTTAAACCCATTTGGACATACGCCTCACAGATTTTCGGCTCAGCTAAAAAGACGCACTTACAAAAATTACAAACTTTCCAATCCAAAATTTTGAGACTAATTACGGACGCCCCCAGATACGTAAGTAACCAAACTCTACATATAGACTTACAACAACCGGCTATCCAACATCACATACGAATACTTTACTCACGTTTTTTTCTTAAATTGGAAGGACCTCAAAACAGATTAATTAACCATATGGCCACGGCTGACATGCCCGTTTGATGGCGGCTAAAAAGAAGGTGGATGAGAGACCTCCTCACCTGAATTAGTGTCAAGCCCGGAAAAAGGTGCTGCTGAGCACTTCCTTTCCCTTATGTCCTAAATGCCTTACATATCAATAAGTTGCTGCTGACCTCGACTTCGCTGATTGTCACTGATCGCTGACAGGTGTGAGTCGATGTATGAAGAGAAAAAAGAAAAGAAAAAAAACTTTCGCAACATATTGTAACGCTTATGTGGGTTAAAGAATATTTATTAACAGAAATATTCAGTTATGACAATGCCAACGAATTATTAAAACTTAAATATATGAGCACGTTACAAAATTGATAACTTTATCACACACAATCATATGACTTGCGCAACACAGTCAAGACACAGACTTCAACTAACTCGTTCTGTCTCTGCCCCTTATATATAATCGTAAATAGTGAGGCCTGGAATATTCTAGAACAATGTCGGCAGTTCTCCGCCATCACGGAATGGTCTAGACAAAAACAGTTCGTTCAAACCGCTTATTTTGTTCCAACAAGCGGTCCGGGAGGTTACGCCATATGTTTTTTTTTTTTTTTTATTTGCTTATAAATTTAACGTTACAATATGTTAATTATTGGACGTTACAGAAAGACACCTATCCGTTCCGGATATTTTGAGCTAAGTCAAGCTCACGTTTCCGCAACGTCGAACAAGGGCTGGAAGTTATGGTGAAGTAGTGCTGTAGGTGGATGATATGTTAAACATGTAAACGGGCGGGTACAAGAGGGAGAGGAATGATAGGCTATTTCCCTGCTAAGGAAGGGCCCTCCACCGCCAAGTTTCTCAGCAAGATATTCCCGAGGTTCCTTAGCCTAATGTATTCAGGCGAGAGCTAATACAGCCCCGGCACCTCCCTTTGAATTATTATTAGGCGCCTTCAGCTCTCGGTGACTCCTATCTCCTGTTAATGTCGCTCCAAGGGGTATTCTACAGTCAAAGGAGAGGATATACTGGAGTCGTACAGAATTAACATATCAGCCATAGTATAAATAGTTTAGTGTACATATCATTTTTTCAACTTGAAAAATAAATTAATAATGGAATATTAGCAACGTATCTTCCTTTTTATTTCTCTTTATTTTCATATAACTTTACTTCGTTACGGGATTGTGTCCCCATTCTCAAAACCTGTACAGTATTGTAACACTTCTGTGGGTTAACAAATATTTATTCAACAAAAATATAAAATTATCAATGCCGGACGAATTATAAACACAAATATTAAAGCAAGTTAGAAAAATTATACCTTATAGCACACAAATCATATGGCTCCAGCTTCACAGTCAAGACAAAGACTAATACTGTTCAGTCAATCGCTCCTTATATATAGTTGTAAGGAGGGTCTAGAACGTTGTAGAATCTCGTGGAAGCTAGTGGAACACCGTAGATGGAGCTCAAACAATCTAGATCCAAACAGTTCGCTCCAACCGCTCAGTTTGTTCCAACAAACGGTCTAGGATTTCAATTTATATGTTTTTTTTAAATCTATTTAACGTTACAGTATTATTACACTTTTTTTAAAGGTATTTTGTATGTACTATATATATCTTTAATAATATTCAAGTATAAAGTTAACACAACTCCGAAACATTAACGAAGAACCTTTTTTACTTTCACTTACCTATATATGAAATATATAGTAAGTGTTACTTTCACTTACCTATATATGAAATATATAGTAAGTGGAAGTATTGCGATCGTGAAAATTTTTCGACTTCCGGTTTTCAACGGAAATACATGTTTTGGGGTCCCCTGAGTCAAAATAACCAAGTCCCGCGAAATGGTCTGTGTGTGTGTACCTGTATGCCCGAGATATGACTGTAAAAATTTCATCAAAATTCATCAACCGGAGGGGGGACTTTACTTGATAAATCTCATATCATTTTCACGTGTTTTTTTTATTTACTCAAAAACGGTTTTAACGATTTTGATCAAACTGGGTATTTGACGTATGTATATGCCAAAGATGTGATAGCCAACATTTCATCAAAATTGATCAACCGGAGGGGGCACTTTATTTTATAACTTGTTTTCCAATTTATACATTTCTTTCGACTATCTCAAAAACGGCTTTAATGATTTTGATCAAATTCGCCATGTTTGATAAAAATAAGGTGCTCTTTAATATCAGGTAAGCTTTATTGTTATTAAAATGTTCTGAGGGGGCTTAATTGGGGAATGGGTCTTTTTTGTTTTCCTGTAATGTACACTTGTTTTTGTTTATATGGAAAAATTGACTGTCTCTTATTACGCCTAATAATAAGAAATGGCTCAATATGAGATATGATAAAAATAAAGAAAAGAGGAGAAAAAAAGAAAAATATTCAGTCAACTCATAAAACTCGTGGAGCCCACGCATGCGGAGTACCCCTTTAATAACAGATCATTGTTCATAATTAAAGCTGTTCTGTTCATTTGAGAAGTGGCAATTAACAAAACGCATTAATTTCTAATCTAAGTAAGTTGGTAAGTGAAAGTTGTGTGTTGCGAGCACGCACCAGATTTTTTTTTTTTTTTTTTTCGCAGTCCCTTATGATTATATAATTTCATGATTCAATTTATCTCCCCCTTATAGAATAATTAGATTATCATTATAGAATAATAAGCCTAATTTGCATTTTAAGGAGTATTAAAAATATGTAATTTTTGCGGACTGAGTGTTTTGCTAAGTTACCGGTAATGGGGCTCACCTCATTCTTGAATAAACTTAAATTCTAATACATAATCCTAACGTTGATGTACTTGTTGACATCGCCTTGGGACGTATGCTAGGCTGAGGCTATTAAAGAGTGGATATTACAGCTGTCGCGATTTATCGAAAAAAGAATCCTGCCTCCTGGTTAAGTATTCTCCAATTTTTAGTAATTTAATTACTTGTTGTACCTCAGAGGTTCAAAATGTGTTTCAAAGGGAAAAGTAATTTAATCAGTTCAAATTTAATTTAATAAATAAGAATTGTTAGGCCGAAACCTTCCATATCAATAATAGGGGAGAGCGGGGTTGGTTGGCAACAGTTTTCACTTTTTTTATTGTTGAGGCGTTCCTGTTAATATAATCCCAATAGGGCTTACCATTGTAAACTCAAATTGTTAGAGCACATCAAGTATTTTTTCACCACATAATATTTAATACTAAGATCATAGAAAATTGAAGAATTCGTCAATCGAGAGTATGCCAATTAACCCCTATGTGGGGCAGGTTGGCCTAGAAGGTGGGGCTGTTTAGCCATCTCATTCAAGTAGTGCCTGACACATATTATTGCTAATAAAAGCTGCACTATAATGGTGTAATAATTTTGAATCGGTTTTTAACAGCTTTTAATAAAAATTGCTCTCATCCTCTTTGCTAGAACTAAAGACAATTGGTAGTTTCACCTTTGTTTTTGTTTACCTTGCTTTTGTGAATTGCAACTGCGCCCACAAATCCCAGTTGAAGAGAGCCACCTAACCCGACAGGAGAGATCATATGAAAGATGGATGCCAGGACAGGGGAGAACAATCAAACAAGAAACTGATTAGTTGAATGGTTAGGTTTTTCAAAGGAGTTTGGGGATATGTGAACAGAATCGGAGTAAATGTTTTGCCATGTCTTTAAACCAAATTTACTGAAAATATAAAAATTTACTTAAAAGTTGTAAAATCAATCAATGAAGCACACTCTTCTCTACACTGTTAGCATCGGGTTGAAAACCCAGGACAAGACTCCCGAGGTAGAGCGGGTCACATTGTACAATGGTGGGGCCTTCACAACAGGTGTGACGGAAACTATAAGCCAATGGCCAAACTACCCTCTATGCCAACCAACCCCACTATCCCCTACTTATAGTCTCTTACTTGTAAAATATTACTAAAACTAACAGAGTAAATATAATTGAAAATGATGCTTAAAGTAAAGCGGTAAGCAGAACTAAAAAAAGTAGCTAAGTAGGTTAAAGCAGGATGGTAGAAAATAGAAAAAATCTGGTGCGTGCACGCAACACACAACTTTCACTTACCAACTTACTTAGATTAGAAATTGACGTGTTTTGCTAATTATCATTTCCTAAAGTGACACATTTTTCTACATTCATATCTTATTTTTGTTAATCGTTAAAGCCGTTTTTGAGTAAATAAAAAAAAAACCGTGAAAATGATACAAAATTTATTAAGTAAAGTCCCCACTCCCGTAGATCAATTTTGAAGAAATTTTTACAGTCATATCTCGGGCATATAAATACATCAAATACTAAGTTTGATCAAAATCGTTAAAACCGTTTTTGAGTAAATAAAAAAAACACGTGAAAATGATACAAAATTTATTAAGTAAAGTCCCCCCTCCCGTAAATCAATTTTGGTGAAATTTTTACAGTCATATCTCGGGCATATAAATACATCAAATACCAAGTTTGATCAAAATCGTTAAAACCGTTTTTGAGTAAATAAAAAAAACACGTGAAAATGATACAAAATTCATTAAGTAAAGTCCCCCCCTCCGGTTAATCAATTTTGATGAAATTTTTACAGTCATATCTCGGGCATATAAATACGTCAAATACCAAGTTTGATCAAAATCGTTAAAACCGTTTTTGAGTAAATAAAAAAAAACCGTGAAAATGATACAAAATTTATTAAGTAAAGTCCCCCCTCCCGTAGATCAATTTTGATGAAATTTTTACAGTCATATATCGGGCATATAAATACATCAAATACCAAGTTTGATCAAAATCGTTAAAACCGTTTTTGAGTAAATAAAAAAAACACGTGAAAATGATACAAAATTTATTAAGTAAAGTCCCCCCTCCGGTTAATCAATTTTTATGAAATTTTTACAGTCATATCTCGGGCATATAAATACGTCAAATACCAAGTTTGATCAAAATCGTTAAAACCGTTTTTGAGTAAATAAAAAAAACACGTGAAAATAATACAAAATTTATTAAGTAAAGTCCCCCCTCCGGTTAATCAATTTTGATGAAATTCTTACAGTCATATTTGGGGCATATAAATAGATCAAATACTCAGTTTAATCAAAATCGTTAGAGCCGTTTTTGAGAAAATCGAAAAAAACGTAAAAAGTTATTAAATAAAGTACCCCTCCCGTTGAGCAATTTTGATGAAATTTTTGCTGTCACATCGCGGGCATATAAATACGTCAAATACCAAGTTTGATCAAAATCGTTAAAACCGTTTTTGAGTAAATAAAAAAAACACGTGAAAATGATACAAAATTCATTAAGTAAAGTCCCCCCTCCGGTTAATCAATTTTTATGAAATTTTTACAGTCATATCTCGGGCATATAAATACGTCAAATACCAAGTTTGATCAAAATCGTTAAAACCGTTTTTGAGTAAATAAAAAAAACACGTGAAAATAATACAAAATTCATTAAGTAAAGTCCCCCCTCCGGTTAATCAATTTTGATAAAATTTTTACAGTCATATCTCGGGCATATAAATACGTCAAATACCAAGTTTGATCAAAATCGTTAAAACCGTTTTTGAGTAAATAAAAAAAACACGTGAAAATGATACAAAATTTATTAAGTAAAGTCCCCCCTCCCGTAAATCAATTTTGGTGAAATTCTTACAGTCATATCTCGGGCATATAAATACATCAAATACTCAGTTTAATCAAAATCGTTAGAGCCGTTTTTGAGAAAATCGAAAAAAACGTAAAAAGTTATTAAATAAAGTACCCCTCCCGTTGAGCAATTTTGATGAAATTTTTGCTGTCACATCGCGGGCATATAAATACGTCAAATACCAAGTTTGATCAAAATCGTTAAAACCGTTTTTGAGTAAATAAAAAAAACACGTGAAAATGATACAAAATTTATTAAGTAAAGTCCCCCCTCCGGTTAATCAATTTTGATGAAATTTTTACAGTCATATCTCGGGCATATAAATACGTCAAATACCAAGTTTGATCAAAATCGTTAAAACCGTTTTTGAGTAAATAAAAAAAACACGTGAAAATAATACAAAATTTATTAAGTAAAGTCCCCCCTCCGGTTAATCAATTTTGATGAAATTCTTACAGTCATATTTGGGGCATATAAATAGATCAAATACTCAGTTTAATCAAAATCGTTAGAGCCGTTTTTGAGAAAATCGAAAAAAACGTAAAAAGTTATTAAATAAAGTACCCCCTCCCGTTGAGCAATTTTGATGAAATTTTTGCTGTCACATCGCGGGCATATACCTACACTAAATACCCAATTTCAGGTTCCCACGATTTATAGTTTTTGAGCTAGTCTGTTCACATACACACACACACACACACACACACACACAGACCATTTCGCGGGACTTGGTTATTTCGACTTAGGGGGTCCCAAAACGTGTATTTCCGTTTGCGTGCACGCAACACACAACTTTCACTTACCAACTTACTTAGATTAGAAATTGACGTGTTTTGCTAATTATCATTTCCTAAAGTGACACATTTTTCTACATTCATATCTTATTTTTGTTAATCGTTAAAGCCGTTTTTGAGTAAATAAAAAAAAACCGTGAAAATGATACAAAATTTATTAAGTAAAGTCCCCACTCCCGTAGATCAATTTTGAAGAAATTTTTACAGTCATATCTCGGGCATATAAATACATCAAATACTAAGTTTGATCAAAATCGTTAAAACCGTTTTTGAGTAAATAAAAAAAACACGTGAAAATGATACAAAATTTATTAAGTAAAGTCCCCCCTCCCGTAAATCAATTTTGGTGAAATTTTTACAGTCATATCTCGGGCATATAAATACATCAAATACCAAGTTTGATCAAAATCGTTAAAACCGTTTTTGAGTAAATAAAAAAAACACGTGAAAATGATACAAAATTCATTAAGTAAAGTCCCCCCTCCGGTTAATCAATTTTGATGAAATTTTTACAGTCATATCTCGGGCATATAAATACGTCAAATACCAAGTTTGATCAAAATCGTTAAAACCGTTTTTGAGTAAATAAAAAAAAACCGTGAAAATGATACAAAATTTATTAAGTAAAGTCCCCCCTCCCGTAGATCAATTTTGATGAAATTTTTACAGTCATATATCGGGCATATAAATACATCAAATACCAAGTTTGATCAAAATCGTTAAAACCGTTTTTGAGTAAATAAAAAAAACACGTGAAAATGATACAAAATTTATTAAGTAAAGTCCCCCCTCCGGTTAATCAATTTTTATGAAATTTTTACAGTCATATCTCGGGCATATAAATACGTCAAATACCAAGTTTGATCAAAATCGTTAAAACCGTTTTTGAGTAAATAAAAAAAACACGTGAAAATAATACAAAATTTATTAAGTAAAGTCCCCCCTCCGGTTAATCAATTTTGATGAAATTCTTACAGTCATATTTGGGGCATATAAATAGATCAAATACTCAGTTTAATCAAAATCGTTAGAGCCGTTTTTGAGAAAATCGAAAAAAACGTAAAAAGTTATTAAATAAAGTACCCCTCCCGTTGAGCAATTTTGATGAAATTTTTGCTGTCACATCGCGGGCATATAAATACATCAAATACCAAGTTTGATCAAAATCGTTAAAACCGTTTTTGAGTAAATAAAAAAAACACGTGAAAATGATACAAAATTCATTAAGTAAAGTCCCCCCTCCGGTTAATCAATTTTTATGAAATTTTTACAGTCATATCTCGGGCATATAAATACGTCAAATACCAAGTTTGATCAAAATCGTTAAAACCGTTTTTGAGTAAATAAAAAAAACACGTGAAAATAATACAAAATTCATTAAGTAAAGTCCCCCCTCCGGTTAATCAATTTTGATAAAATTTTTACAGTCATATCTCGGGCATATAAATACGTCAAATACCAAGTTTGATCAAAATCGTTAAAACCGTTTTTGAGTAAATAAAAAAAACACTTGAAAATAATACAAAATTTATTAAGTAAAGTCCCCCCTCCGGTTAATCAATTTTGATGAAATTCTTACAGTCATATTTGGGGCATATAAATAGATCAAATACTCAGTTTAATCAAAATCGTTAGAGCCGTTTTTGAGAAAATCGAAAAAAACGTAAAAAGTTATTAAATAAAGTACCCCTCCCGTTGAGCAATTTTGATGAAATTTTTGCTGTCACATCGCGGGCATATAAATACGTCAAATACCAAGTTTGATCAAAATCGTTAAAACCGTTTTTGAGTAAATAAAAAAAACACGTGAAAATGATACAAAATTTATTAAGTAAAGTCCCCCCTCCGGTTAATCAATTTTGATGAAATTTTTACAGTCATATCTCGGGCATATAAATACGTCAAATACCAAGTTTGATCAAAATCGTTAAAACCGTTTTTGAGTAAATAAAAAAAACACGTGAAAATAATACAAAATTTATTAAGTAAAGTCCCCCCTCCGGTTAATCAATTTTGATGAAATTCTTACAGTCATATTTGGGGCATATAAATAGATCAAATACTCAGTTTAATCAAAATCGTTAGAGCCGTTTTTGAGAAAATCGAAAAAAACGTAAAAAGTTATTAAATAAAGTACCCCCTCCCGTTGAGCAATTTTGATGAAATTTTTGCTGTCACATCGCGGGCATATACCTACACTAAATACCCAATTTCAGGTTCCCACGATTTATAGTTTTTGAGCTAGTCTGTTCACATACACACACACACACACACACACACACACAGACCATTTCGCGGGACTTGGTTATTTCGACTTAGGGGGTCCCAAAACGTGTATTTCCGTTGAAAACCGGAAGTCGAAAATTTTCACGATCGCAATACTTCCACTTACTATATATTTCATATATAGGTAAGTGAAAGTAAAAAGGAGAGTATTAGGGGAATGTATTGCGATCGTGAAAAAAATCGACTTCCGGTTTTCAAAGGAATTGCACGTTTTGGGGTCACTTTACTTCATAACTTTTTTTCCAAGTTTTACCTATTTTTTGATTATCTCAAAAACGGATTTAATGATTTTAATCAAATTCGTCATGTTTAATGAAAATAAGGTGTTCTTTAATATCAGGTAAGCTTTATCATTATTTATTAAATCATTATTAAATGTTCTGAGGGGGCTTAAATGAGGAAGGGGCCTCTTTTGTTTTCCTATAAAGTATCTTTGTTTTTGTTTATATGGAAAAATTATCTGTCTCTCGTTTCGACTAAAAATAAGAAATGGCTAAATATGAAATATGAAAAAAATCAAGTAAACATATAGAGGAAAAAAAAAGGAAAATATTTCATCAACTCATAAAACACGTTGAGCCCACGCATGCGGAGTACGCCTTTAATGACAGGCCAGTGTTCATAATTAATGCCGATTTATTCATTTATTGAAAATTATTTGTTTCATGGTAACTAAATGAAGTTTTCAATAACTGCATAGAGAATTATAAAATCAGACGACTTGGAGTATAATGTTGCATTGTCGAATTATCACAAGTAAAAACTTGTATTTAATAATAAAATAAATTTAAGTGTTTTTATAGAGCAAATAAAAACAAAATTAAGAAATGAATGTGGAAAAATGTGTGACTTTGAGAAGTGGCAATTAACAAAACACATCAATTTCTAATCTAAGTAATTTGGTAAGTGAAAGTTGTGTGTTGGGCGCACGCACCAGATTTTTTATCTAACTATAATAACTAAATATTTGGTTAAAACGTTTTTTTTTATCTTGTTCTTGTAATTTAATAATTAAAAGTTTTGTTCAAGAGAGAATATATTTTATTTTTAAAGTATTTCATTAGGAAATCTCATTGAACTATTTTAGTCAATCGAAATTTTTAATATAAATTTTGGTTCTCTGCGCCTTTGGTGGTGTTTTATACAATATTCATTTTTTGAAAGGTTGTTACCGTTGGAAGGTTTAGTTTTAATACAGTAAAAATATGTATGCTATGAAATAATAATCTATTACAATGCATTGTATATTTATAAAAAAAAAAAAAAAAAAAGAAGAAAATCAACAAAATTGAGTATTTGTTTGTTCTTACATAAAGATTGGATTGCTAGGTGTAATATTGTGGTTTGTTGATGAGGGGTGAGGACAAAGTTGCAAACCAGGCGAGGTGCAAGCTGACCTCTCCGCGGTTTTGTTACTCGTTGGCTTACAGTGGGACTCCCACTGACACTGACTCTATAAATCGGACTTATCAACTTAAAAAATAAATTAAATGAACTGCATCATGAATTCTGACAGTTTTCTTTTTTAATTACTAAATTAATAATAGTGTGATTAATAAAAATAAAGAATAGATTAGTATGAAATGCTTATATAATGTTTTAAATATATATATAAATAGATATCTTATGAATAAATAAATCTATCTATATATAGCATTTCCAAGTCAAATTCAACCTTTTCCAAGTCAAATTCAACCTTTTCCATTTCAAATCCAACCTTTTCCAAGTCAAATTCAACCTTTTCCATTTCAAATTCAACCTTTTCCAAGTCAAATTCAACCACTTCTTCATGTTCGCCCGGTCAACCCCCTTACCTAAGCATATTATATCATGACCAGGTATCCATTAACATTAATATTTATTTTAAGGTTCGAGTGACGATCGGGGGGGGGGGGGGGGCGGTTTACAATAAAAAAAATAGATTTTCGGATATCTTTCAAACGGGGGTGCAATTATATGTTTTGGGGGGCGGTTTTTACGAAAAAAATATTCATTTTTATTTTAGAGGCGTGGTGGGGGGCGCACAATAAAAAAAATAGATTTTCGGATTTCTTTCACACGGGGGTGCAATTATATGTTTTGGGGGGCGGTTTTTACGAAAAAAATATTCATTTTTATTTTAGAGGCGTGGTGGGGGGCGCACAATAAAAAAAATAGATTTTCGGATATCTTTCAAACGGGGGTGCAATTTTATGTTTTGGGGTGGCGGTTTTTACGAAAAAAATATTCATTTTTATTTTAGAGGCGTGGTGGGGGGCGCACAATAAAAAAAATAGATTTTCGGATTTCTTTCACACGGGGGTGCAATTATATGTTTTGGGGGGCGGTTTTTACGAAAAAAATATTCATTTTTATTTTAGAGGCGTGGTGGGGGGCGCACCTAAGCATATTATATCATGACCAGGTATCCATTAACATTAATATTTATTTTAAGGTTCGAGTGACGATCGGGGGGGGGGGGGGGCTTAAATAAAAAAAATAGATTTTCGGATTTCTAACACACGGGGGTGCAATTTTATGTATTCAGGGGCCGTGTTTACGAAAAAAATATTAATTTGGGAAATTATTGTCGGGGGGGGGGATGGCGCAGAATGAAAAAATTAAATTTTTCGGATTTCTTTCACACGGTGGTGCAATTTTATGTTTTGGGGGGCGGTTTTTACGAAAAAAATATTCATTTTTATTTTAGAGGCGTGGTGGGGGGCGCACAATAAAAAAAATAGATTTTCGGATTTCTTTCACACGGGGGTGCAATTTTATGTTTTGGGGGGCAGTGATTACGAAAAAAATATTCATTTTTATTTTAGAGGCGTAGTGGGGGGCGCACAACGAAAAAAATAGATTTTCTGATTTCTTTCACACGGGGGTGCAATTTTATGTTTTCGGGGGCGTTGTTTACGAAAAAAATGTTCATTGTGTATTTTAGTGGGTGGGGAGGGGGGGGGGGGGTTGGCGCCTTATAAAAAAATCAGATTTTCGGATTTCTTTCACACGGGAGTGCAATTTTATGTTTTGGGGGGTGGTGTTTTTGAAAAAAATATTAATTTTGTATTTTAGTGGGGAGGTGGGGTTGGCGCATTATAAAAAAATCAGATTTTCGGATTTCTTTTACACTGGGTTGCAATTTTATGTTTTCGGGGGCGGTGTTTTTGAAAAAAATATAATTTTGTATTTTAGTGGTGGGGGGGGGGGTTGGCGCATTATAAAAAAATCAGATTTTCGGATTTCTTTTACACTGGGTTGCAATTTTATGTTTTCGGGGGCGGTGTTTTTGAAAAAAATATTAATTTTGTATTTTAGTGGAGGGGGGGGGGGGTTGGCGCTTTATAAAAAAAATAGATTTTCGGATTTCTTTCACACGGGGGTGAAATTTTATGTTTTCGGGGGCGGTGTTTTTGAAAAAAATATTAATTTTGTATTTTAGTGAGGGGGGGTCGCGCTTTATAAAAAAATAGATTTATACGCACTATGTGGTATGGGGCCAGTGTTTCTCTTCAAATATGGGATTATAACTGTTTGTTAAAATAATATGAATAAAATATTACCAGTGTTGATTTGGGAATTATTTTTCATTTCCATACTTACAAAGTGACCTTGCGTACTAAGCATAACCATAATTTCTGTATGTTTTAAACATTTCTTTTCTTTAAAGTATTAATAAAAATATATGTTATGAATTAAAACTTTTATTATTTGTACTAAAATTGTTAAAAAGTAATATTTTTTTTAAATTTTTTTTTCGTTTACAATTAACATCATAAGTATGTATATATATATATATATATATATATATATATATATATAAAATTGTTATTATAATTACTATAATTATTATAATTCATATATAAACATTAGTAAATATAATAAAACATTAATGGACTATTACAACATTAATTTTTACAAGCATAATATTTCTACTAATGTTTAGGAACGTAATAAGTTATCAATAATTCATAGCATTTTGCATCAAAATATTTATAAGATCTCAATACATAATTTTACTATCCGTGAATAAAAAGTAAAACTGAACTTTTCATTAAAATAACATTTGGAACTAAAATTATGAATGAAAGTAAATTTAAAAAAATTACAAATACAAATAAATAATTTAGTAAAAAGGAATAAAAAAATTCAATAGGGATTAAGACATAGCTAATGTAAAATTAAATAAATTATAAATTTACGATTAAATTCAGTAGTTTTAACTAAAGAATACAGTATAAAAAATATATAAATACACATATAAAAATGTACATAAACAATTTAAATATAAAAAAAAAAACTTCATCTATAATCTAATCAATACTATATTTCAGCAAAAGTAATAAGTGAGAATACAGACTCAATGCAGAGGTTGTCCTGCTGCTGCTGTCGGTAGTTTGAGCAACATGCTCATAAAGTAGCTACTACAATCGTTACTCGTGATTGAAGCAACACCACTGGATATAACTTCACTGATATCTCTCTCTCTATTATCACTTAAAATGTTTCTCACTATCGTTTTAATTTTAGAGAATGAAAATTCTACCGGGTTCAGCATTGGCGAATATGGTGGCAGATATTTTACAGAAATTCCCAGCTCTTCTATTTTTTGCATCACTTCTCCCGCTCGATGGATACGCGCGTTGTCCAGTACTAAAAACGCGCTACTCGGCGTTGGGAGCTTTTCATATAGTTCACTTAGAAATTGAGAAAATAGTGAAGCGTTACACGACCCCACTTTTATTATTTTGTGGTGTAATACTTCTCGATTATTCATTGCGACAATCAATGAAATATTCCTTCCTCTTATTGTTGGGACTGTTATAACAGCTCTTGTGTTTTTTCTTGATCTTGCGAAATTTCTTCTTAGATGTAGATTAAATCCTGATTCATCTATGAATATGAGGTTTTCCATCTCTGTTGGTGCCCATTCGTTGAACAGGATAGCATATTCTTTCCTCTTTTCTAATGTTTCAGGAGAGTTCATGCGATCGATTTCAGTCGATGCTCTTTTTAGGGTGATTTTTAATTTCTTTAAACCATTATCAATAGTAGATATTGATAAGTTAATATTTCTTGATGAAAGATTACTTTTTATCTCATTTAATGTTTGACTAGGGTTTGTTTCCACCTCTTTTTCGATAGCTTCAAGAATATGAGGTTGTAATAATTTACGCCGTGGACCACCTCTTCTTCTTTCCACCAGCTGGTATTCATCTCTTCGATATTTCGTAAGTAAGAATTTTGCAGTCCCAAGATTCAAATCAGATACGGACGCCGCTTCTTTAATAGTATGCCCCTCCTCGTACAGGCGGATAAATAATTGTTTTTGTTGTTTATTATATTTCCTATAATTGCCTCTACGGCGTACATTTAGCACTTGGTGTTCTCCATCGGAACCAGTGCTACTGCTGGAGCTTGTTCTGTTGTATCGCCGGTGAGTCGGGGGCTGTATGTTGTTAACTGAGCCGTTCGAATCACTGTCACTGTTACTATTCATTGTAATGAATTGAAAGTGAATATACGTACCGTAAGGAGGAAATAAAATGACTGATTGAATGCTCTTCCTTCTTTAACGATTCAGAAGAAACTACCAAATCCGTGCCAATGAGTAAATAATCCTTATAGAAAATACAGGGGATATTTTTGCAGTCAGAGTTGCCAACCGACTGGGGGGGTTGGCAACACTGACTGCAAGCCTGCTAGCAGTGCTTCCCCCTTCCATCTATTGCACCGTTGCCAATTAATATTTTGCCCCCAATATTTTGGAAGTGGGCTACTAAAGAAACTCTAAATGAGACATAAATATTAATTATACATTGTTTACCTCTAAGTCCTCTAGGATTAAAGATCATGGTCTGAGACTTATATGAATCACGACCAGCTAATGAAAACATTTTCAGATAATTTAAAGACATTAACATTTGAATATTTGGAAACCTTTTTTCATTTTAAGGAATAATGGTTTTATTTATTTTTTGTTGAAAATAATAAAAAATTAATACCTTTTTAATTACAACTCTATGATGATTAAAATAAAAACATAGTTAAATATTGATAATTAGAGACCTTCTTTCCTGCATAGCTATATTGATATTTAAAAAAAAAATAGTTATATTTTACCAACATTTAACCCCCTTTATTTGAACATTTATTTTACATTTATTTTACATTACATTATACATTTATTTATTAATTTGAAATTATAAATATGAATTTTGGGGGGGGGTTATAATTTCATGTATAATTTCAAATTAATAAATAAATGTATAATGTAATGTAAAATAAATGTAAAATAAATGTTCAAATAAAGGGGGTTAAATGTTGGTAAAATATAACTATTTTTTTTTTAAATATCAATATAGCTATGCAGGAAAGAAGGTCTCTAATTATCAATATCTAACTATGTTTTTATTTTAATCATCATAGAGTTGTAATTAAAAAGGTATTAATTTTTTATTATTTTCAACAAAAAATAAATAAAACCATTATTCCTTAAAATGAAAAAAGGTTTCCACCCCCGTGTGAAAGAAATCCGAAAATCTATTTTTTTTATTGTGCGCCCCCCACCACGCCTCTAAAATAAAAATGAATATTTTTTTCGTAAAAACCGCCCCCCAAAACATATAATTGCACCCCCGTTTGAAAGATATCCGAAAATCTATTTTTTTTATTGTAAACCGCCCCTCCCCCCCCCCGATCGTCACTCGAACCTTAAAATAAATATTAATGTTAATGGATACCTGGTCATGATATAATATGCTTAGGTAAGGGGGTTGACCGGGCGAACATGAAGAAGTGGTTGAATTTGACTTGGAAAAGGTTGAATTTGAAATGGAAAAGGTTGAATTTGACTTGGAAAAGGTTGGATTTGAAATGGAAAAGGTTGAATTTGACTTGGAAAAGGTTGAATTTGACTTGGAAATGCTATAAATAAAGCTGAAATTCCGTTTGTTTGTTTGTTCTTTATAGAAATCCATACTGTTTGTCCTAAATTCTCCAAATTTCCCTCAGTGGTTTTTTCGTACCAGTTGCGAACACCTGTCCATATTAAAATCGCTTAACTCCAGCCAATCTCTGGGTATATTCTTTATTGTTACAAAACTCGTTATGATCTTGTTTTACATTGGTTTTTTTACAAAGTCGACATTTCGACGATTTGAAATTCCCTGGAGCAGCCCGGGATATACAGCGAGTAACTTATATTAACAATTAAAAAAATCTGGTGCGTGCGCGCAACACACAACTTTCACTTACCAACTTACTTAGATTAGAAATTGACGTGTTTTGCTAATTATCATTTCCCAAAGTCACACATTTTTCTACATTCATATCTTATTTTTGTTAATCGTTAAAGCCGTTTTTGAGTAAATAAAAAAACCCGTGAAAATGATACAAAATTAATTAAGTAAAGTCCCCCCTCTCGTAGATCAATTTTGATGAAATTTTTACAGTCATATCTCGGGCATATAAATACATCAAATACCAAGTTTGATCAAAATCGTTAAAACCGTTTTTGAGTAAAAAAAAAAAAACACGTGAAAATGATACAAAATTTATTAAGTAAAGTCCCTCCTCCGGTTAATCAATTTTGATGAAATTTTTACAGTGATATTTCGGGCATATAAATCGATCAAATACTCAGTTTAATCAAAATCGTTAGAGCCGTTTTTGAGAAAATCGAAAAAAACGTAAAAAGTTATTAAATAAAGTACCCCCTCCCTTTGAGCAATTTTGATGAAATTTTTGCTGTCACATCGCGGGCATATACCTACACTAAATACCCAATTTCAGGTTCCCACGGTTTATAGTTTTTGAGCTAGTCTGTTCACATACACACACACACACACAGACACACACACAGACCATTTCGCGGGACTTGGTTATTTCGACTCAGGGGGTCCCAAAACGTGTATTTCCGTTGAAAACCGGAAGTCGAAAATTTTCACGATCGCAATACTTCCACTTACTATATATTTCATATATAGGTAAGTGAAAGTAAAAATAAAATAAAAAATCTGGTGCATGCGCGCAACACACAACTTTCACTTACCAACTTACTTAGATTAGAAATTGACGTGTTTTGCTAATTATCATTTCCTAAAGTCACACATTTTTCTACATTCATATCTTATTTTTGTTAATCGTTAAAGCCGTTTTTGAGTAAATAAAAAAAAACCGTGAAAATGATACAAAATTTATTAAGTAAAGTCCCCCCTCCCGTAGATCAATTTTGATGAAATTTTTACAGTCATATCTCGGGCATATAAATACATCAAATACTAAGTTTGATCAAAATCGTTAAAACCGTTTTTGAGTAAATAAAAAAAACACGTGAAAATGATACAAAATTTATTAAGTAAAGTCCCCCCTCCCGTAAATCAATTTTGGTGAAATTTTTACAGTCATATCTCGGGCATATAAATACATCAAATACCCAGTTTAATCAAAATCTTTAAAGCCGTTTTTGAGTAAATAAAAAAAACACGTGAAAATGATACAAAATTTATTAAGTAAAGTCCCCCCTCCGGTTAATCAATTTTGATGAAATTTTAACAGTCATATCTCGGGCATATAAATACATCAAATACCCAGTTTGATCAAAACCGTTAAAGCCGATTTAGAGTAAATAAAAAAAAACACGTGAACATGTTACAAAATTATTAAGTAAAGTCCCCCCTCCGGTTAATCAATTTTGATGAAATTTTTACAGTCATATCTCAGGCATATTAGTACATCAAATACTCAGTTTAATCAAAATCGTAAGAGCCGTTTTTGAGAAAATCGAAAAAAAACGTAAAAAGTTATTAAATAAAGTACCCCCTCCCTTTGAGCAATTTTGATGAAATTTTTGCTGTCACATCGCGGGCATATACCTACACTAAATACCCAATTTCAGTATGTCACGGTTTATAGTTTTTGAGCTAGTCTGTTCACACACACACACACACACACACACACACACACACACAGACACACAGACACACACACACACACACACACACACAGACCATTTCGCGGGACTTGGTCATTTCGACTCAGGGGACCCCAAAACGTGTATTTCCGTTGAAAACCGGAAGTCGAAATTTTTCACGATCGCAATACTTCCACTTACTATATATTTCATATATAGGTAAGTGAAAGTAAAAAGTTGTTATTAGATGGAGCAGGGTGGCTTATTCATAAGTCGTGCGGAAGTGTAGGTACGCAGCGCCGTTCGCCATGTGTACCAGGACGACACGCCTTTCCGTGCTTTGTGTTCATATTTACCAACTCAAAAAACATATGGGTGATTCTAAAATTATGGTGGTATTTGGCTCTTAATTTTTTAGGATTTTCAAAGTCATGTTTTCTTATGTTTCTGGTTCTTGATGGCTTGGTTAAATGCTCCTTAGCAATGATGTTAAGTCTGCACACACTGATATTCATAGTTTTCGAGATAATGATTTTCAAAGAAATTAATGTTCTTAGGAGTCACAAAATGTAACATATGACATCATTATATTAATTTAAATCTTTTAAAAAATAATTCTCTAAATTTTACAGTCTTATATCGTCTGAAGTATGTCTCGTTCTTATATAAGTATAATGAATAGGATCCATACGTTCAAAATAGTTAAAGAAATAACAGTTAAGTATTTGACACTTAAAAAGATGTTGCAAAATAGAAACCATTTAGTTTTTTAGATGAAGCAATTCTCTTATTCCTTAGCTTTCAATTCTTCTTCAGTCATTCTTTTTCTTCAATGCCATTTTTCTGAAATGAGCCCCTTTGTTATATACAGATTTATTCGGCAGTTTAAGGGGGGGAGGGGGATAGTTAGGATATGGATGGATACGTAACAGGGGCGGATCCAGCACGAAATTTTTTGGGTGAGTCCTAACCCCCTGTCTCATAATCATGTGTCTGACAGCACCGGTTTTTAATGAGATTATTACCTTGGATCATGTATGCAAGAAGGACTGCATTTTAAATAAATGCAGGTTTACGGCATATTAACCAGCTAATTGCGTTATTGCTTAAAAATATATAAAAAAAAAATTTAAATTCAAAATATTTGGGGTGGGGGTCATGACCGCTGTCACCATAGTAACCAGCTAATTGCATTATTTGCTTAAAAATATAAAAAAATTTACTTACTTACTTACTTTTGCAGGTCTAGTCCCTCAATGGGTTGCCTGTTTAAGTCAGAGCGTCCCTCCACTTCTCTCTATCTAACCAGTCCCCTTCTTCAAGTCCCCTGCCGGCCATCTCCTCCTCCACGCAGTCCCTCCACCGGGTTCGGGGTCTTCCTCTTCTCCGTCTTCCTGGTTGTTCCCACAGCAGAAGTCTCTTAGGCCACCTAGGTTCTGGCATCCGCTGGCAGTGCCCGTACCATCGTAGTCTGCTCCTACCAATCCTCTCTGGAACTCCTTCGGTCACTCCCATCCTGCCCCGAATCTCTGCATTTCTGACTCTTTCTAGGCGGGTAGTCCTAAGACATCTCCTCCAGAAATCCATCTCTGCCGCCTGTAATTTGGAGTATAGTCCTGGGTTAAGCGTCCAGGTCTCTGCGGCGTAGCTGAGGGATGGTTCGACAATACTCCTAAAAATTCATATTTTGTTTTCTTTCGAGATGACCGTGTTCCAAAGAACTGGGTGCAACATTCTAGTCACCTTTCTTGCAAGGCCCACTCTTCTCCTAACTTCGGGTTCTGATGTGCCATTTTCGTGTATTATTGACCCCAGGTATTTGAAGGAGTTTACCCTCTTGCAGATTTTCCCATTAATCTGAAGGTCCGCGGCCTCATTACAGTTCACTGCCAGGTATTCGGTCTTTTCAAAATTTATTTGTAGACCCCACCTGATGTATTCCCTTTCTAGGTTCCGTAGTGCTTCTTCCAGGCCATCTCTGTTATACGCGACCACTACTTGATCATCAGCAAAGAACAGGGAGAATAACATATGACCGTTTATGTCTATTCCTTTTCGTTCCCAACGTGCACTCCAATCTTTAACTGCTTGTTGGATATAGATTTTAAACAGTGTCGGCGACATACTGCATCCCTGTTTAAGGCCCTTAGTAGCAGAGAAAGGTTCAGACAATCGATAGCCTAGCTTCACTCTGTACTCGTCCTCACTGTATAGATATTTAACTGCATTTATTAGGGCATCGCTTATTCCTGTGCTCTTTAGGGATTCCCACATTTTATACCTTGGTACACTGTCGTAGGCCTGTTCTAGATCTATAAACGCTAGGTGTACTCCCCTTCCTTTTTCCATTCGCTTTTCTATCAGCTGCCTTAGGACAAATATACTATCCGTGCAGGATCTTGCTGCTGTGAATCCAAACTGCTCTTCCGGGGTGATAAACTCCTCTTCTAACTTCTGCTTTAGAATTCTCCCAATTATTCTCGATACAGAACTCTGGACACAGATACCTCTATAATTTCGGCATTCATTCCTGTCACCTTTCTTATAAATAGGTATAATAAATCCTGTCTTGAGGTCCTTTGGTAACTCTTGCTCTTGTATTAGGAGATTTATTAGCTTTGTTTTTAGACTAGCTTTTACTATTCTACTCCCTCCTGCCTTTAAGAGCTCCACTGAAATACCTCCAGGTCCTGCGGCTTTTCCACATTTTGTATTTCTGAGTGCAACAAGAACTTCTTCTTCTTTAATAGTTATACTTTCTTGTGCATCACCCTCAGTTGGATATGGACCAGACCATTCTTGCCTTGTTTCGGTGAGCAGTTTTTCGAAATAGTCTCCCCAAGCCTTTTCACTTATCAGAGGGATCACATTTCCCTTTCCTTGTGTCCTGAGCGTCTTCAGTACCCTCCATGATTCGCGGATCTTATTGTAGCCTAGGGTGTTGTCGATCCTTCTACAGCAGTCTTCCCATGATTGGTTCTTGCTTTCTGCGACAGAACGTTTTACCTGCGTGTTAAGGGATCGGTATTCTCTCCAATCTTCATGGCTTCGAGTAGATAACCATTTATTATACATCACTTTTTTCTTGGCTACCCTTTCTTCTATTTCTTTGTTCCACCATTCTTTTGGAGGTCTAGATTTTACCTCTCCTAAGGCTTCACTAGCCGCTTCATGGATGCACTTTTTTAAATGCTCGTATATCTCCAAAGCTTTACCATCCCAATTATCTCCTAACTTTGCTTCCAGGCGGCGTTTGTAGAGATTTGCTGTGCTTTCCTCATTGAGCAGGTGTAGCTTATACTTACGTATATCTAACTGTGTGTATTTGGCTAGCTTAGGTGCCGTTTGCTTTCTTTTCCACAGTGCTATACACTTTGCTCTTAGCAAAAAGTGGTCACTACCACATTCCATGCCTCGCAGGACTCTCACATCTGCTACAGGTATGAGGCTATGCTGCTTGGTAATGCAGTAATCAAGAATAGACGGTCTGAATCCCGGCTTATTCCAGGTGTACTTATGTTCCTTTCGGTGCTGGAAGAAAGTGTTCTGTATTTTAAGGTCGAATTCCTCGCAGATATCCCGCAACCTGAGGCCATTGTCATTTACATCTTCCTCACCGCATGTACCTATTACTGGATTTCCTTTTGCTTCTTTTCCAACTCGGGCATTCATGTCGCCAATTAGGAACACTTGGTCTCTGTGCCTGATCTTCTCTAGATTAGCTCTGAGAGCATCCTCAAACTCGTCCTTTTCCTTGGCTGATTTATTGTTATCAAGGCCGTAGATACCGAGAATTGCAACCTCATAGCCAAACATTTTCATTTCCACTCTTATTATCCTTTCCGAGACCATCTCATAGAAGTTTACGCATTTTTTGTGTTTTCCTTTGATCACAATGGATACCCCTGCCCTGGCTCGTTCACTTTTATCTACTCCACTCCAAATGTGAACCAAATTTCCGATCTGTTCCTGACCTTTCCCTTTCACCTTTGTTTCTGTCAAGACTACGACGTCGAGTTTTGACTTTTCAATCTCCGCGAGTACCTCTGCTTTCTTATTCGATAGACTCTGCACATTCCAGGTTCCGATTTGTATTGTCCTTTTCCGTTTCCAAGTCCGTTTCCCAATTTTTCCGTCCGGCTTTTCTTTTTTCTGACTTTGTTTAGCTTTTACACGTTTTCTACTAACAGGGTGCTGGCCTGATAGAAACCCCCAACCTGGAGGACCAGGGGTTTTTCTGTCGGGGTCACCTTCCCTTAGACCGGCTGCCATCCCTGGCTCACGGGCCCTGTCTGCCCGGGCATTCCCGCTACGCGCGAGAGGCTGCACTTATTTAGAGGCGGTGCATACTCGCCTCATCACAGCGTCGTCATTGGGCTCTTGGGGTATTTTTGTGAGTGGCCGCGCCGCCAGCCACCCTCCCCCACCCTGATAACGCTGCTGCTCGTGGTTCGGGGCTGCTTATTCAATGTATTCACAGCTGACCTGCCAGGTCGTTCCGCTATCCACCACCCGCGGACCCGCTCGGTAGCCTGAGCTTAGCCCCGAATAAAAAAATTTAAAAACCAAAATTTTTTTTTTTTTGGGGGGGGGGGGGTTATGACCCATGTCACCCCCCCCCCCCTGGATCCGCCCTTGATACTTAATCGAAACCTAACTTTCTGAACTGACAATGATTAGTAATGAACATAACCAAGTTACTAATTTCATCAAATGTCTCTCCCTGACCAAGATTGTCTCTCCCTAGCTAGAAACGAAATCAGTATTAGGCTAGGGAGAAACAGGCTAGGGAGGGACAAATCGGCTATTTATCATTAGTTTTGGCAAAACTCTGACAAATATTTCTTAAAGGAGGTTATGGCTGTGTAGAGATTCGAAGGCTCTACAAAACTATGATAAAAAATATACATATATTGTTTAGCATCATCATTTTAATAACGTATAGGGAGGGACTCACCATAAAAATATTTTTCAGTTTTACACCTTCCTCCACGTCCTGAAAGCAACTAAGGGAACTTAGGGAAAAATGATATGAATCGACGTATAGTCAGGTTTATAACAAGGGAACCCCGTATGTTATCAACTCGAAATTTCCTTTTCTGAGGGGATTGGTGGGTGTATGAAAAACTAGCTAGGGAGTGACCTCACAACTGTGTGACACAGGGAAAAACTGTTGTGGTACTTAGCCTGTACCCTTTGGAATCCTGGCTCAATTTTATTTTGCATCCTAAAAGTATGCTGATAAGATTAGTGCCTGATTTTTTAGAATTATTGTGATGGAAAAGTGTTTAATTATTTTTCAAAGTACATGACCTACACTTTGTGACAGGCTAGGGAGAGGCAAAAAGAGCATTGTAATTGATTTTATGGAATTTTATCCTGTATTTAGGCACTTGAAAATGAGATAGCTGTATTCATAACCAATGAGGTAATAATTAGGAAAAAAAATTGAAAAATCCTTCAGACGGTTCTCGATATATCACGTTGTGTCACAAATACCACCATAATTTTAGAATCACCCATATACATATTGAAATTATTGCAATTTTCATAAGCCAATTTAGGCATTTTTTTAAAAAAGGGTGCCATGTATAAATAGAGTAGTGATGGTCAGATTATCCACTCATAAATCATGAGTTTAAGCTAGTGATGTATTCGTGCAAAGGGGAAATAAATGAGCTCCCAGACGAAGGATACAGATTATAGAATTTATCCTTCTTTTATTAGTTAATCCAGCTTCTTGAGAAAGAAAATTTGGATGTCTACGGATGTGGATTTAAAATAATTTTATTCTTAATTATAAATAATTATTCGTTATGATGAAACGAAAAATGTCATACAAGTAGTTTCTAGACAAATCAGTAACAATGTTACAAAACAGTAACTGGCAGTTACAAACCTCTAACTCAAAAGGTTACTTTTGCGGCTTCGATGTTCAAGACAAAGCAAGGCCACTAGTCCATCACTTGTTATATATAGTCCGGAATGCCAGAAAAGCCAAGATCATTCCAAAATATTTGGTCACGTACTAATACATGAATGTAACAGTTTCAATGTAAGTCTAGAACTGTTTTAAATCTAACAGAATTAATCATATAATTTTGTATCACGTTTATTATTAAAATTTTGTTAATTTTTATTTATTTTTTCTGTTGGATTAGTAGCATAAATATCTTGAACCTAAATATCCTTTACTATGGCTGGACTAAGTCCACTTGGCAAGAGCTGTACAATTAAGGAGTACAGTTTGAGAGTAGTAGTAGCTTGGCTAAGAATCAACATCTTAGAGCGGAGTTATCCTTTAGCATGAAGACAGAGTGAGAGAGAGGGAGTTAGAAGGAGGGAGGTTTAAAATAGTGACTGCGCCCCCCCCTCCTATTGTAGGCGGAGCAACAAAAGGCGTGGCCTCTTCCTTATTGGTTAGAATTAACGAAACAAAATCCAAGAGGAGGAGGAGGCTTAGGGCCCTCCTTTAATAAGGCTTTGAGGGGGGAGGCCCTTTCAAGACAAAGCTCTTCCAATTACAAAGCTGCCTGAGCCGAACAAAAGCTATTCTCCTCAGAGCACCTCAAGGCCCTGTGTACAAGAAAACAGTTAATTCCGACAGGGAGGGGGGGCGGCCCCACCAGAAAAGCCCTCAGAGGTTAAAAGGTCCACCATTAATTACCAAGGGATAGGTTCCTTGCTATAATTAACGGTGAGGGGCCATCCATTTATTACCTGTTACTAATAAATGGCCATAGTCTCTATTAATGAAATGGCTTCTTTGATTACGTACCGGTCTTTTATGGAGTTGTTCTATTTCAACATTAATAATTAATGTTTATCCAGACTGTACAAAATGTCTGTTTGGAATACTGTGATCCAAACAGCAATGCTAAACGTATCTACTGTTATACAGAGTATTATAATAGATAACTGGGACCCGGTGTGTCTGAACGGTTAAACGCCTTACTGCCTTACTTCCAGGGCTGTGAGCTATCAAGTTATGAGGAATATATATTGTTTTAATCAGTCCAGTATAATAATTGAGCACTTACGTGGATTTAAATATTTTTTTATTCGAAATTAATAATACGCAACCTGAGACAATCAATACAAACTCAAATTATTAACAAGCTTACAGAATTATCAACTTGTAACAACACAGCAACAAAAAAGTAACCATATGATTTGATCTTTAGAGCAAGCCTAACTCTCCGGACCATCGCTCCTTTTATTTAATCTGAATTAGAATATTCCAGAATTAGAACAGGTTTTAGAACAAATTGTTCCAATTGCTCCAACAAAAATCTAGAAATCTTTTCAGTTATATGTTGTTGTTTTTTAAAAGCTAAAATAGTGGAGTCTGGTATTAGGTAAGCCAGTTTTTTTATAAATAACTATTACATAAAGAAAAAAATACACCTCAGAAACATATCGTGGGGTCAATACTACAACAAGGTAACTACAATTCAAGTATTGTAGTGCTAAAACTATGTTGAGTTACCTATTTGTTGCTTCTGTTTTGCAATCCTGATAGGTCGAACAACTAGATAAGTGAACTTTACCTAGTATCGGAACGGATTAGGTTTCTGATCATCAACTTATCTAGTTTTGAAAACTCATTATATCACCTTTAAATTGTATTCAACAGAACAAAGTTGTAGTGTGCTATGGACCTAACCTAATAGAATTTTTTAATGAATATATATTTATTTGTGAAAGAATATTTTCTTGTACAAATATTTGTTCAACATTTCAGTACATTATGATAACATTTGAGTCCTTACAAGCTTTAGACTTTACACTAAATAAGAACAAATTTATTTAAACTTAATAAATATTCAAAAATATAAAATAAACATTTGAAACAGAACACAATAATAAACATGTGGATCAAAAGAGAAAAAAGTTTACACAATAATAAGAGTCAACTAAAAGCGTAAATAAAACAAGCGATAGAGGAATTCACTAAGTTTAGTAAGACCTATTGAGGGCTGCCTTTAAAAAGTAGAAAATATTGTTGAGTTGATCCTGAGAGTCAATGCTTAGTATATTGGCTAAATTGAGTTCTTGATGGGGATATGATATATAATGCTGCAGGTACCTATTTCTAAATCCTTCCAGAGTCGAGCATTCAAGAAGGAAATGACATAAAATGTTCCCTAAATTTTTTAATGCACTTACTCAAATTTTGCTAAATTTGTAGTTACCTAGTTGTTGTACTCACCCGACGATATGTATTTGTACATATAACTTCAAAACAGAAATATCCTAACATCAGATTAAAATAAATTACTGTCAAAGGCGAACGTCAGCGATGTTCTTCAAAATAGCATTCCTTCTCATACCTCCGCCTCCATATAAGTTCGCATAGATAGGAATCTAGCATGCTCCTACTTGTCCCGCATTCTTTCTTGCAGGCGAAATTGTTCGAGCAAGTTTCTGCTGAAGAGGCCAATCACTGTTCTGCATTCCCTCTTGTAACAAAACCACTTGGAGCCTCTTTCATGCAGTGTTAACTTCATGGGATGCCCTTTTTCGCATACCTTGTTACTGGGTAGGATTCCCTTACTCTGTAAAAATTTAACGGCAGCTTCCTCATTCTTCACGTTTTCACTTAAATCAAAGATATTCTGTACTGAATTAGAACATTTAACAAATGGTAGGTACAAAAGGAAAGGTTAGGCAATAAAATTATCGCATCATACTTTTACGTATGTTATTAAGTCAGAGTAATTTTAATGAAATAATCACAGTCACTTAAAACAATCACTGGCTTACCTAATCCGAAACAGACCCAAATAGTGGAATAACTTAAACTTAGGATCCCTAAATCCTTGTTGACGGATAATGGAAAATAGATAAAATTCAGAAATCAATTCTATTCTTGAGAATGAGGACATCGTCAAGTTTTCTAAGTACCGGAGAATCAATTGGTTAGGGCTTATTACATGACAGATGGTGCATATCCAGATAGCATTTGGTGCTAAAAATGATTCTTCACGATAAAATATATGCTAAAAGAAGGAAAAGACTCCCACATAATGGCTGGATGGCTTCAGGACGTGGAAGAATATCTCACAAAAGACTGGACATCAGATGACGGAGGATTGCAGTGGTGGCCATCCTGGGCTGTAAAGCCGAATAAACTAAAAAAAAAAAAAAATTGACCAGACCAGAGAGGACAAAAACTATTGCCTAAAATGACAATGAAATAATGTTAATTTACTTATAAAGAGTCGAACTATAGAACCCTTTATTGAACTATAGAACTAGTCAATATTTTTTTATTTTAAATTTTGTGTTTTTTTTTTTAATAATGAAAATCAAAGATTATATTCATACTAAATATATGAACCAAAATCTTTGTATTTATTTATTTTTTTAATATAAATTATTCTTTTTAATACCAAATACCTTGGTGTTGTTCAATCAAGATACCCTGGACGACAACTACTTCACCAAGAAGGTGAGGATTGCCAGGAATAGCCCGCTAAGGGCCAACAAGACGGAAGCATACAAATTAGATCCGGGTTTGATTACGGAAACTTCTTTGGGCTTGACCGCTGGGCTTTCCGACCTCCTTGTTCGGTCTTCTTCACCTCTTCGGGTCATCTGTAAGGCTTAAGGACCCAAGGTGATGTCTTGGTTTATATATTTATTCGCCACCTCCAATAAGAAGCTAATGTGAAACATTATATACTGGTATTTTAACCTTTTACATTTAACATTATAGGCTGAATGAAATAATATAAACAAGAACCGATAACTCAAAAAGTAAAAAAAAAATCTTATAAAAATATAATGTAAAAAAAAATATGAGTCATCTATTTTATTATTTTTAACCTTCTATAATTTGAAAGTTTAGTTTAAAGTAAACTCATTAGATCAACCATAAAGCTACGAAGAAGCCTGAATTAAATTTCAGTAATTTAGGATGCCAACAATAAATACCTGCTTTGTACTGAATTATTATTATTTATTAATTTTTTTTCTCAATGTTTTGGAATTAGGAATTACGCCAATTCGACTCCTCATACATCTTTGGTCACAGGGAATAACTAGGAAAGTTGGATAATAGTCCACATTTAAAAGTTTTTTGGACACTATGAAGAAATCGATATCTGATAACTATAAATGTAGTCTTCATGATTACTGCGGTGCTATCGATTTCTACGTAGTTTGCAAAAGGCCTCAAAAATAATCCCAATATACACTACTCATGTGGACTATTTTCTAACTTAAATACTTATTCACTGTGGTTATAGATATAATCAATCTTTAGTGAACAAATTATTTATTTATTTTTAACTAACATGGGCTCTTCAACCACTTAAGTCACATTCTAGTCTCTACGGTACATAAGAAGATAACTATATTGAAAGGTTATGTTGGAAACAATATGATAAAAGGGAAAAACATATGAATGAAAAAGTGGAATGAAGGAGGTGATAAATACATAAGAAATATTCACAGCTAACTTGATCAAGAAAACAAAAGAAAAAAATTGATTGACTTACAATACTAAAGACAAAAATAGGATAAAAAATATTATAAGAAAAAATTATTAAAGTAACTAAAAAGTGAAACATTCCCTTATAATTTTTTTCAACTTTATAATTAAGAAGCATATATGGCATAGCACATTTGTTAGAAGGCGGCGAGGCGGAAACTATTGACTACTACTAAAAGAAAATATTGGGTTGTGACCCCATTAGTTATATAACACAAAAAAATTCAACCTTAAATAAACATCAAAATAAATCTCATTTAAGTATTAATATAAAATAATATACATATTTCAATATAATCTATTTGATTGTACCTTTCACCTTGGTGAGGAAGAGTTTGGTTTGCATGAGGTTTTTCTTTAATAAAGGAATCTCTTCCAATGGGTTACCTTGTATTTTATTATCACAACGTTTCGGGCTTTTGGCCCATCTTCTGGGTTTATCTATTGTCTATTAAATTCCATCGCAATTCCTCTATACATAACTTATTATATATAATAAATATATATTTCAATTCTTTATTGTACATGATCCACTTTTATTAACAATTATTCATGGCTCTTGACTATTTCATTATCACTGATCTACTAATGATTAATATAATAATCAATGGTAATAATAATACTTTGCTTAAAGATAATTCAATGTATAGTTTTAAATATTAGCTATTTTTCTAGATTATTTACATTGAAGATAATCGAAGTTTATTATTTTCTATTGCATTTTATTGAAGAAATAAAAGAAAAAAGTTAAAGGACAATTTCAAACAGTATGATGTGAGCCTTATCCAAACCGCCTGTTTTTGGAACTGAGGTTTCCCACTGTTCTAAGGAGTGTCGCCAAGACTTCTGGAGAAAGCCGGAGTGGGCTTTATATATTGTGTAATTAGGAGAAGATAGAGTGTAATGGCCCAAGTTGGGAGTGTAAGTGAAAGGACAATATTTGATTAGGCTGTTTTATCGCGGCTATGCCTCATGTATTTCCTTAATTCTCTTCCAGGGGAGCTAGTATTAGCCTTAATGGCTTGGCTAATTTAGTCGGCCCTCTCCTCCTCCAACCAGTGCCCAGGATGGCATTATCGATTACTCTTTCTCTTCTCAGTAGGCTATTTAAGTATTTATTGTATAATTGTATGAATATTATTATGAAAAAATACCAATATAAAAAATTAATAAATAAGGTATCCAAATTTCCAAGATATCCAGAATACGCGATAGATATTGTATAAGTTTGTGGGTAGAACTAATTTTAATTGAACGAAAATAATATTTCGAAAACAATAATTGATGAATTCACTACAGTAACTTAATAGTTAAAACTAGCGATACAGCCCAAGGATTTTTTAAAGGAAACGAGAAATCCTTATGTATGCATTACTTCGGAGCGGACGAAAAGTGGAGGTCCTGAGCCTGTACGACTTCAGGTACTTCCTGTCCTAAGTCCCTATCCTAATTATACCTATGTAGGAAAAATTTAGGACTCGCATTGCTGATGATGCTTTCTTGCGGAGTTAAAGGTCGTCGAATGATAGCTCCTTATAAAACTTTAAATTTAGCTGATCAGAAGATTCCTATTCTTTCAGATTACGATTTCCTATCTTTGTAGTCCCTGAATTAATGGATTTAAGTGTGTGTCAAGTTTGTCATGAATCGTTTATAAGTTGGTATATGCCAACTATTATTCTATGTCAAATATTTTCTAACTCTGTCATTACTTTCATATTACTTCAATGTGATGGGTGTTTGAACGATTCTTCGAACTACTGAGCCTAATGGTCTGTGAATTAATCTATACCGTTAAGGTGATATTGCTATTAACTATGTGTTGAGATGGAAAAAATTTTAAAAATGTTGTTTTCAGATTGTTGTAAACTTTCGTGGGAAAACTTAACTTGTTGCGAGTAAATGACTTGTTTATTTATTTTTTTTAAATAGCCGTATTTCTTGTTACAATCCCACACAAACTATGAAAACATAATTAATTAAACAGGTTAGAAAAAGTATCACTTGTTAACTATACAGTACCCCATATGACTTGAGCTTCAAAACAAGACGAACTAACTGTCTGGGAGGTTCTAGGCCAGGGTAGATATTTGCCATGGAAGCCACAAACCTGAATTATAACAGTTTTTCCAACTAAAAGTCTAGAACTATTTAAAATAATATTTTTTGTGTTTTGCTTTGTTTGTTTAACGTCCCTTTATGCTACTAAGGCTAATCGGACGATGCTACAGTGGGAGTCCTAAATTTTGCCTATCGAGGTATAATTATGATAGGGATCTTTAACGAGTACCTGAACATCTCAAAGGCTCAGGAACTCCATTTTACGTCCTATCCTAGGGACGGCATAACTAAGGGTTTTTTAGTTTTGTTTTGTTTCACGTTTCAATATGTTATCCAGAATTCTACTATTAAATATATAAAAACAATATATTAAGCGTGAAACTAAGCCTCCCAAATTGATTTTATTCTCCATTATTCCCTTCGTTACCTTTATCCTGTTGCAGGATTCTTATCTACTTCCCAGAGAGGATTTGAGTAGATCAACGACTTCCTTTCTACCGTATTTTTCGTATCGAATTCCATACTATACCGGGAGGATTAATTCCGAGAGTTATTAGATGTCTCCGGGCCCAGGGGGCATCAATAACACTCGGAATTAATCCTCCGCTCTCTCCCATGGCTAGGGAAATCCCGTATAGCCTAGAAGGTGAGAAAAAAAAATTCTGTTGTTCTATTGTGTTCTCCTGAAGAGTTCTCCATTTGCTAGTCATAAATATTCAGGATTTTTGACACTTAGTCCCCAATAGTATGTCTTTTTTCTCCTTTATCAGATAACTTATATTTTTAATTACTTGTTACTTTTCATAAAGTACTCCTTTGTACATATTACACCTTCTTTACTTTTTAAGACATACGTATTTTAGTATATATTACAATAATTAAAGAAAACTTCGATCATGATTTAGCCTATCACTGAACGTTTACCTTTTAAAGAAAATAATGTGTCTGAGTCAAAAGGACCCTCTGTCCTCACATGCGACATATTATAAGGAATATAATACTTAACTATGAGGGGCTAGTGTGAAATTATCCGATTTAAATTTTTTAACGTGATATAAAACCACATGATTTGGACTATTACTTTAAAAATGGTTTTAGTTTGTTGAAGCAGTCACTATACAGTTATAGTACATGTTCTGGATCTTCTAGAATGTTTTATTTCGGACAAAATATAATAAGCAATGAACTGGAGTATTAGTTTCGCTCTAAAGATTGAATCATATGATTACTTTTGTGTTACTGTAATGTGAGTTTTTATTATCTCTCTGACATTGTGAATTATTATTTTTCGTAAATAAAAATTATTAAAACCCACATTAGAATTACAATATGTTTATCGTATTATACGTAAAAATGTAAACGTATTAGTAGACAAGAGGTAAATCGTGTATTTTAAATGAAAATAAAAAGTACCCTCATGATGTAGAGCGAATGATTTTTATCACTCGCACCAACCTATTAGCCAGAAATTGTAGTATTGTAACACTTACGTCGCACAGTGGGAAAATTTTGTCATTTGTCATGGCCAAAAATCTATACCTCCTGATTAAATGACGATAATCGAATAATTCTTTTTTCATTCAAGAGCCTGGGATTTCCTTTGTCAGTGAGGATAAAACAGATAAAAATACTAACGCTCAAAGTATTTCAAATTAATTTTTAAATGAATTCTTTCTTCAAATAAATTTAAATAAAATTGTTTTTTCGGTGCAAAGGGAATAAAATGAGTCAGGATTATTATCTATTGAGCTTTCTGCTTATATACATGTCTTTTTCAGGTACTTGCTCCATTCGAAAGGTGTTTAAAAAATTATTGTCGAATCAAGTAAAAATCAAAAAAATTAAATTAATAAAAATACACTATTTTTTTCGGAATTTTAACGGAAAAAATATTGTCCTATAATTCAACGAACGCGTTTTAATTTCATCCACGTTGAGTATGTAATTTACGAAAAGAAAGTATTTAAATTGATATAACTTCTGTTATTGATAGTTGGTTCTGATTTTTCTCGCAGTGGTAATGGGGGATGGTTCTTGAATACCATAATAGAATTAGACCGATCAAATGCAATCGATCGGCGATATATCAATTTTAAGATTTAAATCCCTATAATTGAACTTTCATTATATTTTCGGCCTCGAATCAGACTAAATCATAAAGCATTATACTCGTTGAATTATATGACAATATTTTATTCCTTTAAAATTCCGAAAAAATAGGGTATTTTAATTTATTTTTTTGGATTTTTTCTCATTTAGACAATAATTATTTTAAAATCTTTTAAAAGGAGCAAATGCCTGAAAAAGACACATAATTAAGCAAAAAGCTCAACAGATAATAATCCTGACTCATTTCATTCCCCATGTATAACCCTGTACCGAATAAACTATTTTATTTAAATTAAAGTGATGAAAGAATTCATTTAAAAATTAATTTGATATACTTTGAGCGATGGTATTTTTATTTTTTTTATTCTCACTTTTAAAGGGAATCCTATGTTCTTTAAGGAAAAAAGAATTATTCGATTATCGTCATTTAGTCAGGAATTATAGATTATTGGCCGCTAAATGACAAAATTTTCCCACCGTGCGTCGGTTAAACAATTTTTACTCAAAGGAAAATAACAATTTTTACTCCCAAACTAATTATGAGAACACAAATATTTAAAAAGGTTACAAAAATTATCACTTTGCACACAAAAAATAAACTTATGGCTTAAGCTTCAGAACTAAGACTAACTCCCATCGCTACTTATATATAGTCGTAAAGAGAACAGTGGGCCGGCGTCGAGGGTACTCGAACATTGCAGTCACAAACATGTGCTATGAAAGTTTGTTCCAATTGTTGGTTCGTTCCGATAATTCTAAACCATATGTTTTTATTTTTTTCGTTTAACGTTACAGTATTTTATGCCAATTTTACCTTGAACTAGAAGTACTGTTCTCAGCTAACATTTTTTTCCTGTGGGATTCGAACTTCTCTAGACTTTTTCGTAATATGAACTTCGTCAACATTTATAATTTGTGCTGAAGTTTCGGAAGTTAATAACAAAACTTCGAGAACTCCCATACAGCAAACTCCCTTGAGCCCTCTCGCATATCAAAAACGGCAGACAACATAACGAGTATGGAAGTATTGCGGGGGGAAGGAAATATTTGAAGCGGATAGCGACAGAGGACCGGACAGGTACATCCAATATTCAGAGGAGTTCCATAATTAAGGAGAGGTCGTTGTGGGGCCATTATTTTAAACCGGGGGCCAGAAAGATGGGCCTATGAAAGTTGCAAGCGGCACTCAAAGGTCTGGAGGGAAATTAAACAGGTTGAATAATTCAAGTGGAGATCCCCCGTTGTGGGCAAGTTGGAGATGATGAGCAAGTACTCTTCGTTATAGGTCACTTTAACAGGGCATAGGTGGAAAAACCCACTTGCCACGGGCGGATCGGTTTGCTAATATTTAATGCTTCATTTGCGTCATTTTGAATGTAGCTGAATCTAGCAAAGCCAAGGGATAGAGGTGGAAGAATTAAAAATAGAACCGTTTCTCAGTGCTATGAATAATGCAATACCTTGACAGAAATCTTTTGGCTATGTAATTTCACAGGAATCGTTTCGCCCGACTATGAATATATCTCATATAGGCGTTGGGAATATTGTCCAGACCCACGAGTCAGAGAAATGCCGTGAGGTGGAAAGTTAACTTTTAGTTCTTACTTTAAAACCAATTAACATTCTTAATAATTCAATAACACTCAAATATCAAATAAATTTTTATTTTCACTTACCTATATTTTTTTTTTTTTGTTCGGTACCTCTACCTGGCCATGTGTGGCATACGGGGGTTACTCTACAGGTGTAACCAACTTATCCTAACCATGGTGGGTAGGTCGAGATTTATTCCGTGGGGCCTCCACGAAATAAAAGTCAACCATCCCAGGGCGGATTCGAACCGCCACCGTTCGGCTCGAGCGTGTTAAAGCGGGCCGCGCTCCAACACGCTCGGCTATCCCCGGCCCCCACTTACCTATATATGAAATATATAGTGAGGGAAAGTATTGTGATCGTGAGCAATATCAACTTCCGGTTTTCAATGTATATGCCCGTGAGAAAACAAAGGAAATACTTGTTGTAACTTCATTTTATTGGGCAATATCAATAAATTCAAGCAGAGTCTGAAATTAATACCTAATAAAAAATGTTCATATAAATGAAAAAATTAATGTATGCGCTGATATTTTTTTTTTTTTTTTTTTTTTTTTTTTTGGACTTCAAGGCTTCCAATGAAGCCCTATACTGCCCATACTAACACTCATGGCACTGGGTGATACTTCTCCTACGAAAGAAAAGCACCACCCAGGGCGGGACTCGAACCCGCAGCTCCGGCATGGGAGTACGGTGCTTAACCGCACAGCCACACCGGGCCCCAACTGATATTATTTATGTTTCATTTGTGTTTGGAAAGTTTTTAATCAGTTAACCAATAATAATTCAATATTTTTCCTTAAAACTAACATGTTCAGCCAACACTGCGATTTTCAACTTTCTGCCTCTTAGTTAAGCCTAAGTTCTTAAATATTATTACTCCAGTCCCCCAGGGTTTTCGAAGAGGAAAGTCTTAAAAAAGTATTTTTCTCACTTTAACCTAATGTTGTCGAGGGTGCTGAACATGAATTTTATCTTAGACACTGAAATTAACAAAAAAAAAAAAAAAAAAAGAAATTTTTACCCCTATTTTGGCTTGAAAACTAGCATACTTTAATATTGCGACAAGATAAAAAACATGACCGATTTATAACTCGCGCTTCTGATTGTACAACTGCATCTAGCTCTAAATTTGGGGAGTCATTTGACGCACAATTTAATACTGTTGATGAAATAAAGAAATCACTGTTTCGATCTTATGTGTAGTTTTTCGGTTATAAGGTAAAAACTGGCAAATCTCTCAAATGATCTTGAGGAAACTTTGGCGGCGAATGTAAGTTTCAGGGAAAATAGAGAAACATCATCGATTAACTGATTAAAAAAAACTACCTCCCAAACACAAATAAAACATAATTAAGAACAGTACGTACAAATTAAGACTCTGCTTATATTTATTGACGTTGCTCAATCAATTGAAGTTACAACTAATATTTACTTGGTAATTGAGTGTAAAAATTATTCTTATACGATGGGCTAATCCAATTATAAAGGGTGAGAATTGATTTTCATGTAAGAATTTCACTTACAAAAAATTACATGAAATAAAAAAAAAAAATTAACCTTTAGACTTCTGCAGATGATTGTTAAATATCGAAAGGGCTTTCGGAAGGTAAATTTGTGATATCTGGTTTTTAACTTAATTATATATCGAGCGAGTAAAATTTGTAAGAAAATAATATAATCTTTCATTTAAATTAAATTTCGTCAGATAAAAAAAAAACACCTAATAAAGTAACGCGAATTAATAAAAGGTCACCATTATTGAATTTTTTAAACATGTCTTAGATTTATATGCAATACACGTAAGCAAATGTATGTAAAAAATAGAGCTAATGACCGTTGGCATCTCTAGGGATTTTAAATATTACTACAAGAAAAACAAAAAACATTTTTTTTTACGTCAAGGTTCTTTGAGCATTTGAAGTCTCAGAACTGGAAAATTGTTTGTTCCCTAATTTTCTTTCAACTTTGGGCCATAACATAATTTATTGGTTTATTTTATTTGCGGTTGGTCAATTTATTTGTACTATTTTATAGAAGCAAATATGAGTTTATATTTGGAATTACTGCGGCGACCTTCATAGTAACTGGTATTTCAAGAAACACACTGGCCAATACAAGAGCAAAATAGAGTATTTTCCCTCCGTTGTGTATTAGCATACGCAGAATTTCCACGAGTTCCATTCCAGGGTTGATGGTTGAGGGGAAATAGTTTTACTCGCGATATATCCTCGGCGTTGACAAGTTTTTGCCTCCCTGGAATCCGGGAAGATCTGTGTAAACGTTTTCGTACAGGTATTTGGCTAGGATCACCGGCTATTAAAATACCTCGCACGGTGGCTATATGAGCTGTGACAATGGGGTTGTATAGTTTGGTAGGTGCTGCTATCTGGGAGCCCTCTTGGTACTAACCCTCCGTGGTGGTACAGTCACCCCTCGCACCTATCCCACCCCCCGAGTACAGTCACGACAAACGATTTCGTTTGTCTCCTTTAATCGTTGCTTAGTTTCCGATCGTTTCCATTACTCGATTTTTTTTTTTCTGGAATAAAAGCAAAGTTCATTTTAATTCTTTAGCTGCTACGAAATTAGTAAATATGTAATTGGATGCCATCACTATGTTTATGTTGTGATGAAACAACAGTTATAAAATTAGATCAAGTAATACAGAAAAAAAAACTATTTTATTAGTACAGAAATTTTGATTCAAGTGCAAATAGAATATTGGCATTTATAGAAAAAATTATCATTACTTTGTTTTCGTAAGTGATAATGCAAATTCTTTAATCATGAAATAAATTTAAATTGAAAACCATTAAAATACAATGCATTGGAGGATTATATGTATTGGTACTAGTGTTAATGTAAATTATTTAATTATATGTGTTATAAACCTGTATATTTTTAAGTGTTACATGAATACTGATTTGCATAACTGAACTGATATACAAATCAGTATTCATAGATACACACATACACACTCCCGCATACAATGTATCTGTATATATATATACATATTCCAAGTCAAATGTAACTTTATTCAAGCCAATTGTAACCTTTTACACTATATTCAAGCCTGATTTTTATTTTTATGAAATATATAATGTTTTACAAAATATGAAAACTGATTACTTCAATGGGAAATTTTGGGGCAGCTAATATACTACATCACTGTGGTTACTTAAAAAATCCTATGAAAATTGTGATAAATCAAATATGCACACGGATTGTTCTTAAAGATTTTTATATTATACAAAATTAGTTAATTAATATTCTTATAGTAGTTATAAGTATATAAAAAGCAATAAATAGCCACATATAACTACATAAAAATGGAATAAATTGAATATATATAATTATATTATATAATTATATATATTAAACTGGTATTTACTGATATTGATATATACTCTTTCTTTGAACCTTTAAGTATATTGTGTTTTTCTAACCCTCCGACGGTAATGAAGGATAATGCTTATAATTATTCAAATGAGTATATTTTTTATTTTATTTGCAATGTGAAGTGGTGATTAAGGTTAAAATCAAATTGTTTCTATGAGCATTTTTTTTATACATTAAAAATCGATGACTTTATTCGATTCTTTCAGATTGTTTTCTGAACCGAATTATATGGAAATAATCAGGGGATCGATCACACTCCTCTTTATACGGTGTACATATGAAAATATGCTTGGTGTGTGTCGCCATCTTACGGACGATTTTATAACTAACTTAATTTTGAAACTGTCACATGTAAAAAACAAATTAATTTAACCTTAGCAATTCTTATTTAGTTTAATTGCACAAATTATTTATATTTCGAAAGGTGGAAAAATTAAACACAAAAAATACATAAAAATAAAATTATGTACATAAAAAAAGTTAAATACGTTTAAATCATTGGATGCTTAGGAAAATTTATCTATATTTTACGTTCTTAGCTCCATTGTTAAGTCAAAAGACAAGATAAATAAATAAAATAACAGTTTAAGGTAGGTATAGTTTTTTCTGTGGATTATGAAAACTGGTTTAACCCCAGACATACACTTAGAACTATATTTTTGAAAAAAAGGATTCAATTTTTTTATACTCATAAGACTTTTTGCTAATAAAAATAAATTAATATAAGTATAGAGCATAAATTAATTAATGTAAATCATATGAATGTAAATAACGAATTTTTTTTTTACAATGTGTAAATAATTATGAGGTAGTACCTACACTAAATAACATTTCCATAAATAAATAAAAAAAAAAAACAGAATTTCATTTAATAAATAAATAATAAAACAGTCCAAATAATAACATATAAATTATTTATTAAGGCTTGTACATGGGACGTTCTTTTACAAACCGAACACCTTTCTGACCAACACATTTTAGATTTAACTGAAACTTTTTTTACGGGTTCTATATCGAAAAAAAAGAGATACGTGGAAGAGGATTTTTTTTTATTTTCGATATTTTGAAAAATAAACAAGATCGAAAATTCGTGAATTTGATGATTTATCGGTAATAGCCTATTTTTCAAAAATTCATAACTCCGGTTCTGTTTAAGCTAAAAAATCTAATTTTTTTTTATTTTGAAGGTAAAAAGACAAGTTTTAAGAAAAAAATACTTTCAAAAGAGATTGTCGAAAAATTCAAATTGTTATTAACAATTTCAATGTTTAAATCGGTTTTTAACAGTGGCCCCACCCATGAATCAACTTTTTACTATTTTTATCGTATTCTGCGTCAAATTTTCTATCGAAAACGCTTTTAAAAACGATGGAGAAGTTATTTTTACTGTAAGAAAAAAATTAATTAATTTAGCGCGGTACGTCACATCGACAAGTGGGTCACATTTTACGGCTCATATTCTTGTTTTACACCGTTTATCTCTTAAATACAAATAATTGTTTCATTGTTTTAATTAAAAAACATATTTTAGTAGCCAAGAAGATGGGAAAAAATAGAAAAAATACATAAATAAAAATAAATAAAAAACATTGTTGAAAATGAAATTTTTTTATTAAGATTTCGATAATGCATTAGTTAATAAGAACAATATTTGGAATATAAAAATAAATACAATATTTAAAAATAAGACAATGTTTACATTTTCTGTTTAAAATTTTTTACAATATCCTTTTTTTCGCAAGATGAAAACCTTTTTGCTTCCAATTGCTGTAAAGAAATCGGATTAATACAATGATATTTTAAAGTTTCTTTTATTGTTAAAGCTTTTTGGAAACGTTCGGACAATTTGATGATTTATCGGTAATAGCCTATTTTTCAAAAATTCATAACTCCGGTAAAAAATTAATTGATTTAGCATAAGAATACAAATGAGAAAAAAAACAATTGTCTGAACGTTTCCAAAAAGCTTTAACAATAAAAGAAACTTTAAAAGATCATTGTATTAATCCGATTTCTTTACAGCAATTGGAAGCAAAACGGTTTTCATCTTGCGAAAAAAAAGGATATTGTAAAAAATTTTAAACAGAAAATGTAAACATTGTCTTATTTTTAAATATTGTATTTATTTTTATATTCCAAATATTGTTCTTATTAACTAATGCATTATCGAAATCTTAATAAAAAAATTTCATTTTCAACAATGTTTTTTATTTATTTTTATTTATGTATTTTTTCTATTTTTTCCCATCTTCTTGGCTACTAAAATATGTTTTTTAATTAAAACAATGAAACAATTATTTGTATTTAAGAGATAAACGGTGTAAAACAAGAATATGAGCCGTAAAATGTGACCCACTTGTCGATGTGACGTACCGCACTAAATTAATTAATTTTTTTCTTACAGTAAAAATAACTTCTCCATCGTTTTTAAAAGCGTTTTCGATAGAAAATTTGACGCAGAATACGATAAAAATAGTAAAAAGTTGATTCATGGGTGGGGCCACTGTTAAAAACCGATTTAAACATTGAAATTGTTAATAACAATTTGAATTTTTCGACAATCTCTTTTACAAGTATTTTTTTCTTAAAGCTTGTCTTTTTACCATCAAAATAAAAAAAAATTAGATTTTTTAGCTTAAACAGAACCGGAGTTATGAATTTTTGAAAAATAGGCTATTACCGATAAATCATCAAATTCACGAATTTTCGATCTTGTTTATTTTTCAAAATATCGAAAATAAAAAAAAATCCTCTTCCACGTATCTCTTTTTTTTCGATATAGAACCCGTAAAAAAAGTTTCAGTTAAATCTAAAATGTGTCGGCCAATTTTTGTCCAAATCTGTTCGGTTTGTAAAAGAATGTCCCACATTAGTTTAAAAATGGCTTAATCGACGAAGTGAATAAGGCTTAGGTTTTTAAAGAATATCATCTAATGAATTTTTTTTTATACAGATATTAAACAATATGAATTTTAAGTATATCATTAATAAATATAATACTTTTCAAATCACTTTATATTTATTAGTATAATCATTATTTTGGAATATTTTTATCAATGCAAACATGCCAATTGCCGTTTTAAAAACAATCAATGATTTAACTGCAAAATACTTGAAATTCATTTATATAATTATCTATTTTTATTTGATTCAGTATATCTAATAAATCTTCTCTTCTTCTATAAATTATTATTATTTAAGAAGGCATGACGTATGTTGATTAAATTCATAAAACGAATAAAACTATAATGGAAATTTACGGTAAAACAGGGAAAAATACATTTAGAGTTATTTTAAATATTACTTATATCTAAATATTTGTTATATTTAGATAAATATTATCGAGCGATAATGGTAAATTCTTAAATTCTTGTCATAAGACGGTGGTAACATTCTCCTTCTTCAATGTGCCACTAGATTTCAGCACTGTGTCTAGTAACAGCATGATGACGTTTCTCATTCTTGAATTGTTATTATAATAAAAATAAATAATAATAATAATAATAATTATGATTATTACCTTGAATTATTATTATTATTATTACCTTTGAACTTAGCAATTTTTATTTATTTTTTAAATTTAGTTTAACAAAAAAATTGAGTTTGCCGTAAGAAATCAAAGTTACATTGATGTTAATGTTCAATATTCAACATATTTAAATAATTAAAAATGTGCACGGTAGCGTTATTGATAATTTGTTAATTATGTATAGACGTACAGAATAATTACTTATATTTTTTATATGATAAAACATCGATTTATCATTATATTAATACAAAATATCTTTTTAATATTATATGCAGTAATTGCTATTGGTTGATTTTAGTTTAATTATAGAACTTCGTAATCGGTTAAATCTTTGAATATGTTTACAGAAGAATATGTTTGGAGTTTTCTAAATGCTTTATTAAATGCAACACTTTACCTGTGATCATAATATTATAAAAATAATTAACACTCTCTTGATTAAGATTTTCCTGGCATGATTCCGAATATTTATACTCACCATGCTTTTTTTATTCGTCACAATTTGTTTGAATTAAATTTCAATACAAAAATTACTTTTATTTAAACTGAAAGGATTAATTAAACTCGTTGTAAATAAGTAAAATAAACAAGCAAGAAAACTAATTGATCTGATTCCATTACAATGTCTGTGTTTGCATTTAGAGAATTAAAAAGGACACAATTAGGACATGTTCACAAAATATATAAAAGTAATTTTATCAATGCAATTGGTTTTATATATTTATTAAAATTTTAATAATGTATATTGCCAATTCAAAAAAGTACACCTATCCCTTGTATATTTACTTTGATTTCATAAAAAAGATATTTAGAAACATTACCATCCGACCATTAAAGATAAATATTCTTTAAAATAAGATGTATTTATTTACGTTAGAATAAATCACCTAAAATTACATTTTGGGCATTGGATAGTATTTTTGTCAAATAATTTGTTTGTAAGATTACATAGATCTTAAATAAACAAAAAATCGGTTATTTATTATATTGATACGCGTAGTAATATTAATGTAAAATTCAAAAAATGGCTTGAGTCTCTCGCTGATACAATAGACAAGTTATCAAAACATTGGTCTAATTTAAGCTTATATAATTCAGTTTTTTTTAATTATTATCTTATTCTGGTGTAATAAACATTATGTTTATTTATTTTTTTTAATTTTTGTCTCCAGTCCTAGCGGGAGTACCTCAAGGTTCAATACTGGCTCCCCTTCTCTACATTATATACACACACGACATACCCTTAAGCAATGATACACTGACCGCTACTTATGCTGACGATAAAACAATTCTCACTAAACATCAAGGTCCTATACATTCCTCACTAACTTTGCAACAACACCTACATAAAGTAAACGACTGGTGCACATTATGGAAAATTCGTGTAAATCATGGAAAAGCAAAACACATAACGTTCACTCTTCGAAAAAATACCTGCCCTCCAATTTATATAGACTATGTCCAAGTTTCTCAAACTGACACCGTACATTACCTTGGTCTTACTCTGGACAGAAGGATGACATGGGGCCCGCATGTAAGATGAAACGAAAAACCCAAACGACTCGGCCAACTTTACTCCCTTTTTTCTAGAACTTCAAAACTAGGACCGAGACGAAAATTGAATAATGAAACCAATATGGACATACTCTTCCCAGATAAACGGTATAGCCAAAAAGACCCACTAATAAAGAATTCAGACCTTTCAATAAAAAATATTAAGACTCATAATAAAAGCAGCGTGGTACGTGACCAACAATACCCTACATGCTGCCTTACAAATGCAAACAGTAGACCACCATATAAAGACACTTTTCAAACGGTTCCACACTCATTTAAACTGTCATTTCAAACAGCTGATATAACCATACCTAGTGTATTAAAAAGGCGCTGGATGAGAGATCTCCTTCATTAAAAATACCTGAAACAAGGGAAGAGGTATTGCTGTGTGCCAACCTTCCCCATGCCTAACATGCCCTTATTTAATTAGCATAGCACAGTAGCTGATTGTCGACAGTTTGTTAACAGGCGCAAATTAAAATTATGAAGCCAAAAAATTATTACTTAAATTAATTAATTAATGGGTGATTATTTTAAAAAATATTTAATATATTCAAATGTTTTCACCTTTAATCTGTAATAACTTTTGATCGATTAACTGTATCATCATGGGAATGGCCTTATTAATTCTAAAAAATCGAAACCCTTGAACCACTGAACCTACTTTGAAAAATAAAACTTCGATTGTATCTGTAATTTTAAAGGCCTCTTTACGCATTGGGATGAAAATGTTGTACTTTACTTATTCAATGGATAGTAAATGAACTAGAACATTGTTATTCCAAGAATGATCGATAAACATGACCGTGTAAACAGTTCTGTTTGTCCAGTCTAATCGCCCCTGGAGGTCAAAAAGCCAAGCAACGTTTGGCTTTTTGATATATTATATATATTGCATTTTATATATGTATATATTTATAAGGCAATATATATAAAATAAATTTTTATTATGACTAATCTAAGATTTTTAAGAAGGATCAGGTAAGTAATTTAAAGTATAGCACATTTTAATGTAAAATATTTATTTAAATATAAATATGTATCACGAATGCCAAATACTGCAAGTAAATGACAGCAGAAGAAAAAAAATGGATTCAACAGGCTTTTAAAGTTAAGAATTCTGAAGGCTCCCCCCCCCCCCCCCCCCTTCCCCTTAACGAAAAAAAAATAACTTTTTTTTCTCATTAAAATCGCATACTGAATTTAATTTAAATTTTAAGCAGCACTTTTCCATTCACTTCAGGGTCAAATAAATAAAACTACATTTCATCCTTGACAGATATAGTGGGATGGATTTTTAAAAAATTCAAAAAATTATTAAAGGGTCTATATGTTTTTACACGAAATCAAATATAATTTTTCAATCGCAATTTTCTTGGATAGTAACAAATATTTAATAAATGAGGAATATGATACCTAAAGATGAGGCAAAATATCATTGTGGATGACAATGGCTACATCGCTAAAAATAATTGAAGACTAGTGCTAAAGCTCCAAACATTAAACACTTTATTCCCAAATATTACTCTAATGACATAGAATGAAGAGAATCGATAGATAGCAATCATAGAGCTTCCATGTGTATATCGATTGGTTTAGGTATATTCCAAGATTTTGAAACTTCCTTTTCTAGGGCCAGGCGTGGTCTCTGAAAAAAAAAATTCAAGCGGGAATAGGAAAAGATGGAATACAAAAAGAATAAGAAAAAATTAATAAATCGTATAATTAATGCGAACACACTATTATCTATTGAAAGAATAGGAACTTTATTAATGTCATATAAATAAATACTACTATGCTAGAAATCTTGAAAGCATTTGATGAGCAAATTTATTTTAATTATAATTTTTTTCTCTCGAAATTCCGATGGAAGTGGGATCGATCCATCTGGGATGCTCCCGTTCGAGGCTTCTGAATCCTTAGAAATTTTCAAATTCCGGTGACAAAGTTTCAGCTGAAGGTTCATATAGTGTGCAATTTTAAGGAAATATTTTTAATTTAAATCTGTTATATTTATTGGAGTTAACTTTTTTTTTTTTGGAAAAAAAAATTAATCCTTCCATCTTTAGGAAAAAATGTTAACTAACTCTCCAAGTGTTTAAGAGACTTATTGAGGGACAAGATAAGCGTTGTATATGTAGAAACATGATCATCTTTCACAATTAGATACTTTGTATTTTTTTCTTTCTAATACCCTAACATTCTTGTTACATTTAACTCAGGTTTTGAAACCTTTTCTTATGTTCTGAAATCACTAACATGAAATTCAAATATCAATGTTGTGGCAATTCTGAGATTTTCCCTTCTAGTAACAGAGGTAAAATATGTCCAATATTTAAAAAAGAAAAAACATAACAGTAAATAATCTGCAGAAAAAATAATAACTCCTCATTAAATCATCATACACGACAAAAAAAAAAAAAAAAAAAAAAAAAAAAAACACTCACTTAAAATTAAAAAACATTAATTTGAAATGCATTATAAAATAAAAAACATTTTTTAGAATTTTAATTTTATAAATATTGTAACGTGAAAGAAAACACAAAGCACATGGTTTAGAATAGTTCTAGACTTGTCGGAACAAAGTGTCTTAGTACATGTTTTTAACTACGATGTTCGAGCACCATCTACGCTGGTAGAATTCTAAGCTATTCTCCTTCGACTATATATAAGGAGCGATAGACGGGAGAGTTAGTCGTGCTCTAGAGCCCAAGTCATAGGGTTAGTTTTTCAGTGTTGCAAAGTGATAATTTTTCTAACCCTGTTCAAATATTCGCTTTTTCATTGTTTGTGTGGCATTGAAAATTATTTTCGTTACCCATTATTATTGAGACATTGACTGCAACTTATGCTGATGATGCAGCAATTATCACTAAACATCAGGACTCAACACAGGCATCATTAACTTTACAAAACCACTTATACATACTACACGACTGGTTTCAAATATGGAAAATTAGACTAAATCATGACAAATCAAAACACATCACATTTACACTTAGAAAACATACCAGTCCACCCGTTTATATTAACAATAACCAAATTCTTCAGACGGACACAGTACACTATCTGGGACTCACTTTCGACAGAAGGATGACATGGGGCTCGCTTGTCAAAATGAAAAAAAGAACGCTTACCAAAAGACTTAAACTACTCTATCCACTATTTTCTAATTCTTCAAGACTAAAACTGAAACAGAAACTAAATACCTAAACATACTTACTGAAGCCCATACGGACATACTCCTCACAGATATTCGGCATAGCTAAAAAGACTCACTTACAAAAACCTCAAACGTTTCAATCTAAATTGCTACAACTTATTACAAAGGCGCCCTGGTATGTGAATAACAAAACTTTACATATGAGTACAGACCTCCATCTACCAACAGTCAACCAGCATAGAACGATTCTTTACAAACGATTTTTTATTAACTTGACAGGACATCCTAACAGTTTAATCAGTAATATGGATGACTTACGCATGGATACGAGGAGACTAAAAAGGCGCTGCATGAGAGATCGGCTTTCTTAGACAGCCAAGGTAATTTAATCAAGCCAGGAAGGGGGTGCTGCTGGGCGCTTTCCCTCCTCATGCCTCACATGTCATTATTTCCTATTGCCACCATCTCATGCGAATCAATAATTGAAGTAACAAAAAAAAAAAAAAAAAATTCGTTAAATAAAAAATTGTTAATCCAAATAAGTGTTACAATATTCACTTTCAGAGAAATTTAAATTAAAATACTAAATTACGTTTCGAAAAAAATTCTTAAGTTATAATTTTTCTTGTCATATGAAATGGCATGGGTTGTGCTATGAAATGATACCAATTCCATAGACTTGTCATCATTAGGAAAGCATCTACCGCAATTTTAATCATGGTTTTTTTTCTCAGTTTTGGGCTAATTTTGAAGTTCCTAACAGGTCCATAATCCAAAAACGAATGGACATTTCTCAGTAAAATCTAAAAAAATTCTCCAATATTCGAGAGTGGTATATATGTGCAGAATTTGGGAAAAATTTGAGAAGGTAAGGTTTATAGTAAGGTATATTTGTATGTTGATTGGCGGAGTATGGCTCAAATACGTTAACATCTTAGCATTTCATTTCCATAATCACGGTTTAGTTTAGAGAATTATTAAAATCTCCTGAAGAAATTACATCTTAACTGGTTCAAGCTGGTAACTAGGTCATCCGTGTTGTTATCTCGGCAAAGGAGTGATTTAGTTTATTAATTGGGGGCGGAAACTTAAACAGAATTTGATGTATGCCCCAGGAAGGCGCTAAGCTGACACACTCCTGATGGATGACTGCCTCCCTTTATGATTACCTTCTGCTTAAGGCCGCGGGTTGACCGAAAACAGCAACGAACTCCTGTCAACTCCAACTAATAAGTTCTACTAAGCTCTTGCTCATAATCCTTGTTTTAAGGGGACTTGCCCAAAGGATCCGAAAACATGCTAGATCAATCATGGTTCTATTAGCCCAAGCACCTCGGGGACTTGGTCAAGAAAAGAATCACATTTCATTAGGCTGTTCTGGTTTTCTGCTTATAATTTATATTATTTTTGTTATAAGAGGACAAGCATAAATTCAAACTTGAATTTAAATAGATTAATCTATATAAATAAAGATGAAATTCTGTTTGTTTGTTTGTTCCTTATAGAAATCCACACCGTTTGTCCTAAATTCTCCAAATTTCGCTCAGTGGTTCTTTGATACCAGGCGCGAACACCTGTACATATTAAAATTGCATAACTTCAGCCGATCTTCAGCTGATATTCTTTGTTGTTATAAAAATCGTAATGATCTCGCTTTGCAATGTTTTTTTACGAAATCGACCGTTTCATTAGAAAAATGAAATTCCCCGGGTGCTCCTGAGATATGCAGCTATTATCTATGCAAATAAAGATGAAATTCTGTTTGTTCTTTATAGAAATCCATACCAGGTGAGAACACCTGTCCATATTAAAATTGCATAACCTCAGCTGATATTCTTTATTGTTATAAAAATCGTAATGATCTCGCTTTACATTGGTTTTTTATATTAGAAAAATGAAATTCCCCGGGTTAAACCGGGAAATAAAGATGAAATTCTGTTTGTTCTTTATAAAAATCCCTACCGTTTCTCCTAAATTCTCCAAATTTCGCTCAGTGGTTCTTTGATACCAGGTGCGAACACCTGTCCATATTAAAATTGCATAACTTAAATTGGTTAACTTTACATTGGTTTTTACGAAATCGACCGTTTGAGTCGATACAAGTCTCACTTTATAGATTTAAAAATGAAATTCTCCGGGTGAAACCGGTATATACAGCTAGTATATTTATAAATGAATAATTTAAATTTATATTATTTATAGTATACTTTTAAGAAAAATAGAATCCGGAAAAAATAGAATAAACATTTGACTTTGAAGAATTAAAAAAAAAAAAACTTTTCAGTCAAAATAATTTGATTCATAGTTGACGTTTTGTAATGGCATGGAAAAGGTAGTAAGTAAAAAAAAAAAAAAAAAAAAAACGATTTTGAGATTTTCATAGAAAAAAGTTATATGAAGTCATTACAACGGTATAGGAAGAGTGTTTGAAGTACCTAGTTTAGTTGCTATGAACACTGAAAGATACTTTTTATGAATAAATTGTTTTCAATTTTTCTATTTTAAAAATATCAAAATAAAAATGGGTTTTTTTGACTTACTACCTTATCCATGTCAACGCCTCTATTGAATTAATCGTAAATGTTGTTTTTCACATTAAGAATAAAATAAAAAAGATTCGCCCTCCTCTTTCGATGTTTGTTTGTGCAAAAAAAAAAAAAAAAAAAAATATCTATAGCTTTGTATTCTTCAAACGAAAATGTGTTAGTCGAAACGTTTATTGTGAAAGTCTTATGATGATATATTTTTTTTTTAATTAAATTTACAGTAAAATAATTATAGAAAATAAGTCATTAACTCCCACGATGCTCAAACTTAACGTTAGATTGCTCAAATACTAATTTTAGATTGGTCAAATCTAAAATTTGATCAATCGAAAACTAGCAACTCCCCTTGAAATCTCATTACTCCTGAAAATTCCGGATACTGGTGTTTTCTTCTTAATGATAAAAATTAATGTACCCTTACATCAATGCTTAAAATTGAAAAGAAATTTAAATTTTTATCTATTTAACATAACTCTTTCTTTATGTTTTCTTCTTTCGATATTTAGTTTTCGACGTAATCTTCTGGACCCTTAATTTATTTATATTTATTACTCAATTATCACAGTCTTACCTGCTTTGATGTTATTCATAAAATTTTAATAAAGTTATTAGAAGTTTTATTAATGAGGATATACCTTGTTATATTAATAGCCTAGATCCGTTACCTTTGAGTTAGGAAAAAATGAAGAACCTTTTTTTTCCTCAAAATGGTTTGTGAATTGTCCAAAAAGGATGGTGGTCGTACAATGAATTTAAATTTTTAACAACTTATGTAAAAACGTACAATTAAAATGTGCTAAGGTGAATCCGCTCTTGACTCATATACGATAGAAATAAATGTTTTTAATGTTTTCCCCTACCCTATATTCTATAATAATATTTTACCTCTTATATTTATTTAAATAGTGTTAGGATTATTTTTTTCCATTTGAAATTCTGTCGTATAGCATTGAATCGGTAGCAGTATTTTAGGAGGTACTTGACTGTTTACGTTGTACTGTCAAACTTTTCATAGGTTTCATAGGTTGGTGCTTCAAAATCTCTAAATAAGGATCCATGTGTAAATTCACAATGTCCTGTCCTTATTCGACAAAAGATTTCTCTTCTGCTAGACCTTCCTAAGCTTGTAACCCATTAGCTGCATTCTAGTTTGTTTCCTTAAGTTTGGATAGATTGATAGATACATACATAGATACGTAGATAGATAAAATGCTATATTTTGTAAAAATTACAATTACAAAAGGTCTGGCTTAAGTTAAATACTAGCGAAAAGACAAATCAAATTATTATCACCTTAGTTCTATTTTAATTCTAGTTCTATTTTTTGTTTTTTTAACGAAAAAAACAAAAATAAAAAAGAAATACAAAATACACTCTTAAATAGATTAAATTAACCAATTCGGGAAAAAATAAATATATAACAAATAAACTGACTTAAAAATTAAGCTCATCCTTGATTAGTAGTATACATGAATGATTATAATTACTAAACTGATAGAGCACGAAAATAGATCAATTTATTAATGTTTCATTGCAACTCTATGTTGATTGCCTGGGCTATAAATAAATATTATTTAGTTTATCTATGTCCTTTACAGACAAAAGATCTTCCAAAATCAGTTCTTGGGTGCCTAATGGTTTAATATATCTGGACAACCGAGACTGGTTAGCTTTTTTAATTCCACAGTGGGAAGGGATTCAAACTAATAAAACATTCTTGTTTCTATTACACAGTTATATAGTTCCCACAATGTGCTTATTATTTCTCTGATAATTGAGTAGTTTGGAAACGGGTTTTGAATTTTTGTATTCAAAATTAAAATTAAAAAAAAAAAAAACCTTAAAGCTAGGAGGTTTTTTCCTAGTTTAAGGACAAGTCGATTATTAAGGTCATTATCATCCAACTCCTAAGGTACTTTTTTGACAATTTCGATTAATACTGGATATTTGATAGGGTAATACTGGAACAATTGAGATTAATTATTAATTAATACTGATTCGGTTTAAATTATCATAATTGTTTTTTGTTTTTTTAGAAAATATTATTGCTTTTAGGTATTAACATTTTTATATTATTTTTAAATAAGGTGATTTTTTTGGACCTTAAAAATGAAGGATATATGATATGATATAAGGATCCTTTCCTAGAAGTTCATACATTTGTTTTGGCAGTTTATGTTCCTCTCTTAATATCTGATAAATCAAGCATTCATCCAACACAAGATTTACACTTTTTCTTACCCCACAAGCATGACGTATTGAGTGGGACTCTCCTTAGATTAAATATTCGTGATTGAATCTTGCATATCCTATTCGCAGTCGCGTGAGAGCCAGGTTTGAATTTTCCGAAAGGGAACCCGAATTTGTTGAAAATCTATAATAGTGGATGATCTATAATGTGGATCATCAAATTATCCCCAACCCTTATATTTCACCCACCTTAGAAATACTTAAGGGCACAAAGTAGTTTAGGAGAGCGGTGAGTCCCCAAGATCGGAGCTAGTTTTCCGAATCATTGAGCCAATGAGGGTTTAGTTAAGAGAGTTAGTCAACTTGAAGGGAACTCATTTTTGCTCAGGGTTAGTGATAGCCCTCGATAGTTGCTAATTTCTCAGCGACTCCGAACAAATCGTCTTCCTGATTGGACGATTAGCGGTAATCGCCTTCTTAAAGAAAGTTGTCTCTGATCCACTTATCGATTGGAAATGCATTCCACCTTATCGAACTTGAGGATTTTTGATATCTGTGTCGTTTTTGACGGTATGCTTTTTTTATAATACAACCAGATAAATTCGGGAAATGGTATAAAAAGTTTTGAAACTTTAGGAAAATACTCGTAAGGGATGTAGTAGTAAGAAACAGAAAATTATGCTTGAAAGCTTTCCTTTTCTTCTTTTTTCTCTTTTCTCTTTTCGTACATTACATTGATCATATTACAACCATACATGTACCTTTTATAAGCATACATGAACCTTTTTAAAGCATACATTGATTATTCAGATTTTTTAAAAATTGAAATAAAAATTGTTGACAACCACTTACCTCATGGCAGATGTAAATATACCTACATACAGATTGATTCAGTGTGTTTCGTGACTTCAGATTATATTGTTATTATTTTTTTTTTTAAACTTTCCTACATATACATACCCGTCCTAGAATAAAGACACAACCCCAAAATGAATTTGTTGCAAAATCGTTGGTAAAGTTCTTGTTCAACACTTTTGAATACCATCAAACTAAATAAAAATGCCATCGCTTAGGTGCTGTGGACCAGGGTAGATTTACCTTAGGGTATATTTTATGTACAAAATAGGCACTTGCTCATTTTACTACTGTTACTAAATCAAATCTTGCCATTTATGAGTAGTACCTTTATTATAGAGTGATTTGCTGCACTCGAATCCAACTGCAGAAAATCTCTATAAGTCACCATTTCATCTCAAATTTGTGTTTTGGGTTAAAAAAATACGTTTTTTTGTTTTTATTTTTTATCATTTTGAGCATTTTTGGATACTGCAACGTTGGAGATAGCTGATGAAGATTATAATGAGGAAAATGAACACAATTACTGGGCATAAAATTATATTATGCTCATGGTTAAATGTTTTATTATTTTCTTTATTATCATTCAAAAGAAAATAAATAAATGAAGTATGAAAGGAAATAAAATATTATATCAATGTTTTTTTTTATTAAAAAAATTCTTTATTTTCTAAAGTATCGTGCCTGTTAGGTTAAGACTAATAGGATAGGACTTCAGATTGGAACTCGGTGTTAATAGAAATATAAAAATCAGGAAAATCATAAAATAAACACCACAGGACGGTCTCAATATATATAGAGACCGTCTTGAGGTCTTTATTTTATGATATTGAGAATTGAACGGTCTATGATCACATTATGAATCAGGAAAATTAAGATTGTTAAGGTGTGAAAAAAATTATTATTTTTTTTTTTGCTCAACAGTTTAACTGTAGAACTATTATATTGTTGTACTATTCTCCGTCTTTACAAAATTTTTAAATATATTTCATATTATATTTAACATTTCTGTTATTTTTTTAGTTTAGGTGACTGTATAATAATAGGGTAACATTTTTTTATCCATGGGTTTGTGCAATTTTTACTCCTCATACTTGTTGATTGTGCTGATATTCCTATGCTAAAGTTTTTTTTTGAGCTCATTATTTTGATTAATTTGGTACTTATGAGTAAATTTTATGATGTAACAGGTTTAGTTCTTGATTTAAAATATAAATAAATTCATCTTACCATTAAGCATTTGAAAGGGTTTTAATTAAATGCACATAATTTGCCAAACTATAATTTTTATTTATTCTGAACAATATCTTACTTTTGAAACAAAACATTTACACCAAAAACAAATTAACAATTGAGTGGTTACAAAAATACCAGACATAAAAACATCAGTCGAATCTGAAAATATTTGATATACATTTTTTTTTTTTACATTTTTAATACATTAAAATTTGAACAGTCTATTTTACAGTTTACAGCCTGACAACAATTTACAGTATAAATAAATTAAACATTCCATAAATCCAGTTAGAAAAGAAATTTGATTGATTTCATTGGGATAACTGTATCATTATATAAAATTAAAATTAAAGTTTGTGAAAAATTCTGAATAAAACTGAACTATAAAAGTAACATGTTAAGTAATACAACAAATTTTGGTTTACAAAAAAACAATGGCGATTATTTGTAATTGGGTCCGTTCTTGTGGTGAGGGATAAGGGGGGGGGGGAGGGATCGAAATTTAGAGTTATCTCTGTTGAAGTTTGGATCGCCGCGCACAGAATGCGCTGTCCTCCGAATTACATTATCTCTACAAATTAAACTTGTACTCCGTAATTAACCAATTGGACCCGCTAATTATTCAGTCGGAATATATTCAATGGGGCACCTGCCCTGACGATAGAGAGAGGTGTATTCGTGGGGTGATGTTCAACTACCGAGAACAGACTCAATTACAAAAATCCGACTTATTTTTGCGTTCTCACAAAATAGGTGTTTCATTGCGCGACGCATTCGGTTTCTCGACAGGTACTAACAGTTTTGCATATTATTGAAACATCAGTAAATTTGAAATCGTGATTTTTTTTTTTTTATACAATATTTTTGTCAAAATTTTGACGATGCGTCTCGCCATGAACATCATTGTGAGACACTAATCGATATAACAGTAAAAATGGCAATTTCAAATAGTGCACTGAATGAAGATGACAGATCAACCGAGTCTACCGATCTTTTTTTTTTCGAATAGCAGTAATTTGAAAGTATCCAAAATTATTTTTGATTAAATCCAAATTTTATTTATTTATTTTCAGCAAAAAAAAACATAACTTTTCAAATTAAAGATTTCAAGAATAATTTACAAATATCTGGGCAACACAAAATTATAATAATATCAGGCGAGTCAGTTGATCTGTCATCTCTTCATAACAATATATATCTATAATTTTATCTCATGTTATAATAATTAAAATTTTTACCCAAATATAAATATAAAATCCGCATTGAAATTAAAGATGAAATTAAATCTAAGAAATTAAAGTTGTGAATACACTAATTCTTCATACACAGCACATTACAAACTTTTTTGTAATACAATTTCGATTGCTACTTTCTCATTGAGAAAATTCCTAAAGAAACCAAGGAGCAATTGATATCACAAAAGGATTCAAATTTGAGTCACTTCGAGTGTAAAATTTCACTTATTTCCGAATCAGTCGATTTGCTTCAGGGTTTCGATAGGAATGTCTCAAAAATTTTGTTTTTTTTGTTCTCATCTATCGTACAGGATATTATAAACGTAAAAATATTCAGGATTATATTTACACTAACAAGATAAATATTTGATTTTTACAAATTTCGATGGTATAGATTTTGTTTCGGAGTGATCAACCTGTAACTAAATCTATAGCAAAATTTGGATCAACATTAGAGAGCGAATTAATTGCTCTTTTGAAATAAAACTATTATTATAAACAACTATCTTAAACAAATTATTAAACAGATTGATTTTGTACTCTTTATCATTTTTAAAATACAACTATTAAATAGAACATTTGTTTTGCGTTTTACCTATTCTAATATAATTTTTTATTTTTTTAATTTGTGTCTAGATGTATTTTGAGCGGAACATATTATTTCGAAATGAATACTTTCTTGCGAAATAAAATAAATTCTTCCAAAGTTCTATATATAACTATGAAATATATTGACATGAATTTCACTACTGGGCTAGGAACACATTATACCTTTCCATCACACGATTCTGATGTGAAATAGAAACGAAATTAATTTAACATCGAAAATAGTTGATCACAGACGATTTCCGTATTTTACAAGATATCTGACTTAAATCTAAAAAATAATTATTCATTTTCAAAAGTAAAATTATCTATTGTCTTTTTACATATATTTTTGAACTTAAGGCAACTACGGTATAAACTATGATATAAACATGTCGAAGTTTCGTGTTAATTCGAGATTTGTAGCAAGTAATGTATAGTTAATTGGGTGTTGAAAATTTCAAATCAGGGGACCCCAATTTGATATGTTTACCAAACATGAATTTTCGCCCCTTAAGGTAATAAGAAATTTTCGAAGTTAAAATATTCGTTGTTAGTTCAGTAGTATATTTCCCTTTTTTGTTTTGCATTTCTTCAATAATAGAAGTGAAAGGGCCTAGGTTCTTTTCTCAGCTGATTACAATAGAAACGCTATTTTTGTATATGAATAAAAAAAATGATATGTATGACTTTTGTTTATTATATCCGAATGCTCATTATTTAAAGTTATCAGCTTCGAAATCATCAGTTTCCCAGAAGGAAAAAATACTACTCTAATTTTACACCATTAAAAAATATTTTTTGTAAATTTGATTTTTTTTCAAGAACGATTTAGCAAGAAAATCGAGACAACACTTGGGATTCGTGCTGCGTATGTGACACTTAGTGCATTCCTGCCTCCCCTGGTCTTGCCTGGATTCCGGAGCAATGGACCGATCAAGTTTTCCGTATCATTTCTCACGGTCGTTTAGGGATGTTGGGGGAACGACGTACCACGGCGTTTGAGATTGAGTCGAATCATTAAAAGTTCACTGGAGAAACCCACTCAGGGGGTAAATACCTTAATTTTCCCGGCCATAGACTAAATAGTGGTGGGAGATCTAAATAGCATGCAATATGTTTGGGGACCAGAAACCATCACCTAATCTAGCTGAACCAGCTTAAATGAGTTAGACCACAGTTTACAAATTGTTTATTAATAAATAGGTCTTTTTTTTTTTTTTACATTCCTCAAAAAAAAATTTTTTTTTTATTTGAGAAAGAGTGAATCAAATTCATGCCAATTAAGTCAAAATTTCTCACTTTAATTGAATGAATTTCATAGAATTAGAAAAGTACGGTTTAGAAATACTATTATCTTTGTGGAACATTAAATAAGTTTAGTGGACAATTTGTGAATAGCGAGTTATTTAAAGTATCAAGTGCTGATTCAGTAAACGTATGAAAACTGCTCAGGTTACCTATTTTTTTTGAAAAATTAATTAATCATGTTTACAAATTTATTTCTAGTTCAAATAATAGACCCTCCCCACTTTTATTCTCAGGTACATATGGTTAAAAGTAATATTTTAAAAATGAAAACAGTGCCACTTAATAATTCGTGGTAAGTTTTAAAATATTTACTTTACGAGGAAAAAAAAAAAAGTAAAAGGAATAATTTTTTTTTTATTTATTTTTTTTGGACTCTGACTATAAATTTGGATTATAATTTCGTCTACGTCATATTATTTTATTGTTGATAATCCTTGCTCTTAATCCAATTCTAAAGTATAAAAGGATGACTTTTTGTTTTCAAGTATATAATGATTTTAAATTCTAATTGAATGACTTCATTCTTTAAAATACTATCGTTGATAGGGGATATCTAAACTTTAATGAGTCATACGATAATACTTTGATTGAAAAAATGTTTATTATTTTATTTTGATTGATTGATTTTTTATTTTCTTAGACAAATGTCAATCGTTTTACTTATACATTCAAATAGGATTATAGAAAATATATCAAATTAAAAAAAAATTTTGTTTGGTAAATTTTGTTTTCTAAGAATTCTTTTTTTTTTTTTTTTTTAACCGTGAGTTGGATGAATGAGTATTATTTCATAAAGTTGAAATTAAATTTTCTGACATTGTTCATGGAATTCTAATTTGTATTTTCCCGTCCTCTTACATGTAAAATGAATACGAAATTCGAATACATTGGTTGTAATTACCAGTGAGGGTTAATTAATAGGTACCTGGAATAATAAATGTATGCTTCGATGTAGCGCTAAACGAAATTAAATTTGGTTTCGCTGTGGGAATGTTAAAAAGAGATTTAAAATAGCAATTTAGTTATTTAAAAAAAAAAAAAAAATTACCACCCTTTAAGTTCGTATTTAATTTTGATATATGAAACTATGATGCCTCTGTTATATTTTTACTAGTAATAGTTTTAAGGAAATATAATTTTAATTTGACCACAACCACTTCAGATAAAAATATTACCAATTTTTTAACAAATTTCCTGCCCATAAAAACAAATTTGAAACTATAAAATAACTCATGGAAATTGATGCTAGCAATTTTTTCTAAAGGCTCAGATAAATTATTCATGGATAAGTTTTTAAAGAATCAAAATATGTTATCGATACCAATTGCTATTTCATAATCAATCAGAAATAGTCTAATTTCACAAAAATGCTTTAATTTTTATTTCCAGTATTACTTTAAGAGGTGAATTTCTTTGGAATGTTAACAAAAAGAATAAAAAAAAAAGATTTGTTTGATATTCGGAGAAGATTAAGAACAAACATAAATTTATTTACAGATTTTTTTCTCTAAGTATCTAGGTTGTTTTTTCCATTTTTACCTTATCTATGCCCTGAATAATATCGCAATTACAGTTATTAGTGAACTTATAGTTTTTCATATTTATTTCCGTAATTTCACTATTTTATTTTTTAATATGTAATACAGTTCAATAGTCATCAAACAGTAGAATTTAAATGTATCTCTTAATATGGGACCTTTGATAGATAGTTTTATATTAAATACATGGCTATCGCATATAGTATAAAATGGTTTGCATTAAAAGAAAAAAAAAAAAAAAAAAAAAAAAAAAAAAAAAAAATTAAAAAAAAAAAAAAAATATGCCAGAAGTATTCAATCTCTGTTAATATAAATAACTATATTTTTGTTTTGTAAATTACGAATTTTGTTTTGTTTTTTAGCAAAGAGAAATTTTATAAAATATAAAAAACTTTTCTTTGGATTTTATTTTATCATTTATTAACTATTCTTTTTTGAAAAAAAAAGCATTATGATGTAAAAAAGAATTATCTGAAATTCCTAAAAAAAAAACGTATTCATTTTATTCATATTATTCATTTTAATATAATAGTTTTGATGTCGAACTATTTATAATTCGTATTTTTACTTAATTTTATGAAAAAGTTGCAATTTTATTTTATTTTTGTATTGATGATATTAGTATTTGGTTCTAACTTTTACATGGCTTATATATTTGTTCATAATCTGTCAAATATTAAGTTTAATATCTGAGGGATCTCACTAAGACGTCTGGAAATTTCGAAAATTTCAGAAGCAATTTCTGTCGAATAGTTTAATAACCGAGAAGGAGGAGCCTTTACCCAAGTATAACGAGGAAATTTGTTCGAAAATTGGTAATATTTTCAAGTTGGGAGAACCCAGCTTCCATCAGCTATATTAAATTTGGTGAGCCTCCGGGGTTAAGGAAATTTCACAGGCGGGTTCCCTCCAAGACGTCGGCCACAAAGGGTGAAGCCGAGGGTGCCGAGGGTTTTTGAAGGGCACTGGAGCATCCCATTTCAGATCTGACAGCGAAGAAAGGCGGAGGTCTGGAGTAGGGCTTGCTTGCTCTGGAGAACCTTTGTCTGGAAGAACATCCAGGCGTCTTCAGCCATTGTTCGCTCTGGATGAGGCTTAGTTATATAAGCGAGGCGTTGCTGGTTCCAGATAGGATTGTTAAAAAATAAAAAATGAAGATAGCCCTTATTTGAAACAATAATTTGTCAGAATTTAATAAAATGTCGTAGTTATTCCAAAGCTGATAAATAGGTCTGTTTATAATGTATTAAGAGCCAAAATTGTTCGACTTTGATAAATATATTGAGGATGATATTGTAATACAATATATTGAAAAAAAAATTTTCCATTATTTGTAAAGAGCATGCATGCATTTACTCAAAGTCATGAGACATTCAAAGTTTTAGTTTAATATAATAATCTAATATGAGTAAGTTTAAAGTCACAGATCCGATAATTTGGTTTTATATATTTTTTTAGTTGGATAATTCTTTAAAACTAAATAGATAATTATTACCTATTAATAATATTGAATGATGAATTTTGCTGAATTTTTATTAATATTTTTTTCAATTAAAAATATCTTTGGTATTTTCATCCTATTTCGCTATTCCATTAAAAAATTTTGATTTGGAAGTGAAATTTGGTTTCCAAGAGGATTGAATTTTTTTCGATTTTATAGAGCATCGATTATAGAGCACCCTCAACATTTTTTAAATTTTCTTCTTCGGATGTATAGTTCACTTTAGATTGCAAACCGTTGTTATTTATTATTACAATACTCCAAATATCTCAATTTAGATATGAAACATATAATTTTGAATTCATATGAAATTTTTTTAACGCTGATCTGCTTTTTTTTACATTGAGACTTGAATGAAGGGGATTTGTCTTTTTTGGCAAGGAGCGAGAGCTAAAATACTGTTTAAATGAGGTCTCAGAGCGCTTTTTTTCCGTTTTTCCAAATTATCTGTTTTAGGATTTTTTCATCGTGGAAACTATTGCTCTTCAGCTTTAGACACCTTCTAGTGTATATTATATATAAACAATTATAATTTATTTCTTGTGGAATTTGATCAAAATCGTCGAGACCAAAATTTTGAATATAATCTGAATTCGGCTACAGAAAGGAATTTCCAATTCAAACAATTCAGCATTTATATTTTTAGAACTCTATTTTATTTCAATTAATTTTAAGAAAAATAAAATCTAAGAAATTCAGAAAAATAATACCAACTTCTGGGACTGAAAAAAAAGGATCAGTGTTTGAGCTAAATGCATGAAAATTGGGAAGTCATTTAGGTACATCACCCTTCGATATAAACCTTAGGAATTTTTTAATAAGGGAGAGGGGTGTCCAGTGAAAAGTATTGGGTGGGATTATTTGAGTTTTGGCTAAGAGCAGACACAGCCAAAGTGGCTGGGAATTCAAGACTTTTTTAATTGCATTCGATGAAGGAATGATGAAAATTTCGTGATTTCCCGGAAAATTCTGCCTGCTTAGTTATTATCAATGAAATGATAAGGTACCAGAGGCAGGAATCCAATCGGATGTGTGGATATTATTTGTTTGTTCGAATGTGGAAACAGTGCATGAATATATGACCATTATTTTGAATTAGTTATAATATTGGAAATAAGAAATTTTTGAATGAATAAGATTTCTTAAAAACATGTAAAAAAAATTAATAACTTTTTTTCCGCTCGCCCTAACTAATATTTTTTAAGTCAGTTTATTTCTTCTGTTTCTCTGGCATATACGAGTATGTTTCGAATATTTCTGCTACTGCTTCCAGCGATAGACGTCATAGATAGAGAGAGCCCTGAATTTCTGTTTTTGTGCGGTGGTAAGTTTATAGGTAGCCGTTTGCGACCGTAATAACTGCTTCATCATCCGTTCGGAAGGTCGCAAAAACCATAACCGCAGCGGTAATAAAAGTTTTATTAACGGCCGAGAAACAGCAAACAGAGCTATAAAACAGGATCGGGCGGTAAAAAGATTGGTTTGTGGTCTTGAATCCGAGCCAGTTTGGTAGTAAAACTACCCCATCTATATCTTCCGAACAATTGATTTACACCTACTGGCATACTGTTCATTTTTTGTTAGCAAAATTTAGATGATTCTGCCTATCGTTCCTAATTAATAATAATTAATTTTTTGAAACGTGGACCTTTTCGAATAAACAGGAATTTAATTTAATACTTTTTTTTTTTATGAATTTATCAGTTATTGAAATTCAGCTTCCGTAATTGAATATCACACCATCTTTTTTTTTTTAAACAAAATTCAGAACATCGTATTGTTTAATTTATATATTATTTGTGATGTAAAAATGAAATATAGCCCTTACAAGTTTGGACCCACCAAAAATAGCCAATTTTAGACCCAAATTCAGTAAATCTGTAAAATAATGTAACCGTAAATAAACTTGAAAGAAAAACAGATTTTTATATGCCAGAAATTATTTTTTGAAAGTTACATCAGTGTGTCGTGGGTCAGCCAAATAGGGATAAAAGCCCAGGTATAAAATAAAACATTAAAAAAAAAAAAAAAGGATTAATAAGTAAATAGAAAACTTTTTCGGTTTAGAATGATGTTTCTCAGCTAGAAATTAATAAATAATTGGCAAAAAAATCTTAACTACGAAGAATTTCAATATATCTGAAATGAGGAGCAATAAACGTGCATGCCAAGCGGTTTTGTAACAAAATTTCTAGATGGAATGAGATTCTGTTTCTCTTACATTTAGAATTTGATACTTTGCCAAAAAAAAAAAAAAAAATTAAAAAAGAAAAATGGGAATTCATCCTCATTATCATTTTCGTTATATAAGTTAAGAATGATTTTTCAAACTTCATTCTTGCATATAAATTTTTTTTTAATTCTGGAATTTAAAAAAAGGGAAAGCACTCTTTCAGGTTCTATTTTGAATTAAGAGTTAATCGGAATTATACTGTCTGTTAATTCTCTTATTCTGTCGGCATAAATTTTATTTTAATGTAATATAAAAGAGTATCTTTTTCAAAGTTTTTATATACTCGTAATATAAAAATTTTGAGTCAGTAAGTCATCAAAACGTTTTTTGGAAATTTCAAGCAGTGTTTTGTAAATGAATTTGACCATTAATTGACGTTCGAAATTGAAGATGGGAGTTCATTAAAGGAGGAGGCTTTCTCTAAAGTTGGCTAACTGATTTTAAAATTTTAATAGGTTTGTTAAGCAAAATTTAAACAGGGAGGGAATATTTTTTTGTTTTTGGAAATAATAGATTACCTTAAAAAGCAAAAAAAAAAAAAGAAAAAACTGTCGATTAAAAAAAAAAAAAATTAGAATTTCCTTAAACATGAATCCCAAGTGCCATAATGTTTTTTACACGTTTTTTCCTACAACTATTAACATTTTTTCCCACCAACTAGAAAAGTTGAAAAAAAACAAAAAGCTTTTTCTTAAAATGGTAAGGACACCTGTTTATAACTATTTATTTTATTTGGCATTTAAAATTTTTGTTATAAATTATAAATTTGATCTGTCCAACAAAATGTTAAATTTGATGGTGTTTTGAATTATGTATATAGCATTAAAAAAAAGTTTATTTAGATGCTACCTTCATTGGCTCTTATTGTAATTCTTAGTAAAGTTATATTTTTTTGTGTTTGGTAGTAGCGTTAATCATTAAAATATACAAATTTTTCCTCGGGTATTTTACAAAACAGAATGAATACAGCTACAGGATAAAAAAAAGTAAGTTCGTTAACTTACTATGGTAAATAAATAGCTTTGTAGGTGAAATGTGACGGGGTATTTTTTTCAATTCTAAATTTATCTCATATTCAATTTTCTTATTATGGATTAATATAAAATTTTTCGAATGTTCCAAAACTAATGTTTCGTTGGAGGATAATATTATTTATTTAACTTTTGAAACGGTCAAATTTTCAATGAATTATTAGTTTTTGAGAGCGAAAAAATAAATAAAATATCTATCGTTCTGTATGTTACATTCCCTGAAGATATGTCTGTATTGTATTTTATAGGCTAATAGACATAAAATTACGCCGAAGATGTTGCTTCGTTTTGGTACTTTTGTAGTTTCCATAATAAAAATGCATCTCTTAATTGGGTGTGGGGAAAAAAAAAAAAACGGCTATTTATCCTACCCTAAAAGGAGGGAAAATCTCGGAGAAGCTGTTAATTGTGGTTAACCTGTTGCTGGGTGTCAGTCGAGGGTTCAAAAAAAAGAAGGGGTGAGTAAATGAAAAAGGGAGAAAAAAAAATTACAGAGGGGTGGGCTCCGAGGCAACCTGTGGAACGGACAAGTGTAAAAAGTTAAAGTGACTTAGCCGTGTAAAAGTGGAAAGGGGTCTCGTTAAAGTTAAAGCCCCCTAATCAGGGGGTGTTGTTTTTATCCCTCCTGTCCACTCACTCCCACCCGGGGTCTCGACTAATTAAAAACTGACCGAGTCCTCTTTTTGGGAGGGTGGAGGGGGGCCCAATTTGCATTTAACAGGGCGGTCAGGCCACTCTCATTTAGTTCCAACTTCTCTTACTCGTCTTCACCGCACCCGACATCTAACTTTCACGGACCCCTGAAAGAACTTCACCGGATTATTCAAATCCTCAAACCGAAAAGGGTCAACTTCAAATGTGCTCATTACAAGTAAAAATAAACCGAGTCTGGATGAAGCCCCTTTGATATACTCATGTCACTAAAAGTCAAAAATGTCCAAACCTTTACTCCGAGTTCAATTTTACCATTTCTCTTGATTTTATACTGAAAAGTTTCGAACGGAAAAATAATTTTTGACTCATTAGGCCCAACTTAAACATTGATTAGTCGTACTTCCATCGAAATATATAAAAAAATAATTTATTTTAAAATTTCAGATGGATAAAAAATAAGGTCAACCTAAAATTTAAAGAATATTCTAAGAATTTATATAATGTTTGTTTCAATGGAAGAAACACCTTGAATGTTTAACTTTAAGATGAATTTAGGAAAAAAATGCACTATAAATTTTAAAAAAGCTTACTTTAGTTCCATATGTTCGCGAACAAAAAAATATTTTTTAACTTTCAAAGTTTCAAAATGAAATGTTTTATTTTTTTCACACTTTTTCGTAGTAGGAAGCCCTCTTGAATAAATCGTTTAAATATTGTTTTTTAATGATACGAAATATTTTTTTCCCCATTATCTATACAAATTGAAACAGCTACAAAGATACACTTTTATTTATTCCACAATTTGTCACTTGAAATGTATTTAGTTGGTCATGAACAGTTCTTTATAAAAAAAAAAAAAAAAATCTAAATTAAAAAAAAAAGAAATTATGAACATATTTGTGTTATATTACTTGTAACAAGTAGAAATTTTTCAAGTTTGAAATACACATAAGTAACATGTGACTTTTTTAAATATTAATTTGTATTATTTTGGATTAACACAATTACAATGCTAAACAAAGTTAGTATTAATTTATACTTTTCATTCGGTAAAGCATCGCATTAATTTAAGTGAAATAATGTCATGGAAAAAAAAATCGTATTTTATATTTTACACTCTCAACAGAAATGTAATTGTTACTCCAAATTCATAACATGCATTAGAGTCAAAATAGTAAAAAAGGAATTTGGCATTATCCTATACTCTTACTAGATATATTTTCTATATTATGTAAACAGATTTATTAATGATTTTTTGAAGTTTCTCAATGACTATAATTGACGTGGAAGGTCTAAATATTATTTTTTAATATCTTCGTTGAAATCTGCTGTATGTAATTTCTGTATAATTTTTAGATGGTATGGTTTTTTACTTTCACTTACCTATATATGAAATATATAGTAAGTGGAAGTATTGCGATCGTGAAAATTTTCGACTTCCGGTTTTCAACGGAAATACACGTTTTGGGACCCCCTGAGTCGAAATAACCAAGTCCCGCGAAATGGTCTGTGTGTGTGTGTGTGTGTGTGTGTGTGTGTGTGTCTGTGTGTCTGTGTGTGAACAGACTAGCTCAAAAACTATAAGCCGTGCGATCATGAAATTGGGTATTTAGTGTAGGTATATGCCCGCGATGTGACAGCATAAATTTCATCAAAATTACTTAAAGGGAGGGGGTACTTTACTTAATAACTTTTTAGGTTTTTTTCGATTTTCTCAAAAACGGCTCTAACGATTTTGATTAAACTAAGTATTTGATCGATTTATATGCCCGAAATATGACTGTAAAAATTTCATCAAAATTGATTAACCGGAGGGGGGACTTTACTTAATAAATTTTGTATCATTTTCACGTGTTTTTTTTATTTACTCGAAAACGGTTTTAACGATTTTGATCAAACTTGGTATTTAATGTATTTATATGCCCAAGATGTGACTGTAAAAATTTCATCAAAATTGATCTACGGGAGGGGGGACTTTACTTAATATTTTTTGTATCATTTTCACGTGTTTTTTTTATTTACTCAAAAACGGTTTTAACGATTTTGATCAAACTTGGTATTTGATGTATTTATATGCCCGAGATATGACTGTAAAAATTTCATCACAATTGATCAACCGGAGGGGGGACTTTACTTAATAAATTTTGTACCATTTTCACATGTTTTTTTTATTTACTCAAAAACGGTTTTAACGATTTTGATCAAACTTGGTATTTGATGTATTTATATGCCCGAGATATGACTGTAAAAATTTCATCAAAATTGATCTACGGGAGGGGGGACTTTACTTAATAAATTTTGTATCATTTTCACGGGTTTTTTTATTTACTTAAAAACGGCTTTAACGATTAACAAAAATAAGATATGAATTTAGAAAAATCTGTGACTTTGGGAAATGATAATTAGCAAAACACGTCAATTTCTAATCTAAGTAAGTTGGTAAGTGAAAGTTGTGTGTTGCGCACACGCACCAGATTTTTTATAAATATGGCTATTCGCTTGTTGAAAAATATTATATTAGTTTAAATTGAAAATATTTTATCTATTAATTATAATGTTGTTATTTGAATTCTGACGAAGAGTTTACTAATTTTTTTATTTTTTATTGATATATCCATGACTTTGTGATTTTAAGACGAAATATAACATAGGAGATTTTAGATGGAAAGGTAGAAATTTATAGATGTGATAATGAATTCTTATCCGCTGTTGGTAGTTATCAAAAATGGGGATAAGAAAAAAAAATCGTCTTTTGTTTTCAGCACTGGTTGGTAGGTAAACCTTTAGAGAGAAACAGAAATTGAATCAGAGACTTTGAATGTTTGCCTGGTGCACAATATCCAAGCGGAACATAAATTAATTTTCATTTAACATAAATAACGGTGCTGTTTCTAATTTGAATATGTGCCTCTACCGTTGGGCCAAATGAGTTGGGGTGTATGTAGGTTTCCCACAGCTAGCTAATAATTAATATATCAACCCACTGCTTTCGGATTTTCTATATCATTATGCGGTTTCCCAATCAAAACTGGTAATTTTTCTCGAGTTTTCATGATTTCTAAATTCAGTATTTCATCACAATTTTAATTTTTTATTCTGAATTTTTGTTTTAATTTTGTTCTTTTTTTTTTTTTGCAAAAGTGTAATAAAAATTTTGTTTTTTCTCCCTTGTTTTTCTTTAATATCCATCATAAATACCCCATATTAATCAATTTAATGGCACAGATTGTATAATGATTTTTCGGAGATTCGATTATTTTAAAATCCTCAATAAAATAGTGTAAAAACTTCAAATAATATAATTTTGATTTTTCTTTTTAATCCAAATATGAAATATGTGCATCTCTTTTGAATACATATGTACATCTTTTTTTAAATTTTTAAAATATCAACTCCTGTTGGTTTTCCCCATATTCATTTTTTTTTTTTTTTTTTATCTTTAAACACCGAAATGTTCAATTTTGATCTGATTTATTATGCGAATTATGTTTTAAACTTATTAGAAATTGTTTTATTCTTCAAAAATAATTTTTTTCACCTCACCCCATCCCTCTTTTTTAATAAATAAGAAAATCAAAAAAATAAGTAAATATAATTATAGCCTGAATCATCAATTGCATACGTTTTATATTGGGATTTTTTTTAGCCAACACTTTTTTTTATTGCCCTGATAAATATTAAAATTTATCTCTAAACGAGTTAGGATGCGATAAAAGAATTTTTTGATGATAAAAGAATTGCCTTTTTTTAATCTGTAAGAATTTTTGGAATCTTAATGATATTTAGGATACATTTTCAAATCCCTGTACTTTTGGTTCATAAAAGTTCGAATTCATAAGCGTTTCGAGGAATTTAGAAATAAATAAATAATTTTGTTGAATAATTTGGAATTTGCCATTTTCACAATTTTTTTTTTTTAATTTTAGGAGGCGACTATCTTCCCTTATTTTAATTAATAAAAACAAATGTTTATCTATTTTTTAAAATTTGAAAGGTTTGGCCAGAAAATTTTTATGCGACAATATACTATAATACATTAATCCAAATATTCTAGATCACTTACTTTTATGCTTGAATTTTATTTTCTATAAGGGGGGGTAAAGAGGATATTTTTTATTTTATCATTTATTTGTCTGTTCCTAAATTCAATCTTTCAATTTATGTCAGGTGATTTAATCTTATTCTATTTTAGTTGAATATGATTTGAGAAAATTGAGAGGTTATTTACTGGACTTCAGAATCTCACAGAGCAAACCACAATAACAGCAAAAAAAAGAAAAAAAAAAAGAAGAAAAAGAAATTCCTCTGTTAAGTATGGTGGTTAAAACTGAGATGATGATTTCCAGAATGGAGTAATTTATTTTAATATTTCTAAAAAAAAAAAAATCAATTGGTATCTTGTTACTTGACCAATTTGCAAACGTCACTTTAAAGAATTAATCGATATCTTTAGTATGGAAATGTATCTGCATGTTTCAATAAACCATAATATAAGAATAACAAATAAGCCAAAATATTTCTTTTGAAAAAAAAAAAAATTCTTCTATAATGAATTTTGAAAATCAACGCCTCCAACATTCCCAGGTTTAACAATGTCTGCGGATGTGTCCCATTACAAAGCTATTTATTCTGCAGCTTGTTGGGACTAGTTGTTTGTCGAAACTCCGGCCCCACGAATATCTTGGACCCCATCCACGCTCCTGCACACCCCACTCGTAGATAGGGGCACCATCTCGCGGTGTTTATCTTGTACCGACTTCAAGTTTCCACTTCAACTCCCTCCCCTATATGAATTTTGATTGTTAGTTTTCCTTAGTCAGGCCTACCTAATGTTGGAAGTTATAATCGTTTGTGTAGCGCTTTCCCCTGCTGGGAACCGGGTCTCAGAATTTAGAGGAAAATGGTAGAATTTTGTCCCCATCCCAAATAAAAATACTCTTATTGATAGTTCAATGATAATCTTCCTGGATTAGACGATAGACAAAAAAAAAAAAAAAATGCTTGATTAAAATAACTTCTTATTTCCCAATTTTATTTGAAAATACATGTTCCTGGATTTATAATTTTCGTCAACTATTCATGGTTGGACATACTACACTTAGTTTTTTTTTCACAAATATTTGGGTAATTCTTATTCAATATCAAGACATCTAGAAATATCCTGAACTTATTTTCTGTTTCTTAAAAAAAAAAAATATCCATTCAACTGTAATATATTTTTGAATTTTTATAAAGCATTTTAGTGTAAGAAAGTTTCTAGTTCAGAAAATCAATCATCTAAACTCTTTATATTCAACATTTGATGCCCTAAATATGCAAAAAGTAGTTTTGTCCAATTAGTTTAGTTGTTATGCTCTTAGTTTATTTAATTGATTTAGGCCCAACTTTCACTTAGATTAATGCCGAAGACGAAACGTTGCCAAAATAAATTTTACTATTGTTTTTGGTGAATATTGGCCTTTTTTATTTGTCGAGAATATATCTTATAACAGAATCAGATAAACAATATATTTGAAATGTAATTGATCCTTCACCCTTCAACCTAGAAGTTTAGAAATATTTTATACTTTGATTAAAATAACAAATAAAAACATAATTTTAAAAAATGAGTTTTAATTATTTATAGATTAAATTTTTTTTTCTAACTTTCATAAATAACAATTTTAGTAAGTTGACCGAAGTATAAAAAATGTTTAAATATTTTTGATCTTTTATAAAAAAGATCAGTTAAATTTAACAATTGATTCCTGGATGGTATCTGAGATAAAATAAAATTTCGTTATTATGTTCGTTTTGTTATTTATATATTGAAATTTCCAATCCTTATCGAAATTACCTTCTTTTTTATGATAAAAAATTCCATTCCTTAATAATGCTTTTAGAAATGTATGAAACCTTTATTTTCGTATATGTAAATGGTTTTTGGGGATCTTTAATTTATATTTTATAGTATAGGCCAACAATCGAAACGCAATCCAATATCTACATCCAATATTTAATTTGAATTATTTCTTTGTTTTTTCTACAATTTTTTTTATTTTTATGCTTCTAATATTGTTGTATTTTTATATGTTTAACCCATCAGTTAATTTACTAAGCCTGAATAATGTGAAAATCGTCTCTTTGTTGCAATAAGCCACTGGGTAACATTTGAGGAGTAGAGTTCCAAAATCAGCGAAGTCCATTTTTGTAATTTCTTTCATTGCAGGCCGAATAAGGGTCATCAATTTGCGTCATCAAAACACGGATTTTATTTTTATAGGAACTTTTTCGATAAAAAAAAAAAACTTCTCATTTAAAAACTTTTCCAGGAGAAATATTTCACTGAATGATAATCTAATAAAAAAAAAAAATTGAAAAAAAAAGAGTAAACTGGGAAATTGGATTTGGCTGGTTTTGGAACTCTACGTCTCATTTTTATCATACTCTCGTCCGACGATATTACAACTTGCATTCAGTTTTAACTGCTTTTGACGCCTACAAAGTGTTTTTGTCATTTTTATGCACTTTATATGGTTTTTTTAAAAGTGGTCGCAATAAAAATCAATAATAAAATCAATGACTTTTCGTGATGATCCAATGATATATTTGGAATATAATTAATTTCCAATAACACCCATTGTTAAAAATATTTCATCTATTTATATATATCTAAATATTCTATAGAAAGAGTTTCTGTACTGAACGCTGAATAGATTTGATTTTTTAATATAGGACTTAGTCGGGTAATAAAATTGTTCGGTGTCCTAATGAAGTGTGATTTCCTTAGATGCAGAAACGGCTTTAGATTTTTTTTTTTTTTTTTTTAATATCTTCCTTGATATTGTTCACCACTCCGATTGTGTACCTTGTCAATGTTAAAATGGTTCTAATATCGACTGGAGGGAAGGAAGAGAGAGGTCTTTTGAGTGGTTCCGCTTTCATCTCTCCGGAGGAGGTAACTACTTCCTCCCGGCACTTTGACAGCGAGCCCGGTGATTAGGAGACGCGGATAATGAGCTACAGGATGTCTTCGGGAGAGAGAGGCGATGAACTCCGCCAAGTTCCAGGTCCTTTGTGCCCTGAAGAAACTGCGCGCTCGATACTCAACCGTAGGAGAGCAGCTAGAAGAACCGGGCTAAGACTATTAGTCAAAAGATTGTGCGAGGGAGGGGAGGTCTTAGGGGGAGGTAAGAAAATTACTACCCTTAGAGCTTTTAATAAATGGGGTTGCTGCGCAGCCGCCTTATCGTTGGGGGGCAAAAAGCCCCCCATCTTCGTTATTAATGGTGCCTACAGATTCCTATAAATGACTTGTTTATATCGCGATAAACAACTTAGTGGGGCTCCTTAGTTCCCTAGCTTGAATTTGGCTGGGTTGTGGTCGTATATTATTGTCTTCTTAGGAATTGGAAACCTCAATTTTCGCTTAATAGAAAACAATTTAAGAATCAATTATTAATAATTTTTATTTTTACTATTCATCTTGCTCCGTGATAACTAATTTTCCACACAAAAAAAAAATAAAAAAAAAAACATGTAACCAATAATACTCAATAAGTTAAATAGAAAATCAATAAGCCTGGCCAAAGAAAAGTTTTAGTTTTTCCTTTTATGTTGAAAAAATTAATGTACTTATGAAATTTTCGTTTAGAAAAAATTATTCAAAGGTGGACTTGCTGAAATATATTTTTTGACGAGAATATATTTTTGTTTCTTTTAGTATCTGTTCACGATAAATAACGTTTTGGTAATGTTTGTATCGCGATAAACAACTTAGTTGGGCTCCTTAGTTCCCTAGCTTGAATTTGGCTGGGTTGTGGTCGTATATATTGTCTTCGTGAAATTGGAAACCTCAATTTTCGCTTAATAGAAAACAATTTAAGAACCAATAATTTCTTTTAATTAGTACTATTTATTTTGCAAACTCCGTAAGAGCTCATTTTCTCAAAAAAAAAAAAAAAAAAATTATGAAATCAATAACAGTCAATAAGTTGAATAGAAAATCCAATAAATCATGCCAAAGAAGATACTTTTTCTTAATTTTTTTTTAAGTTGTAAACAATTCAATGTAATTTAATTTAATTTTATATTAAGGTGGACTCGCTGAAATATATTTTTTGACGAGAATGCAATTTTGATTTGTTTCTTTTAGTATCTGTTCACGAATGTCTCCATAAATGTCATATTTTAGTAGTAGTGGTAATTTTTCTATGGTCTGTTGTAAATATTGATTTTTTGCCAATTTAAGATGAAACTTAAATTTATTGTATTCATTTGAATTTGAGAAACCGGTGAAAACAGTATTTTTGCATCAAAGCCGATAAGTAATTACATTTCTCTCAAAGTTTTAAAATTAAAAAATGTCCGTTTTTTTTTTTTTTTTTTTTTTTTTTTTTTTTTTTTTTTTTTTTTTTTTTTTTATGAAATCTTGAATTATTATATGACTCTATCGTTTATCGACGAGTTTTCCAAAAGTGGCCGTTTTAAAATTATTGAATTTACATTTTTCGTTCAATTAAAAAAAAAATAATTCTTGTAGATTCTTTTCTATTCATGTGTTTAAATAATTGACATACCCCACCACTTTGTCTAGGCCTTTAATTAGTCGAATGGGAAGTGATTGGATAAAACCTTTTTTTTTTTGTCAGAAAGATAATTTAGATATAGTCATAGATAATATAACCCAGCTAAAAAAAGATATTTTTTTATTGCAAAAATGAAAATGATTTTGACCGTAATATTTTGAATAATATACCAGAAAATTTTGGATTGTTTTTTTTTTTTTTTCTGTTCTACCTTATCACTTTATATTTGTTTCCCAGTGAACATTTTTTCAGTTCCTGTAATTACTTATAAGTAACACTTTTTTTTTGTTTATACTTTGAGTGTTATTAAAGTCGAAAGTCTTAATATACTTTTTGTTCAATATTAAAGTCTTAAAAACAAAAATACGCGGAATATGATAGAAGCTTCCGGTATACTTTAGTATATATATATTTTTTTTAAAAATTTCAAATCTCAAAAACTGGAAACTTAAGATCTTTGAAAGGATGATTAATTTTTATGTATTTCTGTTCAATGAATAATTAATTCCTGAAAAATAAATTTACCAATATACAATCAGATGTTTTCTTCGTTGTTGACCACTTTTTCTTAATGAAAAACATTCTTGATGAAGTTGGTGTATGAGTCTGCTTTGTTCAGATGTTGGAGTGATTCTGTTCTGTTGATATTCTTCCTTCTTTTTCTGGATACGTAGCAGTGTTCTAGAAGTTAGTTGTTTTTTCCTATTTTTTCAATAACCAAACAGTATCATGTTATATTGTTCGCATCTTTTTCTTATTGCAGCAGATATTCTGATGGTTGTTTTTCATGTACCGAAGGTATCCTATAACGTGAGTCTTACATTGCAGATTTTGTGTCTTATTTAATTTTCCAAAATACATCCATTGCTTGCATCTTTTGAGAGCTGCATATTTTCCTTTCTATTTTTTCTTCCATCTTTGCTAATTTTGAACTGGAGATTCTCTTTTCTATACTTTTATTTTTATTCTTCAGTTTATGAATAAAAACCTAATCTGTTGCTAACGACTTGTCATTACGGCTTTTTTTGTTTGTTTTGCTGATTATTTGAGCAAATTTGGATTTGTCTAATGCTTCTTTAAATGTGTTCTTTGCACATAAAGGTTGTAATTTTGAGCAATGAGGCGAATTTATGGTGAAGGCAGTATTAACGGATGAGTGGATAGGCCGGGCACGTGTTGGGAGCCGCTTGGCGGGAGTTGGGTGGTCGTCTCTCGCCAGCTGTACCCGCTTCCTTCCTCCTGAAATCAAAACATAGTTTGTGAATTAGAATAAATATTTATAATAATCTTAAGCTTAGTAACTATAATAAATAGTTTACTTTTGATTTATAACAATTATAAATTTTACATAATTATATATTTTCATTATTATTTTTTTTAAAATATTGATCAGTAGAATATAATTCTATGATACAGCATAATGAAATCTGTCTCTATATTTCATCTATGGAAAATATTTTAAATTAATGTTTTTCTAAAAACTAAAATTTATTTATTTTTTATAATATGTTCCAGCTTCCAACTCATTCATTTGTTTTTTTTTCACAATGTCAAGGAGTACTTCGCAACTCTATGTTAGTACTCACTTGTAATATTTATAATCAACAATAATTACTTAAAAACACAAAAATTATTTCTCAGTTATGGTGTTTTATTAAATACCTACCTAATCATTAAGAGGTGTATTTTTAAGACATTTGTTTGAAAATGTTTGCATTGAAATATGTTTGAACGTGGTGTTCAATAGTAGTTAAACCTAGCTAAAATAATAATCCTTCCAATAAATTGAGGGTCTTATCTCAAAAAAAAAAAAAAAAAAAAAAAGGGATTTTTCATGTTCTATAGAAAATAATTCCAAAATAAATTGTTCTTTTCTCGTAGAATATTTTCGTAGAATATTATATACCTAAGTCATTTTGACAATAAAACTCAATTTTGTAGGCTGAATGCCCTTGTCATACACAAGTAAAAATTATAATATTCAAAAACACCCTATCCTTTGAAAGCTAGCTTGTTAAATTACATTTGAGAAATTTTAAGCTTTCAGAGGATATTTTTTTTTACTATAATAATTTTCATTTTATTTATTTATTTGACTGTTATTATAAATCTCAGGAAATCATTCCTAGAAAATGTGTTTAATGCTAAAACGTCGTACAAAATATGTATATGTATATATATATATATATAATTCTGAAGCTTAAAAGTTGATTGATGTATTGAGAATAAACTCCACTGGTGTATTCCAAAAGAAAAGGATTTCACGAGCATATCGCTTTAGGTATTGACTGATGTTTTTTGTTTTTCTCTCTTTGAAGAATTTTTTTATTTTAAACAGTACCTTTTGACTAATGGCGTTCTTGTTAAAAAGGCATAGATGATTCTTGAGCTGAGCTAAAAGCCTTGTTTCATTGCAAGGATAAACCACTCTTTTGTCGAGTTCAGAAATCAGTCTTAATTTAGCCGATTTTTGAGATATGGCGTTGTTGTAAGGAGTCGGCGATATAGCCGACATACATTATTACCTTAATCCTCATGTGAAAATATACTACATGAGGATTAACAAGGTTTGGCGGATGCGAATGTCCATTCCCTCTGGCCCTGTTGCTGAATCGCTGGCTATTTCGGCCTTTTCTTCCGTTTAATCGGTGAACGGATCGCAATTAATTCTCTTTGTGCCGCGGGGATTGTCCCTGATTGAGTTTATTTATTCCGGTTGCAGAGAGCGTGAAAGGGCGAGGCTCGGCCAATCAGGGGCGACACTGGCCTCATCAGCTTTGGAACAAGTGCAATCAGCTTGCACTTGCACCGGCTTTTCTCCTCCAATCCTGCAATTCGTCTCTCCCTTGTCTGCTCTCTCCTGTTAATTTTGATTGGGTTTCATGAGCAAATAGTGTAGCTCCGCGCTCAGCTCCTCTTCCAATCAGTTTGTTTAGTTCTCATTCACAAATGGACATTCATTGCGACCGCTAGTTGAATCCTGCGATATACTTGTGAATGCAGTTCGAATAGCACAATCTTCCTAGTTATACACTGATAAACTAATAATTTATCTTTAAAACTGGCTTAAAGCAGATAAATTTTATGATAAGCGACACTATTCGTCCTCCAATGCTGTAATGATGGGGTTTGGAGGGTATTAAATATACCCACTTATACTTTTGTTCACCATAATTAGCTTCAGCATTGCGGTATTATAATGACTCCTTCAGTATTTTTTTTCACGTCTCCTTATCCTCTGCAATCTATTTCCGCACACCAAGCAGATCTCTGCCTTTTCATTGCAGTTTCGGTATAACTTCAGTATAAATGGTTATCTGGCATCTATTTACTTTTTGAAACCTTCCGCCATTTTGGCAACGGATGACTTTTATAATATCTGAATATATGCAGTTCATTCTTCTTTGTTTCTAGCATTCTCTGTTCACGTTTCTAAACCATACAACAAGACCGGGGGTCACGCCTTTATTAACCTATACATTTTTCTCTTTTTTTTTTTTACGAGTATTAAGGAACCCAATGAGGTAATTCTACTACTTTGTAATGGAAATTATTCTTTCGTGCCTTTTTCATTCGCTAAGTTATATACTATCAAGATCAACAAATATTCCTCATCTGCTTACTTTGCGTTTTCATCCTTTGGTTTTTATTATTTATCATTTTATGCTATTACGGCTGATCGGGCGGTATGGGGCATCATAAATTAACGAGCAGCTGGCATCACACGCACAAGCTCAGGAACTTCACTTTACGTCCCTTTCGAGAATTGCATAACCATGGATTTTTACGCCATACAAAAAAATCATAGGGCCAGTTAATTGGATACGAACCCGCAAACTTGGGCATTGTATGCTATTATGATAGTCACTAAAATTAAAATATCCAAACCATCAAATGACAAACCTCTCGTCTATGATATAACCACTCCCGTTAACTAATCATTTTTTATTCGTATTTATGTATCGAAACATTCGGTAATTATAGATCCTGAGTAAAAAAAAAAAATTCTTATAAATATAGCTAGACCTACTATTCATATCCATAAATTTATAATAATGTATGTATTTTTTTCTGCGTAAAACAAACTCTTCAAAATTTATTATCAGTTATTATAAAAATATTATTCAAATAATTTTATTTGTACGTCTTAAATTTCAATATTTATATTTTTAATTTTCTCCACTCTCTTTAGATTTTCAAGCAAATCTAATTGAATTTTAAAATGGAGTCATTTTCGAAAATATTTGGTTGTCTCAAAATATTTCTTTTCATAATCTCGTTCTGGTGACTCCACAGGTCTCCTCAGCATAAACTGATACAGCGACCAAACTACCGCATAGCTGATTCAGGACGACCGCATATCCAACCACGCTTCTCTTCAACCTTACCCAGATTAAATCATACGTTATTCTTGCTTTTTGCTACTTGCGTCTCTAATATCATTTTTAAAATTTTTTTTTTTTTTTGCTTATTTTTCAATATTTAGTATTATATTCATTGAAATGTAATCTTAAAAGAGCGTTCATAAAAATTTTAATTTTTCAGAGAAAAAGTTCTTAAAAACAAGTTTTCCGATAGTTTCGTCTTCACTTCCTACTGAAAAATTTACCTTTTTTTTTTTTTTTTTTTTTTTTTTTCGAAAACCTTCCCTTTAACATACGTCTCTGCATTAGTTTCTTCTAATAATCTTCCATCAATTGCAAATTGATACTTGAAAAAAATCTTTTTTTAAAATTTTATTCGCTTTCTTATAGGTATAACTTTGACCCAATATTATTGAGATATGTCCTACTAAATATTTCATTATTTTATTAAACGAATTCCCGAGTCTTCAAGCCGTGCGCGTCCTCTATTCGATTAATCATGTAATTTCCGCAAAATCCTGATTAAACAATGTAACCAGTATCGCTATACTACTTCTAGGTGTGAAGAATATGGGCCGTTTTCCTTAACTGAAAGGATCATTTCGGGGTTTATTCATCTCTGGGGAGCGAGCATAGCGAGCAATTGTCGAAAGCTAGGATCTAGTAAAGACTGCCTCTAAACTAAAAAGGAAGGGAGGAATTGCCCAGGCCCAGAAGCACCATAGCGATAGCTTTACCGAAAAAATTACTTGCAAGTTCAGTGCATTGTATTTAACGTTTATCAGTTTTTTTTTATTGAATTAATTTTTTGCTTGATTGAATCTGTATCCGTTCTATAAAAGTAATTGTTTATTGCATTCATGTCGAACCAACACAGTTTTTTTTTTCAAGACAAAACCGTTCTACTAAACTATTTGAGATGAATTTTCGCTATTTGTTTGAAATGTATAACTTTTGATGTCTTTTTAGAAATTTCCCCTTTTTTCTTCCACACCTCACCTCCTCCCCCCCCCCCCAATAAAAAATGAAATATACCTATACCCTATACTTTCGACATTTTTGCATTGAAATTAGGGGAAATGTTCCATTTTTCGTTAAGAGCCCTTGCATAATTTTTATCATTAATTTTTTTATCTTCTTTGAGATTGTTTTGTTAATGGAAGATTCCTTGGAGTGGATTAATTTCTTCCTTGGTTCCACCTTCAAAGTCTTTAGGTTATCTCTTCTCCTTTTCCAAGCCTCCTCCGGGATCCATCTTGCCCTAGTTAAGCAGACGAATCGGGCCCTAAACTCTAATAACTCCCCTATTTTAGGGCCCTCGGAAGGGTTCAATAAAACCCTCCATGTTATTAATTCTCCTCATTTAATGTCTAGTTTCCTTGCCGAGCACTTAACTATAACTGCAGTAGGATGCGGTACAAGTTCCAGAGTCCTTGCAATACAGTCTTTAGTACCGGTAGTTAAACGGTATCTTCATAGCTTTCTCAGGGTAGATAGTTATGTTTTCCAGCCATCACGGATTTCTTAGAAAATAATACTAAATTAATATTTTTTTTTCGTTTTATCCGAGTCATCAATAAAACATAACAAAAAACAGCTTAAACTTGAACGGAGAAGAAGTTATGTAGTCAGTTAAAAATAAATTATTGAATAAAGCTTAAATCCTTAATGTTCCAAGAAGGATGAATAAACATAGACAGTAGGATGAATTGGGGCCTACGTGTCTAAATAAAGACGTACCTTAAAAGAAAATACTGTACAAACATTTTTACCAATCGTCAAAATTGGGAATAAGACAGAAAAGAAATACATACAGATACCTACTGAAATCTTTATCGACATACTCCTCACAAATTTATGGTTCAGCGAAAATACACACTTATAAAAACTACATACCTTTTAATCCAAATTTGTAATACTACTCACAAACGCACCTTTTTACGTTAGTTACAAAACTCTGAAGACCAACTTAGGATTACCAACATATAAGAACTCTTTAATGTAAGTCCGGCTTTCATACGAAATTGCACGGTCTGGCTTGAACGGACTAATTAAAGCCATGGCCGCTGCTGACATACCTTATAGTAGGCGACTGAAACGCATTTGCGACATGAGGCATTTGCTAATTGTCAATTAGTTGCGACAGGTGCGAATAAAAGTATGAAGTTAAAGAAAAAAAAAACCTACATTACAATTTTACAGTTCTAAGTCGACTGCGGTGGCGATTTTTAACTAGAACTAATTAAAATATAAATAGGACTAAAATTAATCAATCATCTAAGGTTAAAACTATTTAAAATGTTGTATTAGTTCTTATATTCAATCTTAAAGAAACGGCTTTTAATTTTCAGTGATGATTTCTTCTGAGTAACTGTTATTAAAACTAATAAACTTTCCACCACTGACTCCTTCGAATTACGAACCCTCGCATATATACAGCGTTATTCACCAAAGAAACAAGAATACATCCCATAACCACATGTATTCTATTCAATTAATGGATAGCAACTTCGTTGTAATCACAATTAAGGACTGTTTCCTCGGTTAAGGTTTTGGAAAAAAATTCGGAACCAATCGGCTGCTTCACTATTTGACCGCTAGGACATACTGATGATTATTAATGATATGTTTATGAACCATTGATTATTATTATTAACCGTATAATTAAAATAATAATCATCTCAGATTGAACAAATAAATTAACTGATTAATGAGGACTATTCGGTCCATGGATTCCATTCGGTAATGGATGCGTCACTGTCGCTCAAAAAGTGAAGCAACGTTTGGTTTCAAAGTTTGTTCCAAAAATTCAATCATGAAGAAAATGGTTGGTCATAAAATCAGTTATTGATAAAATAATAAAATTCGGATATTAAAATAAAGGAAACCGAAAAATTAAACAAAACAACACTTGATCATTTTGGTATCGCTAAAACACGCTACTAGTAGCAGGAAATCGTTAGAAGTTAACGTTTATTTTCTGAAATGTATAATATAATTAAAATTAAATAATTAGGATGGCGTTAAGAGTGTGAACTCGTGTTATATGCGTAGTGTTATGTAATGGGCTCGTATGGGTTGGATGTTTGAGTTTGAAACAACCCGCGAACAGTATGATAGTATTCTTGATAGAACTTTCCGAATGGTCTGATGGTGGAAGAAGAAAAAAAGTTACGTGTCATAGGAAAATAGAAACGTTAAATATTTGTATTTGATCAACTATTTTTTTTAACGAGTGACTTCCTAAAAACTGATAACCAAAATATATTTAGTAAAAAACTCCTTTTTATTTTTGTCCTTTTACACCATTTCGATTACTTTTTTTTTTTCACACATTTCTACTCCCTCTATCTTTTTGCCTTACCCTTCTAGGTATATCGTTATCCTCTCTTTTCCGTTTTATTCCCAAGTTGGAATGCCGGAGGATATCTCATAACCCAGACTGACCAGGGAAGACCCAGACGAGCCCTATATTGAGGGAATCAGATTCTTATTAGATGCCTGAGGGGCGAGGGATAAAGGGCTCTATTAAATAGGGCAGAAATATCCTCGGCTATATTGCCTCCTGCCGAGGCGCCCTTATTAAAGTCACCCCCTGTCTTGGGTCTAGCGTCATCCATATTTTCAATCTCTCCTCTACCTTAAGCTACAACTTTTTTTTTTTTTTTAATTTTATTATATTTACTATAAATATTAAAATATTAATTATTAAAGAAAAATTATTATATTTCATTTTGAGTTGCAAAATAGTTGACTCCCGTCGTTAATGTACTCTCGAATAATTGATAATTATTTATTTAGAGGTGTGTAGTAATCAACATTACAATAACCATGTAACAACGTAACACTATAACGACCACAACACAGCCTTAAAATGTAACATTGTTACAGTAAAAGGTAGTAAGAAACATTTACTGTATTGGTACTACACAATAAATGTATAAAAGGGGATAAAAAAAAAAAAAAAAAAAAAAAAAAAAAAAAAAAAAAAAAAAAAAAAAGAGGTGTGTAATAGTCAACTATTTTTCTTTACAATAGGATGATTAAAAGTCAATATTTCCAGTTAAACATTTTTTATTTTGAAAAGCCAACGTTTCGATACAGAGACTGACTTAGTAATACAGAGAGTAATCAATCAGTTTGGACTCAGAAGGCCTAAATAAGATCCACATTTCGATCCCTAGAAATGTTGACTTTTCAAAATAAAAAATGTTTTACTGAAACTCCTGACTATTAATCATTCTATGATAATTATATATTGATAATAAATAGTTGCTAAAACAAATAGATTCCATGTTTTCCCCACACCTGAAACCGCAACACATAATTGCCCATGGGAAAAACACGGATTTTCCTAATCCAAGCTAGAAAAAATAGATTTGGCTACTAAATGCTTACCCACACTAAATATCGAAAGAAAATGAAGTGTTGTATCACTTAATCAACTTACACCGCCTTCTATTGGAAATTTATAGAACTTACAGATAACCACCCTCAAGCATTTAATTTGCAATGAAAGACATATTGGGGTCAACAATCAAGATAAAAACTATCCTATCTTTTAAGTTGTACAAAACTACACACGATCAGCCAAATTTCATCAGAATCGGTTAAGTAGTTTCTGATTTTACCTCCGACAAACATCGGGACACGAAATTTATATATATATAATAATAGCTACACTTAATGTATTAATATATAGTTAATAAACTTCTATATATTTTGAGTAAACTATAACTTAAATTTATGAAATATAACTATATTTATTTGAGGAAAGTACAGCTTTATGGCAGTGTAGAGAGAAAAGCAAAAAATGGAGAAACGCTATTCAAAAATTGTGATACTGGTATCCTTGGATGAGTTGTGATATTTTCCAGTCGATGACCTATAGAAAACAGTAAATAGTTGATTTTAGTTTACGCTGGATATCATGGATATGGTTATTAGGTACATGCAAAAAAAAAAAAAAGAACGCTAAAAAACTTCTATTATATTTTTTTATATTTTATAATATCCATGTCCTGAAAACTTATCAATTGTTATTTCTAGTTGTTATTAATACTATTGCAATCCTACATTCTGTAATTAATCATATCAATGAACATTCGTATTCCTTCAAATGTTTAATGATATGTTCAATTACAGACAGAGGAATGCAATAATATTAATAAAAATTAGATGTAACTAGTGATAAGTTTTCATGACATGAATATTATAGAATCTAATAAATATAATATTAATTTTTTAGCGTTGATTTAGTAGGTTACATAATGACCAGCGTAAACTGTTATGTATTCTTTTATTCTCGATTCCTTGTAATCATTTCTACCTAAGTAATGAGTTTTGTTTTTGATACGTTCCAAATTTTATTTTTCAAATAAAATAAAAAAATGTAGACCGTACACAAGGGATCCAAGTATCATTTTTTTCGTTCCCTCCCGTTTCACCAATTTTGATGAAATTTTTTCTGTCACATCGCGGGTATAAACATACACCAAATACCCAATTTCAGGTTTTTACGGTTTATAGTTTTTGAGCTAGTCCGTTCACATACACACACACACAGACCATTTCGCAGGACTTGGTTAATTGGACTCAGGAGACCCCAAAACGTGTATTTCCGTTGAAAACCGGAAGTCGAAATTTTTCACGATCGCAATACTTTCCTAACTATATATTTCATATATAAGTAAGTGAAAGTAAAAAATTAGACCAATAATTATTATAGAATGTTTGGAAATTCCGATATTCTCAGTGGGGGCGTACTTTTATTTTAACTACCTAATTACCATACTTTTGTTAAAATTCCCTTTAGCAATCAAAACAAGCGACATTTTAATAATTTTTTTCTGTAATGTCACTTAGACCCCTTGTATTCCAAGGCCCGCATATATAAATTAACGAGTTAATGTCACATAAATTTTATCATGGACAGGTTTCGAGTGGAGGGAGAGTGGGAAAATTATTTATTTTATACTAGTTTATTTCATTTCAATTAATTTTGACAATTTTTTTTTTATCTAACTTCTTTATTTAAACTTATCATTGCCATTAAATCCGCACCGATTAATAATAATAAGCAATATATAATAAGTAATAATATAAGTGATATATTACTTAATAAATAATAAGATAGGTACCATTATAATTAAACAATTACAAAATAAAAAAATTAGACCACTTATTATAGAATGTTTGAAAATTCCGATATTCTCAGTACTTTTATTTTAACTACATAATTACCATACTTTTATTAAAATTCCCTTTAGCTATCAAAACAAGCGACATTTTAATACTTAATCCGCATCTTAATAATTTTTTCTGTCCTGTCACTTAGACCCCTTGTATTCCAAGGCCCGCATATATACCTAAATTAATGAAATCGAGTTAGAATTGATAGTTTTGGTTGAATCTTGCACAATTTCAACAAATAAAAAAGCTTATTAACACCTACACAACAACTTTACAACAATTTATAAGATATGATATATAATCTGATAAGGGGTTCGTTGGGGGGGGGGGGGGCTGGGAAGGAATTAGCCCGAGAACCGTTTATTAGGTCTGAGGCGCGCCCCCCCCCCCCTCCTTCCCGAATTTAATTTAATGTATAAAATATGATCCCGGCGACGAAGAGCTACACGGCCAAGTTTTGAAGTTAGCCCCTTCAACTTGCCTCCGGTAATATTAATTAATTTTAAACTTGAGGTGGTGGTGGAATGGAGGGGGGGGGGGGCGCTCCGGAGCAAAGAGCTGCTGAATTATGAAAGACAAAACCTGGCAATAAGGGCTCCTCGCATTCTTCCCCGCCGATCGACAATGGCTGCGGCTACGGCAAATAATCCCGGAGTTCCTCATGAGGTTCTTGTGTGTGTGGGGGGGGGGGTCCCTCTGTGTACCTTATGTAAATTTAATCTGAATTCTCATGTCTTCTCGTTACCCCTTCAAATTGAAGTTTGAATTTCACGTATGCATAATTAACCCCCCTCTTTCTTAAAAGTAGTAGATTTATTCCAATGCTATTATTAATTACAATGATATCCCACGTGGGCAAGAAGATGCTTACAACTCAAAAAACTCTTTTTTTTTTGGATAATCATATATGAAGTTTCAACTGTATTCTCAAATTTACTTTGTACCTACAAATAGCTATTAAGAAAAATAGTCTTTGATCACAAATTATCTACCGATGGGGCTCTCTGGAACCAATGGTACTAAATGTAACTCAAAAGTAGCCCTCATCCTGCATTAACACGATCTTCCCCTCAATAAATAAAAATGGTAAATTGCGCCGTATGCGAGCGGAACTATTAATGTGTATTACTCTGACTATTGCTTATTTTTATTTCCTTTTCTCACTAACTTTTTTTCTTATTTTATTGTGTATTTTATTTCGGGTTATTATACATCTAACTTTATTATTATTATATTCTTTTTATTATTCATTAGTACAATACAACATTTCGGACGATTGTAAATTATCAAGTACCTACAATTTTATCCAGTATAAATTAATAAATACATTTTTCAAAATAATAGATAGAAAATAGATAGAAGAAATATAGAATAGTTCTATTAGATATAAGAAAGTTTATACATATGTACTATTTTTGTTTTTATGCATATAGATTTGTTTGTATAAATATATAGAATAGTATTTTATATATATTTATAAATTAATTAATACTTGGTAAACAATTTTAGGTACTTCATAACTATCGCCCAAAACGTTGCACTAATGAATAATAAAAAGGACATAATAATAATAAAGTTGATTGTATAATAATCCGAATTAAAAGACAACAAAATAAAATATTGTGACTATATCTTGGCATTGTGCATATATTGACTATATATTGGCACGATATGCATAACTTAAAATTGATATATTTAATTGAATAATTAAAATTAATAAATTTTTTGAAGAAAAATAATCACTTTTTTGAAAATTATAATATAATTATGGATGGCGCTGAGAGTGTGAATCCGAGTTAGATGCGTACTGTATGAAATGGGCTCGTGTGGTTGTTTTCGAAACAAATCGCTTATTTTATGATAGTAATCTTGACAGGACTTACGATTGATACGATGTTTGCTGAAGGGCAAAAAATTACTTATTATAGAAAAATTTCCATCCCATGATTGATCAAAAAACTTAACCGTTTAATTAAGCCTATTTCGGTCCTTTTGTGGTCGCCCCTAGCGGTTAATTGGTGAAGCTTTTACTTTCAAAATAATTCAGTTTGATTTTAAATGGACTAAAGTATGTATTTGAATCGTACGAAAAAAACATTTTTCATCCCAAAAACATCGGAGAAATTTTATTTGTTTTCTTTTTTAGAGCTATATATTTCGTAATAATAAAAACTTTCTGAGACTTAATAAAGGTTAAAGGTTTGATATTTGGAACGACACATTGGGTTTAACTTTCAGAGTCAAAACTGATAATTTTGATAAAAATGCAGTTCATATTAAATAACAGTACAAAACCTATTCACTAAATTTGGTCCATTTATAGTTCCGTATGCTGATATAATTATTATCCTTTGGTACAAACACGATTACGTCATTGATTATTGTTGAGTACTATTCGATAAAAATTATAAAGGAAAAATATAGAAGCTATTATTTAGGTCTGGATTTCATCGGTCGATGAGATCTGTTGGTGAGCAATGAAACTTAAAAATACAATTTTTTTACGATTCGTTGGTTTTGAATAAACGGATAATAATAAATCCACGTCACATAAGATAAATGGGTTTGTAAAATCTAGAAATGTTCAAATAAGTATACTTTCTACTTCCTTCTTCTCTATAATCAAACCATACCTATCGATTAATCGAAAATTAACGCTTTATTATAACAATGTAGAATTTTAAATCCATATTGTTTTTTACTCAACTTTCATTGAAGAAGTTTCATCCTCAATCAAGAGATTTTCATTTTCTGTAAAAGTTGTAAAGGACTTATATCATTCAAAGCTGCATTTAAATAATTTATTTCATAACTTTTTCTGTCACTAGATTTGAGCCATTATTTCAAAGAATGTTTTCAAATTTATTGATCGAATTTCGGCTGGCGGAAATGTATTTATTACTTTTCAAGAATTTGGTAAAGATATTTTATAAATATAAAAACTAGAAATAGCCGTACGAATGCCATCAGAACAAGCGTATTATATATTGTTATTGGTCCGACATTTTCTGATATCCCATTTACTATTTTATGTTACCATTTTTCTTCTCTATTTTTTATTACATTTTAATGGATTTATTTTTTTATATAAGTACTGTTTTATATCTTGTCTGATATTTCCTTGAAGAATTGCCATGAGAGTGGAAGTTAAGGTTCCCCGGTGGTCTTAGATGAAGAATTAGAGACAAGACCTGACCGGGGGGTTGTTAGTGACGTGTTAATCCCACGGGGGGGGGGGCTAAGACAGCCCTTGCATATTTTATAGCCCCCACCCCTGCCCAAGGAGAAGAAAAGGCGGGAACCACGCCCTTCCCGCCATTTCTTCCCCACTCCAACGACCCCCCTTCCCTCCAATTTACTTTCTCTCTCTAGGGGGCCTCGGTCAGATAAGCCCCCTGTCCCAAGTTCTGCCCCTGGGACAATGGAAAGGGTCCTCAACTTCACTTTTCTTCTATGGTTACTTCTATCTTACTTCCCAGTCAGATACATCCTGTTCCGGTCTCTAATGAAGCAAATGTCAGAAGAAATGACGTTCAATGAACATTAGCGGGATTCTCTTACAAATTTACAAATTTGTAATAAAGTTGAAGAGTTGTAATATTTTCCTCAATAATCCAGACATTCTTCAATAATAAATTACATAGAATATTTAAATCTTGAATAATTTTATTGATTTTCATTAATTTATTAGAGCAACGAACTGGGTTAAACTAATTGATAAATTTATCAATTATTTTCCTCCACATATTATCGTTTCTGATTGTTGTGACCATTTATCCGGCCTAATAATCGGGTAATTCTACCTGAGCAATGGTGAATGACAATCTTCCAATAATATCATTTATTTAAACATTATATATTTAAATATGGTCTAAATCCAACGTTTCGGACAATCCCCGTCTATTTTCAGGGCAATTTTCTATTATTTCATAACTTCTTTTGATTGCTTTCATTTAACTAAGAACAGATAACTGTTCAACCTGCAATTGTAGTTTGAGCATGGTTTTTATATGCAGCTGAAGACCACTTCCGTTGTCCACGTACCTTCGTCGAGCCTTAGAATACTAAAGTACTCGATCTATAGATACTTTGTTGATTAAATTTAATCCTTTCCGTTCGAACCCATCCGGAGGCTGTTGTTATTCAAGTAGGCTATTGCTGTCCAATCTCTGATAGGAGCAGCCTACAATGTGCAACTGTCCAGGAGTCATTTGCATAGCGTCCAGGACCGGTCACCGCACAAAAAGAACCGGTTTTTTCCTTATTGGTTATTCCGTCAGGAGGCATATAATGCAGGGTGAATAGTAATTGAACTTCTTTTTTTTCATATGTTAATGTCTACATTAATACATAATGATCCAGTCCTGATACGGTTCTGTGTAGTCTATAAACGGGTCTGAATCATGATTAGGTGATCGTGGAGCTTGTTAATAACAATAACTTGAAGTGAATGACTAGAAGGAAATAAATTTGTATATGTATATAAAGTTACGAATATTTTATTTTGAATCATTATTCTATTGTAACGTTTCGGCCTTGTTCAGGAGAGTTATATGATCGAAATAACTTCATCGACATGAATTTCAAAAAAGGAAATCAGAACCTAAATTTTTTGGTGAAAAACTTTTAAAAAATGATTTTTATAATTGTTGTTTTTTTTGTTTTGTTTTTTTTGTTCGGTACCCCTACCTGGCCATGTGTGGCATATGGGGAGTTACTCTAGTGGTGTAACCAACCTATTCTAACCATGGTGGGAGGGTCGATATTTATTCCGTGGGGCCTCCACGAAATAAAAGTCAACTCTCCCAGGGCGGATTCGAACCTTCACCGTTCTGCTCGAGCGTGCTACAGCGGGTCGCGCTCCAACACGCTCGGCTATCCCGGCCCTTTATAATTGTTGTTGTTCGATGATCAAATTTGTGACAATCAAATTGTGAATTAAACATTGCCAGTTCACACATGATTAGCTCCCTTCTTAGAGGTCTGTAAGCCCCTAGATGTGAAAAAAGTGATAATATCCCACGATCGGTCCAAAAATTCCTGCTAGAGTGCCCGCAATTCCAAAATGCATGAAAAAATCTGGTCTTTATTAATTGGGTAAGATTCTTTTAAAAAATTATGGATGACTGTGAATAGCGAGTCTCTACTCTATTCCAATGAGTTAAATGCACATACTACTAAAAATGGATATGAAATACCATTAATCGCCAACGAAACTCTTGGATAGAGGCGGCATTATAAATATATATATTTATATACTATATTTGGCGTTATTTTCGCTTTAGCGTTTCTAGTAGAATATGCAATAGCAATGCAAGAAGATAAAAAAATTGTTTTGGGCTTCAAGATTTTATCCAAATCCTATTTAGAATGGAAGATAAAATTTTAAAACAATTTACTACCGTTATTGGCAGTTATTTTTTCTAATATTCATTACTGAAAGTTAAGTTTGAGCTGTTCTGAATTGAAAGTATACAAGGAGCCAATCAATGAAGAGTATTCTTGTTCTCTATTAATTGGGGGGGGGGGGGGAGGGGTTGGTTGATGCGGAGGTGTTTAATTGATATTTGCAGTTATGTGCTTCAAAACATTAAAAGTACTCTATAAGATGGAAAATGCAAAAAGCAAAGACCAATGTTCCGATTGGTCAATCCATCTCGGAGTAATCGGTGAACATATATAAAAAAAAATCATATGATATGACGGATTGTTTTTTCTTTTTAATTTAACTAATGTTCAATTAGTTATCTAGAAATTTCTTAATTTTTAACGATTAAAAGATAAAAGAAATATTGGAAGCTATTTGATTTCTTTTTTCTGCGAATGTAAGTTTTTTTCTCTCATTTTTTTATAGACATATTTTCGTGATAAGATCCATTCATTTAATTGTTAGTATTAAAGCTATTAAAAATGTACAAATATTAGACTTCAATGTTTATGCTTCTCCTCTTTTTTTTTTTTTTTATAGAGATTAAAGACATTTGAGTCCGAAATTACGATATATGTATACATATTCTAATTGTAATTTATTTATTTATTATTGTACAGTGTGAGTTTATCTCTTCAAATCGTAGAGACATAACTCTAAAATGGGGTCACCTGTGGTGTAGTGTTAAGCATGGAAACTTACTATACTAAAGGTCGCGGGTTCGCGTCCTGAGATGGGCGTAGGATTTATTAATGGGAGTAAAAAAATCCTAGGCTATGCCGGCCCTCGATAGGAGGTAAAATGGAGGTCCCGAGCCTTAACGATGTCAGGTACTCGTTAAAGAACCCTAAAATTTAGGACTCCCATTGTAGCAACGTCCGATTAGCCTAAGTGGCATAATGTGACGTTTATACAAACAACTCTAAAATGTTATTATGTTTTTAAAAAATCGATATTTTTCTAGTAATCTTCTCATTTTGACGGGGAGAAGACACGCCCCTTGCTAATCTCTAGAAACTCACTGCTGTAAATATAATATTTTACAAGTTATGAAACTAAATAGAAATGAAAAAATCTTCGCTTTTTGGGTTGTCGGGAAGTTTAACTTCTGTGTTTATTGGGAAGAGAACATTTTTTCGGAGACTATCTTAACCGTCCGTTTAGTGAATTTTTGATTATTGATTGTATTCCTATATTGTATAGGTCAAATTTTGCGAAAATAAACTAATACTGAATCGTATTGTTATATTTTTCAACTACGTTTTTTCCTGCTAACGTTATATCCTGCTGCAATCTCGGCGAGGTCGTTTAGCATCTGTAAGAAGACAGGGGTTGGAAAGTTGCTTGAGGGGGTGAAATAGTTGCCTCGGCAAGAGCTCGCTGGTTAAGCGTTAATGAGAGAACTAGCTGTAGTTTAGTGGGCCCGCCCGAAATAAAGTGAGCCTTCCCAAACAGCTCCTAATCCAACATCTCCTGTTTGTCTTAGCAACTCGCCTATTTTCTCGAGCACACACCAAGCCTCGTTCCTCTTTCTTACCCTTGATGTTTCAATTAAACTTGGTGTTGTTCTTACAATTAAAACTCTTCCATGTTTGGAGCTCCGCGGACTGGGAGAGTTCCTTGTTTGCACTCCGAAGCCGCTCGCTCGGCAGCTTTGCATACGTTTAAAACGTCCTTTGAATAACTTTGTGAGATTAAACAGGGGCAAGGTAGAGGGAGCCGATGAAATAACAAAGTGAGACTTCCAGCTCCCCCCCCCCCCCTTCTCGCCCCTCACCTACCCCCCGAAGGCAAGAAATTTACCTGAATTTTGATTAGACGCTAAGAAACCCGAGGCAGGTTTGCCTTGAATGTATAATGAACTGCTTGGTCTGAATTACGTGGCCTTTGTGCCCTAAGTACTCCTCGCGAGGTCCTACAACTTGGAATTCAACCCCCCCCCACTTCTCTCTTCTATATATAAAGTAAGGAGCTCCGTTCCCGCCTGGCAGGGCTCTATATGGATCTGTGTATAACTCAACAACTCCGCTGAGTTTGCAAACACTCAACTAAATTTCAACACTTCTCTTATCCCCCGCATAATGCCCCCCCCCCACTCACATAACAAATTCCTACCTCATTATCAAGTTTTAAAAGACGTGAATATGGAAACGGGATCCTCTTAACATAGTACGCGCGGTTGTGTTACTTAAACAAAAGTTTGTATATTAACATTTTTACTTTGAATAAAATGAAAATTTGATTTATTCCATCATTTTGGTAGTTAAAATAGATAACAACCAACAGAATTTAATGAACCTTTGAAAAAAAATGTTACTTTTAAGTATAGTTAATTTAACGTAACTTTATGCCACTAAGGCTAATCGGAAGATGCTACAGTGGGAGTCCTAAATTTTGCCTATCCAGGTATAATTAGGATAGGGATATTTAACGAGTACCTGACATCATACAGGCTCGCGACCTCCATTTTACGTCCAATCCGAGAGAAGGCATAGCCAAGGATTTTTTACTCCCATTAAAAAATCCTAGACCTCGGGCCATCTCGAGACCCGAACCCTAATTTTAAGTATAGTTTCGTTATATGTATTTGGTAGAATCCCAAAATGACGTCAGAAAATGTATTGAACTTATTGATAAATATAAATTATTGATACAATTGCATATCATTGATCGTACAATTGCATTGATACTATCGTCTTAAATTAGGTTTTTATATATCCTCAATTCGCTTTTATTATTATTATTTCTCTAAATTATTTTTAACGAATGTGTATGGAAAAATTAACACCCAAACATTACAAATATTTTTAGGCACACTAATCCCAGAACCTGCGAAATATTTTATATTTAATTAATTTATTTATAAAATTCTAAAAGGTCTTAGAGGTAAACTATCTATTTTTATAATCACATCAGTGTATAGCTGGAATAGTATTTCGCATGTGCTGTACCTTTAGGCCCAAAAGTTTTTTTTTTTTAACTTATTTTAAGTCTGTATCTACATTACTGTATGATAAAATAATTTATATATAAACTTCATAAAGTTTAATTAAAAAGGTATTTATTTTTCCGTATCCTCCATTATGTTTCTATTGTACTTTCTCCCACCCTACGTTTATTCTAATTGATGATGATTTACCATTAACGAATTATATTTTTCTTTGCTTAACCTAGTACCTCAAGTTATCTCTTTAGAATATCCTAAAATACGTCTCGTTTTCAATATAAAAAGGAATTATTATCAAAATATTTCTGTGCTTGCAGCTTCTAAAAGCTTGGATTTTAGAAAAATGCGATTGAAGACTGTTTCAAAGGCTTCATAAAATCAGGGTTAAAAAAGTTTATTTCGCTATCAAAACGTTTGATCATACCTCGTTGTGTTTTAATTCATTCATCGTGGTACCATCTACGAATCGTTATAAGCGTGCAAAGATTTGTACAATCAAGTAACAAACTGAGAATAATTAGATAATAAATCTTAGATACATATATACTTATATACTATTTTGCTTCTGTTGACAACATGAAAATTATTTTTCAATTTAAATACCTGAATTTGAAATATTCAACTATTAGTAAGTAATTTACATATCTTGTTTTTGAAAAATTCATAATTATAAAATTTTAAAAATATACATATATAGTTTAAAGCGTTCCAACATGGCTTCTCGTTATGTAATATAATGCATCATAATTAATTAATTAAAGAAAATTGTTTTCAGAAATCATATGAGGTTTTATGAAAATTCATCAGTTTTTTTTTTTCAAAACATAACTGTTATTTTTTCGTAATTTAAAAAAATAATTGAATATGTCTCTTTAGGTTTACATTAAATCCATTAAAAATCAAGCTAGGTATGTTCAACTAATACCAATATTTCAATATACAGTTTTTTTTTTTTTGTTTTTTTTTCAAGCTACTTATAGTAATTATGAAGGATTTTTTTGACATTTGAACCGGACACTCATTGACACCCTTAAGACTACATTTCTGTGGTGAAATTAAAAAAACAACTTTTTATGAAGGGATCAAATTGAAACTTCCTATAGCTCCTCTTTATCTGTCCTTATAAAGACCTTATAAAGACTTACCTCTAGAGGTTTTTTTTGGGTCAAAAGTTCAATAGTTTTACCATTTGGCAATATTTATTGTAAAAATTAAAAAAACTAGTTACTGACACTCTGTGGATTTAATTGTGATACTTCATAGATGACTTAAAGGACCCTTCAAACATTAGATTCATGTACATATCATACAATTTTTACTTGTTTACTTATATCTTCAGTTAAAGTTTGGGGTGTCAATAACTGTCTGTTTTACCCTATCTATATTATAGAGTATGAAATTGTATTCATGGTCAGATGCATTTGGCATAATTGAAATGTATGATATATAATACATACATAAAATGTTATCATTCTAAAATAAAATGACACAAAGTCTACGGGAAACATTCTAAGAGGTTGAAGTGAAATGTAGGTAAAGGAAAAATAATTAATAAGGAAAGAAATAGATGGATAGGATTAAGAAGAAAAATGGCAGCGGGTCGCGAGTGGTAGAGGGGGCCGGGTGCATGCAGGCTATTGGTCGAATCAATACTGCACCCCCCACCCCTAATAGTCCGCTCTAGCCCTTCCCAATTTTACATCTGTTGTCTTCCCTTTGTCCATGTGCAAAATCCAACACTTTTTCCTTATTTTCACAACCCGTTAATTCCAAATGGGCTAATTGGATATGAACAGGCGAAATGAGCTCAAAATATATTTTATTAGCGAGTAAATACGAGCGAGGGGTGGGGTTTAATTACAAATGAGGCAGGCCTGATTGAATTTTATATTGAACCGGACCTGCTGTGAGGGTGGGAGGGGGCAGAACGAACCGAAGCCAAAAAGAGCAGGAATTTTAATTAAATGTCAATTTCTGTAAACGATTGTATTGAGCTAAGGGTTCGATAATCGAAAAAAAAAAAGATTAAAAAAACAATAAAAAAAAAAAAAGCAAATCGAAAAACATCGGATCCCGGTAAAAGAGTCGATACTTTTGGAGAGGGGTGGGGGGAGCCGCTCATGCGCGCCCACGCCGAAAAACTACTGCGTGGCGGCTAACCCCCGGACGGCCCAGAGGATGGTAGAGGACATCTACAAGAAGTTGAAGGCCTGTGGATACTTACATGGGCGAGACCAGAGGACCGACTGTGTACTGATCAATTCCCCTCCTGGAACCAGGCCCGACCAATCGCTGGACAGCGGTACCCCCACTACTGCCCTCCCTCGGACATAGACCAAAACTATCCCTTCCTATAACTACTTACTAACAGTCTACCGTTCAACAGGTGGGCACGTCTCCAAGAATGCCCTCCCCATATTAATTCAACTATCCGTTTTTTTTTTTTTTTTTTGAGCTTTAAAGAATCATCCTAACACTACAAAAAAGTTTAAATATATATTATAAATAATTTTGAGGAACCTACCGTAAAATATAGTCCTTTCTCATAAATATAAATCATTAAAAAATTCATGACGTCCATAGAACATGACAAGCTTTAACTAACAGAATTCAAGATATAAAATCTGTCGAATGTAGCAATCCATTATTTTGGCATTCAAATATAAACATTAATTTTTATTACATATCTATTACCGACCGTTTTGAATTACAGCTTTCGTTGATTGTTATTGAATTTGTTATTACTATTTGGTTTTACTTATTTAAACATTATTTTTAAATTAAGATGAATTAATTTTGGAGGCTAGCAATTTTGGTTTAAGTATTTTTCAGGGGAGGAGACAATTTTAAACCGAAGCCCCCTTATATTCTTTTATGAATACTGTCGGGGTGAGAGAGAAATTATCTGCAAATAGCTATAAAATCTTAATGTCGCTAATTAAAATAAAAACTATATGTACCTATGTATTACCCCGAATTTCTAGAACCATTATCTTGATTAAATGATTTATTTTATTTTACATGTTAGTTTATTATTTTATTATTACGTAACTCAACAACAAATACACATAAATAATAATATAAATTTTGTAAAATTTAAAAATATTAATAAAAATGTTATTGTAAAATAAATGTCTAGGAATGAACAATATTCATCTAAGTGTTTCGTTTTCTTGGTTTTTTCTTTTATTTTTTTTTTTTTTTTATGTATGAAAATTATTATTAAAAACTAAATACTACTTATTTGTCCCACTAGTGCATTTACGCATCATTAATGTTAATATTTTGTTGGTGTATTATTATGATATTATTGTTTTTAATTAGTGTATGAGCTTCTAAATTATTTTTAAAATATATATATAATTATATATTTTTTGTGAACTTGGAAAATTCAAATACGCACATACCAGAAATGAGAAATTTGAAAATTCACACTAAATTTATGTATTTTCAGCAATATCATGACAAATAAATTTATAATTTTTTTAAAGATTTTTTGTATATATAATCATGATTAAAGGAATGTAATAATTAAAAAACAAAAAAAAATTGGGGCTATTTATTTTTTCACTTCTGACCCCTTAGGAATCCCCTTTAGGGAAATAATTTTTAAATTGTCAAATCATATATTTTTGTCAAATATTGATGTAGAATTAGATAGGGAGACAAAAAATTCATATTATTTCCAACCTTTGGGACGAAGTGGGTTAATACTTCTGGGAAGAAAAAAAACTATAATAATCATGGTATATTGGTTTTTTTTTTAATCATACGAAATAAGATTTATAGGATTTTGTTTTACGTATGACAGTTTAAATAAATCCAGTAGTGAATCAAATTAATTAAAGTTAATTAAGTAAACAATTAGTCTCGCACAGAATTATCAAATTTAATGTAAAACAGCGATTTATAAACAGGCTTACACTCGCATAGGGCAAACGTGACCCGGGAGTTGTATTTAGAGTGAGTTTACAGTACGCTAATAAAACGACCATTAATATTTTAGCCGAACGTTGGAATTTGACTGTCCAGTCCGGTCTATTACACATTTTAGCCCTCCCGACCAATGATAACTGCTTCTACCATCGGACGTAGCGGCTTTTGAACCGGCGATTTATATTCCGGTCCTGGTAGTTACACCAAAAGGGCCCCTGTCAGCAGGTCTGTAGAAATAATGCAGTGAGCCTTGCGTAATCTATGTTCGCCCGAACGTGCAACTATGTTCTCAATGTGACGATTGTGATAGCGCTAGCAGCATTGTAGTAGTTGAGGATTTAGAACCCTTGTTCCTATATATATCCCTCACGGTTTATCCGAAATCTATCCGCAATCGAAGCGTTAAGCATGTGTCTATAGCGAGAGTGATAAATCACGTAGTTATTTGTATTTGCACTTTGCCAGATTGACAGATGTAAAAGTTGGGAAAAAAATAAAGTAGTAAATACAAAGATCACTAAATCCATATTACGTGTGATTATATTATAAAAAAAATAATGTACAGTTATTGTAATATTAATGTAAAAAATCTGGTGCGTGCGCGCAACACACAACTTTCACTTACCAACTCACTTAGATTAGAAATTAATGCGTTTTGTTAATTGTTACATCTCAAATGAAAAGAACGGCTTTAATTATGAACAATGGCCTGTCATTAAATGCGTATTCCGCATGCGAGGGCTCAACGAGTTTTATGAGTTGACTGAATATTTTTCTCCTCTTTGTGTTTTCATTATTTTTATCTAATCTAATATTTAGCCATTTCTTATTTGTAGGCGTAACGAGAGACAGTTAATTTCTCCATATAAACAAAAACAAAGGTACTTGATAGGAATCAATAAACCAAACGAACAAAAAACGCCCCTACCCCATATAAGCCCCCTCAGAACATTTTAATAATGCTAAAGCTTACCTGATATTAAAGAACATAGGAATATCAAATTTCATTAAAAATGGCGAATTGGATAAAAATCGTTAAAGCCGTTTTTGAGATCATCGAATAAAAAGTAAAAATTGGAAACAAATTATGAAATAAAGTGCCCCCTCCGCTTGCCCAATTTTGATGAAATGTGGGCTACACATCTTTGGCATATACATACATCAAATACCCAGTTTGATCAAAATCGTTTAAACCGTTTTTGAGTAAATAAAAGAAACACGTGAAAATTATACAAAATTCATTAAGTAAAGTCCCCCCTACGGTTGATCAATTTTGATGAAATATTTACAGTCATATCACGGGCATATAAATAGATCAAATACTCAGTTTAATCAAAATCGTTAGAGCCGTTTTTGAGAAAATCGAAAAAAATCTAAAAAGTTATTAAATAAAGTACCCCCTCCCTTTGAGCAATTTTTATGAAATTTTTGCTTTCACATCTCGGGCATATACATACAGTAAATACCCAATTTCAGGTTCGCACGGTTTATAGTTTTCGAGCTAGTCTGTTCACACACACAGACCATTTCGCGGGACTTGGTTATTTCGACTCAGGGGACCCTAAAACGTGTATTTCCGTTGAAAACTGGAAGTCGAAATTTTTCACGATCGCAATACTTCAACTTACTATATATAGGTAAGTGAAAGTAAAAAGCTTACCTACATTACAAAACAAAGCGAGTCCCTCGACCCCTCTTTAAATAGGGATACAAATATCGTTTAAATGGACATGGAATATTTCCAAAAAAGTGATTAATGGGAAAAATTGGCGTGGATTTGTTTTCCCTTCGTTTTTAACCTAATCGTCATGCTAGTTTTTTTTCTCGATTATCTCAAAGGTAAACTATCGTAACTGAAATTTTGCTAACTTCGCAGGAGAGGGATTTTAATTTAAAAATTAAATTCAAATTAGCTAAAACTTCCCAACCTGCTAAGACACAACTTTCAACTCAAAAATATACACCTCGGAAAAAAAGTAATTAGTAATTAATATGATTTATCTTTCAGGTACTGATTTAGATTAAATTAACAAAATAAGTTTTTTTAAATAAGTTGGTAAATCAATAAATATAACTGGAGATAAAATTTATTCAATTCCAAATAGGTGAAGAAACCAACGATCCGAAAAAAATATGAGTTTTTGTAAACAATTAAGACTTTCCGTGACAAACAATTGAATAATAAACGGGGACAAGTAATCAATTAATTACAGAAATTTTGAATAGTAAATAGATGATAATCTATATCATCTGACGGACCAGCAGAAGGGAAAGGGGGCACAAGAATCACAAAAAATTATTTAAAATTTCTGATATTAGCATAACATACATTATTTTGTGAAAAAATTACTCTAATTAGCTTAAATGGAGAAAATAAAGATAATTAGGTAATAAATATAGTGGACTGAACGATGAATTCAAAAATTTCATTTGAAAATTATAGAATAGTTATAAAATAATATAATTTACTTTACTAAATCTAAAGATTAAGGTACTATATTAATCCCACTTTATAATAAAAGAACATACAGTAGAATGCTTTTTATATCATAATCAACTTAAGCTTCATGTTTAGCATACTTAAAAATGTAATTTTATTAAAATTCTATATTGCATTTATCTATCAAATGGTCGGTGTAACGCCTATATTCAACTAAGCACCAAAAACCATACTGTAAGAAAAGTGAAGTCATAGTTGAACTATGTGAAATAGAGTTGTGTTTACTTCTAACACTGTTGAAGCACAAAACATTTCTAGTTTTCTTTTACAATATATATTTTCTACCTGAGTACTCATGTTGCAGGCCCTGAAACCTCCAACGATACGCCCTGAAGAAGACCTGCATCGTTGGGTCGTAACTTTAGCTACAATAAAATAGTTTAATACTATGGTAGATTTTTTACTATTTCCCGCACCTGGACTATTATTATATTTATTAAAATATATTTTACTTTGTCTTTTATATCATTTAAATTTAAAGAGTTATGATTTAAAAAAAAGTCATAGGTAATTAAAAAAAAAAAATATTAAATTTGTTTTGCCAACATACAGCAGTTTATTTATCATTTGCTGATTGTCGCTTAGTTGCGACAGTTGCAAATAAAAGTCTGAAGAAAAAAAGAAAAAAAAGGTTTGACGCTTAGTTCACTATGGTTTTAAACCGACTAACAATTATATCTTTATACCTAGCTTAATGATATTTTCATATCTCTATTTGTCTAAATGTGTTATACGTCAGATTATCAACTTATAATAAACAATTTTAAACAATAATTTAACAAAGTTTTATATGTTAGCAAGAAACAGTTTAAATAATCTAATTGAAGGTAAGAAACATACATTGTGTACGCTGTTGTAAGATCTTAAAGTTATTTTACTGAAAGAACCTAGAATTTCGTAGATGCCAAAAATTTTCGAATACTGATTTCAGCTAACTTCAAATAAAAATCGACACCTGAAGAACGTTTTATTTTATTTTCCTCCTAATGTCGTTGATACCCAACATTGACTGTTTCACACCTATAGTCTACTGCAATAACTAAGATATGAATTTACCTGCTGGTGATGGGCAGTCTGGACCGAAGAGGTGTTGGCTGTTCTTGCGTTACATAGCTACTGAGGATGACAACTGGAGCGTACTCGATTTATACTCCTTGTTCGGATCCGGTATTTTTCCCTCCCCGTCCGGTTTCCTCGATACCGTGCGAAAGATCCCACGCAACCTGTATCCTCCGCAACTTCGCAACGCCCCCACCGCCTGCCGTGTCCACCCCCCATCAAGTTGCAGGTTCGATTGTTCCTCATCTGTGGGGTGTGAGAATGTATTCATCGCTGCACTTAGCAACGTATAGCATGGATCAGGTTCTAACGTTCAAACAGGTATCTATTGTTGCGTGTAGAGGAACTCGAGGGAACGTTCGTTATGTTCCTATCGTTAGGCTCTTATTAGTATACAGGATACATTTCTATTTTTTTTTTCATATTCAAGAGCAAAAACTCAGTCTGTGCGAAACCTTTTGGGGTCACCTGTGGTATAGTGGTAAGCATGGCAACCTACAATTCTAAAGGTCGGGAGTTCGCGTCCCACGGTGGCCCTAGGACTTTTTCATGGGAGTAAAAAATCCTTAGCCATGCCGTCCCTCGGATAGGACGTAAAATGGAGGTCCCGAGCCTGTACGATGTCAAGTACTCCTTAAAGATCCCTCTCCTAATTATACCTGGATCGGCAAATTTTAGGACTCCCACTGTAGCATCGTCCGATCAGCCTAAGTAGCATAAATGGACATTAAACAAACTAACAAACAAGCGAAGCTTTTTGCCGAACTAAGTTTGCAATAGCATATGCTAGATATTGTGAGAGCACATTACAAGGATATCTTTGTTTTCTGTTATCTTTGTTTGATATGATGCATCAAAAAATGATGTAAGCGTACTATATAACTAACATGCAACTAAATAGATATTACTAGTATTACGAAATATAATCGAAATGAAAATACACAAAGCTTTAATCTTGTCTGAATCATGATCTAATAAAGATACTTAATGTCTTTATTATCTTCCTTTCTTTATATTTTTTTTAGTTTTTTCTCATCATCCTATGGGCTCTAAGATGGCCTGAATTGTTGGTTGCAGACGTAGGCAACATATAAAATAGTTGCTTTACAATTTTATCTTTTCCAGTTTTTAATGAATACCAAATTTATAACAAATATACTTTAACGTTAAACAAAAATAAAAATAAAATCAATAATTCGGCCAGGGCTATTGTACGGTGCACCACTATTCAAGCATAGAAGCAAATCGACTGTGAAAAATCTACAATCCTTTCAAAACGGAATTACAATGAAAATAGTCAAAAAATTATACTATATTAATATGCTGCGAATGAAGACCTCAGAAGTACAACAAGTAATTAAATTACCCAAAATGGGAGAATATTTAACCAAGAGGCACAATTCTTTTTTCGATAAACTACCACAGCTTTTAAATCCACTATTTAATAGCCTCAGTCCAGCAAATGTCCTAAGACGATGGCAACAAGTATGTGAATGTTAGGATTAAGTATTAGAATTTAAGTTTATTCAAGAAAGAGGTAAGCCCCATCACCGATAACTTAACAGACCACTCATTCCACAAAATTATATTTTTTCAATTCAACTTAAAATGCATAAATGCAATAAAAGGTTTATTATTCAAGGAGGAGATAATTTGACTCATGAAATTATATAATCATAAAGGGCTATGGAGAAAAAAAAAAAGACTACATATGGTTTAAAGTCTCAAACCTTTTGTTGGAAAGAACTAACAGTCGGAACAAACCGTCATAGCACGTGTTTGTGACTATGATGATCGAATACAATCCACGCCGGGCTAGAACATTCCATGCCAGTCCTTTTACGACTATATATCAGGAGCGAGTGACTGGACAGTCTTTGTCTGGTTGTGTACCTCAAGCCATACATTGTGCTACAAACTGATAATTGTTGTAACCTGTTCGAATATTTGTGTTTTTATAATTCGTGTGGCACTGACTATTGTTATTTTTCTTTGAATAAAAATTGTTAACCCTCAGAAGTGTTACAATATGTCAGCAGACAAAAATAATGAAGAAATCTTCTAAACCATCGAAACAATGAGGCTCAAGTGGTTTGGACATGGACGAAGGAATATGACCTTAAGAAATACTGCAATGGGGACCTAGAGTAAAAGGAATAAACGTTGCTTCAGGGGAAGCTGGTATAAGGGGAGATAAAATGAACATGGTAATGCAAAAAGGAGACCACAAGGGTAGAAAAATATGGCATAAACTTATGAATGGTGAAGACATATAACTTGAAGTTGTAAAGTCGTTAAAATAATATATATTAAAAAACTTATTAATTTAAGAGCAAAGCAATAATTGATTTGACGTTAGTAAAAGAGGCTACGCCGGAATGGAAGGCAGTTAGATGGGTCAGTGGGAAGTGCACGACGATTAGGGTGGAATTGTAGCGGGGGTGAGAACAGTTTAACAACCCCAAACAAAAATAGCCACTGAAGGGAAATCCTTGCCATGTTTTTTCCGGGAGCGGTCAGAAGGGCTGGCTGACCTAATGGGGTTGAACCACAAAGGGCTATTTAGGGCAAAAACTCTTGATCCCCGTCCTTTTCTCTCTTGTAGTCTCAATTGGTTTTTCTGTTAACTTCTGCTAATTATTATGTTTATTGTAGGAGTTTTACGACTTTATTCGCTACAAGTACTATTAAGACATTGGAAGTCATCCAGATAGAAGGGGTTTATGTTAAACCGTCTGTATAATAATGACGATTATACATTAAATTTCTATCAATCGGAAAAATTGTAAGTAATTTTAGTTGCACAGTTAGGTCCTGTATATTTTTTTGTACCCTATTTAAGAAATGTATGGTAATGGAAAGTACCTATTGCGTTCGTGAACAATTTCGACTTCCGGTTTTCAACGGAAATACATTTTGGGGTCTCCTAGGTCGAAATAACCACGTCCCTCGAAATGGTGTGTACCCTCGAATAAGTAGGTTAGAAGTAAAAGTTGTGTATTGCGTGCATGGCACCATATTTTTTTTTCAAATTTAACGCAGAATAATTATTTTAAAGCACGTTTGGAAAAATATTTCTTCGGTAAAAAAAAAATTAAATTTTACCCCTGAATTATGTATAGTGATCATTATTGAGGTTTTACAACTTTATGGAAGACTGCCTTGACTGGTCTTCAGTTTTAAATAATGGATTTAAAAACCTGTTTTTTTTTAAAGATATTTAATTTAATTTGAAATAAGCTAAGCTGAAAATTGCAAAAACGTATTGTGGCCTTCTTCCCCCCAAACAGCGATATATTATTTTTTAACAATCTGTTGAGAGTACATGAATAAATGATAACATTTATTGAACTTTTATAAAATTTATTCCTATTCAAATTTCTTTAGGAAAACAATATTTGTGCATTTACTAGAATGTATTGTAAATTTATATGAAGTTTTTTTATTTTTATTTTAGTTTATAAAATTTAAACTAAGCAAATTTTGAGATAAAAATTATAGAAGTAGCGTTTGATTGCAGTTTTCGACTTCATCACTTTGCATCGTCTTAATTTTTGGGTACTTCATTACCAAAAAGCAAAGCTAATTGTTGTCATCAATAATTTTATTTTGCTTCACCCATAAAGTTATTTTTTTCTTTTATGTTTTGCTATATCATGAATGATTATTAGAATGTTATTTAGTATGTAAAGTTATTGCAATCGACCAGGATTCATAAATGGAAACATTTCACTTTACGAAATTGTATGGTTTATATCTTATTCATTATCCCCATAGAATATAGGGATTTTTTTTTCTAGGAATAAATATATCATGATTGTTAAGTTTACTAATATCTGATTGGTTATCATTTAAATCACAAAAGAATTTTTCTTTGATTATCTCCGAAACTCAATAATTTCTCCCTGAAACTAATAACTCTAACAAATATACTTAGAATCTGACCACACTGACCATGATATACATATAAGAATTCCATGAGTAGTAGTTACAGATGCAAAACACCCTTCTCATAACCTTATGCGAAGGGGCTTATACACAAATGGGCAGGAAACACGTTTAGGTTGAGGGCCAACAACCCTCTATCGTTTAACTGCCCCCTCACATATAAATGTGAAATTTTCCGAGGTATTCATTAATTCTAATCGTCTTGTAAGAACAACTGGTTGAGCCTGCAGGTATAGACTTCCAGCGTTACTACTCCAGCGTTTCAGCATAGCAAAAAGAGTATAAACGTAAAGTTTTTATGTATGTTGATGGATCGAATAGGCTAATTTTGTTTAAATGAGAGATCAATTAAAATGAATACATACAAAAATGACACTATAAACGCATTAAATGATTGGTTAGTTTGAAAGGCGTTTGCCTAAATCCAAATTTACAATAGGTGGAAGAAAAACTATCTTTGAAAAGTATGAAAGCAACTCGAATCATATTTTTCACTTATTTATGTTACTTCGAATGTATTATTTGTTTATTTATCTTTGCTATTTTTTAATCTCTAATCCGTTCTAGTCTTTTTCCAGAGAACCTAATTGAGAATTTAATTCTAAATTAATTTAAATTCTAAATTGATTACAACATGGTCGTACAATTTATCTACCGGATAAATGAGAACAGTAACATTTCTCTCATTTTCATGAGTTATCCAAACGGTTATTCCAATTCGTAAGGGCCATTCTTCATCCCCTTAATAGCCATTAGTTATTTTAATGAAATGATTTAATTTAATAAAATGTGGTACTGTGGGTACAGTTTCACATATATTAGTGGAATGCAAATATCATCAACGAACCAGAAGAAAATAAGACATGAGCGCATTATTACAAGAAATATTTCAGTATAAACGAAATCAATGGATTACTTTCATACTCTTCTAGAATAAAAAGAAGCTGCGCTTAAATAGTTTTCTCCATATTGGGAGTTTTTGCTCTATTGTTTCAAACATTCGACGTTTTTATAAAAGAAAGTTCAGCAATAGCATCAAATCGTACTTGGCAACCGATATCTCAACCCTTAGTAATTTTTTTTTTTAATGAAATAATTTATTATTAAATAGCTTATTCATATAATTCTTAAGTTTTTATCTAATGTTTGATGTATAGTTTTGCTAGTTGATTTCCCTGATTACCTTTGAGAAAAAACCTCGTTAGGATAACATGTTATTACAACTATGTTGATTAATGTTGCTCGGGTGTATGTATGGAGGAGGCCCATTATGTTCGTAGGACTCATTACCTTCTCGCCAGTCTTTAACGGCTGAGTCGGCGGGAAAGCGGCAAAACTTTCTTATCGACCGGAAAACTGAAATTTTCCCAGCTAATTAGATCATCAGCTTCAAAGGAAATTAATTTCTCTACGTGTTCAATTAATCATTTATGCTTCGGATAATTTACCCCGAGCCTTGGGGCTCGCCATCTTGGTTCCTTCGGCTTGCCCGAAATTGAAATTTATCAGAGTTTCGAGGTCTCTATGCTTTTACGAGGTCGTCACCTTTTAAAATTTTCATGGTGTACTCACGTCTGTTCGTAACCTGTTCAATTATGGTTGAATTATGGTTCCCCTTTAAATAAGGAAGACATATTTGCCATACTTTTATCCCTGATTTCAAGTGAAATTGGACTGTACATTAATTATTTGACTGTAAAAAACTTCGAAATCACATATTTAAATGGATTTCATTCAGAGACATTCCACACCAAAGATAGCAAAAGTAAGCAAAAGATATTTGGTGTGATTGAGCCCTTAGAGCGTCAATAATATATTGTACCTACAAATATTTTAGGACCATACTAAAATGTTTTGGATAACATTTTAGTTTTCCTTGTCTTTCAGTAATCTATGCCGACACTGTACACTAACCATGTTTAATAGTCGACTTGCGATTTCAGTTAGTTAAAGCAGTCACAGAGGGAGATATGGGGGATAGTTTCTCCTACCCCATTAAAAAAATTAGTGGAATACATTTACGCATTGTACTAACGCATCTAATCCTTACAATTTTCCCAGGATAGGGGAATTAATTAATATTTTTTATAAATAAATAAGTTTACTACTTTTCGATTTACGTGTAGTTTTTCTTATTTTTTTTAATACTGACCAATCCCACCTAGAATTTTTTTCTATGACCGATTCGAACGAAAAGAAAAATTTTAATCCATTTATGACTTAAATGACTGCTAATTTTTTCCCACATCTTAGAAATTAAAATTAGACTGAAACTTATGATAATGTTGAAGATAGTAATAAGCATGAAATACGAACCAACAATAAATACAATTATTGAATATAAAATTAATCTTATATATCACACCACAGCTAGATGAGAGACCCCTCTTTACTGAACTACAGGTTTAATTCAGACTGAAAAAAGGTGTTTCTAGGCATTATTATTCCTTATTTCTGAAATACATAACATTTTCCACATCACATATCTTGATTGCATCTGTTCTGGTAGGTAAATAGAATTATGAAAAGGTAATATAATACGTCTCACAATAAGTTTTACATCTTATGACAGTGTGACAAGGTACATCTTTGTTAAAGGTCATGGTTTAGATATTTTTTGATAAGAAGAGGAAATTATATCTTTTAGGTAACATATTTATATCCATATTCCTTTATAGAGGTGAGCGATAGCCAACTGTTATTCTTTACGATAGGTTAACACGTCAGGTGCGGTGGCGTATACTGTTTGAACGATATCGGTTCCCGGGTTCCGACTGCTGGGATGAGCCACAGACGATATCGGGCGTCGAGGTCCGATGGGAATTCTTTGACGAAAGCGTTATCTTTTGATTAAAAAGGAATTAAATGAGCGTCTCAATGGCATTATCTCTTGGGAAGGATTGGAACTAGACGTAATAGGTGAAGGACAGACCGATACAGGATTTACGCTATTCTTTATCGAAAATTTCAGCTGTTAGCAACAATTTCTGCACTAAATGCAATAATCTCATTAAAAATCGATTAAATTGAGTGTTTGAAGTGTTCGGCCTTTCGGACATTTTCATGTGAAAATCGGCTGTTAAGAGGGGAATGTAAGACGTCGGACCTCGGGGACCGATGCCGCACCTAACATGTTAAATGATCATCAGGATTTTTAGTCTAAAACTTTTTCATATAAAAAATAAAATAAAATAAAAAAAGTTTTAAACTGAAAATACTGATAATCATTTAACCTTTCATATTTCTTTATATCCTGCAGAACTGAAGAGTGGAGTTAAGTTGGATGAAGTCTATGGTTGGGAGGAACGGGGCAGGGCGCGACACCATTCCGCTTTTCAAAACGCCATCTATAATTGATCTCTGGAACAGGACTTGGTGCCTTTGATGAGGCCTATTGTCAGGAGTGGGAGCTTCAGGCAACTTTCTCAGAGTTATTAACAACACAGCGGGGAGCCGGCGATAATTTAACTTCTCTTAAAGGAGTCGATTCTTGTCTTGAGGATTGTTTTAGGAGGCGCGTCGTAATTTATGCTGAATGAAAGCTAATTTCCTCACATAAATAACGGTGGCGGAGGATGAGTGGTGGAAAGTGGGGAAGAGGGAGGAGGAGGAAGTGGAGTAGGAGAAGGAGGAGAAGGAGTTCTCTGGAGGAGGGTGGTGTTCCAAGAAGTTGCCGAGAATGGGATCCGTAACTTTATTACATGATTCATGATCCCGAGGTTAATTTTCATCGGTACGTCGCCATGTTGGCTAAGATGAAGACAAAGAGGTCTGCGAGAAGAGGCTGGGACTCGGAGGCTGGCAGTTATTTCCAAGCGGGCCCTATTGTGTGCTCCGCAGCCAACATCCATCACCCGCAACTTACAATTTATCCTTCATACTCCAGCGCAACTTGCTAATCTAACTCCGCTCTATATACCCACCTCCTTCCTTAACAATATTACTCGTTTGTTTATCTCACATTGTTCAAACTCCTTATTAACAATATTAATATAAACAGTACTTAGTAGGAAACAGGTTGAAAATTCTGGCAGGATGTCAAAGTGACAAATTCTAGGCATACAGAAAAAAAAATGAAGGGATGAACCACGATAGTCCACTTTTTGTGGATTTGAAACAAGTGGTGCCATCTGATGGTATAGGAAGTGAACTTTCTTTTCATACTTGTAACAGTCGAGAAAAAAACGATTGTCCACATAAAAGCGATAGTTCAACATCGATACAAGGGGGAAAAACAGCTGAAGTCCTGAGCGTCAGGGAAAGATTAACAGTAGTCCTTTTCTGTGGTGTTTGTGGATGAAGATTATCAATATTGGTTCTTGATTCTTCAGTTTACATTCTATTCTAATCTATTACAGTGTTTAAAAGTGATTTTATTATTATTATTACGTTTAAAAATGAACCGTGACTTCAGTCTTATCCTGTTCACTTGAAGGATAAGACTGAAAGGATGATGTCATGAAAAAACTCAGACTTTCAACTCACAAGTCAGGTGAAAACTGCATTTGTAAACGATTTAAGTTATGTACACGAATAAGGGTCTGGCCACACATGTCCGCACCGGATCCGAACCGTAGCACTAATATAGGTTATGTTCAGAATATTTTTGATTTAACTTACATATTACCTTTAGTTATGCCTAAAGGTCAGGCCACACATGTCAGACATAGGCCACTTTAGGCATAACTAATAATGCATAAAAGGTAATATGTAAGTTAAATTAAAAACATTCTGAACATAACCTATATTAGCGCTACGGTGCGGATCCGGTGCGGACATGTGTGGCCAGACCCTTACTTGATGGAATTAATTTTTATTTTCCATTTTTCAAACCACTTCTCTAGTTCAAATGGATGGTTTTGAAGGGCGAAGGATGGGATAGTAGGATTTTGTGATGAATGGATAGCCGTGTCATCAACGAAGCTAAAGATGGTTGTCCGAGCGTGTTCAGGGATATCTGATGTGTAGACAGAGAAACAAATTTATTTCTATTAGCAAATAGAAATAAATTTGTTATTTAAAGTATTATTGTTTTATTTGCTTACCCAAAAAAGTAATAATAATTTCCAGGTCAATTGTCAATTGTTCCACAAACAAAAAGCAATGGACTACAGTGGTACTCCAACGACTTCACCATGTTTTGTTCCTTTAAAATGGCTAAGTGAACACCCAAATGGTCCTTTTTTTTCCTTTTTGGTACCTCCCATTTTAAGCTTTACGTGGTTTCCCGGGCCAGGGGAAAGGATTAATGCCGATATTTTTAAATATCTTTTAGCTCCTGGTTTCGAACTTGCTATCTTCGGGTTTCTAGTCATACGTTGTCATGGGCTACGCGTATTTCCTAACACGTTTGCCCACTGGGCCATTCCGCCACCCTCACCCTTACGGTACTTTTCAGTCTAGATCAGCCGCACTAAACGCCCAGGAGCCGTCCAGGAAACGATTCTTGAGGAGAGGAGGCGGTTACAAATATCCCGAAGGAGTAATGACTAAAAAAATAAATATAAATATGAATTATTGGTTGCTTTGTTTTTTTTTTTTACTTCTTATTCACCTATAAGCACTATTTATTTTATTTTTTTATATAATTTCATAATTGCACGAAATATTCACGCACAATTTCTCTTCTTAAAAATAAATAAAAGTTTCATATACTTATGGAATATGACTTTAAATTAAACTAAAAAATAATCTTACAATCATACAACAAATATCCACTAACAAGGAAAATTTATATAAACACATTCTATCTCCAAAACACAAAAAGATTTTTACAAAGTTATAAAAAAAGAAATAAAAAAAAAATGGTTTATGTTTCTTTTCAGATATCATTAGATAATTTATTTTCTATGGATAATTTCAGAACCGCAGGAACAAAATAACACTTTTTTCAATTTCATTCTCCACTGTAATGTCTGTAAATATTAGTGAATAAGCTATAATATTTATTTAATATTGAATTTAATTACTATACTATGCTTAAGAAAAAGTAGAAAATACTATTTAGATAGAAGTTGAATTTCGGCCATTTAAATTATATTCGTTAAGTTCAGTTTATATTACTGGAATTCATTACTGTTCAAGTCTGGTTCGAGCTAATTCATCAAATAAACCAAAACTTTTTTTCTTTTTGAGTTAGGAAGTTTTTATTTTAGACCATCATAGCTATATACTAATATGATATATTCTCTGATGATATGATACATAATGTATTGTACATTTGAGGTAGATATTAATAACGGGGTCTATGAATGTATAAATTGATGGGATCTGTGAATAAGTTTATGGAGAAAGCTTTTATCCTTTATAGTGATAATTAAGTAATTCGGAGGGTATTTTTCAGATAAAGACGTTCTTTGATAGGAGAAGTACAAAAGGGTAGGTTTAAGAGGGAAGCAGAGTATGGAGCTTAAGAATGTAGATGTGGTTTTAGATACATAGAAGGATTCGAGTAAAATTAAGCCTTACTTAAAATAGTATTAAGAGTTGTGAGAATACCATTGCATAAGGAATAGCATTTGTGCGAATTTATATGTATGTACTCCTTGACCATTCAAGTGAGGGACCTTGCAAGACGCAATTCTAACCGCTATTGTTTCTATTTAATTTTTAGAGAAAATTTTCTTGAAGTTGATTGAAAAGGATCCAGTAATTGGTGGAATCCTTCCGGTTTTTGTCTAGGGGTTGGTTGTAAAGTGGTCCCCCGTAACAGAAGACGGAGAAGGGCATTGTGCCCCCGAAGCGGACAAAGACTGACGCAATAAGGCTAATTAACAATTGTCTTAGCTGCTATTGAGGATTTATATTCAGGACACCCTCCGAGGCAGATATTCCTCCGGCATTCTCTTCTCCCCGGCCATTGTTCATCACGTAACCCCGCCGTCCTCTGTTGTTGAACTTATTTCGTCCTCCTTTCTCTTCCTTGATCGATGTCGCTCCATCTTACTCCTATTCTCCCGAGTTGCCTCATACTATTCCTTCTCCGTCTTTGTGTTTGCGCAATTTGAGTCTGAACTGGTAGAATCCTAGGATCGACGAATCCGAAACTAAGGTATGAAGGTCATGGAGGTATTGTTACCATCCGCAATTCCTTAAATTTGAAAATGTTCTGCGGAAGTCGTGAGTTCCCGAGGCGCTCATCTAACAAATAAAAAACGATAATAAAACGTTACTTAGGGAAATTTATTATTATCTTACCAACCATACAGGAGCCTACCCAATGTCATCGCGATAAAATCTTCGTTAGAAAGATAATTTGTAATGAAAAAAAAAAAAACTGATGGTATGGATGCTACATAGGGTAAACCATACAGTTCTTGGCACTGAGTACAGTTATTGGCACCCCAACTTTAATTTAAAGGAATAGGTAAACAAGTCCTAATTTTATCCCAAGATATACATGAATCTAATGTTTGAAGGGTCCTCTAAGACATCCATGAAGTAAGACTTTAACCAACTAACCATAGGAAAGATTTCACAATTAAATCCACAGGGTGCCAATAACTAGATTTGGAACTTTCAACAATAAATATTGCCATATTGTAAAATTATTGAACTTTTGACCCAAAAAAAACCCTTGAGTCTTTATGAGGATAGATAAAGAGGAGCTGTAGGAAGTTTCTATTTGATCCCTTTATAAAAACTATTTTTTTAAATTTAACCACAGAAAAGGGTGCAAAAGTCTGAAGGTTCCCAATAACTGTGCGGTTTACCCTATCGGATACAGAAAAAAAAAATCGATTGAAACATTTGTATGCATTAAAACAAAGTATTTTTCTCTGATATGGCAGGGAATGTATGAGAATTAAAAAAAAAATACATGAATATGAGAATAGAATTCTTTTTTTTTTTTTTTTTTTTTTTACGATCAATGGCCTGCCACGTGAAAAATATTATATGTAAGGGATTCATTCTTTACATGGAGAATTTCTGAAGTAGTATGGAGTATGGAAAATAGAATTCTCTACCTTGAATTTGAATATTTTTCTTGTTATTCCTTATTATTTATTGATTTACATTTACAGCATTAATTTCCAGTTGTATACATATTTTTTGCAATATTTACTGTAATTTACAATACAAGTTGCTCAATAAGGAAACAAACGAAAATACACCAGGTTAAATAATTTATAAACATTCTAATGATCTCGAAAATGAGTGTATATTTTAATTAGAGAAATAGATGAACATAGGAACAAAAAAAATAATAAAAAAACTATAGCTACCTTCATTCAATGCATTATGTCCTTCTAGGCCAAAAGCCACCCTGAGATATCTACCCCTCGTCACCTCGACACTGCAGCTAAAATTCCTCTCGACTTCCCCAGTGACTAAACCCTCCCGGTTAAAGACGTCAGGCGGACTGTCAACCGCTAACAAAGACACTAAGCCCCAGAAATAAGGGTCTCATCTGGGAGCATCTCTTCTTGACAATTACAATCTCGCAGTTCTTGGGGGTTCTCACATTTGTGTCAGGGGAGTTGATTAATAGTGGCTACAAAACGTCCCTGTCTCCCGGAGTTAGCTCGTCACTCCGTCCGAGGTTTTACTAATTTGATTTGGGCCCCGTCCGGGAGGTGTCAGACCGAAATTGCCGAGTCTCTGTCCATTTCCTAGTCGATGCATCATCTTCATCTTCGTTCCGCCTTCGGTTTGATCGGCTCCACTTGTCCAAATTAGTTTAAGATACATCGGTTTAATGTAACCTTTCAGTATCAGTATATCGGACATGGTAAACTAATTACAAATTTCCATTACAAACTTAGACTTGTAACTTAACTTCATCCAAATGAATTAGTAAGGCAAAATCTATCTTGGGATATCAGGCAAATATTGGATAGGTCAAAAATTTGTTTGTTCCTTTGTTTGTTTAACGTCCTTTTATGCTACTAAGGCTAATCGGACGATGCTACATTGGGAGTCATAAATTTAGCTTATCCAGGTATTATTAGGATAGGGATCTTTAACGAGTACCTGACATCGTACAGGCTCGGGACCTCCATTTTACGTCCAATCCGAGGGACGGCATAGCCAAGGATTTTTACTCCCATTAAAATCTTAGAGCCACCTAGGGACGCGAACCCGCGACCTCTACTATTGTAGGTTGCCATGCTAACCACTACACCACAGGTGACACCATAGGTCAAAAGTAAAAAGCGAAAAATTGGCCTCTAGGGGATATCAGCGCCTCTCTCCTTTTTTATTGAAAGCTAATGAACATTGGGTGGGAGCGATTTCGCTAACACTGCTTACGAGTAGAAGCCGTTGAAAGAACTTTGTCCTAGACACAGCAGTGTCTTGTCAACCTTCGCGGAGGACCTTTATTTTTACTGTCTTCTGCTATAAGAACAAAGAAAATAAGCTAACTTTGTATTCGTAGCCCCGTTTTGTAAGAACTAACCTCGCCTTTTAATTAATCGAATTGGTATAGAAATTATTCTTGGTTTTCAATTCACGTCAGTTCCTCTGTAATATTTTTTTAATTTTCTATCTTTTAGTTATTACGTACTTGATTATTCTATGTATGCTTGTATGAATAAGTGTCTAAGTATGAACAAGAAAAAACCAAAGTACTTGTTCGCAGATGCAGATGAAGTGAGCCATTAAATCTCGAATGTGAAAAAAACATATTTGGGACAATCATAAATGTAGTAGTTGAAAGCTAGAAATTTCGAAAAAGAAATTGGAGGAACTGGAAGCAACAATTGAAAAAAATCTATAATTAGACTCAATACTATATACAATAATTCTAGGGGTCGGGGCAAAGTAGTGCGAAGCAACATTTTTAACTTAACTAAACTGTAGCTGCAGTCTGCTGTACATTACGTAGGAAGATATATCTATGATGGAAATGCCACCTAAATATGACTGTAGAGTCTCTATATAGTCATATTTAGGTGGCATTTCCATCATTGACATACAGTCCTACGTAATATACAGCAGACTGCAGCTTCAGTTTAGTTAAGTTAAAAATGTTGCTTTGCACTATTTTGCCCCGACCCCTTCAATTAGACTGATACTGAAAAGACAAGGTCAACAAACTATAAAACGGGTGACATATGCAAAGGTCGATACCAGTTTCAGATTTAGCACCTTCGATAACCTAATAGACCCGTACATCTTTAATAAATCGTTAATTTTCATAATTAACACTATCGATTACCTGCTAGTCAACCGTAACATCGATTTTGTTTCGAAAGTTTTAATAAATTGATACTTGAGCGCTAAATCTTATTAACGATTCTTTCAGTTCCTTCGATAACCCTAGATTCAACCCTTATGTCTAGGATTAGTACTGACAAGTCTTGAAGCAAAAAAAAAAAAAAAAAAACCATTTTATGGAATAAGTTGTAATAAATAAATCGCTACCCGAGTTAGCCTGAGATTTCAGATCAATATTATTTACATCGTAAGCATCCTCGAAAACCTAATAATCGAGCTTAAAATAGATATCAGGTAATTTATTATTAACCTATAAGATTTGGAAAAAAAAACTTTAACTCAATACTGTACACCAATATGAAGAAATCCTAAAAGAAAATTATATATTTATCCTAAGATAATTAAATTCAAGCTTAGACTATCATATAAGATATCATTGTGACAAAGATCATTTCAGGACTTTTATATTATTTTCTGGCCCGAAGTATAAAAGTGAAGTGGTTTTTATTTATTTTCTTGAACAAGGAAAATCCGGAAATAAATTTTATTCTCTGGCCGAGAAAAGATAGAGAGAGAGGGAGAGAGAGAGGGAGAGAGAGAGAGAGGGAGAGAGAGTGAGTGAGAGAGAGAGAGAGAGAGAGAGAGAGAGAGAGAGAGAGAGAGAGGAGAGAGAGAGAGAGAGAGAGAGAGAGAGAGAGAGAGAGAGAGAGAGAGAGAGAGAGAGAGAGAGAGAGAGAGAGAGAGAGAGAGAGAGTGAAAGATAGAGAGAGAGAGAAGAACCTTGGGACATACAGATGCCTAGATCTTCTAGGTCAACAAAAAATGTACGTTTTAGTTAGATTTTAGTGTAGGAGAATATTGTTCGGTATTGGCTCTAATTGGCCATCGATTTCTTATGAGGGGAAGCTCTTGTCTACATGAGGTAGCCAACTTCTTAGTTGTATGTCCTTTGAGAAAGAGTGATGGGACAGTTGCGAAGCAGGCGATAGAGATCTGTTGGAACGGACAAAGGAGGAACTGGAGGGAGTGGGGTAGAAGGAGCGAAAGGCAGAAGAGAATGTTATCAGAGCGGAGGGGTTTCTATCTAACTAGCCCACTTGGAGACAGAGCACGCCCTGTTTATATAAAGATGATAGGGGAATAATTAGAGATAAGGCTGCCTGGGGAGACTATTTCCTCGCCTAATGTTTGTCTTTGTGCCTCCAACGGCCCCGTACCCTTCGGCGGAACAACTTCGCCATTGTTAGCGAGCTCTCTATCTTCGCGACCCCGCCCACTCCGCCACTTCTTCATCGGATGTCCCAGAAGAAGTCCGAGCTCCCGGGGCAAGAAACGACTCCTTCCTTGGCCTCAATCTATTAGCAGTCGTACTGTTTTATCCCTACCGCAGTTCTACTCTACTCAACTAGTCTATAAACTCTTCGACTTTATGCTTTGGGGCTTTTTGCTAATAACGGTTTGTAATTCTGAGGCTCGAGAAGCATCCTTAAGGAACAATAATAGAATTATACTTAAGGCATCTCAATGAAGAAGAAGAATATAAATACACATTGTCACTTATAAAGACCTCAAATTTAAATAAATTAAAAAAAAATCTTTATAATTTTGATTATTTTTTTTAAACCATACTCATAAATTAACGAGGTTAAGAACATTTGTATCCATGTTGACAAACCTGTTTGTTCACTAATCGAAGAATTCTACTTTTATTTTATTGGTCTTTGTCTCATCCATTCTATACTCATTTTTAAATTTCCAAATAAAAAAAAAAAAGCTCAATCTTAAAATTATGAATATTTGGTCGTTTGGATGCTTTATCTATCTCTGTAGCGCTCATGTGAACGCGAATCGTTCATGTGAACAATTGTCTAAAGCCATTGCCGAATTTCATTAATATTAATCCACAAAACATTCTTATGCACCAGCAATGTATATTCTTATGATATAAATGAAGAAATGATTATTTTAAATTAGCCGTTGGTTAGATAAAATATAAGATTATATAAGAATTAGATGAAAATGATAATTTTCTTAACAACATTTATTTTTCGCTATTTTTGATATCCTAGGCTCCAATCGTATATGCTCTGATTGTATTATTGTAAAAAATATGTTATTGAACAATTATTGGGTATTTTTTTTTTTTTTTTTTTTTTTTTTTTTTTTTTTTTTTTTTTTTTTTTTTTTTTTTTTGTGCCTCGTCTTTACTTGGCTTAAGCTAATTTCAACTAACTTTTTTTGAATTTCAGTTCTGTACGGAAAACATTGATGCGACGCGCGCGGTACACATTTTTCACTTACCGACGCACTTAGATTAGAAATCGACTTGTTTTGATAAATATGCACTCCATTCAGCAACTTCACACATTTTTCTGTATTTATTTACTAATTTTTGTTTGTACCCATAAGTTATAGATTAATATAATTTGTATTGCAAAACTTGAAAGTTCTCAGAACTTTTCGATCCATTATTAATTATTTATTAATTTTATAAAAGTTGAGATTTTTTTTTCTTGATTCTTTTTTTTTTTTTACTGCTGTTTTTTTTATTTACTGCGAGCTTCTTCTTGTAAATATATCGTGAAGGTGAATCGATAGAAGGTCTATTTACTATTTACTAATTAAAACTTGATTTTAAAATATTTGTCTCTTTTGCCTTTCCGGAAACCGCGAACGATTGTTATTCCTCTAAGACCATTTCATATTGAATTCAGAAATCTATTATCGAACAAATGTTATATATTTTACCTTATTTTATATAAGCGTATTTAAAATGTGGCTAGGGCACCAAAAAATAAAAATAAATAAATAACTAATGTTATTTGTAAAATATAAATGAATCAGGTGAAATCGAAAATAAATGGTAAAATGGTTAATAACGTAATTCAGTATTTTGTAGTAATACCAGAACACCAAAATATCCCCTTAGGCCATCCCTCCTAAAAAAAACCTGAATCTTTAAATCCGTCACTGAATTTTGAAGTTTATCGTAAACAATGTATATGCTTTTAAATCAATAATAATGTTAAAATGGGTTATTTTACTTACCTTCCAGAAAAAAATATCTGAAAATGATACCGGGCATTTCAACAGCCAACCTTAAAATAGTATTAATTCGTTTTAGATTGGATAAAATAAAGTAATTTTATGATGCAATTGAATCCATAAGAACAAAAACAGTAATCAAATTTCGACCAGTTATATTTGTAGGTTGAAACCTGTAGAACTAGACCTTGAGCATAATAACTACGCTAACGACACCGGAAGACCCTTTACCCAATATTAGTACGAATCTATGGTTGACCAAAACTTTCACAGCAGATACTCAACTTTGGATATGTACTGTAGTCATTCTCACCAAATTAAGTAAATTCCTTTCTTTTTTCGTGTTATTCGTGTAATCAATATCACTATCTCTGACCCCCTGACTGATTTCTTGATCGGTTATGAAGGGGGGTTATGGGTCCAACTGGACAGAGGGGTCACTATAAGGGTGTCACTGACCAACTGACCCTTCCCTTCTGTTGATTAAGCATCCTCATCATGATCGTATTATTTTTTTTTTTAATATTTATTAGGTTTCTATTACGAGAATTTTTTTTAAAGTAGAAATCACCAAGAATTAGTTTAGAAAAACTGTAACATACTCATAGTATCTAACTTCTAGCTATCCATGCTCTAAAGATGGGCTTATATATAATCTTTTGTTATTACTCTCAACTTAAAAATTTTTATATCACAACCTAAAGTATTTATTTAACGAAAAGTATTTAAAATTTGATCAGTATATTATTTATTTCTAAATAAGCTGTTACAAGCTTTAAATATACTGTTATTAGCGGCTCCCACCTCTTCCTATGTCTGTTTTAAAAGCTTTCCTGAATCCACTAAATGAGGATGTACTAGATTCGAGATTCGTTATGTTAATTAATTTATAAATATTCCCTGCTTTTAAGGACCTATATTTAGCGGCACCGAATATTTTCCTTATTTGGAAATCGATTAATTAATTAACATTAATATATTTGAAAAAAAAATGTGTGTTTTTAATTTGTTGTAAGAAATAATACAAGAGGGGAATAAAATATTGTAACGTGAAAGGAAACACAAAACATCTAGTTTAGAATATTTCTAGACTTGTTGTTAGAACGAACTCCAACAGACAACAGTTGGAACAAACCTTCATAGTACATGTTTGTAACTACGATGTTCCATCCATAGAGTACCATATACTCTGGCCTCGAACATTCCGGGCTGTTCTTCTTACGACTAAATATAGGAAGCGATGGACCGGAGAGTTAGTCTTGTTCCGAAGCTCGAGTCATTTTTGTGTCATCACGGTTATTTTTGTGTTACAAAGTGATAATTTTTGTTACCTGTCTAATTACTTGTATTTCCATTGTTTGTGTGACATTATTAAACATAAAAATTATTTCAACACACAAGTTGTTACGTAGTGACATAGAATCAATAGGGAAAACCTCTTTTGGTCACATATCTTCATATTGTTGTCTTTTTTCCCTATTGTAAGTCATTAAATACCAAATATTGATTTAAATAATCAAACTGGATATATCAAAACGGGATATGTTTATTAATCGATTTATTACTATTTTAGGTAAAGGATTTATTTAGAGATGTTTAACTTTCATATATTACTTTTTACCATATTTAGTTACTGTTATATTTTTAAGGGGAAAGGTTTGCTTTTACTTGGTAATATAACATAGGTGCAAGAAGGTGGTCTTGTCGAGATCTCACTCAACCGCCAGGTTTTCCACTTTTATTATTAGTTTCAAGATCGCCCTCTATTCAGAAGCCCGCTGTGCTCAAGAAATTCTTCTCAAAAACTCAGTGTTGACCCTCGGTCGTCGTAACGTCGTAATCTATGACTGCCAGGTTTGTATTTGGGACCTTGATGCTGTATAGTGTCTTCCTCGCTGATCTGCTGAGCATGCCAGAGTCAGTAAGAAGAGACTATGTGCCTTTTCGCGTGTCTTACTATTCTTGTTTTAACTATGTAATTATTGGAGAGGAACGAAATAATCTTAATTGGTTTCCATTTTTATTTATGACGTATCCGTATATTAATGGCATCGAATTTTTGAGCAGAAATTAAATATCTGGGCAGACGATGCCACAGTTAATCAGGACATTCTCCCTCAGCAATTGGGATAGTGACAAAATTAAATATGTAATTTAATGAATACTTGAGTATTAAGGAGGGGGAGCGAGGTTAGAATAGTTTGAGGAACTTGTACCATAAAGGGGCTCATGAGAAAGTTTAATTGGGTCGGTCTAAGAGAGAGAGAGCTTGAGCCCCATAAATCCGAGCCCAATAACCGCTAGCCGTGACGTATCGGGACACGTCCGATAACTCTCCTTCTTCTTGAGGCGGCGGAATGGATGGCGGTTATCTAGCCCCGGGCGAGAGATAAAACGGCCCCCGCTAACAAACACACCCCCTTCCTCCCGACAATTAAGATAGCAGGAAGCCGAGGACCCGTTATCTGGGGTCTTTGTCTCGCTATGGCCCGGCAGTTAATAACGTCTTACAATCCCGGAGCTCCTAATAGCTAAGGGAGCCCTCCGGTGTCGAAAATACCTCAAGTCGTGTGGAGATAGCGCTTACCTGCCGCCTCCAAGGAGCTCCTGGATGGGTAATATGCCTTCGAGGGTAGATCCGGCAGATTGGATACGTGGCTTCTTGGGTAATGGCTATTAAGATTTGGAGGTTTGCTTAGAAATTCGGGAGAGAGTAATGACTTCTAAAAACTTCCTTATAAATATAAGGATTGAAATTGGAAGATCAGACAGTTGATAACAATGAGTAGTAGCGTAGCAACGGTTGCTGAGACCCGGTTCGAAATCATTAATAGCAGATCTTTCGTTATCAAGAACTTCTACAGAAACACTGAAGAGCTAGTTTTTTCTGGTTTCAATTAATATTCAACACATAATTTCTTAAATTAAGAAACAAAAGACTGATATATAACACCATCCTAAAACCTATTTGGCCTTGCCGAGCAGAATTTTTGTGTTCTGCTAAACAGGTACAAAAATAAACGGAATTCAAACTAAACAGTTAAAAATTCTTAGAAACTTTTAACTCTCCCTCTTATATTTCTAACAATGCAATATCAAAGACATGGACGTTCTGACGGTATAACCATACATTCACAACAAATACATCACACTCCACTGCTCAGCTTACAACCACTCAAACCCACTTGTTTATTCTTTTTCTTCCTTCCAGTTACCCATCCAACGGAGATCACAAAGGAAATGGCCGATAGTTATACTTCAACCATGATCACGTACAAAAACATTAAATCAAGCGAATGACAATTACATCAAGAATATTTATTGAAGACAGTAATGTCAGCATTTTCAAGCAATGCAGGTGCAGAATACATAAAATATGAATAAAAACCATTGTTGAAATAAGCCATAAATAGCAAGTTTGAAAAGTTTCGTTTTCGTAATTTCTTTGGATTAATCAAAACTAAAGCCGGATGTCCAACTTAACTTCCCCACAGTATAATAGGTTTTCTTAATTTTTTAGATATAAATGGTTTGTTCTTTCAACTTTTTTAGTTTTGGAATTGTGTAAATTTTGTAATTTCTAACACATTTTCCAATTCTTATAAATATTGCTATTGCATAAGAAGAACTCGAACAATTAAATCGGTTAGCTCTTCGCATACGCATTGATTTTTGAAATTTGAAAATCAAATTGTTTCGAGTGACGAATATCCTAGTTTAAAATTATCTAATTATAGGCAATTAAATGGGTATCGATGACTTTATAATATACTTTTGAGGCAATTTACGAGTAGGAATTGACCAACCAGGAGAATTTTCAGTCCTGGAACGATTCTTGAAGGTTTGAAGAAGGCGATATACCTGAAGTGTATCTTATCGATACCTTCATATTATAATCTTTGAACTTATGGAGGTTTACTAACGATATTTGTTCAGAATCTTATGCAATAAATATTGGTAATAAGCGTGGAAAATGTCGGTGTCACTAGGTAATAAAATAATCGCATTGGAAACGATGACGTATAAGTGGGCGAAGGAAGTTGGGGTGTTATGCCGTGCTTTAATAATGCATGGCTGTTGTTAGGAACCGGTGGTGGGTGGAAGGGTTATCAAGGAAAAGTTAGCTACTGGGACGTTTTAAATTCACCCGAGGGGGGCCCCGGGCCGGTTATAATCGTAAAATGAAAACAAATTGCCGTTTGCCCGCGAGAGCACGTACCCTCGAGTAGTTTCATGTTTATTTTATACGTGCTCTGGAAATTTTCTCCAGTTGGCTGTAGGCGCTCTGGAGATTATGGTTCCGCCGAAACCTCCCCTCCTCCCCTCACCATAAACTCCCTCCTCGCGAGTATAAATTGCTTTAGTTTACTTTAATAGGCTTTATTCATGTAATTAGATCCGAGGCAAGGCGGAGTCTTTGTCGCTAATCTTGTAAAAGATTTTAAGTTGATACCCTGGAGGAACGGAGATAAGTGGATTACTCCCTCTCCTCTCCCACCTGGGGAAGAGAAGGCGAGTTCCGTGCCGCCTTGGAGTCTTCAAAAGGTTCGTGTCTTTACCTGTCTACGGGGTCCGTAACTTGATCATACACCTGTCTGATCTCGTATCATCGCCATACAAGAAACCAACTTATCCTATACGCTTCGCTTACTTATGCACGAACTTGCAATATTGTATAAAGCATAAGGTTAATTTATTTTTTATATAATAAGCAGTTTCCGAAATTCGTTGAGGTACTTTGAGCCCAATCCAAACCTAATAGGCCTTTGAATTTGAATGAAGTATTATGGGAAGTTGCCCGAAAACTGTCCGATCCGCGGTGTGGCGCGGTCTTAACGAAACACGAGTTGCCTAATAAAAAGATCCATTTTCATATATTTTACTTCTGGTGGTTATATCCTATATGAAATTACTTTGCCTTAAAATACAGATAAAAATATTTTCGCATTCAATAGCGAACTTTATTGCTATATTGAAAGTGTACATTGACTGCTTTACAAGCAGTGGCCATCTCCTTAACGCTTATGAAAGTTAAGGTCAAATGGGTAATGGTTAACTACTTGGTATTTGGTTGAACCCATGAAGGTTTCACATTGCAGTATATCCATTAGATATCAAGAACGCGATAATGGGGGGGCCCTCTTCGGGTGTAGAATCGATAATACGTTTTTCATGCTCTGGATAATGTTTTTAGTGTACGTCCATGGAATATTTTGGGATTTAATAGAAATAATAATACTTCTATTAATTATATTTAGTTCAACCATCGTATTTCCAGATAGCGTTCCTATAGTTTAAAAATAATCAGATTTTTAGTAAAAAATACTGCTAGGTAACATCGATATCAACTGGAACTAAATATAAAAATAAATATAAGTTGTTTTTACTGTAATTTGCATCAGTCCAGTTCTCCTTTTATTCCTCATTTTACAATGTTTCAAAAACTGTGGAGCTCTGGACAGTAAAAGAATTCTTTGTTTTAATAACGAGGGACACAAATAAAATTGTGTCTCTTCAACAGCAGTAAAAATAAAATACCAGGCAAATTTCGGTATTTTAGGATTGGGAAAAAAAAAGTAAATTCCTTCTAGATTCCTAATGCGCCTTTAGTTTTAGGACTGACTTAGAGGATTAAGTATGGTAAAGGATGGCTGTTCGTCATCAGGTTGGAGTCCGGATCTGACGAATAATCAGTTTCATCAACCAAGGTTTAAGTAGGGAAGTCTTTATAGGCAAATCCAGGCTATTTGTAATTATAATATTATAAGCTGATAGTAATAATATATATAATAACAATATTATTATCGGCTGACCTTTGAGTGTTATCATGGCCAAATCACCTCCTTGCAGAAACGTATAACAAGAAACAATATTTTCTTTAGTTCTAAAATTATGGGTTATATTACTATATGTTTTTAATATTAATAAGACGTGATGAGTTATTTCTATGAGAAACGAGGCATTTATTAACGAAACGGTGCGAATTTCAAGAATGCCTCAATTAAGGATATTGCATTCATGCATGTAGAAAATAAATGTGTTTAATTATTACTTCAGAAAAATGTTCTAAGAAACTTATTTTCATTCTACTTACCGAGAATAATAAAAGATAATTGCATTTATATGTGTACCGTAACATAGGGATATAGGGAAGAAACAAAAGTGATGGGTGGGACCCCTAATGAAAGATTCTATGTATAAATTATCATAATTAGAACATTAAATTCCACCCTCGCCTATAAGCCTGCACTGGGCCTAAAGATCCACAAATAAATAGAAATCCTGAGACAGCTAAGAGAAGGAAATTATTATAATATTCGTCAGATATTCAAATGAGAGGAAGGGAATCAAAGTGAAAACTAGGATTGTGTAGCCGACAGAGCGAGTTAGAAATTCAGAGGGAGTAAGGCTTTCTGAGTTGTATGTTCTCCGGCCGTGGGGGGAAGAACATTTCCCCTGGGTAAGGGATTTTCCAGGGCTTCCCTGAGATTTTAGCATAGAAATTACAAATGGCGGCCGACTTATATGTGTACCCTGGGGGTGGTTTTAAGTCCGAGAATGGGCTTGAGCCCCTTGCTACGTGCCCTGGAACACAAGAATGCCACCGAGGCAGGCTAAATCCTGGAGGGTGGAATTAAGAAGGAGGGTGGAAGGGGTGGCTCTAAGGAAAACGAATTAAATGGAAGTTCTCCCCTCATTGCACCCCTAGCAACATGGAGTCATTGAATGCTCACCCCCTCCTCCGGCGTTCTTCTCTTCCACTATCCCCAGCCTTCGGCCATTTCTCATAGGGGTAGTAAAAATTAAACAGTTTTTAAAGAAATTCCGTCTATAATTATAATTATATACTACAATTTTACTACCAAATAACAATATTTTACACTAAAGAAAAAAAATTAAAATTCTCTACCAAGAAAATTCTCTTCATCGGTGGAAAGCGTCAAAATGACTGTAGATATATGTAAACCCTAGAACTGATGAATCAATAAGTTTTGGTAAGCTGCAGTTATTGCTAATTTAATTTTCATTTTTTTTTTCAAAAGATTTGCTTATTGTTTCTTTAATGTGTGGTATCATTCCACTCAAGACAAAACAAGATATAAATAATGCCATAGAAAAACTTACAACCTCAATTTCAAGCAGTATAACCGATAACACCTCACCCAATAAAATCAATAACTCACAACATACTAACCTGCCACAGCACATTCGTATCTTATTAAGAGAAAAACGCAGAGCAAGATCGAAGTGGCATAGGACAAGATACCCATCAGATAAATCGTACTACAATAAACTTACCAATAGACTAAAATCAGAACTAAAAAACTTCAAAATTCAAAATTTAAATAACTTCACCGAAAACCTCAGTACTAATGACAAATCCTTGTGGAATACCACTAAAAAGCTCCTAAAATTCAAGGACTGTAATCATCCACTCCTCACTGAATCCCAAACCTGGACAAGATCCGACGAAGAAAAATCCCAACTATTCGGCGAGCACCTGTTCAAAACTTTTAATCCACATCCTGATATCCTAAATCCTACTCACCTTGAATGTATTGAAGCAGAATTGGACACTCCACTCCAATTGACCCTCCCACCTAAAGCATTTCATCCATCAGAAGTATCCAACATCATCAAAAAATTACCTTCCTGCAAAGCTCCTGGACACGATCTCATTACCTCCCGAATCCTAAAGCTTCTCCCCAGAAAAGCTATATTATTCCTTACCTACATATATAACGCTGTACTCCGAACCACATATTTCCCTGATCCATGGAAACTAGCTGTTGTTAAAATGATTCCCAAACCCAAGAAGCCACCAGAATGCCCATCCTCTTACCGTCCTATTTCTCTATTACCCATCATGGGTAAAATCCTTGAAAAACTCATTCTCAAGCGTCTTTACCCCATCTTAGACTCAAACCACATAATCCCAGATCACCAGTTTGGATTCCGAACATCCCACTCCTCGATCCAGCAATGCCATCGTGTAGTTGACGTTGTCTCGTCTGCATTGGAGCGCGGAATGTACTGTACTGGAGTCTTTCTCGATGTAGAACAAGCATTTGATCGAGTTTGGCACCCGGGATTGCTGTACAAAATCCGTAAATTCCTTCCTCCTACCTACTTTCTCATTATCCGTTCCTACCTCTCAGACAGACTATTCAAAGTAAATCATAATAATACCTTTTCATCCATCTTTTCTCAGTCTGCTGGTGTTCCCCAAGGTAGCATCTTAGGTCCCATCCTATACACAGTTTATACAGCTGACATTCCAACCCATCCCAACACTGTTATCACCACATACGCCGATGACACAGCTGTGCTAGCAGTTAATAATGACCCAGACCTTGCATCCCAAACTCTCCAATCTCACATCACAACCCTTGAAGAATGGTGTCAGAAATGGAGAATCAAAATCAACCCCGAAAAATCTCATCAAATCACTTTTACCCTTCGTCGTAAACCTATGACCTCTTGCCCAACAGTATCCTTCAATAACAGTCCACTTATCCCTGTCGACCAGATACGTTACCTGGGACTTCACCTGGACAAACGCCTTACTTGGAATCCCCACACAAGACTGAAACGACAAGAAACAGCTCGTCGCTTCCGACTACTTCAACACTTACTTGACAAACGTTCAAAACTCCCAATCTATTACAAAAGGCTAATTTATATGACAGTAATAAGACCGATATGGACTTACGGAATCGAGCTTTGGGGCTCTACTAAACCATCAAATTCCTCTCGAATCCAATCCTTGCAATCCAAAATCCTTCGAAAAATCCTTAATGCTCCTTACTTCGTCACAAACAAACTCATCCATAAAGACCTTAATATTCCATATATCGCCGATTTGGCCCGATCAAGATACCAGTCCTTTCATAATAAACTCCCGGCCAACCTGAATCCTCTTGTTTCCAGTCTCGCTTCCTCCTCTATTCCAGACAATCCACTTAGGCGTCTGAAAAGAAGATGGCCTAGGGATCTTCTAAGCTAAGTGCACTAGTTGAGTGCTACCAATGGGTAGCTTCTCATCATGCTATTTCATGACATGTTATTTTCTTATTGTTCGCTTATTTACTAGATGTATTTTGTAAATACAGTTGTAAATTTCAATAAATAAAAAAAAAAAAAAAAAAAAAAAAAGATGTGTGGTATATTTATAATTCATTTTAATTTTTTGTAATAACGATTTTTCAATGTCGATTTTCTTTCTGATTTTGATTTATCCTAATGTTTAATCAATTTCTTTATTGTTTTCGAGTTTCTAATATTGTTTTTAGATTTGCAAACTTTAATATATTTTTACTTATTTTGTGATAAGCTATATTCTATATCAAACATTTTGTTATTGCTATTACAAATGTATTGTAGGTTTTCACTTCAAACTCTTCCTATTCTTTCAAGGAGAAAATTCATCGCGGCCCGATATGACAGTATTTATTTTCGATTTATCGAAATATTATTGCGATATATTTGAGAAAAAAAATAGATACAGAGAGGAGAAACGCGTGATTGTGTCGATACTTATTTTTGATATTTGCAAGTTTAGATTCTCCATGTGTTCCTAAACGTGTAAACTAATATTCCTAAGGTAGCGAAGCTCAAATCGATGTTTCGAAGACTTGAACTTCAATAAAAAAAAAAAAAACATTTACTATACAATTTTAAGCATTGCATTGTAATGCGTATTTTTTCAATTAAAGTCTGGTTATTTTGAAACATCACTTATCAAAATCCGTCTTTCCTGAAAGCGAGGAAAACTAACTATACAACTTTAGTATATTTTTTTTATTGGGAGCTTCCTCACGTTTTTTACGCATGCGGAAGAATGGCACCCAGCAGTACCTCTTCCATGTAGCCATTATTTAATATTAAAAAAAAAAAGCTTTGAGATACGCCAAGAAATTATTAGGTACAAAACATACTATTTTCAAAACTATAAATTGATCTTGGCTCTTTTGATGAATAAGGAAACGTTTTATAAAATGATATTCATATATTTCGTATATTAATTTGAAAAAATAATTTCGCTGCTAAAATACTTTGCTTTGGGCTGTTAAGTACCACGGCTGGTCTCCTTTCCTAGGAGAATCCTCCGGGTGTAATTTTCACTCGAGGGTAGAAGGAGCGCGGCGCACTACTTCCTGCCTAAGGACTAGAACGGAGGAGACACCAATTAAAACTAAGAAGCCTAATTACTGCCGCAATTAGAGGCAGCCTCCAGCGGGTCTAATAAGAAAAGCTCCAGGAGTGAGGGGGGGGGGGAGGAGGAGGACTGGAAACAATTACTGGAAAGAGTCGGAGCATTAGCGGCATCTGGAGCCCTGATTGCCAATTACTGTAATATTTCTATCTCTCTCTCTGCTCAGCCTCAGCCTGGTAATTACACAAGTTTCTCCACCTCTGACGTGTTCGCCATCTCCCGCCTCGGTGATAAGTTTTAAATGATAATTAGAGAAGTGAGGCCTTCTCCTCCCAACTCCCAAAGAAACATTGCGGCTCTGATCCGTTTCCAGGATGGTCCTTCCCCCCTCTCTCTCACTCTCTACCTGCCAGTCAAGCACACAAGGCTACATAATGTATGGGGAAGGTGTTACATGGAAGAACAATATGGTAGAGAGCTATCTCCAAAATATTGTTTTCTTATTTTATTACACATTGTAAAACTTATATGGTTTTTTTTTTTTTTTTTTTTTTTTTTTTAAGGAGTCAACCACTAGGGTCATCGCAGCCCTTTATTCCAAATTGCGGTTTCTTATGATATAATTCTGTTAATTTTAGAAAGTCGTACAGTTTTTCTGTTGCGTTGTCTTGCAGTATACTGCATAAGTCATTTGGTATGTCTAAGAGTGCTCTGTATTCTTCGTAGGCCCTGCATTCCGTCAAAATATGCTTCACTGTCAACGGACACCCACAAGCCTCACAGTCGGTAGAGTCTTCGCGTTATATGCGTTTAAAGAATTTATTTAAGTAAAATTATAACATAAAGATGTCGAACAATCATAACTCAAATTAGTAAGAAACAAAACAGTAAACTACCAGTGGCAGAACAGTGACTCTTAAGAAATTGTTCAACGAATGATTAAGACACTAGTCGATCGCTTGTTCTTTTAGCTCTGCTATGGACCAATCCAGAAAGGCCTAGAACAATCCAAACTAGTGATCACGTACTAATATATGACTGTAACCGTTCCTGGCAATTCTAGAACTTGTGCAATATAACAGAAATAAACATTTGTTTTGGTTTTACCCCGCCATTTAAACAATATCTTTATGCTCAAATAAAAAAAAACAAAAAAAACACATATAGAAACGTGATATATTACAAAATTGTTTCGATAGTTTATTTTTAGATTGTCTTTGTGCCTTCTTCAGATAACCATTGGCTTTGTCGTATTGATATATTTTTTAGAATGTTTACTTCTTATATAACTGGAACAGAGTTACGATTGTTCACCTCCTTTGACATTTCATTTATAGTTTTTCTAATTATAGTTTTAATTTCAGTAATGATGTGTGTGTTTAAAGGTATTTCTATACCTAAGAAAAGATAGTAATGCGTTGATTTACAGTAGTCTTTTGGAATGTGGCTCTATATGATTTCTTCTCTTCTTGGACTTGTGGCCCTTTTCATTTTTATTTCTGAGAGTTTGGATGCTTTGGTTTTTTATCATATCGCACCTTAGATGCAAATAACCTATGCCAGAAATTTACAGTGTTTCATTTAACCCTCTAAATACACCGTGAGGCAGTTTTTTAAGTTAAGATGAGCAAATGTATCAGTTTCAGAAACCACAATTAGTTTTAGACGTAGTGGATCTCCTTCAATTTATTTTAAGGATTCCTTGATCCATAACCCTGATTAATCCAAGTCTGTCACTTAGTTTTTTTTTTTTTTTTACCTATAGTCATATTGTAATAGAACTTTTCACGAAGTTAACGTATGTGTTCTAGGCATTAGGAACATATGGCATCTTGATCATTAATTGCAACATACTCACACTTAGCTTATACATATACATTACTCAGGTTTTGATCATGTAACATCATTCAAAGTCGTCTAGCTTTCACCATACATACTGTAAGCGAAATCTTGGCAATTGTTAATGATGTTATATGGCCTCCTGAGAGCTTATGGTCTCCCCAGAGCCGACGACGTGTTAAGATCAATACCAGAGGAGGGTGCGAAGACAGAGCGAGAAGACAGAAGAGCTGGCCATTGAGGAAGGAATGCCGAGGAGGGGAGTATTGTCTGGCTGATAAATCGTTCGGTGCGCCTTCGGTTTTACGGTCCATCCCCTCCTTGCTATGGCCCTGGGGCAAAAACCCCCCTTCCCTCCCCCTCTTCTTACCATCCCTTCAGCGCTCTTCATCTGCAGCTCCATCGTTAAGTCCAAGGCTCTGTCCTAGTCTATTCGGCAATTAAAGGCAACTGCTGGTGTTAAAACGGGTCGTTTTTGTCGAGGGAGTTAAACGTGTCCCTTCTTGAAACCCTCTGCCATAAATTCAGCCATCTAAGGGGAACAATAGCCATTATCTTACTTGATAACATATCTTTTTTATGTGTCTATTAATTAATGATTAAACCATGATAAAATAAAATTACAATAATTGTAAATATAAAGTTGGCACTCTGAACCCTAAAACATTTCAGTAACGAGAAAACATACTAAACATGGAATAGCACGCACCTATACTGCGATAATAGTATTCTTAAATTGTAAATAACTATATCTTGTATTGAAGAGAATGAGGTAGCTCAGTGAGTAAGCCAGTCATTTTTTTATGCTCAGGTTGGAGTTCGGCCATGGCAGGACTTATTTTGTCTGTTGCCATCAGCCCTGAATCGATTCTCTAGCATATCCAGCCACTCTAACGTTGGCTGTCTACCACTTCAAACCATGTGACGGATAGATAGTAACCTAAACATTCTACGAAAAGCAACTTAATAAAACCTTAACTGAAACACGAAATCGAGCTATAATGATATCTGACCACTCCTATGCACTTTTGTGGAACAATTTGCATATCAAAAACGGCTGACGTAGAACTAGCGGGTGTTCTGGCTTTTACTTTAACTTAAAAGATATAATGACATTCAGAAAAAACCTAAAAGATGTTCTAAAAGCTTATCTTAACTAACTTAAAAGCGTCAGTAGATTCCCCCGAAAATTTGGGGGATATTACCACTTTAACATGATTGAAATAATAACTAATAATTTACTAATTTGCGGGAATATCTTGCAGTTGATCAAGAAACAGAGTTTTCTGGCTGAAAACACCACCGGAATTTTCAGTAGTATGTATAGGTTTTTATTGGGTTTTATGGATTTACAATGTCGTAAACGATGATATATATGTATAGCAATGTAGCTCCCCGTTGATAATCTCCTTGTCACATATGGCGGATGAGCCCGCTTCATGCACTCGTTAGCACATTATTCAGGCTTGAAAATAGGGCGAAATAAAACACCCCCATGCGTGCTGTTACTGCCGGACAAAAAGGGACAAAACTGCAAATTGACGATTTTAATAGTCGTCGAGTTGATAAAACGCGTCGTTGAACCGAGGCCCTTTTCCCATACATCACACCCCCATTAAAAGTATTGTAAATTCGTTGGCCGTTGTGCGGAAAACTTTCCCTAAAATCCTGTTAAAATGCTTCCATCGCATTTTATCCAGGACACTATTTTATCTCCCTGCAATACTCCCCCCCCACCACTCTATCCGGATTTAAAACGGAATTGTAAATTTGGGGGCTTTGGGAGAGTCTCGATAGCCCATTATACAATCATTCCCTCGGCGGGCTAAATGTAAATAAACAAAAACCTAAATCCCTGGAAAGTGTAATGAATAAATTATACAGTTTTATTGTTTCAGGGTTGGGCGGGTAGAGGTCGCCCAGATTAGGGAAACCGTTTAACCCCGGGGCCCTTCGTTAAAAACAGATTTTCTACATTTTTGACCCCTCCCCCCCCCCCCCCCACCGACCATTTCGTTAGATTTATAGCAGGGCCTTAATTCCTCGTTTAGGAGGGAAATTATTTTTTGATCTTACCTTATGGGCGAGTGGTAATTAAACCTTATGAAAAATGGCTTCCAGTCTGGGGCCGGGTATTACTAGCATAATCTACTTACTCAGCCCTTTTCCCCTTTGTTTTAAAACTGTCGCTTCCTCTTGAGTATTATCTAACGAGAGGGTAGTAGAGTTGGTGGGGGGGAGGGGTGTAGGGGGTCGCCTCTTCCAAATTTCATTAGCCTTAAAGTGGTTTAGCCCATTTGTAATCGTTAAACTCCCCGGGAGAGGAGCATGTAATTTCTTAATTTGATGCAGGTAGGTACCGTTTGAGAGAGAGAGGGGCTTTTTAAGGGAGGATGTTCGGATCCTCTTTTATCCATTTTAATATTTATGGATCTTTATCCTGATACACAGCCATTAGCTTTTGTTAACTCATGTAATGTATTGAGTAATTTTGCTTCCTAGTCTACTTTACACAGTAATTATGTGAGACTCTACGAGCAAGAAAATATATATTTAGTGATTGAATTTAACAACCTTTACGAAATAGAAGAACTAAATATGTCACCACGCTAAAGTAACTATGTGCAACTAAGAACCTATGCATAATCGTTACTTTAGCATGGTAATGACGATATGATAATTTTAAATAATATTTTTTTATCATTACCAGTTAGGTAAAACGCCAATAACAGATCACATTTTTTTTTAAGATTTATTATATCTTATTTATAGTCACGCTTAAGTTTTAAAATCGTTATAATTTACAGAAATCTATTTAAAAAGCTTAATTTTTATTATTCATGTGTGCAGATGTAATTATGTTTGAGTGTAATTATGGTTGCTAAATAAAACTATCATTCAGACTAATATGGGAAAGAAAAAACAAAAGTAAAAATTTTACAACCCAGTGTTTTTTTATTCACAACAGCTAAAAAAGGGTCTTACTTTTAGAGAGTGGTACCTACTCAATAAATACGATATAAATCTAAAAAAAAAAAAGCCATTGATTCGAAAAGGTACATAATAATGATAATAATGTTACTTCAAGGGTACTTTAGTTGGAAAATAAATAAATTATAAATTATAGAATCAACTAGCAGACCCGGCCACGCGTTGCTGTGGCTCAGTAGTTATATCCTAATATTTTTAAACAAATACAATAATACCAATATTCATTGATAAAGATGAAAACCTTTCAGCTAATCAAAATCCAACGTGATTGAGAATAGAGCATTACACCATTTAAAAGTATTTGGTAAAGAATATAGGAAAGTTAAAGTTTTTATTTTTTACATCTCATATTTCAATGTAGTTTGATTAAGAAGGAGCTGATTGTGTTTACGACTCACAGAGCTTCTAACACTATCGCCCTTTTTTTATGGATCGGTATAAACTAACTCGAAATGGCTATATTTTTCCACTAATTTTAAAAAGGATGACTGAAGTAAGTTTTGATAACCTCAGCCATTGATCTATTGATTATTGGCCTAACACTACTTCAACTTGGTATTGTTAGTTTAACAACAGGTTTAATTTTGCTCAGGGTCATGCCAATCTTGGTTAACGCGTCATATATGTCCTTTTGATAGGCGTTTTTCTCAATTTCTTTGAGTCCTCGATTTCCCGACCCTTCGGCTAATAAGTGTTCGGTAGGAGGGTGGTGTGTTGAAGTTTTTAATTTAGCAATATATTTGAGTGATAGTAAATCTCTTCTTAAACGGGTTTTTACATAATACAATTAAGAATTTTTATTTATTCAAGTACTAATTTGTTCAAAATGTTTTGGGTTAACCTGTTTTGTTTTTTTTTAAACACAAACCAAAGATTTGATGGTTTCCACACACGTGAGCAGGCGATACCCATTTCCCACGTGAGTTATGCCATTTCCCAAGGGAAAAACACGGATTTTCAAAGTCCAAGTGGACATTGTTTGCCCTTGAGATTTGTTTATGGTCATGGCAAAAGCCAAACGAATAGGATATTGAAGCCTTTTAAATTTTATTGAAAATTCTGTCGGTTCCAGGGGAATAGGTGGCAACAGGGCGATATCTCCTGTAAACCTTCCAGGCAACATTTTTCCTTCAATAACATTTCCTGTGATACTTTTAATGACCAAACGTGTACCGTTGCATAATTGAGGTGGATTTAAGTTACGAAGAAGAATGATCAGTGAGACAATCTTCAACTGGAGAATGTTTGGGTGTATATACAGGGAATCAAAAAATTCAAATGGGAAATTTACGGCATCGTTTACATCTAGAACATTGTCAAATGATTTTGGAAGTTTATTTCATCGAAATCAACATTTTTTGCTGCCAAAATAGCACGACTACCCAGCCAATTATAGTCCAAATAATTGTTCAAAATATCAGGAAAGACATTTTATATTTCGTAGACAGTTCATTTTTCGTCTCTACAACGGTTCAGAAATTTTCTGGTAATTTGATAAATTTTGAATTTCGATGCAGCTCTATTTCACCGTTTCCAATATAGAGCAATTGTTTAAAAAATATATCTGCCGATGGATTATTTTTCAGTAGTACTCTCATATTTATGGCGGATAAATCTGAAACTTGAGGTTACCCAAATAACAATTATTCCTGTTCAGTAGAGGTGTAATAATCATTAAATGTAAAATTTGAAAAATGCCGCGATTTGTAATCCTTTCTTAATCAACAATCATTTAAAGAATTGTAAAAAATTGTATTCTGGTGAAATTAACAACGAAATATCATTTCCAATAATAGCCAACTTTAAATTAAAGAAAGGATTAAAATCTTTGCTAACATTTCTTAAATTTTACATTTAAAGATAATTACAACTTAGGAAGTAACAGCCTCTATTCGATTGGGATTAAATTTTCTCAACTTTAAATTATTGTTGATAAAGGAGGAATTACAAATATTCACTGACATTTTTTAAATTTTCCATTTTAGATCTCGGGATAAAAAGGTTTGGTAAAATAAAAAAACACTGTATTTAAATAATAATAACAAAACGAATAATGAAAATAAAGAAACTTCTGTTAAATAAATCAATTGAAAATATAATATTAAAGTCTTAATTATGCAGTTCTTTAGCAAATCACAAAGTATCCCACAACACCTAATCAAAACACACCCTTTTTGAGAGGGAGTTTTTACGACTGGTTACCCGCAGTGTAGCCAGCTTACTAATTTTCACTAATTTTTGGCAACACTGACTCCCCAAGTGAGGTTTCTATTAGGTTACACCTATGACAGTAGGTGCTGTTACAACATTTATAGAGTATTATTTGAAATAATAACCTAATTTAAATTATTATAATGTATTTACTTTACTAAAAGTTGATATCAGGGTGAGCCACAGCAAAGTGTTTCAGTGCTTAGTTAGTAATTTAATTTAAATATAAATAAAAAAGGAAAAGGAAGAAAAAGTACCTACACATTTGAGAATTTATTGTAACCTTTTCTTGATTTATTTATTCTTTAATGAAAATTAACAATAAATACAAATTTGTATTACTATTTGTCTGTGGAAAATAATAATATAGGAAAAATAACTGCACTCACATAACGCAATACAAAATTATAATAATGATAACCTGTATTGCAAACTTATAAACAAAAACATTATGAAATCGACATATGACGCCATGTTAATAAATCGAAACACGACCTACTGCATTTGCAATAATTCGCTATATAAGAATTATTTTGATCACTAATCAAGTTAAAAACCATCCGGTCCGTTAAGTTGGCCAAAACTATATACATTGATCCAAATTTCATTAAAATCGGTTGAGTAGTTTCTGAGAAATAGAGAGACAAACATTGGGACACGAGATTTTTATATACATAAGGATGATAAGTCCTACAAAATTAATGTCACTTAACACGAAACGAAAATTTACTTCGAATTATTGGAATTCCTACAAGTATGATTTCTGAAATGGGAGAAATAAAAATTAGAAAATTATGACATAGGACAGGTTCGTGTATGAAACGAGAACGAGAACGAGAATACAAATCTGAGAGTGGTACCGAGTGCATTCAGTTTTGATAAGTGAAAAATCAATCATCAACATCGTCGTATGTGCTATTCTCCCTCCACCCTACATAAACCAAAGAACATGTTTGTTTGATGTGTAAAATAATAAAGTTTAGTTTATTATTTAGATAGTTCGTACATCGTTCTTGAAAAATAGTAGCTTTCAGACCTTCTTCTTATTATTATTTTTATAGTTATAAGGGAAAAACTGGCCAATCTCTCAAATGATCTTAAGGAAACTTCAGCGGCGAACGTAAGTTCCAGGGAAAATAGAGAAACGTCGACGATTTACTGATTAAAAATATTATCTCACAAACACAAAGTAAACATAATTAAGAACAGCACCTGTATTCAATTTTTACTTTAGCTTACCTATATATGAATATGTAGTGAGGGAAAGTATTGCGATCGTGAAAAATTTCGACTTCCGGTTTTCAACGGAAATACACGTTTTGGGGTCCCCTGAGTCCTAATAATCAAGTCCCGCGAAATGGTCTCTGTGTGTGTGAACAGAGTAGCTCAAAAACTATAAACCGCTCGAACTTGAAATTGGGTATTTGGTATATGTATATTCCAGCGATGTGATAGCAAAAATTTCATCGAAATTTGTCAAACGGGGGGGGGGGGCACTTTTTTTCCAATTTTTACCTTTCTCTCAACTATCTCAAAAAGGGCTGTACCGATTTTGATCAAACTCGTCATGTTTAATGAGAATCAAGTGTTCTAAATTATCAAGTATTCTTTAATATAAGGTAAGTTTTATCATCATTAAAATGTTCTGAGGGGACTTAAATGGAGAAGGAAACTTTTCTGTTTTTTTATAAAGTACCTTTGTTTTCGTTTTTATGGAGAAATTAACTGTCTCTCGTTACGCCTAAAAATAAGAAAAAGGCTAAATATGATAAAATCGAGCAAACATATACAGGCGAAAAAAAGAAAAATATATTCACGTTGAGCCCACGCATGTGCCTGATGCATGACTGAAGATTGTTCATAATTAAAGATGTTCTGTGGGGTCACCCGTGGTATAGTGGTTAGCATGGCAACCTACACCATTAAAGGTCGCAGGTTCGCGCCCAGCGGTAGCCCTAGGATTTTTTAATGGGAGTAAAAAATCCTTAGCCATGCCGGATAGCACGTAAAATGGAGGTCCCGAGCCTGTACGATGTCGGGTACTCGTTAAAGATTCCTATCCTGATTATACCTGGATAGGTGAAATTTAGGACTCCCACTGTAGCATCGTCCGATTAGCCTTAGTGGCATAGATAACAAAGGTGTTATGTTCATTTAATGGAAACTATGTTTCCATGTTAACTAAATTAAGTTTTCAACAACTACATAGAGAATTATAAAATCAGACGACTTGGAGTATTTTGCTTGCATTGCCGAATTATCAAAAGTAAAAACTTTTATTTAATAATAAAAAAAATTATTGTACTTTGAGGAGCAAATATAAACAAAAATAAGTAAATGAATGTGGAAATCTGTGTGACTTTGTGAAATGGCATTTAACAAACCACGTCAATTTCTAATTAATGTAAGTTGGTAAGTGAAGGTTGTATGTTGCGCGCATCGCACCAGACTTTTTGGGGTTTTTTTTTGTGGTGATGATAACTTTTTTTACTCCATCATCTATCATGATCTTTAACGAAGAATGCCACAGTGTTAACAACGTTATCATCGCCTTTGAAAAGCCCCCGCGACATCAATGCCAACTTTATGAACGAACCTAGGCGTGAAAAGGCAGCGGAAAATTCGATTTTCCCGTATTAATATGTAATTAAGGTTAGCGGTGGGTGAATGGAGTGTTGTTGATTGACTGAGGGGAAAGGCGTGGCTTGACAAATTACCGAGGCCCAATCAAGGAGCTCGCCTGATGAATGTTCTTATACCATTTGTCTTGTGCACGTCATTAGTAAGGAAAACTCCAGGCTCCGGGCTTCCTCGAGGGAATGGCTTTGTTCGGGGGAGAAATATGGAGCCTTCTGGTTGGGGGGGGGGGGCTGAAGGGGGGAGCAGCAGTGCCTTTCATTATAATATATACAACAGCCCCTCCCCCCAAACCCCCCTACTACTCGCTCTTTCGCACTCCGACTCTTGCAAATGCAATTTTGAAAAGCTCCTCTATAAAGGAGGAAGTTTGCTCAAGAGACTGACGCTTCCACCCCTTCCTTATTATTATTCCAGGCAGGCAGCCTCTCGAGCCGCTGGAACAAAAGGAGGATCCAGACCCTTTCAGCTCCCTGGAATCTCATCTCTGGAATTCTGCGACATCTTAAAAACCCTCCCTTCCTAATAACGACATATCTCTCTCCTCAGAACGCGCATACTCACGTGCTACCTCCCTCTTCTTGTAATCGCCTTGTTCAAAGAGGAAGGGAATATTTGGGAAATTGCCACGTCATACATTGAAAGAACTCATATGAATATAAAATTTAAATTTAAATTTTTGGATTCAAAATATTTTTTAAATTGTGATTGAAGCACTTCTTGAAATTTATATACATTTAAGTTCGTTTTCGGAACATTGGTGTGAAGAAGTGTATGTAGAATTTGCGTATAGTGATTGCCATGTTTGAGTCAACCATGGCTTGTTGAAAAAAAGTTTGTTTTTTGTTAAACAAATTTTGGTGACCCACAGAAGTGTTACAGTAATAATATCAATAAGTTTTTTGTTTTGTTTTTTAATTTATTTCTATATATTCTATAAATTAGCGCCGTTAAATTATTAAATGTTCATGAAGTTTTATATTAAACCATTTTCCAGGTCCTGCTATATTGGAATAGGTAACTATTTTGTGGAAAAGCGAGTTGCAAATACTTGTAATATATATTTATAAATATTTATATTTAGTGTACTAATTTTTGTTTTCAATTCCTTTACTATAAATATTCAAAAATAATTTAACATATAATAGTATTCCACCTTAGCTTAATTGTTATAATATTTTAGCACTAGGCATGAGGCGTCTTTTTGAATAAAAGAATGGGTTTTTTTTCTCTCTGGGCCAATAAGATCGCTTTTGAACCTGTATTGTCTAAATCAAGCTCTTCTAATTCTCTCTTCAGCTCCACTACTTTAAGTTCTCCGATTCGTTTACCAGGCATTTTTTTTTCTTCTTTAAAACTCCACACCTGGTACCAGTTGTAACACTTCTGTTGTATATAATGGTTGATAAATATTTATCGGAAAAAAATGTACAATTATCAGCGCGAAACGAATTAAAACAACGCAATTATTCGAGCAGGTTAAAAAAATTATAACTTTATAGCACACAAATCATATGGCTTGAGCTCCACAGTCAAGACACAGACTAAGAATTAAACTAATTGGCCCAGTCACTAGCTCCTTATCTGTAGTCGTAAAAGGGTCTTCTGGAAGGTTCGAGACCCCCTTGGAATCAACCAGGCCTTGAACTGAACAATCTAGTCCCAAACACGTGCTCTGACGGTCCGCTCCAATCGCCGGTTGTTCCAACAAAAGGTTTGGGATTTTAAACCATTTGTTTTTTTCTTATTAAACAATTTAACGTTACATTACATTTTGTTTCGTTTCGAGACAATGGTAATATGGCTGATTGAACACATCCACACTTTATTTACAAAAAAATATAAATATCAGAAAAAAAAATAAAACAATCAACTCCATAAAATATAACAGTATAATAAGATCTTAAGGAAATTCAAATGCTATTCATAATCAGACTGGAGAACCCCGAGACAGACTTTTCTCACCACGGAGGAGTGAAAAGCAAGACTACCCCGCTCTTCTCTCTCAGCCGCATCACTTACAAATAAAATAATAAAATTTCTATTACTTCGAAGTCTCATTGTCTTACGATTCAAAATACCTGTGGATTATACCTGGGGTATTCAATCTTTGAAACCTACAATATTTTTTATTTTTTTTATTTTGTGGTGTCTGACACATTGGTTAGCATTATAGTTTCTTAATTACACATGACTTTACATATTATTACCTTTAATATAACACTCAATTTTTATTAATTAATTATTATAATTAATGAAATATGTATACAATTTTATTAAACAGGTACATGTGAACTGAAAACTAGTGCTATAGCATGTAGCATATAGCATTAGATTTCCTAGTTGTTAAACATAACATTAATATAGTAGGGTGATTCTCATTTAATTTGACCTTTTTTTATACATTGAATTTGGGGTTTTAAAAATTCAGCTTTTTGATTAAAATTTGATGTGAATATCATCAATAAGATTGTTCAAATTTAATCAATCATCAGGGGTTTCAGGATGTGGTGGTGAACTAAGCATCACCAGCTTGGGGACTGTAACATTCGTGACATTTTCAAACTTCACATTGAGATATTTTTTTTTTTTTTTTGATGCCTATGTTCATTTAAATCTTACCATTGTATTGCTACAATAGAAAACTACAAGATAAATATTTAAAAAAAAATTTTGGATATGAAAAAATATCTGAAAAACGAATGTTAAGACCGGGGACACTAAATGGTCAATTCATGTGAGAATCAACCAGTTATCTTATGTTTTGCTTGCTGTAAATATTTTTCTATTTTTTTTTATGTAAAATTTTCTTCAGAAGATTCTTTAATTTATTTGAGTTCGCTTTATTTCAGACAGAGCTTATTTTTCCCTCTTTTTTTAAAAGTTAAATTATTGTTATTTCTCTTTAAGTTATTTAATACACCTTCAGAATGCTAACCTTGTTACGTTGGGCGATCGATTGCTCCAATTTAAAAGAAATTCTAAATTCCCAGGAGGCTGTGATCCTCGGATCGGGCTGAGCTCTTGAATTAAAAGAGCTGGAAGCGGAGTTAAGAAATAAAGGAAGGAGTGGAAGGCGAAGGAGGGAGGAAGAAGGAGAAGTTATTGATCGAGCCGACTGAGCCCTGCACAGAGAAAACGGATAGAAAACTAATCCAGGAGTCAGCGTTTGACGGCGCCCCCCCACATACTCACCCCCCCCCCTACCGCCGTAGCCACCCTCTCCCTAATGAGCAACATCTAAAGAAGCATCGGAGAGAAAAGCTCAGGAAATTGGGCCCGAGCTCGGAGGAAAGCTAAGGAAATGGCTTTCCCCCCTTCGGGACTCCTTATCGTCTTGGTTCAGTTCCTTCTCTCCGAGGCTCGCATCCATTCTTGCAGCTCTCGCTTTCATTTAATCAACCCCAAAAATTAATCTGATAAAATGTATATTACCCAATGCCATGATTGATTTGTGGAGTCTAGAGTTTTATCATAGCTGTATAACCCCAAATTTCCTGTCTAATACAATATATCTCTTAAGGCAAATTAGGTTGCATGGAGGGTCTGAATACAGATGATGAGGCTCTGGTATTGATGAAACAAACAAAAAATTAATGTCCCCTTTTTATCTAATCTGTGCGAAACATTCGCCCTCTAACCAATTTAAATCTTACATGAATAAAATACACACCGTATATTTAGTCCCGCATACGGAGTGTATTTAGTGGGTCATGGGCATAGTTGAGGGTTGAAGTCAAGAATAGAAGATTGTATGTATTGTATTAGATTGTATTTATTTTTGAAACATATGTAGGTATTTATTTACATTTTTACAATTTTTTTGAAGTTAAGATATGGTCATCTGTGATTGATTGTTGATGGGTTTGTTTTGCACAGACCTAGATGTCACTGAAAGAGCGCACCCTGGAAAATGCTAAACACTTAAATACACATATCGGTTTCGCGGAAAGTTTGCAAAAAAACACATTTTATAAAAAATGTTAACCGACTTCGAAACCTAGGAACCAGTAAAAATAAATTCACTGAAAAGTATGAAATGATTACCTTCTGATTTTTATGAATAAACACCAATTTTGAAAATGGTATAAAAAGTGGAAAAATGCAATAAGACGAATAATTTTATTTTGATTTGGACAAATACACACTAATTGTTAATAAAAATTATTAAATTAAAATATTAAATACTATGTTCAATGCAACACGATCTTTTCGAAGGCGGCGCAAAATTTAAAATTTTTAACACTAGACATTATGAAAATCATCTAAATGGGTCTTCTCGTTCCATCTATTGATTTCAATGCCCACTAATGGAATTATATCAGTAACATGTTATTTCTATTTTACATACTTTTCAGTGAATTTATTTTTACTGGTTCCTAGGTTTCGAAGTCGGTTTAATATTTTTTATAAAATGTGTTTTATTTCACACTTTTTAGTTGGAGAAGGTAACAAATGTAGAAAACCGTACGTTGGTTTAAAAAAAAAATTCGAAATCTTTTTACGCTCTACCAGGCCTTTTTATTATACAATAATTATATAAACAGTCACCTTTTCAATTTTATGAATACACACAGAAAAGTGGGAAAGTGGTGCGTCTATTATACAACTTTCAACACACTACGTTTTATGATTATAAATGGATTTTTTTTTAAAGAAGATCAATGTTCCATTGGGAATGGAACACATAAAATGTTTTTCAACAATGACAATATTTTTCCTTTGCTAAATATTGTCGTTACTACTTGTCATTTACCTACATCATCAGTGTTCCGAGATGTGTTGAATTAAATACACATAAATACATAAATCCGGCAATTCCAAGATGAAGTAGATACGTCACTGAACAGTTGAGATTTTGGCCGGTTTTAAACAAGATATCGTTAATGGAGAATCGATGAGGATGGTAATATGACCTATAATAAATTGGAAAGTAATTTTGGAATTATGATTGCTTGAATATCCTTCTGAAAACTATAGCGATATTATATTAACGGCCCCCAGTAGGGACCGTTAATATTGCTTTTTTTAAATCGATCGTTGGAAAAGTAGATTAAACAACATCATTGGATAGAAGTCCCAGCAAAAAAGGGGCAGCCATAAAATTGATCGATAGCAAAAAGACTGCCCCGCTAGGATAGAAGCAACAGAGTTTGGGACTCATTTTATGGTTAATTTATTATTAAGAAGGATATTATTATTCTCGATATTAGCCTACTGATTTAATTCAAAAGTTTGAGTCATTTATGTTCGAATTATATCCTTCGTAATAAAACATTATTCAGAAAATAAATTGCTAAACACTGTTGCTTCAATTCTAATGGCGTAGCATTTATCATCATTTTTATCAATCATTTTCATGACTGCCAAATTTTCGCTGAGGGGACTTTCATGCAATGAGGTTGTTTTCGGGAAGTTATCAAGTTTTACTTGGCATTTTTTATTGATGGATGGAGATCAGCAAAAGCCTCAATAGTTGTAGAAACAAAATTAAAAACCGATAATAGTAATCTGGATAACATAACAGAAGTTTCACCCATGAAGAATCGGCACAAGATCTCCGACAAGATATTTAACAGTGACCGAGTGTATCCGGAAAAAGACCGAGGTATATGAATCCTTTGTTAAGTAAACTAAAAATAAGCTTTTCCAGGAATTATTGTATTCCTTTTTAATGTGCATAGTCAGTAAAAGATAGAAATCAAAATCTAATTTAAATCAATAATAGCTACTAATTTAAAATTTAAACGATCTTTCAGGAAGTTGAAGAAGTCTTAAAATCTGCTTTAAAACGATTACCAATACTCAGCCTTTCTTGGTATTCCAAGAATTTTTTTGTCTTATGATTATGCTGTCCAACCGTCGATTAGATCTAAATTAAGGTTTACTGTTATCGGTGAATAAATATATCTATCTAATGTTTATGCTATTATCACTACAGTGCAAACGACTGCGATATTATATATCATATTTAAATCTATTTTCGAAATATTGGTTAAGGTTATGTATAGGGTTGTTCCAACAAGCACTTAAAACACATCGATAACTAACAGACTGCTCATGTTCTCCCCCCACTCTTTTGATTCTGAATTTGATTGGTTGGTTTTCCCAATTGATGCATCCAGCAGTAAAACAATATTGAGATTTGTTAGTTATCATTTAGTTTTAATAGCTTGTTGGAGCATACCTTATGTTACATATGCCATATGTTTTTCCAATAAGTAAACATTTTGAGCGATAATTAAATAATTAATTTAATGTTTTTTCCTAATAACTTCTTAAATAAATTAAGAACCCAAAAAAGGTTTCAATGGGACCACCTTGGGAAAATACTCTACAAGATGCAAAAGGTTTCGTTCCAATTGGTCCATCCATCTCTGAGTAATCGGTGAACATACATAGGAAAAAAAAAAAACACAAAAAAAAAGTCACATACGTATCGAATAGAGTAATCTCCTCTTTCATTCGAAGTCGGTTAAAAATAAGACTATTGACTTAAATCGCATGTTGTTGCTTGCAACTCGCAAACGACAGCGATAATCGGAAAAATTTAAACAAAACTGTTCGTCTCGACAAACTAAAAAAAATGACCCATTCGAAAAAGTCTGCGACCATTATCACTAGGTATTGCAGTTTTCCACTTCCAACTCGCAAACGAAGGGGTTAATCGAAAAATTGTATATGACTGAAAATTTTCTCCTTGAAATCCTGAAAAGATCGACACCATTTAGAAACCTTCAAATGTTTTTATTGTTTGAGTTTTTAGTTATTTTAGTTTATTTGTATTTCATAACTGCTTATTGGAGAAGTGTTTTAAATCAGCTCATATACCATATAAGGTCTGGTCACACATAACCGCAGCGCAGCACGGGCGTGCATCGGATCTGATTCAAATACGAAGGATAAATAGTAACGAGTCGGGTGACCCGGTGTCGGGCATGTTTGACCGGTTACTTGCTTTTGTTTGTGTCACCAATTGTTACTTTTCGTAAAATGTTTATTAATTTGAATTTTTATTGTTTATTTGGCATTGCGAATTATAGTTTTCTTCTAGAAAAAAATATTGAAACCCACATCAGTGTTACAATATATATTTACATATGAAGAGTCCACGGAAGAAAGGGGGGATGTCATTTGGAGTGCTTTCCGAGAAAATCGAGTTTTTAGGTTTGGATCTTTAATTACTTACGTATCTTTTATCTTTTTCTTCAATTTTTTTATATGTCCTTTTCCTTTTTGTTTTGCGTGTCGAAATAATAAATTTGCCCGAAACAGACATATCACGCTCTAAAAAAAATGTTTTAGTAAAAAAAAACAATTTAAACATAACAGAAAGGGGGATAGTCATGGACGCTCCCCCTTTCTTACCTGGTTTATTGATGAAATGGTGATATTAATACACAATCCACATAACTTCTAACATGACTCACCCATTCTAGGTTTTTCCGCGTGGACATTCCCCCTTTCTTCCGAGTACGTGGTTCTTTCCATCGCTTGTAACCAACCGACTCTCATTTTTTCTGACTATTTCTTTTTACCAACATATTCTACTCATCTAGACGAACAATTATATGTATATAACTAAAATTCGGAAAAAATTGACTCTCCCCCTTTCTTCCGTGGACTCTTCATATGATTATTTATCCCCAACATTTCCCATACCTATGCAATTAAATAATTTATTCACTGTAACACTTACTTAGGCTAAACAATTTTTATTCAAGAAAAACAACAATTATTCAATGCCTCGCAAATTATGAAAACACAAATACTTAAACAGGTTACAAAAATTATCACTTTGTAGCACAGAGGTAACCATATGGCTACTGAACAATATTCTTAACTCTCCAGTCCATCGCTCCTTATACCATCGTTAGAAGAACAGTCTAGAACCTCTTGGGCCGGTGTACATACTCGAGGATCGTAGTAACAAACAAGTGCCATGACAGTTCGTTCCAACTGTTAGTTCCTTCCAACAAATGGTCTGGAACTATTCTTTTCATTTTTTTTTTTTTTTAATCCATGTTTAATGAAATAACAACTTCCACTATTTTTTTTTTTTTTTTTTTTTTTTTTTTTTTTTTTTTATAATTTTTCTATTTATTTTTCATTTTCAACGTTTCGGGGCACCCGCCCCATCTTCAGGAAAAACAACTAGAAACATTTATATATATAATTCACAGTAATTTAAATAATTTTTTTCACAATAATATATCATATCATTAAAATTCTATTTTTTAATAGTTTTTATAATTTAATTATAAATTAACTTAAAATTTCTTTTCATGCTTAATTACATGCTGTCAATTCCATCCTATATGCAATTATATTATACATCACACATATATTTACATATATTCATCATTTTTTAATAATTTAAATTTAAACATTGTTTAATGGTCATCTCCTTGTCACAGACTGATTATTTTTTCTCTATGGGGATCAATTTATTTACCTTTGATTTGATTCTAATCTTCTTCTCCTCATATCTAATATTTTTAACAGTTCAAATTTAATTTACTTATAATGTCTATATAATGTGTACCTAGATTCTTGTTGTCTGTTTTAAAATTTATTGTTTTATCTATATTTTTTGTTATCTGTATTGCTTCTAATATTTTTCTATTTTTAGCTATTTTTTCTTTTTCTATTATTTTTGCTTTATCAAAATTAAAAGTGTGATTATTTTTTATACTGTGTAGGGCCAATGCTGTCTTGTTTATATTTTTGCTATTTTTACAATCATTTTTGTGTTGTAATACTCTTGTTTTTAATTTTTTTGAAGTTTCACCAATGTATATTTTATTGCAATCATTACATTCAATTCTGTATATGACATTTTTTATATCTATTTCTTTTATTTTATCTTTCATATTTGTTAAATATTGATTCATTTTGTTATTATTATACATTCCCATTCTTATATCATAATGATCATAGTTTTTGAAAGTTCTTTTTATTTCTTCTGTCAGACCTTTTATGTACTGCATTTTGAAGAACTTTTTATTTTTATTTAGATCATTTCCCCTTATTTCTCTTTTTTCTTGATTATTTGATTTTTCGGATGTTTTATTATTATTATTAAAAAATTCTGTTATTGTTTTTTGTTTTTTCTTTATAATCTCTTTATTATTTATTCCTTTTTCTTTTATTCTTTTATCTGTCATATATTTTTTGGTGATTTTCTCATTTAGATTATCCTCACTTTTATGATTTTGGTATTTTGGATGAGTTTTTATTCTTTTGTACCACAAGTCATTTATAATTTTTTTAGGATAAAAATTTTCTTTCAAAATTTCGAAAATGTTCGTTTTAATTTCATTTATGTGTACATCGTCTGTTATACTAATAGCTCTGTTTATTAAGTTTTTTGCAACATTTATTTTTTGATATTTTGGATGGTTGCTAATAAAGTTTAATAGTTGGTTGCTTGTTATTTCCTTTTTTGTCCATTTTTAGAACCTCTTGGGCCGGTGTACATACTCGAGGATCGTAGTAACAAACAAGTGCCATGACAGTTCGTTCCAACTGTTAGTTCCTTCCAACAAATGGTCTGGAACTATTCTTTTCATTTTTTTTTTTTTTTTTAGTTACAATACTTTCGTTATCTTTAAATCAGTGTGAAAATTTATTATACTTCTAATGTATTTCACATTTCACTCTTATTAAGTAAGGGAAGATGAACCATTGTATCTCTACCGAACTTGCATTAGTTTCTTAACTCACAAATGGTGATATCTCCTCTTTTAGTCGCCTCCAAATGGACATGTTTGCAGTTTCTAAATGGCTCTTATCTTCTTATTTGTCCTGAAAAAGTAAATTAATAGTGTGTGTTTATCGTTTTTTTAGTATTTAGTATTCGCTGTGTTGAATTTTTGACTTTGCATACCAAGGGACAATATTTGCATATAATCGGTCTTAAAATATTGGATTGAAGTCACCCTCCATGCCTCGCCCCTACCTCCATTCACAGCTTGAAGACCAGGTGCAGTACCTAGTGCTGGCTGCAGTCACCCGTGACCGCGGGCCGCCATGCCACCACTACATGGCCGACTCCAGAATGGCGGACCTCTGAGGCGTGTGATTGACTCCAGCTCCAGCCTCAGCTAATTGTCCCCTGGAATCTCTTGCATCAGATTAATTGGTAATTAGTGGGGCTCGATCGACCGCTCATAGGTTTAGCTTTTTGTTCCATCTTGTGCCCTTACGCGTGTGTACTCCCGTTTCCAGTTATGTAAGGCTAGTATACCGTTTGAAATTCTTCTAAATAGAAACTCCAAAATAATAAAAAGGTCCTCGGGTTACGACCTCTTTACCATGTCAGGGCTATTTACCCATTGAAGATATTCCGTATTACATAATCAAAATTACTTCTCAACTTCGCTTTTCCGGGAAGTACCGGCATTAAATTAATTTATAAAAATAAGTATTATAAAATCACAGTTCGCCTTTAATGTTATTTTTTCCATTATATCCTTGGAAATCATTATGTTACTACAAATATTTTTGTATAAATCAATTATTCACTAATAAAAAATAAAAGTCAAAAATAAAAAAGAAGAAATTTATTACAATATTACCCACATGCAGTTTAATATAAAGGAATAATTAATGAATGAAAGATTTTTTTTTATTTAGGTAATAGTAGTATCAAATGCGGAAATATTTATGTAAACAGTCTTCAAATCAAAACCATGGGAAAACCACATTTATGTGGAGATAATTTTATCCAGCAGATTTATAATTTTTTTATTTATATAAAACTTCCTTTGTTCATATAAATATTTAGTGATTGATTATTTGTAAATATCAATTACATGCGCTTGTTTTATATAATCTGAACACAAATTAATGATCTATACCTGTGAGTGTACGTGAGCTCATGAATAGTAGAAATGAACAGTGGAAATAAAATCTATAATATTGAAGTTCTTAGGATTGCGTTTCGTCACATGTGCCTATTTACTAAAAATTTACTACTTGTTAGTTTATTTAATGTCACTTTATACTCCTATGGTTAATCGGACGGTGCTGCAGTGGGATTTCTAAATTTTGTCTAACCAGGTATAATTAGGATAGGGACATTTAACGAATACAAGGTATTCTGTACATTGTACAGGCTCGGCACCTCCATTATACCTCTTATTAATTACTTCTTTCAAAAATCCTAGGGGACCTTCTGTGTAGTAGTAGGCCATGCTAACCACTGCACTACAGGTGACTTCGCATTATTTATATATGTATCAACATCATTTTGTGATTATCGAGTTTTCTGATATGAATCTTTTGGACACCTCCGGTGTCCATTTTCGATTAAAAAGCTGAAATTCAGGAAGTAGTGTAAATCTTCTAAGCAGAAAGATGCTTTTAAGGTTTGAATAAATTTTATCGCAATAGTATAAAGTGTTTTCTTCTATTAGTAACTAATCTTTGAGGTACTTAGGGCCTAAGTATTAATAAGTTCTAACCGGACTCGGAAAATGATTTCCCTCAGCTAGTGACTGAAGCGAACTACCCGTTCTACAAGTCCTCTGTGTACGGCTGGAAAACAGCCATTGGCCCTGCTCATTTCAATTTGACAAGAAATGGACCCTTGACTGGAAAACCACTAGAAGGAGGAGATAAAGAAGGCCAGGAAGAAGGAGACTTGGAAAAGAGTAGCTAAAAATCTGAAGAAGAAAAAAGAAAAAACAACACGATTGTAATCCCAACGATTCTTAATAGCAACATTGGACAGAATGGTGTCAACACCTGTCATGCCAAAAGGCAAGGTAGGGCGAAATAAATATTAGTAAATACTAGTATTAATATAAAATTAGGACCAATTCTTTTTTGGATTTTCTCCCTTCCGCCAAATCAAGCGAATTAGGTGAATTTAGTTAGGTGAATTCAACCACCTAACTAAATTATGTTGTTACAGTAAAGGGGAAGTCAAATGATTAAATAATACCTTGTTACTGAGTTCCTGTAACCATAACTAGCTTCTGAAAATTGTAGACACGTGAGTCCCTAAAAGTCGAGAGCGTTTTCCTTAAACTCAGCCGGGAAATCGGTGAAGGTGGCTCGGAGAAAAGCGGAAAACTCCGAGATCCAATTAGCATGAAAACAGGAGGTGGCTGAGTGCTAAGATAACAAGCACCTTTGTCGAGGATACCACGTGACTAGGACAAAGGAACCCAGGGCGGCCTCTCTCCTTCGATTTGTCTTAGCTCTCCTGTCGGGTTATGTACCTACCTCCCTTCCTAAGGCTTCTTCTTTTTCAACATCCAACAAAAAAAAAAAATTAAATATAATTTTATTACAAACAAAAAACTTTCATCTAATAAAAACTAACTGTTTACATTATCGAATTTTCTGAGAACTTTGCAGTAACGATTTCTGATTTCGGTAAAACTTTGGAACTGATGTTCCTGGGCGAGGTCCATTTTGACAGGTTATGTAAAAAGGACTGAAACTTCGGAATGAACTAAAATTCCTAAATACATCTTTATTTCAAACAAAAAACTTTCATCTAGCAAAAACAAGCTGCTTACCGAATTTTCTGAGGACTTATAGCGATTTCTGATTTCGGTAAAAATTTGGAACACTGGTTTCTGGGCGTGGGCCATTTAGACAGGTTTCGGCTCAAATTCATATTTGGTAATTACGTTGAATTTTTAAATAGAGGCTTAAAAACTTCGTTTGACCGTTTACATACATGTTATATTCATAATTACTTATGTGTTTTAGTGTGTTTGCCTCACTGTAAAAAATAAGAATATAGACAAAAAAAAAATAATCATAAAAATTAATTTCCTCTCCCTCAAGTTTTTTTTCTTTTTTTAAATATTATTTTGTTAATCATTCTAATCATTTCTGTAAATACAGAGAGAGTGTATTTTTTATCATTACCTGGATGAGATTACAGAATATAGTAATACATAAAATATATTATAATCTTGAAAAATGTAAAATGAGATAGAATCATTTCGAATTCTTTCAGATTTCGATTTATATTTGAGCTACCTTTTCTTCTAGACATATTTCAATTGTCTACGACTAATTTTTGGCTTCAAAAAGTATATATACTTTACCACTACAGACTACACCTGGACCAATTATTAAAGGCCGTCTCCTCCCCCCCCCCCCCCCCCACTGCATTCATGTTTCCTCATTCCTCCTCAACTCGGCTGAGATGTGAATCTGGATAACACCCTTAAGGTTGTAAGAACATCCACAATTTCTCCTATAACCAGAGTTAACAGATAGAGAGGAAACGATAAAGCATTTTGTATTTATTTATTGAGTAATTATAAAAAAAATAATTAGAGCTAATAAACATTTATAAAACCAAAAATAAATCTACAAAATTGTACTTTGAAAATACAACATTCAGGAATCCTAATTGACCTAATATTAGTTATGCCTCAATATATGAATACAATTACACGTGAATATTTTTTTTACTTTCACTTACCTATATATGAAATATATAGTAAGTGGAAGTATTGCGATCGTGAAAAATTTCGACTTCCGGTTTTCAACGGAAATACACGTTTTGGGGTCCCTGAGTCGAAATGACCAAGTCCCGCGAAATGGTCTGTGTGTGTGTGTGTGTCTGTGTGTGTGTGTGAACAGACTAGCTCAAAAACTATAAACCGTGCGATCCTGAAATTGGGTATTTAGTGTAGGTATATGCCCGCGATGTGACAGCATAAATTTCATCAAAATTGCTTAAAGGGAGGGGGTACTTTACTTAATAACTTTTAAGGTTTTTTTCGATTTTCTCAAAAACGGCTCTAACGATTTTGATTAAACTGAGTATTTGATGTACTAATATGCCCGAGATATGACCGTGAAAATTTAATCAAAATTGATTAACCGGAGGGGGGACTTTACTTAATGCATTTTGTAACATTTTCACGTGTTTTTTTTATTTACTCTAAATCGGCTATAACGATTTTGATAAAACTGGGTATTTGATGTATTTACATGCCCGAGATATGACTGTTAAAATTTCATCAAAATTTATTAACCGGAGGGGGGACTTTACTTAATAAATTTTGTATCATTTTCACGTGTTTTTTTTATTTACTCAAAAACGGCTTTAAAGATTTTGATCAAACTGGGTATTTGATGTATGTATATGCCCGAGATATGACTGTTAAAATTTCATCAAAATTGATTAACCGGAGGAGGGACTTTACTTAATAAATTTTGTATCATTTTCACGGGTTTTTTATTTACTCAAAAACGGCTTTAACGATTAACAAAAATAACATATGAATGTAGAAAAATGTGTGAATTTGGGAAATGATATTTAGCAAAACACGTCAATTTCTAATCTAAGTAAGTTGGTAAGTGAAAGTTGTGTGTTGCGCGCACGCACCAGATTTTTTTTTTATAACATTAAATGAAATATAAATTTAGATTAGAACTAATGGACTCTATTTCCCCTGACTTTAGGAATTATTTGTATTTTTTTTCTATTTAATGGAAACCTCGTTAGACATTAAGCAAGTCAATACTATTCCTCTAATTGTTTATATCTATATAATAATTCGTTTTGATACTTCAGGACGATGTTATTATAGTGGAGAGGTTAACATGGTTCCCGATATAGAACGTGTATTATATTTCTGACACACAATGGAACACTGCCAGCAGGACAAAACAGGGCCTCCGATACACAATTCTGTTTTCCATTTCGTTCCATAGCTCCGCTCCGATGAATGCCTCTCAGTGAATTTCAAATCATTTTTTTTTTTCTTTTTTCAAAGCTTTTTGAAAATAAATATTCGCTTTTTTCGTTATTATTTTTCGTAAAGAAAAAAGGAGATACTGTGCAATAAATAAAACCTATAAATGATAACAGTACACATGCTTTGAAATGTCATCAAAGCATATAGGTGTCAAATACCATAAATTTTCTTATTCAACGATAGATAATTGAAACTTTTTAGCCGAAGTGAAGTTGTTTTCTTTCCCTGTGGTATGCAGATTTGAGAATAATGTTACTTATTGTTACATAGTTTGCAAAACTTGACATGGTTTTCGGACGGAATCTATTTTATAGCAACTGCCTCAATCAAAATTTTAAAAGGTTCAAAGCGTGAGAAAAGAGATCTTCTCGGAAGCCCTTCGGAGGAGTTTGCTTTGATATTCGATATTGTTGATGGCCTGCAACAAAATCATTAACGTCAGATTGAGGAAGTATTATGCAAGATATTTATAAATAAATATGGAATGTCGGAATGGCAGGCATAGCAATATATAATAAATTAATATCAAGCTAAACAGATAAAACTTTTCTAATCGTAAAGAAAAAATGTTTTTCTTTTTATTAATTCGTCAAACAAATTTATGATTACGGTTGTTCCCACTATTCACCACCCTACTAAACTTCCAAAAGTTTGGCTCTTGTTAAACAAGCACGATTAATACAAATTTTCACCTTCTTTTTTTTTTCTTTTTCATTTTTATATCTGCCCACGTACATTATGTAACGACAATCAGCAGATTTGATGGGCATTAAACTAGTCACACAATGACTTGTAAGGCATGGGGAAGTGTGACATCCAAAATTACTTTTTGGATCTCCTCCTCACATTTATGGGAATTTCATCTGTAGTCATATCTCTTGTAAGGAGGTTTATATGTCCGGGTGAAAACGTTTGTAAGGAGTCTTTATGTGTTGTTCGACTGTTTGCACGTGGAAAATGTATGTGCTATTCTAACTAAGGTGCATTCGAAATGAGTCTAATGCATTTAGTTTTTGTTTGTCTTAGTTTTGCAGACTTTGAAAAAATTGGGTAAAGTTGCTTTGTCGTTTATTAAGTTTTCCTTTTCATTTTAACTTGCGGGTCTCATATTATCCTTCTATCAATGGATAGTCCAAGATAGGTACTGTACTGAGGAATTTTCGATATAAAGGGCAAGTATTTTTTTCGGAGAGTAAAAGTTATATGTTTTGATTTCTCTTGATTAAGTCTAATTTCCATCATTTTCGCCAGTCATTAAATTTATGTAAGTGGTTCTTTAAGGTTAGGGAGCGGGGTAGCCCACTGGTAAGGCAGTGGACTGCTGTGCTTAAGGTCCCGAGTTCGAATCTGACATGGCTTATGATATCTTTATTATTCGCCACAGTTCGCCTCGTGGGCCGAGAGACCCTCCTGGGGCAAACCCAGCCTCTGTAAAGTGGGTACCCTTAATTGAAAAATTAAGGGAAAAGAACCTGGCGGTTGAGCGTGATCACGGTCAAATCACCTCCTTGCACGACCGCTGACCAAGAAACAGTACTCTTCCTTACATTGTACTGAACCCAAGACCCTTTATGGGTTGTAGTAGTACAGGTTCTTTAAGGTTAGTGAAGCATCTGAGGGATCTTGATGTTTTGTTAGAATTCCTGTATCGTCTGCGTAAGTAGCGTCTCATTACTTACCTACTGGTGTGTCATAGGTGTATACAATAAAGAGTAGAGGGGCCAGTATTGAACATTGCGGTACTGAAGATGAACGAATTGAAGAAATTTCTAATCCCTGCCGAACGGAGAAAAATTGGTGTTGAAGGAAAACACTACACAACATACCACCTGGTTTTAAACTTAATTTACTTGATTCTATTGTTGAAAAATTAATGTGCGGTGTTTGAATATCATACACTTGGACCATGGAAGGCAAGGGGTCGTTCATTTTTTCAATTTTGTTTAAATCGAAGTTAAAGTTTATAAAAACATTCTTATGTTGATTGGATTATTTTTTTCTTCTATTTTTTCTGAAATCTCAATCATGTATTTCAATTTTAACACTTATAGTAACATTTTTAGTTTTTTTTTTTTTTTTTTTTTTTTTTAACTTTAGTTATTTTATAATCTATTGTAGATGTATAAAACAAAGTCGGGTTAGTGGCACCATTTGTAAATCAAGAAGGGCTAACCGATTATATTAATAATTAATATTATTATGATGGTGAGGGGGGGGGAGACATAATTATCTATTTTTGACCGATTACAACGACACACTGGTTTTTAACACATTTATTTTTACTTATATCTGTCATTAAATCCACTCCAATCTCTTTACAAAGTGGGGTATTTTCACTATAACGTTCCACGTCTAATTCGATTTTTGCAAAAATGACACTTAGACCCGTATACTTCTAAGATCGACATAATCTTTTCGATGCCCAAAACAGGCTGAGACCAACATAAAGAAAAGTCGTTTACAAAAATACAAACATAATTATGCTATTGTGTATAAGTAATCCTATGATGTTTGCAAGAATAATTTTAGTTATAGTTTATGTTTGTTCAAGACAAATTTTATCTTTTTTTTATGTGTTATTTTCAAAAATAAACTATCTGAAATTGAATTAATGCTAAATATAACAATTGGAATCGAAAGAAACATTTTGACGACTCATGCTCATTTATGTACATGTTGTGAAATGGCACACCGAAAATAGATTCTTGTTTCATGAAACCTGATAACATTCATAGTTAAATCAGTCTGATTATTTCTTTACGTGGCTCATACAAAATTAAATATTTTCTTTACTAAATGTTAACGGTTTAATGTACGAAAATGCTAGAAATGAGTTGCTATGACCAACAATTTTTTTTTTTTTTTAATTACTATTAGTAGTTCAGCCTATAAGGTTTCCCTTTTTCTTCATTTCTCATTTTTGATGATTGCCTTCTTTTTTTTTTTGTACTTGTATTTTATTTCATCTTTAGATGAAATTTACATTAGCTATTTAATAATAAATAGACATCAGTCTTGATAATGTTACTTAGTAGAACATACAAATGGACCAAACTAAAGAAAGGCGCTCCATACTGTTAACAGGAACCATAATTTTGGGCAGCAACAGTTGGCTGGCAAACAACTCGCGATAAAATATTCTTTCGCTCTGCTACAGTCCTCGTTTTAATAATTTCACATTCATATTTTGGATATTTCCAGACCTCTCCGTCATTATACACGGCAATTTATTTTGTATGAGTGATGAATGCGAGAATTAATGACCATTAAAAATGAAAATGTTACGAGTAGAAATCGACGCCGTGACTGACGAATCTGAAAGTAACAAGTCCACTTTTTTGCAAAAATATGATTTTAATGATTCCTCGACCGGCCGGCTTTTAGAATTATTTAGCTAATTGTTATATTGAATTGTCATTTATCCGAGAAGCAATTTTTTATTTCATATCTTAGAAAATGTATCCAATTTTATTAATGCTCGTAATAATTCTTTTTTTGTGTTGCTTCTCGACAAGTAATGATAAAAAATATGAATAATTTTTTTTTTAATTTTTAGAGTGTCATCCTCCTTCGTCCTTCTTTAAATGATGTTTTCTGAGTTAATCAAAATATTTATTAATTCTTTTAATAAACTAAAATTAACTAATGCATACGACATGTACCCTCGAAATTCCTGTTTGTTATATGATTTACGTGATCGTTTCAACGATTTAGCCTTCTGCGTTGATGACCTCGAAGGTTAACTTCGATCGATTTCCCTAACACAAAAAAAAAAAAAAAATTATATTTTTAAAAAAATATTTTATTAGTTATAGTTTTTTTCAAGAAATAGGTGAACGCATAGAATTCGTTAGTGAACTTTTCCTAGTCAATGATTTTTTTTGTTTGTTTTTTCTCCAGAAGATTGTATTTTATTATTTTAATCTTACTAAGGTTTTAATTTTACTGAACAAGCAACCTGAACAAAGAACGAGCAGATTTCAGAAGTTGAAAATTGACATTTTAATTTTTTTTTTATTCTTTTTCTGTTGTAAAATTTCTGAATTCAATGTTTAATGTGACCGTGTTGACGTATACATTTTCGAACCACAGCGTTAAGTCTCCATCGGTTTGTAGGATGAAAAAAAATTCATTTTATAATGTTTTTAATTTTCTCTAAGAAAAAAGATAATTTTTTTTCTTAAATGATTTTGCGATTTTAATTATTTCAAATTTGCTTAGGATATGTGAGTAGCTTCTTGAACGATGAATGAGCTTAATTGAGGATTTGGTCTTTTTTCGTATTAGTTACACATTTATTTATTTTTTTTGGTCTCTAAATTTTTTTCGAATTCTATACGACCAGATAACTTTTTATTTTGTTTTTTATCTTTTGGAAGCAGTTAAATTAGAGCTAGAAGTTTATCTTATCTATTACTTTAATGATTTGCTTCACTTTGTTTTTGTTTGTTTAACGCCCCTTTATGCTACTAAGGCTAATCGGACGATGCTACAGTGGGAGTCCAAAATTTTGCCTATCCAGTTATAATCAGGATGGGGATCTTTAATGATTACCTGACATCGCACAGGCTCGGGACCTCCATTTTACGTGCTATCCGAGGGACGGCATGGCTAAGGACCTCTAGTATTGTAGGTTGCCATGCTAACCACAATACCACAGGTGACCCCACACTTTGTTTTTATCGAGATAATTTAATTCTTTCTCAATATTAATGTTTAAGTTTAGTGAGGACCTTACATGCGAATATTTTTGACATCTAAAAACCATTTGTCGTAGAGAGTGAACTTTTAGTAACTCTTGTATATTAATTTTATCTATTCTTGATGGCTCCTCCGTTCTGAATATTCTGAACGTGATACCTCTTTAGATATTCATTTTATTCTCACCGGACCATTAGCGAGGGAAGTGTCAGTTCCTGTTATCTAATTAGTTTTTACTATGTGTTATCCCGTTGTTCAAAAGCCCCCAAGGCAAGAGCTAAAACACGAGGGAGGGGGAAAGATCAAGAAATGTTTTAAACAAATAGCCAGGAGGTGGCGGTGGTGGGAGGGGGGCGGAATTAAAGAAGAGTGGGAACGGGGTAAGGAGAAGAGTTAAGGAAAAGGAGAAAACGAGAGCGCATGCCCGACTTAGTCTTTTCGAGGGCCTTGGGGACCGGGGGCGGGGGGTGTTTTTCCCTCCTCCGCGGCCATATTGGTTTTTCCTCCTCCTTCCACCCTCCCGGAGCTAAGAATAACGATTTTCTCCCTCTCTTCCTGAAGGAAGAAAGAAGTCCTTCCCCTCCCACCACACACGGTATTGATGTCATGGCTCCACCCCCTAAGGAATATTTCTGGGCCGGCTAATTCCCTCCCCCCTCAGGACTTATATTACCCCTAAATCCATTTCTCAACCCCTATCTCGCCCATTACAAGCCGGATTTAAGATTCAGCCTCTGCCTCCTATATTACTATTAAAAAACCTTTAATTATAGAGGATTTTGCTTGCATATGGAGGAGTATTTTATCATAGCCTTGCTCAGCACACATCCTTCCTTTATTAGCTCGGAATATTCATCGCTTCTGATTTGAATAAAGCAATAGGCTCCAGGTCATTTTTGCAGTATCCAAGAATGTGGATAAATCTTGAATATCACTTAATAGCCATACAAAATAATAATACTTTGAATAACGTAATAATTGAAATAAATGATTTGATGAATAAATTTTAGCAAAAAAAAAAAAAGGTGAGAAAATGTGTGTACCTAGCAAAAATTATTACATGTTAGTTAATTAGAACCACTCCTAAAAGACATATTTAAAATCTTCTCATGTCATTATTGTTGCTTATACTTCTTGTATTTTGACTATTTCAATTTATATTTATAATCTTAATCCTTACAATGGGATGGTATTTTTTTTTTCATTTTAAAATTTACCTATAAAAATAAATTAGCTCATTATACTGAATGTACGTTAGCGGATCCAGTGCTATTATAATAAATATATGCCTAGCATTGATAAGTTGTACATATTTATTCTGGTCTAAGTAACTCTGCTCAGACTTATCACGACCTTTCCAAACTTTCTTTTATTTCAACAGGGCTCGATCAAAAATATTTTATTATAGTTATTGTATGTACTAATAAAAAAAAAATCAAAGAAACATATCTTAAAAAATCTACCACAAAAAAAAAAAAAAATTATAAATAAAAGAAAAATTCGTTCAGTGCAAAAGTCATAAAACTATTAAAATAGAAAATAATACTAAATTACAAAATAAATAATAATGGGTTCTTATGATGATATAATTTTTCATTTTATCGCTATTTTAACCTAACCCAAAACTAATAAACTATGATTATCGGAAAAAATCATAAACTAAAAATCTTCAATATCGTTTATTACTTGTTTTAAAAGGCCTAAAAAATCCTAATTTCACCAATAGTCAATTTTTGATTTTACTGCTCGCTTTTTTTTTTTTTTTTTTACTGTGAGTTCTATTATGTAACTATATCGTAGAGAGGAATTAATAGGTTTATTTATGGCTCAGCAAATTAAAACTAATTCAATTTTTTATTTTTATCCTTCTTATTTTGCCATTTTTTATTTCTAGGGCATGATGAGACAGTTAATTTCGCCATATAAAAAAAATTAAAGGTACTTTATAGAAAAAGGAAAGAATTTCCTTCTCAATTTAAGCCCACTAAAAAATCTCTATAATGATAAAACCTACCCGATATTAAAGAATACTTGATTTTCATTGAACTTGACGAGTTTAATCAAATTCATTTGAGCCGTATGATGAAATTCTGTTGTAGTTCTGTCTGACTTGGAGTATTTTTGTTTTTTATTTCAAGTCAAAAAAATGAACTCTTGGCAACACTACCAAAGAATGGCATCTCTACCATGGATGGGCCAATTTTCCTTAAACATCACGTTCAAAGAATGTCCGAGTATTGTCATCATGATAATGAGTGTAAACTCTATTAATTTATATCGCATATTTATGTATACGAAAAAGACGTAAAAATGTGGTACAATTTTTTAAGCAAAGTCCCTTCTCCGTTTGCTCGATAATGACGAAATTTTGGCTGTCACATAACGACCATATACTTACCTCAATAAAGCTCAGTTTTTTGAGCTACTCTGTTCGCACACACACATCCACACAGATCTTTATGCTGGAGTTGGGTATTTGGACTCATAGGACCCCAAAACGTGTATTTCTGTTAAAAACCGGTCGAAATAATTTCCCTTATTATGTATTTCATATATATAGTTAAGTGATAGTAAAAATATGTATGCCAATATTAGTATATATTAAAAAAAATAAAAATAAAAAATCACCTATTGATTTTTAAAAATTAGGAACGAACTATATGTTACCGCATGTCCAGCCCCTCTTCAAAGATAAAAAATTGCATAAGACTCGTACTTATTTTTAAATAAGTAGATTTGATGTTTCCAACTAAGTGCAAAAAAAAAACTGTGTATAAAATATTAATTAATTATTATTACTCTTCCATGAATCGCCTTAACCAGATTACCGCATACATCCTCAAAATTATATGGTTGCCGGAAAACAGGCTAATATCTTAGATCTCCAGAGATTGGAAGGAAATTCTGGCGTTGCTTTAGCCCCGCACTCTAAATTACCCCCTCCATTTCTCAACCCCTATCTGGCCATTAAGTTGAGGATTTAAGGTCCTCGCTCTTACGCCCCCCGCAACATATTTCACAATTAAAAATCACAGCTATTCTTAACTGCTCTAATTGTCCCAAACTGCTGTAAGAACCGGAGCTTATTTACTTTACTCCCAACTTAGAATTTATGCCTTCTTACAACTCCTACTGAATGGCTTAAGTATCTAGATAAGTTGGTAATCGGATTTCTTGGTCTTATTTCATCTGGCTTATTTAATATATTCGATTTATTTTCTGTTTAAATATTGTTATTATTTATTTGTATATATACTTTTTTTTTTGTTATGCTGAAATAAGAGGAGAATTTAAAACTTAATAAGGTAGGATTAGTATCGAAGGATGAGTCATTTCTATTTATTCATTATCCAAAATAATTTATGAAACTTGGAAGACTACATAATTAGTAAGTTACAAAAGCTATGGAATGGTAAAAAGAATACGATAAATTTGCGCCATCATTGAATGCATCATGAAAAAGAAAAAAATCCCTCGACTCAATTTGATATATCCTTTAACAAGCATAATTAAATTAATATAAAATAATCAATAAAACATGATTTGTATGATTTTAAAGTAATTTAAGAAAATTTAACGAAACGAAATCCGCCTTGTACGATTGGGCGTTTAATAGACTATCCCTTACTATTTCACTCAAACTAATTTACAACCATTTAAAATATTCAATAAGAATTACAGTGCTAATTTTTATTTGTAAATAAGTAATTAGTATAAAAAAAAAAAACTAGTAAAATATGAATGTGTTCTAAATTGGCAGATCGTTTTAACTATTAATTTTAAAGGCCATTTTAGTCAGTTTTATGTTTGAAGTAGTCTAATTGAAGCATTGGATAAATTTTTAAATTATAAATTTTAAAGAAAAAAAAAATCATTGATGATTTACACATTAGTTAAAGTAATTCAGAACTTTTGATTTGAGAAATTGAGAAATTAGACAAATTTCAAAATAAACAATTTTTTTGATTTTTGAATGGTTTTTGGTTAGTTTGAACTCAAGATCACTTAATCAAGAAGAATCAAACATAATTACTACGTAATTAATAATAGAAATTTTAGGGCAGGATTAAGTTGTCTTAATCAATAATTTAATATCTAATTATAAAAAATAAAATTAAATATGATTTAAAAATACAATCTATATAAATAAAGAAGAAATTTTGTTTGTTTGTTCTTTATAGAAATCCATACCGTTTGTTCTTAGTTCTCCAAATTTCGCTCAGTAGTTCTATGATACCAGGAGCGAACACTTGTCCATATTAAAAGAGCATAACTTCTGGGTATATTTTTTATTGTTATAAAAATCGCTTTGATCTCGCTTTACATTGGTTTTTACGAAATCGACCAAAGATGTTTGAGTCGATAAAAGTCTCACTTTATAGATTTAAAAAATGAAATTCTCCGGGTGAAACCGGTATTTACAGCTAGTATGATATGAAATAAAATATAAAAATATAATTATTGTTGCTATCTAATATCAATAGATCGAGAATATTTCCTTTGTATGAATAAAAACCCAACATCACACAGCAAGAGTGGGGGAGGGAGTACTGATAGGATATCAGTCATCAACACTCATCTACTCAAATAATGAATGGATAGTTTTCATAGTAGTATATCATTCATGAATAGTCTAATTTTTTTTTAAATGAATATAATAGTAATGCTACATTTAAAACTTCTTTTTTACTAATAAATATTTAAGTACTATTCTGAATGGACATGGCTTATTTAAAAGAGTTCTGCTAAAGCCTATTTTTAACAATTATAATTCTCTTATAAAGTCAATGAATAGTGATTTTTCAACTCCAAACTTGTCAACCGACAAAATGTTGTTACTACTAACTCTACTAATGGAATAGACTCACCGTTGATGGGACGACCGCTGGTACAGGACTGAGGAACCTGCTGGCCAGTACTGGTTTGGGGTCCCACGGTGGGGAAGGACACCTGACAAAGGCTACCTTGGACGTCTTCGGGAGGGTCAATGTTCCGCTCGTTGGGGGGCAGTTAGCCCTTCCAGGGGCATCATCTTCCAGGAGAAACTGTCCTTGGGGGAAGTAAAGGACAGGACTTGGAGGGAAGGAAGTCTCGTCAGGTGGACGAGGAAGTAGAACCGTCGCTATGTCCTCAAGCAAAATGTAGATCTTGTTTTGGTCTTGTACATCTACCGTACCAAAACCTATTTTGGATGCATTGCGTATCATAAGCTATACATTTATATTGAGACATCTAATAGTTTAATATTAGGGAAATAAAAGTCATGTATACTTCTGCCGTCATACTAAACTTTTAGAGGCTCTTTTAGAGAAGCTAGTTAGTTCTACTGGTTTAGCTATTATAAATTATTTTGTTTGATATTTAATAATTTACCTAAACAGGTTTAAATCAAATCACTCCCTTGCAGAACGCTGATCAAGAAACATTATTCCATTATTCGTTGATGCATCCAATACCTTTCGTTATGTGTAGAAGCTAACGAAATATATATAATTTTTCAAAAAATATCATTGGGACAAAGGTGAAATGGGGAGGATGTCTTAAGAGTATTTAAACAGTTTAAAAATATTTTAATGTTTCCAGCATTTTAACAAGTCTTCATCAGTGCTATTTAAAAATGATACAAATTGATTTATAAATATATCTTAATTTAAAAGAATTAATACAAAGGTTAATCATATGTGACTTGCAAACTATGAAATGTCTAGTATGAAAAGCTTAATAACGATATTCATCTCTAGCTATTTTTCTCCAATTTATTTCGGTACCTTGTGAATATAATATTGAAAATTTTGTTTGTTTTTACGTTGTTATAAGAGCTATATTCATGAATTATATGTATGTTTTTATTTGTTTATTTATTAAATTCTTTTGTTGAGATGAGTGAATTAAATATTAACCCAAAAAAGAAATCTTAACTATTCAAATGGCACGATTTGGATTTTATTTAAGTTTTATTTTTTAGGGTCTTCGTCAATAAAGTTGCTTTTTCTATGCTATTTTCTCTTCTATTTTAAACGCATTTAATTAAAATATTGATTAATGTAATTAAACTTAGTAAAGGGTACATTGATCGTTAGTGAAAATACAAAATAAAAAAGCATGCACTATCTCGATTACTTTATTTTCGGCTGAAAACATACCTTCCATTTATTTATTTTTTAACATTTCGAATTATGCGAAAAATAATTATAACTCCGTTTGTAGATTCCTCGGAACCTCCCAACATTCCTACTCCTATTTGATGCATGTGTGTGTGTGTATGATAAATTGTCTAGTATAATAGTTAAATAGCCGAATTAATTTGAATACCTCAGCTTATCAATGAGACGAACCCCTCTCGCCCTTAATGCCTCAGTTAAAAAAAAAGAAAAATACCTGGCTATTTTTTCAGGCTCGCGAACGGCACGCGCGCAACCCTTGTAATCAAATTAGCACTTTTTACAGCTGTCCTCGCTTAGTGAGTGATAGGCTATTGTGCCTCACTTCAGACCCTGATTTGACTCCCCCTTAAGGTTAAGCAAAAACAAAGGCAACCTTCCGGGTATCTGTGTGCTTAGAATGACGACTATGAAATTAATGGTCACCTTTCGTGTTGGGGTTAGCACAGTCAACTTCGACATAGAAGGACGCGGGTTCACAGCTCGGAAGGAGACCCTTGTTTTTTAAAGAGAGTAAAATATCGTCGACTATTCCGTCCCTCGGAAGGGACTTGAAATGGAGGTCCCAAGTCTGTACGATGTAAGGTTCTCGTTACAGATCCCTATAAAATTTAAAAATAAAATGATGTTAAATAAACAAACAAACTACAAAGAAATAAAAAAATCTTCGCAAATCCCTTTTTATCAAGGTTTATCAATCGATTAATTAAATTTAATGAATCTTCTTCCCGTTCTGTTAAAAAAATCTCTAATTTTTCTGATGGTTTTTCTTGATTATATCATAAGATATAAACTAAAACTTTTATGCCGATGACACTTCTCGTACTCTGACAGCATATCGTGTTCTTCAAATAATTGGCTTCCGATTCAGTCACTGCGATGTTCAAATTCATTTTACTTGTAGCTTTTTTTTGACACAGAACTCAATCTGTACTATTTTAATCACCACTAGAAATTCATGAATTTAATATTCTTAATTTGCGATCAATTAATTAATTTAACTGATTTGGGTTTAAATGTATAAAATAATTATTTATCAATAATCAATTTAGCTACGGATAACTAGAGCTTAGTTGTAAATAACTACCCCTTGACGATGCTGCCATCATATATTGAATACGAATATAAACAATACGAAATATAAACGATATTAACAATTATTTCCATAACCACTAACCCAAATATAAAATTTATAAATTATTTTTTTTTTTCACTTCATTCGTATATCCGCGCCTTTCAGCAATATATATATACAATCAGCAGAATTTGAAGTTGAATTTGAATCTAGGTTTGACTAGAACTGTTGGTCGTAGAGAAGCAGTAGAAGCTGGTTCTTCCCCTTAGGGTTAAAGGTTACTTAGGGTACCAACCCTTTCTATGTTGTCCGCTTCCCTATTAGAATATTAAAATGTTATAAAATATCCAACGTGGTATCAACATTTTAATAATAATATTAACATAAAAATATAAATTTATAAAAATATATATGATTTATTTCTAGAGAAAGGTTCGGTGTAAAAGATAATATCTAAAATGTTCTATATTACTCCGATCTGAAATTATTTATTATTAATTATTAATTATTGGATAATTTATGGAATCTTTGATCCACTTTCCAAAAAAATACAAAAAAAAAAAAAATAATTATTGGTACCTATGCTTACTTTCAAATTTATCTCAAACAGATTAGATCCCTAACCTTCTCGTCAACTTCAACATCTTAAAAATAAAAAATAAAAGATAAACCCTTGAATCAGAAAGTACGTATGATTTTTCACCAGAGAAAGATTTGTGACTGATTGACACCTAACTCATTAAACTGACACAAAATACTCTTATAATGCACCCTGCGCAGTAAAAGAATTTTTCTATAGGAATACAGTTCCTTATGTTCGTGCCATTAAAAAAACGAAGAGGGTTTTAGAAGAAAAGAAAAAAAAACTTGGATAAATTTCTTTTGGGACTAGTCAAATGTATTGCAAAAAGGCTAATAATTAAAATAATATTTTGAAAGAAACAAACAATAATTTTTTTTTTTAATTTATTGAATTTGTTTTTGGGGGAATCCCCATACAATCCCCCCCTTAGTCATAATTAATATTATGACAATAAACAATTAAGGCATGGAGACCGTCTGCCGGATCATAATTACAATTTATATGTAGATATAACAATCAAAATAAATTATTTATAATTATTTTAAATAAATATTAATACCTAACCCTATAATAATATTGACATATCTAGTCAACATTGGTTGTATTTATTACCTTAATCTACTCCATCAATATTCAGTTTATGGACTTTCTACGAGCTTTTGTAATCATATTATACACTTTTTATCTGTATAAACATGTTTCTTTTTTTCTTTTCCTTTTTTTTAAGATATTTATCGCTATGAAGCGAAATGCCAAAAAACGACACACAATAAATTTAAAATAATCAAAAATGTCTCCAGTTGATTTTTTACTTTTCCTATCTGGTACAGTAGCAATGTAGTAAATGTAGTTCTGTAGTAAAATATGTAGGAATAAGGTTATCTGCTCGTACCTAAACATGAAAACCCTTTTCACACCAAATAAACAAAGACAAATTGACAATTCCTAGTAAGATGTGTTAGACTCTAATTTTAACGAAATTATATGTGCTTTTATAAATAACATTACTGAAATAAGTATATTTATATCTAAAAAAGAGAAGAAAAAAAATGTTAAAATCCGCTGAGCTCAACGCCAAGGATACAAGAAGAGCTTCTTCAACAGAGGCTACTGAAGAAGTTAATGTGTTTTATCTTAACATCTAAATAATGACCCTTTTTGTTGTTTATCATGCAAATTTCCTCCAGAGTAAGCTGAGCTTTTTAGATCTAAATTTGGATTAAGATATAAAATTTATTTTTTTATTAAATTTGTAGTCGTTTTACGTTACATTTTTTATTTTATTTTTCTCATTTTATTCCCATCTTTACCTCATTATTCTTATATATCGCGATAAAATGACAAATAGTGACTGTTTTGACACATTTTATTCTGGTATTTTCAAGCATGAGGAAAGCAGAAATACATTGGCCTACTCACGTTCATGTTGCCATGCTAACCACTACACCACAGATGACCGAACCTTCACAAGCGAACAGATGGAGTACCTATTCTAGTTTGTGTCTTATTTAGATTAGTACCGAATAGTGATCGGGACAGGTTGTTCGAGGGTGAGGATCGCAAAGACACCTTTAGGAAATCTATTGTTCGTCGATATAAACTAGCGGACATCTGTGAAACATGTGCGCTATATGACCCAATTTATAATGATTTGATTTTAAACATATAATATTCGTTTAGTAAGATGACAATGTTCAAAAATACTATACCTACATAATGTATCGACTAGGTATATATCTGATTGAAGGGGTTTGCTCCGAGAAGGGTCGCTCAGCCACTCTACATATTAGTGAAGATAACGGAAGCCGGAACGGGACAGATGTATTTTTTAAACCCTTCATCTACTGCAAGCAGGTGGTGATACCCGATCAGGCATCTGGTCCATCGGCATTACCATCGGCATTACCATCAAAAAAGAATCGGCGAGTCCTGAGGTCAAGGGTTAGCCGGCTGCTCAGCAACCTCTTGCCGGGGTCAGCTCTTGCCGGGGCAGTTCTGTCCTCGGTGCGGCAAGGGGTCCATGTTAGGCCGTGATATTTGTCCCATTCCTTCCGTGGTCTTGCCAATAAAAAAATTATTAATAATTACAAAATAAAAATGAAAATATTTATGAATCAAGTCAGTGTTTACCCAGGTCCTAGGTTATAGTGAACAGATTTTGCTTAAAACAAACATTTGCTTCTAATTTCCGATCGAAATTGCATATTTTTTTTTTTAATTTGTGTTGTGGAATTCCTTGCATTTAAGGAACTTAAATAGAGTTGTGTCTTTCATAATTTCCTTCAATGAATCAGAAAGACCTACTTTTATCTGTACTTTTCGAATAGTGGGCACTCTATCAGCAAGTGTTGGACTGGCAAAGGGACATTACCACATTTTTCATATTCTTTTTATTATTATAGATTTATTACTTTCACTATAAACTCCATTTATAATAAAAGGGAAAAAATCGATTTGTCTTATTGTATCTAAAAATTATTCAAATGTGTAATAGACCACAAAATTGAAAAGGCACTTCAAGCAAAATAAATTTTATTAAAGAAAAAGATAATCAGAGTTGTTTTAAGGATCTCCGGAAACTCCCAAATAAAAATTCTTTTATTCTTCAAAAAAAAAATATTTGAAATTAATGCCCTCGAGGATTTTTTCCTAGCTTTAAAAAGTAATTTTATTGTACGAAAAAAGCTCTTAGCGGGAAGTAAGCACTGCTAAAACTTACACCTTTCATTTGAAGAGTCCACGGAAGAAAGGGGGGATGTCATTTGGAGTGCTTTTCGCGAAAATCGAGTTTTTAGGTTTGGATCTTTAATTACTTAAGTATGTTTAATCATTTTTCTTCAATTTTTTTATATGTCCTTTTCCTTTTGGTTTTGCGTGTCAAAATAATAAATTTGCCCGAAATAGACATAACACGCTCTAAAAAAAAAAAAAAAAAACTTTTTTAGTAAAAAAACAAACGATGTACACATAAAAGAAAGGGGGATAGTCCTGGACGCTCCCCCTTTCTTCCCTGTTTTATTGATGAAATGGTGATATTATTACACAATCCATATAACTTCTAACATGACTCTCCCCCATTCTAGGTTTTTCCGCGAGGACATTCCCCCTTTCTTCCGAGTACGTGGTTCTTTCCATCCCTTGTAACCAACCGACTGTCATTTTTACTGACTATTTCTTTTCACCAACATGTTCTACTCAACTAGACGAACAATTAGATATATATAACTACAATTCGGAAAAAAATTGACTCTCCCCCTTTCTTCCGTAATTAATTCGTTTTTCACCGAATTTACAAGTAACATTTTTTATTTGGATTAAACATTTTCGAGATAAAGAGATTGGAATATGAGCTTAATTTATTTTCGTGGCAAAGTGGTAAAAATTGTTTATCAATGATAGTCGATTCTTCGAAAATTGTGAAACCTACAAGCCGATTCAAACCTAAAATCATTCGATTTCATTCATTAAAAAAAAAAAATGTCATTCGATAAGCAATTTATTTTTTGTTGATTGTATAGAGAATAAAATTTTCTGTGATGCGGATTGTTTTAGAGTTATTAGCAAAAAAAAATTAAGGATTAAAAAAAAACGTGATTTTTCGATCCCAGCAACTTTTATCGATTTTTTTTTTTTTTAAAGCTCAGTTTAAAAAAAAAATGCAGGCCTGGTTATGTATAAGTTAAGAAAAACCCTTTACCTGACCTTTTGCAAAGGACCCTCCTTTTTCAAATACAATTATCCGGAACTAAATAACCTCTGAATAACAAAGACATCTATACAGAGCAAAGGCAGAAAAATTATTTTAAAGAATATTAAATAAAATATTTTTTTCTTGGCTCATTGGCCACATTGGACGTTACCCTCTCGTATGGGTCAAAGTTTATTTTAACCTAGAATCACGAACAAAAATATGGTGGATATCGGTGACCCGTCAGCTGTGCACTCCACTTATAAGTTATTATGGGATTAAAATATTGAAAATTATATAACTATAAAAATATCGCCCTTAATTAAAGGATATTAGTACTTAATGAGTTTTTAAAAACTAATTAATTTAGTGCGATTGTGGAAGTAATATATAAAATGAGGCGTTTGGTTTCAAAACAGGTTACATCCATTTTTTCCAAACAACTTTTTTTTTCATTTTTTTAATGTTAAACAAATTTTGTTAGACGCGTTTGTTTCAAAAACGTCTAGATCATTCGAAAATCAATTCTAAAAGATTCCATTTCTTATCGAAAGCTGTTCAAATTGATCCTTTTTTGATCAGTCCTCAAAAATTGTTGAAAATGGATGTAGCCGGTTTTGAAACCAAAAGCCTTATACATTTTCATTTCACCGAAAATTCTTAAAAAATAACTATTGACAATATTTAAGAAGAAACGGCATTTTCTTCCTTTCTTCTCTCCGTGAAGTTAATGAAAGTCTGAATACGGGGTCCCCTCAGAATTCATATTGTCCAGCCGCTACAGAAGTTGTCGAACAAAACTGACCTCGGCATAATGAGGAAGCCTAATGCTAATAGTCCAGCTGTGCCTGGACTCCAGTGGACTCCAGTGGCTTCTATCAAAAGGAAGTAGCTTCGCAGGAGGCAATGAAGATATCCTCGGCAGATGGTCTTTGGTCTTGGTGTAGGATGAATGGTCTATTTTACTTTCAGTTCCTTAATTATTGATGACAATTAAACCAATAATAAAAATAATAATAGCTGATTGCCATTGAGATTAGCAATTGTGATAAGACCGAGGCTCAATAGGATTTATACAGTTTACAAATGAATAATTGCCATTTGGTCATTATTATAAATAATGTAGTTAGATATTCTAAAAAATTCAACTGATAAATAACTGATAATCTTTAAATTTTCACGATTTTTGTGTTAAGAGACTTTCGGGTCAAGTTATGCCCCAAACTTTCTTTCAGTATAAAATTTGTATTCCTACTTTTTCTCGTGGATATGCCAATTTCTAGGCTCTGTAGTAAAGTTAATATTCATAACGACTCAATAATGCAAGTAAGGAATTGAACTATTATGAATATGCAGGACTAATTAACGTGTTAAGGAAATATGGCGAATCGGAAGAAAAGAAAAAAAAAGATATGAGAAATGATGAAGCATTGTTTGTCAAATTTGATGAAGAATGAAGATAATGCTTCTTAATACGTGTAACTACATATAAAGTGATATGTTTGTGATTGATGTAATTTGGTTTTTTAAATTTCGCTACATCGTTCTTTTTTTTTTTTCGACGTTACATTTTTGCTGAACTTAATTTATCTAAATTTTTATTTAGAAATACCTTGTTTATCAATACAATTTTGGCTTCTTGTTATGAAGAGACAGTGTTAAAAATAATATCAATATCTGTCAGTTGGGATAAAGTCAGCAATAAAAACCAAAAATCTATTCTGATCCTAAAGAGAGGGAAGTTCTTGAAATAAAAAGAATATGTCAATAATAAAAAATCTCATTTAAAACTATTTTTTATAAGTTATTTATATCATTTAATCCCTTACGCTTTTAGCATAGACTTAAAACAGACATCAATAAAAAAAACCTTAATTTGACTGTCTTCAATTTTTCCCTTATATTTTTGTACTATCCGAAGTTTAAACTTCTTCCCTTTTCGCCATAGATTTCAATCCACTGTACTTTTTTTTTTTTTTTTTTTTTTTTGGTTCGGTACCCCTACCTGGCCATGTGTGGCATACGGGGGGTTACTCTAGAGGTGTAACCTACCTATTCTAACCATGGTGGGAGGGTCGAGATTTATTCCGTGGGGCCTCCACGAAATAAAAGTCAACCCTCCTAGGGCGGATTCGAACCGCCGCCGTTCGGCCCGAGCGTGCAACAGCGGGTCGCGCTTCTACACGCGCGGCTATCCCGGCCCCTCAATCCACTTTACGTTTCGGAACTTTCGTACTTAGAATAGAGCTCTCTAGTTTATGATATCAACTTACTGAGCGACGAACTCACACCCCCCTACCCCCCTCCCCCTGCCTGACCTGAGGTCCACCAAGAAGGTCAGAGCTGACCCTCAATGGACAATGTTGCATAATGCGACGCCTAATTATGTCACCGATAATGCCCTCATACTGCTTAGCATAATGGAATAAAAACTCTATTCATAGTCTGTTTATTCATTATTTTCAATAGAACAAGCGCCACCTTCTGAGGCATTAAACCTATTCAAAAACTATGACAAAAGAAGAAAAAGAATGTTTTGTAGTCTTCGTAACATAAATAGGTAGTTTGTGTTATAGTTGATGTGGCAACTCCGATTTGTTGTTCTGTTGACAAAGGGAGGTTAGGCATTTTGAATGTTAGAAATATTTGTAGTGAGAATGGCTTTGATCTAAACTCAAAATATTATTTGTTTTGTTGAAATGAAAATTCGAAGGATTTGGTTTTTGATTGGTTTCCATGTATGTTTGTTAGTTGCGGTTGTTATTTTATTCTTTATCGAAATTTTCGATCGCAGATCCAATTGATTTCCTCTCCAATGTCATCATGATCTATATGCCCTGAAAATGAACAAAAAATTGAACTGTAATGTTGCTTGATATGTATAGCGAGTGCAGTTGCAAGGAAATGTAAATTTTGCCTTCTCCGAGGGGCTGAGCTTTCAACAACTATATTAAAGTTATAGAGGCGAGAGATTGTCAACTGTTATTCTTTACGATAGGTTAAATGATAATCAGGATTTTCAGTTTGAAAAAAAAATTTATTTTCGAAAGCCAACGTTTCGATCCAACTTGTGGATCTTCATCAGGGCTAAAATTAAACAAATATATGTGTATCAATGCTAGAGGATGACAATAAATGATTACTTTACAGAACTGATAATAATCTGATAATGGTAAGCATTATTCATGAATATATAAATAAGTGGCTGGTTAGCAAGATAAAATAGAATCTGATATTTACCTTCTGAGTCCAGCTAGATACAAAGACTGAAGATAAAACAAGGTTCTTTTAGCCCTGATGAAGATCCACAAGTTACATCGAAACGTTGGCTTTCGAAAATAATTTTTTTTTCTGAAAATCGTGATTATCATTTAACCTATTATTAAAGTAATAGGTTTATCTAATCTAAACAAATAAAAAATTAAAGTAAGTATTTTTAGATACTAATTGGAAGCTATCAAGGAAAATTTTATGTTTAGTTTTTTGTTACCTGGGGCTTTTCAATAAGTTTCTTAGTAGTATGTTTAGATCAATGGCTCATTTTAAAAATAATCTTTGATAATAATGAGAAAGTAAACATTATAAGTTAAGAATTATTTCCTGAAAATCAAAAGAGTGGTACCGGCAGTGACGGATTTGGCACGAAATTTGGGGTGGGAGATCATGACCCCCCCCCCTTTCCCATAAACACTTGGCTATCAGCACCATTTTTGGATGAGATTATTACCTTGTATCAGGAAGGACTGCAATCTAAGCAACCAAATTTATTTTAACCCTTTAAGGCAATACGGATGTTTGCAGTAGCGGGGATGGTAGGCGGTACGCCTTGTTGGTGTTGTTGTGGGTTGTTAGGTACTAACAACCCACCGCTGCAGTCGAAACAAGAGTTCATTTGGCGCACATTTCCTTCTTTTCATTACTATTTCAACGTCATCTTGAATTAGTCTCATATAAGTCTCATTCAGGTGGTCTTCCATGTGCGAGTCATCTTCTCCTTTCCAGAGTGTCAGGGCATAGTAACTACCTAATTGCATTATTTGTTTTAAAATACAAAAAATTGAAAAGCCAAAATATTTGAGGACACCGTGAGCCTCCCTGGATCTGCCCATGGGTACTGTCATCCAATCCAATTGCTGGCAGAAAAATGGGTGGAAGTAGTTAATAATAATTGACTCTAAAGGCTAGTATTCAATATTTTCACTTTCAATTACTTGAAGTATATGATATGTGTAGTAAGGGAAAATATTGCGATCGTGAACAATTTCGAATTCCGATTTTCAGCGGAAATACACGTTTTGGTCTGTGGTGAGAGAGAGAGAGAGAGAGAACAGACTAGCTCAAAAACTATAAACCGTACAAACCTGAAGTTGGTTATTTGGTGTATGTATATGCCCGCGATGTGACAGCATACATTTAATCAGAATTGGTCAAATGGAGGGGTACTTCATTTAATAAATTTTGTCTCATTTTCCATATCTTTTTTTTTTTAATTCCCAAATGAGGCTGTCACTATTTTGATCAAACTGGGCATTTGATGTATGTATATGGCCGCTATGTGACAGCCAAAATTTCATATCCCGTCTTATCACTGATGAAAATAAAAACTTTTATAGAATGCAAGGCCTCAAAGTCTCGTATTATTTCAATAATGCACTTAATCATGCAGATTACACGCTAAATTTTCGCCTATTCAGGCATCTTCTTTGCTACTACAGTTTCTAGCTTGCTTGTGAAACTGTAGTAGCCCTGAAGATGCCTGAATAGGCGAAAATTTGGCATGTAATCTGCATGATTAAGTGCATTATTGAAATAATACGAGACTTTGAGGCCTTGCATTCTATATCTATAATTAAATAGTCTCTTCCTAAAACTTGTTTAATAAAAACTTTTATTTAACAATAAAAAATTTTATTTTACTTTAGAGAGTAAATTCGTGATGCTCAAATTATTTAAAGCATTTAAGGTGTGGCAAAATATGGTATAAGATAATCTGTAATTAATTTTATGTTAGTTTAGAAACTTTAGTTACATAGATTTCTGAATGCAATATAAAGTGATTTAAGAGGAACAGTAATCGTTTACGGTTTACTGAGAGACAAACTTTACCATGAGATGTATGTTCACCTTTATCGATTCACCTTCACGATATAGAGACTCACCTTCGCCTCGCCAGCGACCGGATGAAGAGACACTACGATGGTAGAGCGGATCAGAACGGGTACAAAGAAGGAGTTTGGCTTTACTAGGCTCTGCAACCCGAGAAAAAAGCGAGAATTCTGCCCAAAGCTGCTGAAGAAATGGGAGGGACCTTACGTGATAAAGAAGCCCATCAACGATGTGATCTATAGAGTTTCCAAGTATACCAAAGGAAGGCCTATGATCGTCCATTACAATCGCTTGGCGCCATACGCAAGGAACCACGAAGAAGAACAGGTGCAGCGGATTACGGAAGAAACCTTTCGTTCGACCTAAGGAGCAGGCACGCATGGAAAAGAAGACATCCAGGAGGAATGTCTGTAAGGAGGGGACAGTGAAACGTTAAATTGTTAAAAAACAACATATGATATTAAATCCCTGAAAAAAATAAGCGGTTAGAACAAACTGTTTGGGTCAAGATTTTTCAAGAAGATTGTTGTTCTGGAATTGGAATGGAATCTGGAACATTCCAGACCATTTACGATTATATATAAGGAGCGAGTGACTGTACGAGTTAGTCTAAGTCTGTGTCTTGACTGTGAAGCTCAAGTTATATGATTGTGTGTTGTAATGTTATCATTTTTGTAACCTGCCCGAATATTTGAGTTGTATCAATTCGTTGGCATTGATAATTGTATATTTATGTTGAATAAATATTCTTTAATCCTCAGAAGCGTTACAATATTATCGAAACACGTTAATTTCTAATCTAAGTATGTTCGTAAAAGAAATGGTGTGTTGCGCGCATCGCACCAGATTTTTTAAAATATATAATCTGGATTAAAGTTATAATAATGCAAAGAGAATTACAACCTACTAGTGTGACAGTTTACAGAAATCATGGTCACTACTAACAACCAACATATCGGTAGAGCCTCGCTTACACCAACCTCACAAATCAGAGGGACGCTGTGGTACAAAGCCTCCCAAATAAGGCTATATGCCCAGTGAGGCGGAGGTTGGCCGCGATTATAAAGGCTGGGATATGAATGGAACACTATAAATTTGTTGTATAGAGCGTTTTTGCCCTCCATTGAGGAGATAGCATTATCGCGGCTCACAGTCGGCTGCGGATAGATGCGCCCGAATCCGCTAATCGATAGCGCATTAGGCCAGGTGTCCTCCGCTTCTCTTTGTCAAACCTCTTCTATATCAAATATCTATTGTCATTATCAATATTTTATATATATTTGAAAACATATTTATTATTTGACATGATAATTCGTCAGGTGTATTCGAAAGTAATCTGACATTATCAGTACTGTGAAAATCGTTTCATCGAAAAATAACAAAGCAATTTTCTCATATCTAACTCTCTTTCTGCCTAGATTCATACAGTATTTCCAAGCCTTGTTTAGATTTTTCCAAATAGAATTAGGATTGTTACAAATCAAAGTCAGAACTTTCCAACCAAATTTGGATTTCATGGATACATGGAGAAGGTGTTTAATGTAAACATTATAGCATTTAAAGACCTATTTTTAAAAAATAAAAAATCATGATTTCTTGATAGACAACATCTGTTGCATTTAGGTTAAAGAGTGTTTAAGTCCAAAATCTTTGTTTTGAGAAAAACGCGAGTAAAAATGTTGTGCTTTTGTAAAATAAATTGTTGTTACCTCATTTAGCACTTTATACGATTGGCAACAGCTCAATGAATGAATTTGTTCATCAAAGTGTCCCCTACTATGAATTAAAAACTGTAAAGTCATTTGCTAACCAATTAAAAACTTATTTTTTAGTTTGCAGTCACAGATCCTTACAATTATTGTTTTATTAGAAAATTAATTTATTGAATGGGCATGTTAAAAATTACATGTTTTAAAGAAATTTTATTTATAAGGCAGGTTTTTATTTTCATCTTCGACGGAACCATTCGATGTAAAGATTTAACTATTTCTTGGAGGAGGACTAGGATCTAACTTTTCCTAGGACCAACACACTTTATCAGCAGGGCTCATAATAGATTTATACGCAACTGCATATTTTGTTTGCGCGCTTCTTTAAAATAGCCAGACCTGATTTGATTACGAAGTAGAGTAGGCAGATCTGATTGGGCAAGTTTTATTTTGCATGTTTGAAGATAACTGTATATTGTATTTGCATTTATTGATGATCTAATAAAGTACCTACACAATATACCTAATAGTAAAATCCATCGTTGGTTATTACAATATTTTGATCGGGGTTATTCGCCGTAAATAAGGTGTTCTTCTTAGAATGAATGATTACTGAGATTCCTGATTTTCCACCTTTTTAGATGGATTGAAAATTTTTTAGTAAATAAAAATATAAATTGCATCTTAGGCCATGTTGGAGAAGCTTTGAAAGAAAAAATGTTTAATCTTTATATATGCTATTCTTGTACTTTTCTTGTGAACTAGCAAGTATGAATTATTTTTACAATTTATTTTTGAATGCCTTTAACGTAGTTATCGGAAATATATGTTTTTTTAAGATTCGACAGAACTTAAAATCATTTTGGTTTCATTTCTTTATTATTTCCTCTACTTTCTTTCCTGTGAAATATTTTGTAAACATCTTTTTTCATACACATTTTATAGTATCTAGTTGCATATTTTGACGCTTTTTACTGCATTAAAATCTGGGCTCTAGTTATCAGAAACGAAAGTAATTTTAAACTGATCTCGAGTTCTACTTGTGATTCTGTTCGGTAAAATGATTTCTAGTTTACTGATAACCAACAAAATGCCTTGCTAATGTCAAATGTATATCTGAAACAGTGAAAGAAAATATGCAGGAACTCTTTTTCACCCTAAAGTATCTTCAAGCCTAAAATCCTCCTTTAAATTAAGTAAAAAGAGCCGCCTTCAAAATAAAAATTAATTCAAGAAGTGTTCTGTGAAAACCAGGTGAGCATAATTTGACCGTATTAATTCCAGAAGTTGTATTTGATTCATGATGACAATTGATATAAATCGTATTTAGAAACGTGATCCAAAATAAATTTTATTTTATAAATTCAAAACCAACAAACTTTTCGATTAATTTAATTAATGCTTCTAACATAATTGTAAGGATTTTATTGTCTATGACTCATTTTTATTTTTACGAGCCATGGAAAAAAATATTTTATATTGAATATTGAGAAATAAAAACGTAAGTTCTCTTCTCTTTTTCAGACGTTTATCTTAAAATTTATAACCATATTTCATCAAGGGTGAAGATATTGAAAAAAGTTGGTCCCATAATAAATACATTTTTTCTAAATTTCCCCAAGACGGTTTTAGATTCGTGACCTCTTTGACTTGGCTGTTCTTCCAAAATGCTTCGTCCGATTTCCTGTTACAGAAAAATTGTTCCTGATTTTTCCTTCATAAATTTCCGGTTTCAATATAAAACGGAGCTGAGTAGCACAAGGACGTGTGGCCAGCCAGCAGTTGGGCTAGTCGCCGATGGGATATATACGTCTCCCACAGCCTTCTCTTACATAATTCATCAGTTGAGGATTAGTTGTTTGTAATTGGTTGTGGATTAAACCAGAGTTCTAGATTCCCTCCGATCAAATTGCACTACTCACAACCGCAGAGAATCCGTTAACCGATTCGAAAATATTAAGGATTTTTGATTAAGGTAAAAACAAATAAAAAAAATCACTGGTTGGAGAAAAAAAATCCTTAGCTATAAATTATGAATCTCTGAAAGAATTAAAACGATTAAAAATTACCCAATAATAAAAACAAAAAAATTGAATAAAAAGAATGAGGAAAAACTCAATATTAACTTCATTAAAAAGTGCTATAAACAGTTTCTCGTATTATTAAAGCTATGTATTGAAAATGTAAGTAGGAGACAAATTGCTAAGAATAAAAAAAAAAAAATGCTGAATTGATAATGATTTGACCAAAGACTGACGGGAATTCGTAGGTGAAAAAAGAAATATTGAATGAGGACCAAAAATAGTCGGTGTAATGCCTAAGTAAAATAAGTTGGAAACACCATATTTTTGACAAAACTGAAGTTAAAGTCGATTTTTGTGAAATACGGTTGTATTTGATTCAATCGCTTTTGAAGGACAATATCAATTTGTCTTCTGTATTATTCAAGTATAAAGAGGCAAGATAAAAAAAAAATAACAATAAAAAAAATAAAAGTTTATGTTTAACTTGTTTGATGCTTCGCTCACTATAGTTTTACACCGACATGATTGGAAATTATTGTGGGGTGCGGTCAAATAAAACAACAGCTTTATATGTAATAACATAATGTGCCGACGTTTCGACCCGAGATTCAGGTCTTCATATGGGCTGTCGAGTCCACTGGTATAGAATGATTGCTAGAAAAATTGCTCATATTTTTGAGTAATCCTTCCCAAAGTAAAATTGTATAAACCTTAACGTGTAAGTGTACGATGAAATCCTGAAGGATTGGAAATACTTCGATATATGACCCAAATAAATGGATTAAATATTTTTATTTAATGATCGATGAAATTTCGTTCTAATTATTGACATCGTTGATGTTGATATTCTCCCACTATAGGAATCGTAAATATTTGTATTACCTCAATTCAAATTTCGTTGATTTTCTCTTGATTACACAGGTCTGCGACTAAAAACCTTCATTGGATTTTTTAACATTTTCTTATAGATTTTGACCTCCCAAAAACAGGAAAAATATTCAAAAATTCTATCAGATAGGTTTTTGTAGATATTAGTAATAACATAAAAAAAAAAATATATTAAAAAAAATGTTCAAAAAATAAACCTATGTGGTTTAAAATTTTGAAACCATAGAAAAATTTTAGAAGGGAAACTAACGAAGAAACTCGGAAAAGGACTCAGCGAAGTATCAAGGAAAAGAAGAAAGGTTTCATAAAAAAGATGAATAAGTATATTTGTATTATTTAAGGGTTGTAAAAAATATACAAAATATTATTCAAACTTATTATTTTTAATAAACGAGTGCTTTTAACAATTTCTTGTGTTTGAATTTGCAAAAAACCCTTACGTGATAGAAAAAAATGGCCATCACTTCTGAAATCAGCGCTTTCTAAAACATATATTTTTGTAAAAATATCTCATGCAGCTGACAAAATTTTTTTTTTGCAGACCTGTGTTAATTTTTTAAGATATTCGTGTTGATTTATCAAAAACGCATACATATGGAAAATAATAATAATTTTTTTTTGTTCGGTACCCCTACCTGGCCATGTGTGGCATACGGGGGGTTACTCTAGAGGTGTAACCAACCTATTCTAATCATGGTGGGAGGTTCGAGATTTATTCCGTGGGGCCTCCACGAAATAAAAGTCAACCATCCCAGGACGGATTCGAACCGCCGCCGTTCGGCTCGAGCGTGCAACAGTGGGTCGCGCTCCTACACGCTCGGCTATCCCGGCCCCAAAATAATAATAATTATAAAATAGCTGGTATAAGTGAAAATGAATCTCAGGAAATGCTTAAATATAATAAAAACATGTTAAATTTAAATAATGGAATCATCCTTTAAAAAAAATAAATAACATAAAACCATATTCATTGATATTTAGTGTAAGATATATTATTTACTAAGATAGGAAAATATTGGTGTTGAATATGAAATTTAATTATACTTAAATCAATATGTGCCTATTTAGCAGTAATATTCTAAAATAAAACTTCTTTATTGTAGGAATATTATATAACTTATTTATATATGACCACCGGGGGTCATATAAATAATGAATTTAGGATTTTTATTATTCTGTATTGCTCATTGGATGGATTACATTTATTTATTGTCATTAATTATTTTTATTTTTTTATGTAATATCAAAGTTATCAATATACTTATATTATAATTATTCGCTTCCAATGAATACATTGATACGTAAAAAATAGGTTTCTTCATAATTTTAGTTCGTTCATTTTATGTTGCAAAATTTTTAGAAAACTATATTTTTAATTCAATGAATTAGTTCATTGATATCTAAATATGTGCTTATATATATATATATATAAAATACAACAACATTGGAACGCTGTTCAATATTATAATTCAAAGAGATAAAAGCTTTACAATGAAACATGAACCTGACCATGATCCACCATTGAAAATATCTTTGAAATTAATTTTAAATGAATATAATTTTTAAATTCATTTAAATAAAATTTTAAATGAATTCATTTAATCTTAAATGAATTAATTTCTTATATTAAGTTTTACAGAGTTCTGTTTATTTGCAGGTTTTGCTTCAACAAGGGACCATTGCAGATTCGATTGGGAGAAAATGACTTCACTTTTAAGTTCCTATAGGATAAGTACCCTCACCAATTGGTCCAGGTAAGAGAGAATTCATATTATTTTATTTTCATATTTTTGTCCACTTGTTTTATTTACTATTTATTTATTTTTCATTTTAACTCTTATAATACTCATAAAAAGTCTAAAAACAAATAATAAATTTTTTTATTAAAAATATGTATTTTCAAATATTTTACATTACGATAGTATTGTACTAAAAGTATTGATAGTGACTAAGTTACTTATAATAAAATGTTCATTTAATAAAACAAATACTTCTAATATTATTAATATATTTGTGGTTGTTAGTCATATTTATCACACCCTCATTTTACTATTGGGAAATCATGGCTACAATAAAACCATCACAGTAATTGTATTATTTTTTATAAGTATAAAAATTATAAAACAGAAAATAAAAGATAATTGGTACGAGTACTTGTTAAAAAAACATTTTAATTTATTTTCTTTTTACTTTGTCTTTATTTTTTATTTGTTATTATACTTCATTTTTTTTCTTTGATACATTATTTAGTTTGTTAAAAACAATTGTGATACAATTTTAGTAACAAATTTTATTTATTTATTAGCAATGAGATTCTTAATTATACCAACAATTATTGTACGCAACAAAGTTCATGATAAATATAGTAAATATTAATAATGTTGGTATAGATACTTTATGATGAAGGTAAAAAATAAGTTTTTATTGACCGAACTCTTAATAGGAACATATTTAGTATGTTGTTTTAAGTAAAATATTCATCTTAGTGTTAAAATTAAATCAATTATGATACAAATAAAATAAATATCTATTTTAGTATTTTATTTTATCCCTAACAATTATTTTATCTCTTTGTTTTCTTACCTAGCCATTATTAGTTATTGAAAACATTTCCTTTGGTTTTTCCTGAATATTTAAAATAGATTTTCTAACCAATTTATAGAAAAAATTGTATAATCAAATTCATTGATTAACATATCTTTTTCTATGTAAGCAATTATATCTATATCTAAGATTATCTACACAAATTAAAAGCTATCTTGAAAATGCATGTGTTAAGAGTTGGAATTTATGCCGTCAGAGCGCAATACTAGTCATGAAACTCGTGATAGTTCAGGCATTTGCCGCTAGAGATCGCTAAGAACAGTTGCTATATTAAGGCATTTTAAAAATAATTTTCGTTTTCGTTCCACTAATCAGCGTTTAATATTTGAAAGAAGCAATATTAGTTACACACATATATAATTTATATAGTTCATGGAGATCCCTTAAATGTATATTATTTCACAAAGGGTAAAGATCCGTTTTCAGAAAATATAATCTCCTGTTATACTCATATGCCATAAATGTGAAATCGTTGAGTTTGCGAATCTTGAGAATTTTTAGAAGCGTTTGGGAATGGCACTTTCATTTTTATATACATATATATATATTTTTTGCAAATGAATTACTTCGAGTTCAAACATTAATTTATAAGCCTCCTGGAGCTTTTTTCGCCGGTAATTTGAAAATCATCCACTTGGCCATTATTTGAACATTGAAAGGTTATTCAATTATCTACTAAATGAAAAATTAATCATGGGAATCGGCCCAATATTAATTAAGTTACAGTCTTATGAATTTCACACATTTTTTTTTTTACCTAATCAAAATGTAATATAATTCATTGATCACCTTGAAAATCGCTAGACCGATTTGTTTTTTTTTCTCTGTTTTTTTTTTTTTTTTTTTGGGGGGGGGGTGACGTTCTCTGTTTTAACCCCTAATGATTATTTTAAAAAAAGTTTGGAAAGTGGGAACTTTAATCTTCTCGTTGCTATGTACCACATATGACATATTAAGTGATAGAGGAAGAGTCGGACATTTCCTCATATCGATAAACTTATTTATTTATGCATACAGTGAAGTAAATAAAGTGATATGTGTCATATGGTATTATGTATTAAAACGTAGAAATATTAATGTTCCAGGCCGTGCATAACTTCCTGATTATCTGTATATATAAAGCGTTTGTAGTCACAAGGTGTTTAAAAATTGAGTTCCATGGAATGTAATTTTTTTCTCAGCATTGAATTTTTCATATATCAGAAAAACTACATGAAAATGTTTTACAGATAAGACACCAGAAATAAAGTTTATTTAATTTTGCGTTAAAGAAATATGTAAAAATCTGTGTTTAAATATGATACGAATCGACATGCGAAATGATTTGCCCTGGTCCAGAGCGAATTGATCGTAATGCAAACAATGTCTTTTCCTTAAGGTTGTAGTTAATGATTAAGCAAAACAGCAAAACGTCGTGTATTAAACCAACTAAGAATATTCGATCGAGAATAGAAATATATTGAGTAGGATTATTCTAATTATTATTATTTGTAATTATTTTTTATGACCAGAAAAACCATAGTGCACCTCTGGCACACAAGCGCACAAGCGATTAGTAGGTTGGTAATAATAAAATATATTTAAAAAAAGGTTGTAAAGGCTTGAAATGGCTGATACCAGGTCTCAAAATCGTTTTTTTTTTTTTTTTTTTTATTTTTTTTTTTTTTATTTTTTTTATTATTTGCTTTCAATTTATTTACTCCTTTGAATCAATCCTAAGGTGCATCTGTTACATGTTGGTTGTAGATTAGTTTGAACACACATTTTTGCCAATAAACATTATATTAACGTATTTATTCTGTTTTATAAATATTTAACCTTATCCTGGCATAAATAAAAAAAAATGACTATGAGGGCTCGGAAGGCAACGATGACTTCGCATTTTAGCCTGACACATTTTTTAAGCTAAAAAATGTCGGTCGCGATTGTCGTGAATAAGCTAATCTAAATGCAAATGAATGATAAGTCTCCTTCCTTTCCCCTTGTAATTTTTACTGTTCATTTGTTAACTTTTATTAAAAATTAAAACAGAGGGAGATCGCAATTTTCCTTGTAGTTAGTGATGAATTCGTAATTACGCAATATAAAGTAAAGCCTAGTTCTCCTATTTTTCCTCAATTAAAATATATTATATTCATGTAAAATTTCAATCAACTACTCGATGCTGTAATATTTTCCTTTCTTTCTTTACTATGCTACCTTAATAGTTATAAAAGAATTGTTAATAGTCAGGATTTTCAGTAAAACACTTTTTATTTTGATAAGTCAACGTTTCCATCCTTACGCGTGGGATCTTCATCAGGGCTAAAAAGAAGACAAATATATGAGCAACATGTAAAGTATCTAGCTAAAGTCCATTCCATGTCGATATGGCAGTATGTGTTTTGCCTAGGGAGTTCTGTCTCTCTCTAACACGCGCTGCTCTAGATAACTCTGTCCTTATTCCTCCGTGCGGCGTTGTCACTAATTTCAACTTCATCCAGTATTTTCGGGGAAAATTATATAATATCCAGCATTTGATTCTCTGTCGGCCTATTTTCTTTCTCTCGTCCCTGTTTCCTTATTTTTAGAGATATTACTTTAGAATTTTTCATAAAGCCAACAGACGTTGCCTATACTCATAACAAGGAAAAAAAATGGTTTTAATCTTGTTCCTTTCCTATGTTTTGGCAAAATGATAATAAAAATAACATTTTTAATTTTTACAAAGTTGCCTGCGTGGAATTTTCGTACTATAGCAGTCTATGAAATTTTGGCATATCCTTTATAAAAAGGAGAATTTATATTTAATTTTAAGCCATGTCCGACAATTGTGGGACGCATACAGCTGGAATAATTAATATTTAAATGTGAGCGAACTGAAAGATGAAAAGATGATAATTGAATGTTTTTCATGTACTTACTTATTTTTCTTATCTACTCATATAATGGTATAAAAGATAGTAAAATTATATATGAATATTTGATTAAGTAGCAAGTTAGCATGATAAAATAAGAGACTCAACAAGGTTATTCTCAGACTGTACATCATCATGCTAACCAGCTTCTTATTCAAATATTCATGTATAATTTTACTATACTTTATATAATTGTAAGATTTATTAAGTACCCGTATCATGTAACCATACCATCAGTTGGATTTGTTTTCCATTATTCTGTTACTTCTTACTGCTACTATCTATAATAAATAATTATATCATAGTTTTTGATAGTTTTTAACCTACTGGAACACTTGATATATATATATTATTCTAATTTGTAAAACAGTGAAAATTCACATCTTCCATTTTGATATAAATATATTCTTCAATTCGTTACAACTTTCACAACGTTTCGATGCTTTTAATGCCTCATCTTCAGGTGTACTCCTAACTTATTCCAATTAACAATATTTCAGTTAATATTTTATTTCAACAATACATCAATTCCTTAAAAATCTCGTCAATAGATAAATTTGTCAACTATACCTAGGCCACTGTCCTAGGCCACTGTTACTATAACAGTGAGGTGGCCTAGGACATAATTATAAAATTGAAAGATTTATATCATAATTAAATCATCTTCTAGCATAGATACTTTACAAGTTGCTCCTATATTTATTTGTCTTCTTTTAGCCCTGATGAAGATCCACATGTAGAGATCGAAACGTTAACTTTTAAAAATAAAAAATGTTTTACTGAAAATCTGACTAATACACACTTCTATAAAAGAATTCGTTTTTAGGTATAATAATTTTCGAATATGAAGAAAGACGGATGGGCCTTTTAGGGTTTTTGTCCCATTGGGTTAAAGATAATTAATCCTGGTCTACTAATGACCCGAGGATTCTTAAAGAGCCCTTTTTTGCTGCCCTAAGACATCCCTTTTTGTCTGATCATCGCCGCCTTGGTAGGGAGGGCGGTGAGAGGGGGGGGGGGCACAGCGTCAGCTCGAGAGGGCTGCCTTATCTCTAAGAATTCAAGTGGAAATATGCGAAGAAACCATCATCATTAATAATTCCGATGAGGGTCTGTATGAAGGAAGTGGTTTTGGCGGGGAAAGAAGTGGTGAGCTGGTCGTTTTTTGGGCGAAAATTTTGTGACAGCTTACTTTAGCTTGTTATTCATCTCAGCCATATTTATCATTCAAAATGAATGTACAACAAGATTAAGGAAAAACCCTCGAATGAGCAAATAATTTGCAGAAAAAATACTGACTAAATAATGATGCATTCAATTTAAAACCGACATCAGTCTAAAATAAGTGAAAAATATATATATAAAGGAAATTCTGACCTTTTTCGGTTAAAAAAAGTTTTTTACTAACTTTTTTTTTATATTTAAAAGGGTCAAAGCAAATATTAGAATATTCTATAATATCATCCTAAAACGTGAAAATTTTTGTAATTATTTCATTGTATATTGTATATTTAAAAAAAATTAAGTAAAAATTAAAAAAATATTATCAAATAAGTACTTTTAGTTATAAATTTTCTTCTTCAACATATATGTATGCATTTTTCATTATTGAATGTAATGTTTAATGTACTAAAAAGTAATTTTATTTTATAAACATCCAAACCATTTACAATATTAACTGAAAAATAATGACTTTAATCTGTTTTTGTGGTTAACCACCGTGTTGTAAATTATTTTAAATAATTTATTTTTTTAAGAGAAAACATTGGGCACCGCTGGGAGTCGAACCCGGATCTTGCGCGGTATGCTAACCACTGCACCACAGAGCTCGCTTCCAAGCGGAGCCAATCCTTCCTCTTAATTAAGGAACCCTTCCTCCTCTGAGAGGTATCAGTGAAGAGGAAGGATTGGCTCCGCTTATGTGCAGTGGTTAGCATACCGCGCATGTCACGCGGAAGACCCGGATCTTTTCTCCTCAAAAAATAAATTATTTAGAAAAATAATAAATATAACAAATGTTGATAAAAGGACTCTTTTTAACCAATGTGATATTTTATGTATTCAAAAGTTGATAGTTACAATCCTACATTTCACAGATATTAAAAATATTTTTCTAAGGATCGATATATTGGAATATTATTATCTTTTCGATATATCGAGTTGATATTATTACGATATATTCGAAACTTTAAATACTACATACATTGTTAATTTCTCATGATATTTAAATAGCAAATCCAAGTATCTAAATTTTTTTTTGTTAAATTAGCATTTAAAAAATGCAATAACTTACCAAACTTTGATATTGAATTTGAACTTTAGATTCTACAATTCCAAAGAAGTTCGAAACATTTACTTAAATTTCAATTAGGTTTGAGCTCTCTATCGACAATCTTCACTATTATTATTTTGTACTACTATTATTATAGTTTATATAATTTATAAAAATAGTTTATATAAGCAATTTTATATAAAAATCTTGGTTTGAAATGTCCGAAAAAAGTATCGCAAACTTAACTCTGCACTTTAGAAATCAGCTACTAATAGAAAAACTATCAATTCCATTCTTTCTAAAGCTTGATAAACCTTAAATTGCATGAAATAAGTATAACTCCCCCTCCCCAAAATTATTAATATAAAAACATTAAGTGCCGTAATATCAATTATTTTAATTAATCCAGCAATTGATTGTTCACTATACATGTTCATTGTCCTACATAAACTTGGGTTGTAATGTTTCCTCATATGCATTTACGAGTATATAAAAAAAAAAAATTACTGATTATACTGGCTATTATGGTTATCATCCAATATATTGAAATTTAAATTGATTGTTTTAACTAATAATATTTTCTGTGGTAGATATTTTCTGGAAAACCTTCATCTTAAAAATTAAATAACAAAAAAAAAACTTTTGACCTTGTTCGATAGTTTATTTCGCTAATTTGCAAAAAGTACTTTTATTAAAGAACATGTCTTATTGATTAGTGCTATTGGTTAATGTTATATTTAATTGTCTTCCTTTTTTTCATAAAGTCATCTATCAGTATTAGGAATGAGATACCTCCTTTATACGGAATGCTTAAAATGCTCATAAGAAGAGATTCCATTTAAATAACACACGGGGGATTCGTGATTAGAGGAGATGCCCAGCACCATACAAAGGCTAAAATTACAAAATTATTCCAAGGAAAAAGGAAGCAGAATTCAGGAAATATACTCGAGGGTTTCCAAAACCTTTTCTCCCTTTTAAGTTCCTCTTCCTACTTGAAGGATTTCTTGTAAAAGATGCCTTTGTACCATCGAAGGCAACCCCTCAAGAGGAATTTCTTCCGTCTGTAAGAAATATTTTCAGCCTGTTTCCGTTTCCATTGTAGGCCATACTACCTTATTGCTCTTCTGAATACCTTTTATTAACATTTCAATCGAGACCAAAGAAGAAGAAAAACCAAAATGAAGAGATCTCTTAAGATGAAGTTGTTATCAAATATTTTGAGTCAATATAATATATAACAAAAAAACATAAATTTTTTATAAATCTTATTTATTACTTTCACTTACCTAAACATGAAATATGTAGAAAGGGAAAGTATTGCAATCGTGAAAAATTTTCAACATTTGGTTTTCTACGGAAATAGACGTTTTGGTGTCCCCTCAGTCCTAATAACCAAGTCCCGCGAAATGGTGTGTGTGTGAACAGACTAGCTCAAAAAATATAAACCTCACGAACCTGAAATTGGGTATTTGGTGTATGTATATGCCCGCGATGTGACAGTAAAAAGTCATCAAAATTGGTTAAACGGAAGGGGTACTTTACTTAGTAAATTTAGTCCCATGTTTACGTTTTTTCGAATTTCTCAAAAACAACTCTAACGATTTTGATCAAATTTGATATTTGATGTATATATATATATATATATATCAGTAGCGGATCCAGAGGGGGGGCGCGGCCCCCCCCCCCCCCTCAGAGGTGAAGACACTGATAAAGTATCACTATTTCTATGTAAAATGAGCTATATTTAGTCATTCAAGTCCACTAATTGAAAATGAATTGTATTTAAGCATTTATAGTAATTTATAATGTAAGTAATTATGTACTAATATGCATTTTCAATTAGGACCTTCATTACTCATGAAACGTAAAAAAAAAAAGTGCGCCTCCCCCTCAGAAAATTTCTGGATCCGCCTGATATATATATATATATATATATATATATATATATATATATATATACACATATACATACCCACGATGTGATAGCCAAAATTTCATCATAATTGATCAATTGAAGGGGGTACTTTGCTTTATAACTTTTGTCTCATTTTCACATTATTTATTTTATTTACTCAAAAACGGCTGTAAATATTTTGATCAAACTTGGTTTTTGATGTTTTTATGCAACAGCCCAAATTAGTCAAACAGAGGGGCACTTTACTTAATAAATTTTGTCTCATTTTAACATTTTGTTTTATTTTCTCAAAAACGGCTGTAACTATTCTGATAAAACTGGATATTTGATGTATGCATATGCCAGCGATGTGACAGCAATAATTTCATTAAAAAAATAAATAAGAATAATGAATGAATAAATAAGTACTGAGAACATTCAAGTTTTGCAATACACATAGACCATAACTTATGGAGCTATACAAATATAAGCATATAAATGTGGAAACATTTGTGAAGTTGAGGAATAGCGTTTACATATTATCGTAAAAAGTCAATTTCTTGATATTCTAGTTTTTCCTTGATAATTTTAGTTTTCCGACTTTATAATCCCCCTTTGAATATATTCATAAAAATAAAATAATAATTAATTGATATTATAAACAGTATTTGCTGTCCACATACCTCACCGAATAGTTGACCACTGGTCCATTACTGACAGTCTTGGCATCGCATACCGTAAGATATTGCCAGGGTTATTACTTGAAATTCTGTTAACTCTATTTATAATAATTGCCAATGGCTAGCCATCTTACATCTAGCCTATCGATTATGTAGGCCGTTTTATCATCAAAATTTATTTCCAATATGAAATATGTATTTGCAGAAAAAAATGTTTAAAATAATTTGCTGATGATCGTTTCCATGCTCGCTTTCCAAAATGCTTTTAATAATTTATCTAATTATATTGAGCTATTTCGTAACTGTCAATATTTCATGTAAAAATAAAAATGAATATAACAGTTAAATATATATCGACTTGTAAAACTTTGAAATAATAAAATAACATTTTAATAATTATATTCGGCATGATAAAATAAGTATTTAATTACAGCTTATTTATTTCTTCAGTTTTTCAAAAAATAAGAATAAAATATGTTGACACAGCGAGTAACAAGTCATGATTCCACGAAAGATAGGCTTAAGTCTGCTTCCATACAAAGCTTACAACGCCTAGAATTATACAACGTATAGTATTATATTGTCAAGATTTAATGTATTGTATTAAGAATTAACAAGCCCAGATGATTTTGTCTTTTTTTGTGGAAAAATCATGAATGTTGTCCCTCTTTTCATAAAGATATTTTGAAGAAAAAAAAAATGATTTAAAAAAATCCTTAAAATTACTTAAACTGCTTTTTCGAAATGAATAAAATTTACACTATAAAACCCTGCATATTTACATACTTTATTGTAGAGGTGAGAGATAGTCAACTGTTATTCTATAGGATAGGTTTTTATTCTATATATAGTATCCGCATACCGTAAGATATTGCCAGGGTTATTACTTGAAATTCTGTTAACTGGAATGGATGGAAGGAATTTCTGTTAAAACGTTTTTATTTTGGAAAACCATTGTTTCCATCCAACTTATGGATTTTCATCAGGGCTAAAAGAAAACAACTATATGAGTATCTGTGCTAGAGGATGACAATAAATGAATACTTTACAGTACTGATAATAATATAAAAGATAGTAAGCATTATACATGAATATTTAAATAAGTGGCTTGTTATCAAGATAAAATAAAATCTGATATTTTGAATCTTAATATTTAAAATCTGATATCATCTGAGACTGAAGGTAAAATAATTATTATCTGTTCTGTAAAGTATTCATTTATTGTCATCCTCTAGCGTAGATACTCATAAATTTGTTTTCTTTTAGCCCTGATGAAGATCCACAAGTTGGATCGAAACGTTGGCTTTCCAAAATAAAAAAGTTTGAACTGATAATCATTTAATCTATTATATACTTTATTAATTTTTATTTCTAATTCACAGGCCATCATTCTCCCCACTTTTTTTTTTTTTTGTATAATTATCTTTAAGAGACTACATTTGTGCTCATTACAAATATTATTGATCAAATTGTTATTTTTTTTTTTACTTTCACTTACCTATATATGAAATATTTAGTAAGGGAAGTATTTTACTTTCACTTACCTATATATGAAATATATAGTAAGGAAAGTATTGCGATCGTGAAAAATTTCGACTTCCGGTTTTCAACGGAAATACACGTTTTGGGGTCCCCTGAGTCCAATTAACCAAGTCCCACGAAATGGTCTGTGTGTGTATGTGTGTGTGTGTGTGTGTGTGTGTGTGTGTGTGTGTGTGTGTGTGTGTGTGTGTGTGTGTGTGTGTGTGTGTGTGTATGTGTGTTTGTGTGTGTGTGTGTGTGTGTGTGTGTGTGTGTGTGTGTGTGTGTGTGTGTGTGTGTGTGTGTGTGTGTGTGTGTGTGTGTGTGTGTGTGTGTGTGTGTGTGTGTGTGTGTGTGTGTGTGTGTGTGTGTGTGTGTGTGTGTGTGTGTGTGTGTGTGTGTGTGTGTGTGTGTGTGTGTGTGTGTGTGTGTGTGTGTGTGTGTGTATGTGAACAGACTAGCTCAAAAACTATAAACCGCACAGACCTGAAATTGGGTATTTAGTGTATGTATATGCCCGCTATGTGACAGCAAAAATTCCATCAAAATTGGGCAAACGGAGGGGGTACTTTATTTTAAGAATTTTGTCTAATTTTTAGTTTTTTTTTCGATTTTCTCAAAAACAGCTCTAACGATTTTGATTAAACTCGGTATTTGGTGGATCTATATGCCCGTGATGCGACAGTAAAAATTTCATCAAATTTGATTAATTGGAGGGGGCACTTTACTTATTAAATGTTGTCCCATTTTCACGTGTTTTTTTTTAATTACTCAAAAACGGATTCAACGATTTCAATCAAACTTGTTATTTGATGTATGTATATGACCGTGATGCGACAGCCGAAATTTCATCGAAATTGGTTAAACGGAGGGGGTACTTTACTTCATAACTGTTGTCTCATTATCACGTGTTTTTTTTTGTTTACTCAAAAACGGCTTAAAATACACCTGTCGATTCACCTTCACGATGTATTTGCAAAAAGAAACTAATAGTAAAAAACAAGCAAGCAGTAAAAAAACTCGACTGTTGATGAAATTAGTCCCTTCATATATAAATTAGCAATGATGAATGGAAAGGTGCTGAGAATTATTAAATTTTGCTATACAGATACTCTATAAGTTATGGACATCTACAAATATAAGTATATACTTAAATATGTGAAGTTGAGGAATGGCGTTTACATATAAATGAAACATGTCGATTTCTAATCCAAGTAAGTTCCTAAGTGAAAGTTGTGTGTTGCGCGCATCGCACCAGATTTTTTTTTTTTTGCTTTTACGAGTTACAACTGTACAGGTACATTTCACTGTGATAAGTATGGAAATATAAATTTTTGTTTCTCAATATTTGTAATTTAATTGATTTACCAGAAACACTGATATGTATAAATATAGAGAGAAGAGGGAAAAATAACCAAAAGTATTATTTTTTATATAATATACAAAAATTATTATTATTTAGTTACAATATAATCATCCTTGTGTTTAGTCCCTTAGCTCTAGACTGTCCGTTATCCTTGCCATTGTGCATTCCCTCACCCAAAGACAATGGTACATGCTGAAACAATAAACCTAATGGGGAGTACTTTTTATTTTGGCTGGACCGGTCTGGTACTTCTGTCTGGGGCTACAGTCATCCTGCGTCCGCTCAGCGAGGTGCTTCAAGTGCTACAAGGTTTAATCCTGTGTACTTCGTTATTTTGTTCATCCTCTAGAAAAAGTTTTGTGTATTGTGTACAGTTTTAGTGATGGATTTATTATTAAGTGAATGAGATCAGCTCTTTTTGATGTCAGTGTTTCTTATGATTTTTATTTTAGTGATGATAAATTTAAAAAAATAAGTTATTATTATTATTTTTTTTTTTACTTTTTTAGATATAATATATTGCATATAAACTCACTTGCTAATGTTTTTATTTTAAATTAAATCTTCCCAGTTTATATTTATTTTTTTCCTGCACTATTGGTTGCTCATCGAAAATTCATAAAATTACTTTGAATTATACTGGATATATATATATATATATATATATATATATATATATATATATATTTTTTTTTTTTTTTTCAAATATTAAATGAAAAAAAAAATGGTATAGATAATAAAATATTATAATTTTTAATATAATAGACGTTCCTTTTTTTTTTTTTTTCACGCTTATCTCAAAGAGTGTGATAGAAATAACAAATTAATTAAATATTATTAAATAAAATTGTAACTAAATTAATACAAAATACAACTAAAATCAATTAAAAAATCTTAAGGACCGAAAAATATTATTTCTCTTATATATTGGCCCGTGTCGTTTAAGAAGAAGGTGCTTCTCTTAAGATTGATAGAACATCAAAATATAATATTAGGACAGAGGAATTGTCGAAATTTGATTTTTAATTATTATAGTGACGAATTGAATTTAATTTAAAAAATAATTTGAGACCATATCTGGATAATCAGAAGTACCTGAAGAAATGTAATATATTATGAATTATATGTGCATATATATATGTATATATATATATATATATATATATATATATATATATATAAATTTTAATTTCTAAAAAAGCATCTCAAAACTTTGTCTTTATAAATATCAAAAATGATTAAAATTTACTAAAATAACAATGGCATAGAGAAAATTTCACTGGAAAAAAAGGTCTATTGAGTGATGTTTTTTTTTCTTATATCAATTTTTTTTTTAAACTACAAGAAAATCAATACAATAGATTACATACATTTTTTATTGTTCATCATTTTATTTTAAATTATTAAAATATAATATTAAAGAAATTTATATTTTTTAAAAATATTTATTTAAAGATCCTTTTTTATTTATTTTGCTTGATAATTTTTTTAATTTTTTTTTTATTTACTTATTTACTTGCTGTAAAATACACAGAAATAAAAATTTTTACACTAAACTCTACACATCTATTTTTTTAGTCCTTTTTTTAAATATTTATCACCCCTCCCCCTTCCTGCCTCATTTGCTTCTGAAAAATCATTGTGAGCTCTTAATCAATGTCTTGGTACTGATACAACTTGAACCGAGCATTTAATACAAAAAAATAAAAATAAAAAATGAATGAAATTTTTTCTACATATGAAGGTGTGAATGCGCTCTGGCGGTGAGGAAAGAGTACTATAAAACTGTCACGTGACTATCGATTGGTTTTTGCTTCCCGCCGCTTTTACCCCCACGAAGGCTTCTATTCAACAATGGTGCTAACTCTGAAATGACAGAAAAATGGAAAGCTACGATACATGAAGTTTTATGATAAAGGATAAAAAAAATTACAACTTTCATTTTCTATTTTTAAAAGTCATAAAAAATCATATTGCATTGTTATACAAAAACTAAGATAATCAATTAAATAATATGTTTTTAAGTACTTAAAACTTTAATAAAATAAATATGAAAAATTTTCATAGCATTATGTTCTTACCTCCAGCATAAGTGTTACCATCTTACATCTTATCAACATGTACCATGTAATTATTGAAGCATCGAAAGCAAATATCTCCATATTTGATGTTCATATGAGATGTCCAGGTCTTTAATTTATCTGATGCAAGTCTTTAATCATTTCACCCTATGATTTTTAAATAGCTCTTATTTATTTCTTCTTTTTTTTTCGATGGGTTAAATGATTGTCAGGATTTTCAGTAAAATATTTTTATTTTTTAAAAGCCTACGTTTCGATCTAACTTGTGGATCTTCATCAGGGCTTCTGAGTCAAGACTAATACTAATACTGTCAGAAAGAAGACTGGGAGTCTTTGTATTACTCTGGACTCAGAAGGCCTGATGATGAAGATACACAAGATGGATCGAAATGTTGGCTTTTAAAACATAAAAAGTTTTAACTGAAAACCGTGACAATCATTCAACCTATCGTAAAGAATTACAGTTGACTATCTCTCACCTCTAAACTTCTTTTTTATTTTTTTTTATTTTGAAGATTTGAGAAAATTGTAGTCTCGTGGATTTTATATTTAACTGGCTGTATACCCCGGTTGTACCCGGGGAATTTCATTTTTCTATCTTCAAAATCTATAAAATGACTTTTTTCGACTCAAACGGTCGATTTCGTAAAAAAAAAAAAAAAAAAAAAAAAATGTAAAGCGAGATCATAACGATTTTTATAACAATAAAGAATATACCAGAGATTGGCTGAAGTTATGCAATTTTAATATGGACAGGTATTCGCACCTGATATCAAAGAACCATTCTGCGAAATTTGGAGAATTTACTCCTTACTCCATCCATCCATATAATTTTGTTCTTTATAGAAATCCATACCTCACACGGTATGGATTTCTGTAAAGAACAAACAAACAAACAGAATTTCATCTTTATTTATATAGATTAATAATAACACATGTTTTTTGAGTTCAGCAGTTCGAAATAAACCTTATCTTTCTTTGTACTTATTAGGTATTTGATTATATTATAACACAAGGTGATTGATGCTTAATTAAAATTATAATTAAGTCTTATTTCGGAATTAATTATCGTTTATTAACTTCTATGTGAATTGATTTAATATTCTGACTCAGCTTAAGGCCCCTGAAAGAGCTCATTGCATAGCATAGTAATCTTCCCTTCACACGAGTATTTACATATGTTGACCTTACTCCCAAATCTAAAATGGTTGACCTGATCATCCCAAGCTTTCAACGATTGGCTAAATGAATTTAAAGAAAGAGACAGACTCATAGCCGTATATCTTACCACACCACAATTGAATCAATTAACGGCTATTTGATATTTTCCATTTTTCATGCGGGCTTTATGCCCTCAGTGGTTGATTGGTCATGATCTATGACAAGGCCATTTAAATTGTGGTACTGTTATGTATGATTTTCAGATCTGTTTTTGTTTTATATTGCTGCTCATTTATTTTCAATTCCTATAAATACAATACATAAAATTGTATCCATGAACGCTGTTAGTAATCTGGCACATATGTACTATATTTTTACTACTATTCAACATATTTCACGACACAATTTAAGGTTTATTTTTTTTTCCTCGTGAAACCCTTTTTTTCCCCCCTCTCGTATATTTTTCTATGATAGTGTGACGTAAAACAACAACAGATGTTTTTTTCATTCAATTGCATTAAAAAAATAAATAAATAAATAAATCTAGAATTGCCTGCCTGGGATCTCTCAGAATCTTTCTTTTCCTTCCTATGTGTGAGGCAAACCACGAATCATAGTTTCCCTGACTGAAAGTATATATTGTAAATAGGTATGAATGTAAGACTGAAATTTCATTCCATTTTTGTGATGTTATTTTTTTTTTTCTATCTTTCTTCGAGATTTACATTTCATTTATTATTATTACTTTGTTTTTTTATGTACATTTGTTTAGATAGGTATAGTGTGGATGAGTCCTTACAGCTCTAATATTAATGCCCTTGATTGATGTATTAATTCTTCCAATTAAAAAAAAATTATTCCAGAGAAAGACTAAGACTCCTGTCCATTCTTCCTTTTATTCAGTCTGAATTCTAAAATCCTGGAAGTTTCTCGAAAAGCGTAGAAGATTCTCGAACAACCGCGAACATGTACTCGAACAGTTAGCAACTGTCTTTGTAAAAATGGATCTGATAAATTAATAAAAATGGAAGGAATTATTCCATTTTTGAAAGTAGACGCCGCATTCATTCTTCATTTATACTCAAATAGGATCGTCGTGTTATTACTGTAGGACTTTTCCAGTAATCTGAAAGTTTTGGGGTTGAAGATAATGTTATCATCGATCCACTAAAAACAAGTTTTGACCCTATAAATAGCCTCAATTGCCAAAAAACGTTGGGTCAAACCGGGGCTGTAAAACCGCCACCTCTACGAAGGACTAGTAAAAAGGAAAAGGGGGGGCAAGAAAGCCTATAATGGAAATAATAATCGGCAACAATATTTCACCCTTTTCTCCTCCCGGGACATGGCCCCCCCCACAAAAAGCTAAACCCCCTTCAGATATATCCAGGCTTCTTGTAGTCCTCTCTTGGAGCAGTTCTTTCCTTCGCCGTTGAAGAAAGGGCATAAATTAATTTAGAACAGTTCTTGTTCGGGATAAGCCTAGCTCGGTCCTCGTTCCATAATTTCGCTTTCTTCATCCCACTTTATTTTATCCCGGTCTCGGAAATTTTCTCATTTATGACAATCATTTATAGAGTTTTTCTTTATATATTTAATCGAAAATCTTTTTCTTTTTATCCCTTCAAGTTACTAAAGAAGGGAATTGATAACTGAGGATATACTGCTGTATTTAGATTATTGTAAGAGAGGATACGTGGTTGAATAGTAAAAACTATAAAATAGTAACAGATTTTCAAAAAACTCTATACACCATAAAAATATAAATTATGGTGAAAAGTCCCAAAAACTGCGATTAATCGAAAGGAGAGGGAAATAGACCGTGCTTTTAAAGAATATTTTAGTAGTCATTTTATTTAGAATTGCTGGGATTTCATTGAGATACAAATATACTCTTTTTTATTTAATTCCACATTAATAGCGTATTAATTTCATTAGGGTTTAAAGTATGGTATGTTTAAAATCTTTGAACAGATTTTCCAATAGTATTTCCAAGGTACGGAATACGTTTTTTCTTATTATAATTAACCAATTCCTACTCATTAAAAAGTACTCTATTCGTATCGAAGGTTCAGAAATAAAAGTTATGGATTCTTATTAATAAGAAGTGTTTTAGCAGAAAGAAGTAGTAGTAGAAATTATTACGAATATTAATAAGGCAAAGACACCGAGCTTTTCAACTACCTCAGTTTTTCATATCATCATTTGTGCCCCTACCAGCAGAAGAAAATAACTTTTGAAATTGTACAAAAAAGCTAGTAATAATTGTACTGGAAGTAATAGTTTCAATTATTGAAACAAAATTATGTGGATAGATTACAATTAAAAAATAGTATTGATTCTTTGATAAAGAATTTTCATAATTGGTAGACAAATTATGAAAATTCTTTGTCAAAGAATCACTTGTACAAAAAAGCTAGTAATAATTGTACTGGAAGTAATAGTTTCAATTATTTAAACAAAATTATGTGGATAGATTACAATTAAAAAATAGTATTGATTCTTTGATAAAGAATTTTCATAATTTGTCTAGCTCTTTTGAATTAGAACTTCTTAGCTTTCGACTTAGTTGTTGATTATGTCACTATAGAACATTCTAGTTTCCGATTCATTTTTGGTAGACCAAAGTTTGCAGTAGTTCACTTCCAATTTCTTAATCTAAAGGCATTGGATTCATTTTTTTTTATTGATAAGGCAGTTATCAAAGGCCACTAATCCTCGTTTGTTCTTCTTTTCCCCAGTTCACCGCTCTGCCACACATCGTCCTTCAATAAACCGGAAAACTATTCTCTATACACAACAAGTTTATCCTATATCTCACTAAAGGGTTTGGGATAAAGTGGAGGGGGGAGGAGTTTAATAAGAATTATTATTTTCTATTTTTACGTTTCGTGGTAGATACATAATTTTTATTCTCGACTACATTTTTTGAAATATTCGAACATTTTTCTTCGAATTGGTAGATAGTAGCACTGATTTGCTGACTTTTTATTTATTTTTGCAATGAAAATTGAAACAGTTCTTTGAATAACCCAAGATGTACAAAAAAAATGATTTTCTTCTATTTTATTTTTCATGCAAAAACATGTAACTCTAGAGATACCCGACAAGCCCAGCTGATCTTTTGGCTTTTATAGACTATTCAATAATCGTTGCCAGATGAAACTCGACAAATCCAGGACATTGAACACAAACAGAAAACAGATTTATGATATCATAAAAATTTATTTTAAGTAGGAATAAGTTTCGGAGAAAATAATTTAATGATATCCCTCATAATGCATAAACAGAAAGGTTTTTTCACTTTTCCAATAATTTTGACTTGATTTTAATTTTGGACATGTCGGGTTACTCAAACGACCAATTCAATTGTAGTAAAGTGTGTTATTTACATTAACTAATTACCAGATATAGAAATATCAACTAAGAAAGTTGATGCCCAACATGCCAAAAACATTTGCCTTTTTACTAATTCAAATCCTCCTCTTGATTCCAACAAGTACAAACTCTTATATTGAATCAAAGCTGAACCGGATAGGGCACAACAGGTGCCCAAAGAGGGAGTCGTAAAAAATTACCCTGACGGGAAACAAGGGTGGATTAAAGAGGGTAAAAACATGCTAAAAATCCCTAACCGCTGCCCACTTAAGGCAATTTACACCCTTGTTACTCCTCGCTTGTTGGGAACTGCCATAACAACCCTTACCCTCCAAGTATGGAAATCAGAGGAGTATGATACTGAGATTTTTTTTATGTTTATGTATTATTTTCCCACACGTATTGTAGATTGCATTCCATCAAAATGGCTTATTTATATTTAGTTATGTATTCTGAGATTGCCTCTGATAAAATAAATAATCATGGTATTTTACTCAATAACCTGCATACAACATTTAATTCCCTGAACCGACAGTCCACTCTCCACTTTACATTTCTCTGCTCATTCTCCGTATATTGGACAGATGTGATCTTTGTATCAATCAAAAATTAGTGTAAAGGATCTTAATTTTTTGGACCTATTTGGTTATGGTTATATAAGTTATAATGTTATGGTTGGTTAGTTGCACTAATATGCAGGCGTAAAACCTTTAGGTCATAGACGCCTTTGTTTACATTTTGTATCTATATTATTTGGATCAAATTTATTTGATTTTAAGATGTAAAAAATATTGTTCGGACTTTTTTTTTAATGAATAGAATTGATAATGATTAATAAATAAATGTAAGATTTAGATTGAGAATAAGAATAAGAGTCAGGAGTACAATATACACAGAATCTTATCAGGAAGACAGTTAAAATTAACAATGCAATTTATAAAAAAACAAAGAGATGATTTATAAATAACTATAAGGTAAAAAAAAATCTGGTGCGTGCGCGCAACACACAACTTTCACTAACCAACTTATTTAGATTAGAAATGGACGTGTTTTGTTAATTGCCACTTCACAAAGTCACAAATCTTTCCACATTCATTTCTTATTTTTTCCTTTTATGAGTAATTTAAAACATGTGAAAATGATACAAAATTTATTAAGTGAAGTACCCCCTCCATTTGATCAATGTTGATGAAATTTTTACAGTCACATCTCGGGCATATTAATACATCAAATACTCAGTTTGATCAAAATCGTGAAAACCGTTTTTGAGTAAATAAAAAAAACACGTGAAAATGAGACAACATTTATTCAGTAAAGTGCCCCCTCCAATTAATCAATTTTGATGAAATTTTTACTGTCACATCGCGGGCACATACATATACTAAATACCAAGTTTGATCGAAATCATTAAAGCCGTTTTTGGGTGAATAAAATAAAACACATAAAAGTGGGACACAATTGTAGAGTGGCAAAGCTAAGTGATCTAAGTGCCAAAAATTCATTTCCCCGTTTTTTATACCAAAATGAGCTTTAAAAGCCAAGGCCAATGCGGTGCGAAGTGAATTATCTCCCGATTGGTAGTATAAGTAGTTCCAATTTAATTTAATGATTATATTTGGATAAATATAAATTAAAAATGATACATTCTGTGCAGTTTTTATTCATTTCCCGAAAATTTTGGTTTTGGTACTTAGATCACTTAGCTTTGCCACTCTACAATTTATTAAGTAAAGTACCCCCTCCGGTTGATAAATTTTGATGAAATTTTTACAGTCGTATTTCGGGCATATAAATAGATCAAATACTCAGTTTAATAAATCGTTAGAGTCGTTTTTGAGAAAATCGAAAAAAAAAAAAAACACAAAACATTATTAAATAAAGTTCCCCCTCCGTTTGACCAATTTTGATAAAATTTTTGCTGTCACATCGCGTGTATATACCTACACTAAATACCCAATTTCAGATTCGCACGGTTTATAGTTTTAGTTATAGTGAACTAGTCTGTTCACAGACACAACACACACACACACACACACACACACACACACACACTCACACACACACACACACACACACACACACAGACCATTTCGCGGGACTTGGTTAATTGGACTCAGGGGACCCCAAAACGTGTATTTCCGTTGAAAACCGGAAGTCGAATTTTTTCTCGATCGCAATACTTCCACTTACTATATATTTCATATATAGGTAAGTGAAAGTAATAAGATAGGAAAAAATTTCTGATGGTTTTTAAAATTAAGATCCCAGGAGAGATAAAAAATTATGACCCTATTTAAAAACTTTTAGTCATTTCCCGGTATCTATAACTTTAACTTCGGTTATCTATATCTATTTATATGCAGCGTTTCGTTGGTTATCAGGTGGAGTTGCGTGAGCCTTGTATTTCCCATCCTGAGTCCTTGCTACGGCTGGAGACTTACCTATTTATTTATAATAAAATAAAAATACCAAATAAGAATATAACATACATACTTATTCATACTTCAAACGTAACGGCTTAATTATGCTTCAAAATACTAGATTTAAAAAACATTTTCTACTTTTTAGTAAAAAGAAAAAGAAAATCCTCTTTGGCACTTAGAAATAACTGAACTTGAATTATTATCTCCGACATGTTTCCTTTATTATAACTCAGAATCAGGGGTCACCTTAGGTACAGTGGTTAGCATGGCAGCCTACTAAATACTAAAGGTCGCTGGTTTGCGCGGTCGCACAGGACTTAAAATGGAGGTCTCGAGCCTGAACGATGTTAGGTACTCGTTAAAGATCCTAATATAGGATTTACCCTGATACCTAAGATAGACAAAATTTAGGACTCCCACTGTAGCATCGTCCGATTAGCCTCAGTGGCCTAAAGTGGCGTTAAATAAAAAAATAAACTCAGAAATGCCCATAAATGATTCTCTCTATCACATGCCTCGTCATGCTGGGATCAAAAAAATAACTCCAAAGAGCACCGAATATGTTGGACAAGTCGTCTTAAATAACTGAGTTTTTTTTTTTTTTTTTCCTTCATTATTCATCCCTTTAATGTTTACTAGTTTACAATAAGTTTTTACATACTTGGGTCTTTTTTTAATTTAAGACCGCCAGTTATTTTTTAGTGACGCCTGTTGTAACTTTATATTAATAACTTGGAACTAATATATGATTAGAAAATATTAAAATAGGTTAATAGAAAAGTTTTTTAAAGATAATGTGTGAAGAAATTCTGAAATACTCGTAAATTACTAGATACTCATTAAATTGGAAAGGTTCAGGCATATCTTTCAATATTTGTGAAAAATTGTCAATGAATTAATACTCTGCCACGAGAAAAATTCACTTAAGAATGAATCGATCATTTCTCACCATATTAACAATATCTAACCAAGTCATACTATTCTTGATTATTGCTATAAGATTTAATCATCTAATGAAAAATAGCATAAGTTGCAACAGACGTGACCAAAACGATTCTGGCTGTCCTTGAGTATAAAAGGCCCACATACTTTACCGTAAATATAACGATTAATAATTTACGTTCGAAGGTCCATCCTAGCTCCTGGGCTACGTTCGTACCTTTTTACTTTCACTTACCTATATATGAAATATATAGTAAGTGGAAGTATTGCGATCGTGAAAAATTTCGACTTCCGGTTTTCAAGGGAAATATATGCTTTTTTGGGATACCCTGAGTCAAAATAACCAAGTCCCGCGAAATGGTCTGTGTGTGTGTGTGTGTGTGTGTGTGTGTCTGTGTGTCTGAAATTGGGTATTTACTGTAAGTATATGCCCGCGATGTGACAGCGAAAATTTCATCGAAATTGGTCAAACGGAGGGGGTACTTTATTTAATAACGTTTTATGTTTTTTTTTTTTTTCGATTTTCTCAAAAACGGCTCTAACGATTTATTAAACTGAGTATTTGATCTATTAATATGCCCGAGATATAGCTGTAAAAATTTCATCAAAATTGATCAACCAGAGGGGGCACTTTACTTAATAAATGTTGTCTCATTTTCACGTGTTTTTTTTATTTACTCAAAAACGGCTTTAACGATTTTGATCAAATTCGTCATGTTCATGAAAATTAGGTATTCTTTAATATCAGGTAAGCTTTTTCATTATTAAAATGATCTGAGGGGCCTTTAATGAGGAAGGGGCCTTTTTTGTTTTCCTATAAAGTACATTTGTTACGCCTAAAAATAAGAAATGTCTAAATATGAAATATGAAAAAAATCAAGTAAACCTATAGAGGAGAAAAAAAGAAAAATATTCCGTCAACTCATAAAACACGTTGAGCCCACGCATGCGGAGTACACGCATTGTTCATAGTTAAAGCCGTTCTGTTCATTTAATGGAAATTATTTGTTTCATGGTAACTAAAAGAAGTTTTCAACAACTACATATAGAATTATAAAATCAGACGACTTGGAGTATTATGCTTGCTTAGAGTATTGCCGAAGTATCACAAGTAAAAACTTTTATTTAATAATAAAAAAAATATTGTTTTCTATAGAGAAAATAAAAACAAAAATAAGAAATGAATGTGGAAAAATGTGTGACTAGAGAAGTGATAATTGACAAAACAGTGAGTTGTAAGTGAAAGTTGTGTGTTGCGCGCACGCACCAGATTTTTATTTGTTATTATCCCATGTATATTTATAAGGATTTTTGGAGGATGCAGCATGACAATGATAGGGAAATATTAAACTGCGGAGTGCAGCGGGCAGTGCACTGGCCCTACAGTGCACTTAATCCGATTACAGGGACCCCACTGCTTGGAGCTGATGCATTGTTTCGATTTAGGATAGCAGATATTGCTTCCATCGCTCACTGCAGATGCTACCGGCTCGGTTTAAATTCAAACAGGCTCTGTTCATCCGGATCACCATACATACACCCCTACGCCATCAAATTAAAATTTCATCCTCCTTCTGAATTTTAGCTGTTTTCCTGTCACAACTGTCAAAACAAAATTTAAATATGGACATATTTAATATAAGTGTATGGGGAAGATTGAAAAAGATTGTCTTTTTTTTTCATAATCTTAAAAAAAAAAAAAATCTATAGAATATGTAGGTCTAAAGAATTTTTCTAAAGAGTCAACATTTTTGACCAAATAAAATTTAAAAAATAAACCTAGATTTAATTGTAGTTTCTTGTGTTCCACTTTTGATATATTGATAATTTTAATAATATCGCTCTTGATTCAGGTGCAATGTAATGCAATCGATATAAAGAGTTTTAGCTTAAAAAACATACATATAAACCATTTGATACCCGAATGAATTGTGTGGAAAAAATAACAGTCTAAAACTCAACTATTGATGACGAACGAAGCAGAATACCGAGTTAGTTTATCCCATTAAAATGGATTTATTTTTAAGCAACTATAAAAAAATAAATAAATAAATAAACAACAATTCTAATAGTACTGAAGTCTCTATGAGATGTTTTTCAATATTAATATACTAATACGTTACAGAGAATACAAAATGCTTAAGTACCTACTTGTAAATATGGAAACAGTGTTTTTTTTTTTGTTTTTTTGAGAAGATGCCAAATTGTGCCTACACTTTTAAAAAAACGTCGACTTCTAGTCTAGTTTGCTACTAATGGAAAGTTCTGTAATGCGCGTATAGCAACAGTTTTTTTTTAAATAAAAATAGTCTTGTTACTCTGACATGACAAAAAAAAAAATTATAAGGAGTATGTTATGTGATTACTATAAATCTAAGTATTTCTAGGTTATGATTGACCTTTTATAACACAGAGCCTACTAGGAGATAAATAGAAAATAAATAAATATATAGATCAAATTTAGACTTTATGTTACTAACATACTGATTATATGTTAGAAAAAGATGTAACTAGAAGTAGCCTAAAAAAAAATGAGATTTTTTCTCCATGATATAATTAATTTTTTTCTACATAAACTAGTTTAAAAGTCGTTAAAATTTCATTTAATTTTATTTTTCTGAATTTATTTCTTTAACCATAGTGAAATGTTAAATTGACGATGGAAAAGAATTATAAATTATGCAATTTAAATTGTTTTATATCAATTGCCGTTACCTCTTTTTGCTGCAGTAAATAAAATCGTTTTCTATATTAATTTTATTCTGTTTTTTTTTTTTTTAATATTAACATTCCTCCTCTACTAAAAAAAAATATCGTCCAATTACTATTAAATAAGATATATACTATTAAAAGTAGATAATAAATCTTTAAATCATTAAATCACTACAACCCGTCAACTAAACCTCCTACTCGTCTGTTGTCATATAGCTAAGACAAAGCTCAACCACCAGGTATTTTGAGCTTCCCTTGAGAATGTTTTCGCAAGGATATGGAACATGTAAGATATATAAAATAAACTTGGCTAGTATTAAATAAAATTATAATAAAGATTAGTCGTGACAAGCAAAAAATAAAACGTGTTTTGCAACTTCTTTTTTTTTTACTCATGCAAAAAACAAACAAAAAAACTTTAGTTAATTAAATTAATATATACATGTACTCTGAATGAAGTTTCTCCTGTCGGTATTAAAAAATTTGTTTATCGTTTTATTTTTTTTCTTCGAGCTTTTTGTAAGATAACTCTGGGAATAAATAATTAATTCATATAATAGTTTTCTCCCACAGATAGTAAAAATTTGAGCAGCCCCTTTCTTTCAGTCACAGTAGTTTTATATTTGTGAGAATTTCTATTTTTTTCTTATTATTTAATTTTTAGAGAGAAATATTACTCATTATCATTTATATTTGCAATATTTTGGCTATCAAACCTTCTTTAGTTGAATGTACTTTTTTTCATATTATTACCTTATTTCTGAAACTCCACATAGCAAATTATCATATTTTTTTCTAACATTTTATAAAACTAAGCAACATTATCTATAAAATTTAACATGCTATTGACTACAATTGTGTTTTTAAAAGTCCTTGTAAATAAAATCCTCAAAGTAGTTTATTTACCTTTGTTTTTAATATCTCAATTGAGTATGGATAAATTGTTAAGTTGTTTAAAATAAAATCCCCTACATTTGTTACAGTTTATAATATATATATTTTTATGTTTTTGTTTCTTTTTTAATTTTTACATACTTAAATGAAAATACTTTACTATTATTTCGGATAAAACAGCGGTATGAATTCTATGTCCGGTAGGTAGCGTAGCCAAGCGGACGTTTTAGAAAGCTTGCGGTAAAAATCGATTTTATGAGTTAGCTGGACTATGACTCCACCAGTTGCCGATAGAGTGCTTCACTGGTTTACAATTCTGTACCAGTACGTTCGTTCTAAGCTATGTATTTCCCGTACCTAAAGTAATATAAGAATAAGAATTAAATACTTCTATTAAAATATTTTGTTATATTTTAAATAGATGTGTTGTATAGATAATATTTTCTTTTGGTTTATCCTCATTATAAAGAAAGTGCACAGAGTTGGGCGAATGTTTGGAACCGAACTATTTTATAAATAGTCAGCTTGGTTATTGAAGATTGAACGTTGTACAAAAATTTTATCAACAGATTTTACTCTAAGTTTTTTGGTTTTTTAATTTTATATTACGGAAGGAATATTGTGGTGTATACATTATTGTGCCTACAGCGTTTAGCAAGGGTACTTATACAGTTAAATAATGACACATATTTAGGATGGCATAAAATGTTTAAATTATTATAAATAATGTCATAAAGATTATACGCTCGTAACATTTTGTAATCATATTCAATCAGGTAATTCACTAAAAAGAGGAAAAAGGATAACTGTTTCTTTCTTTTTGAATTATTAATAGTCCGGAATCTCAGTTCAAATAATATTTTCTTTATTTTAACAGACAAGTTTCGTGCAAACATGAGGGGTCGTGAAGAGTCACACATTGGCTGTTAAAATAAAGAAAACAAATTTTGACTGTAATTCCTGTATGTTAAGCGTTGTTATTTGTAAGTATAGAATGTTTAAACTTGATTATCAAGTATACGTAGCACATCGTGATTTATTAGCATTTTTCATATATAATAAGCTTTTGGTCTGTTACTTAGTTAGGTTCGGCATGTTTTAAATAAATTTCTTGAAAACTTAATTAATTTATTATATTCACTCACTTAAAATTTTTTTTTTTAAAGACATGTTGTTTTTTTTTTTTACTATACGATGATGGGCATTATAGAGCGATTGAAGATCTATTAAAATTACTTCATAAAAGGATATGTAATAATATATGAAATTAGATGTTGGATAAATATAATATAGCATTTCCGAGTATTCTTTGAGCCTTTCAGTTAACAGGATGACTGACTCCAATTTCCACATTTTTCAAGAAAACCCTTTAAATAATATTTATGTTTGGTAAATTCGTACCTTTTTAATTTGTAATAGTGTGAGATAAGTACTGTAACATCGTAGTTTACTAAAATATACAAACAATATCAAAAGGTATGAATTTTCCAAAGATAATATTATTTAATGTGCTCTAATGTAAATTGTTGAAATTGTAATAGTCATTCTGTAAACTGAAAGGCTCATATATTTATAAATTACATTTAGAATTTTCCAAACAAAATAGGGATTTTTCATAACCAAATTTACAATGTTTCATTTCAAATTGAGATTTTTCAAAATCAATTGGGGAATTTTTATAACTTCATATCATAGTACGACCTACGAATTGAATAAGAAAAATAAAATAACCTATAATAATTGAAACATGGAAATGAGAAATGAATGAGGAAATGAGAAAGGGTATAAGTGCCTCAGGAAATTTTTACAGAAATGATGTGACTTGTCCCTCTATTGTTAACTACGTTCAGTGCTTACATCCATGCCATCTTTCATACGTTCAATGAAATCTTTTCTAACAACAAAAAATTAGTTATACACCCATTTCTGAAGTATGGCTTTGGCACTATAACACTTTGGCAAAAAAAGTTTGTTTTATTTTTTAGGCACGTAGACACCTATGCATCTACACGCTTCATTTCTTAAATTGATTCGGTAAAAACTTAATTTGAAATAGAAACATCTAAATTTAGTTGAAAAAAAAAAACCAATTTGTATTCTAAACTTAATTTGGAACCATCCCAAATAGATTTGAAAAATTGAAAAAATTAAAAAATGATTCAATAATGCAATCCGCTACCTGTAATAAATACCACACTTACTTAATTTCAACACCTAAATGTTTTCCACCAAACAAAAGTGTTTCACCTTCCTTCAAGCATCGAAGATACTTTTAGAATTTTAGACTGAGAGCCAACGTTTCGATCCAAACTTGTGGATCTTCATCAGGGATAAAACGTTGGCTCTCCAAATAAAGAAAATTTCACTGAAAATCCTCATCTTAATCTGGAAAACATTCTAATGTTAAAAAAAAACAGTTGACCATTACATACCTATATTTTAGAATTTCACATAATGGATTTTTATTTTATTAGTAGGAAGAGGAATTATATATTATAATCAATAAGATGGTAGAAATTCCGAAACGTCGAATAACGGATTAATAAGCTTGGACTTGTTAATCCTTCCATTTTTTTTTTTTTAAATATGTTACCTATTAAAATGGAATAGATGAAATTCACCTCTGAATAAATTTTATTTTAACTTATTAATTTATTCCTTGTTCCTTTTATATTATTCCATCGCTTATGTTATTACATGTCTGTAGTGAGGGATAGAGGTATGCTTGAAGCGACCTATGGGTGTCAAAGCGTCTCAGCCACTTAGTGCCTTGGCTTTTGAGTGGGTTCACACCTCTGCGCTTCAATACGTCCGCGCTTGAACATTCTCACAAAATGACACCTTTTCTTACTTTTTTTTTTTTTTTTTTTTTTTTCAGATCATAAAAGCTCATAAATTACTGAGATGATACAATTTTTTTTTTTAGATTATCTTCTAATGTTATACTAAAGATAAAAAACCACTTGCATTGCAATCTATTTCATTGGACTAGACAAAGTGTTAGATGTTGATGCAATGATAAAATCTTGATCTCTAATACTTTAAAATGTTCCAACTTCTTCGCTGTCGATTCATTTATGCTGTTCGAACTGCTTTAACATAGATCTATTAACTGTGCCAGGAAATCGGAAGTCGATGACTCTGGATGGCGTTACTTCCCTATAATAAAGATGCAGGTTTTATAAATGGATAAGAGTAATCAACTGATTTTTATATTGATTTGTGTCGTGCCGAGGCGTGCTGATTGTTGTCATGAATTCAATATTAACATACTTCAGCTCGAGTTGAATCATTTGATTCAAACCGCCAACTTTAGGCAACCTATTGGAAGAGGGCATTCTTAATATTTTGCTGCTGTTTTTTTCTCAATTTCGAAATCTACTAACGAACTTCGAATCTCTTCTCAGGTCAACACTTTGTTTCTTTTCTTTTGGCACTCGATCGGCTACCACAACTACAAGAAAAGAAACATTTATGCCTCCAAAATTCTCAAAATCCTCATGTCCTCGTTGCAACAAAAATAAACCAGACAATTTTAACAAACTTTTTCACCTCATGCCCCAATTTAAATCCGATCAGATACCAATTTCTTATAAAATACTCTAACATTAAGAAAAATAATAAAGAAATCTTCCAGGATATTTTAACAATCACAGACTATAATAAACTCAAAGATATATTTATTTTCATTGTAGAAGGTGCTAAAATAAGAAGTTTGGTATAATGTTTGATTAATGGAGATAGTCACGTGACATATAAAATTTTTATTAATATCGTAATTTTTGTCAGTTTTGCAAAGCATACAAATTATTAGGGAAAGATAGATAAATTAAAAGGATTATTTATAAGGAAATGGTATACTATTGATAATATAATTATGATATAATATTGTACCTATGTATAAAAATGATTTTGTATATTTGTTTAAAAACAAAACTCCTTGCTACAAGGTGTTGTGAAACCTTTAAAGCAATAAATAATATTTTATTATATTCTGCCAAAATCTCTTATTTAAAAAAATCTTGCTCCTGTAAATCTGCTGTGGTACTTGTTGTTTGTTTGTTCATTTAATTTTTTAATGACATGTAACGTAACTTTTTGTTATGATAGTGGTCGACCTAAATATTGCCTATATGGGTATAACTAAAAGAATCTTGATCTAACCATCTGATCAAGAATCAGTTAACGAGTACCTGACATCGCACAGGCTCAGCTCCTCCGTTTCACATCCCCTCCAAACGATAGCTATAGCTATTAGAAAATCATAAAAAAATCTAGGTTCATATGCCAGATACATCGCGACTTTGGCTATAGTAGTTGGTATCTATCTATGCTATCTAAAACACCATAGGTTACCCCAGCCTTAGTATTTAATATAGTTTTCGGTAACGTCTTCTCTCTATTTATTTTATTTTTAAGGAATTGCAGCTTTAGATAAAAATATGGGATTGTTTCAATGAAAAATGCAATGTAAGAGTTCTTTAATTCCTTATAATAGGTATACGTGGTTTATCATATATTTTTATATGCTCGTTAATAGACAAGGTCCCAGAGGATCCTTAAATTAATGCGGCCTTAAAATTGTCCTTATTTCCCTAATATTAGACAGCTTTTTCTGAAAATAGTATTTTTGAGGCATTGACCAATGAAAGAAAAGTACCTGGAAAGAAAAAAGTGATGTTGGGTAAGTTCGTATTTTGTAGTGCTACTTCAACAGAGCTTAAAAAACCAGATATCAATGATAACAGATCAATATTTTTAGTGAATTTTAGACCTGATATGCTGTTATTTCACCAATATAGTCCATCTTCCGATATCCTAGAAACAGCTGTAAGGGTGGCCCAAAAATTGTTATAAGTCCGATTTACGCACTTGCCCCAGCTAAAAATATAATGATACTTTGAAAATAATATTTATGAAAAAATATAATTTTAAATAAAAATGGATGAAATACACATGCAATTTGTGTATGAGATTACATTTTATGATCAAGGGATTTCCCTCTAGTTTCTTCTGCCTAAATTGAAACTTTCGTTTTCATATCCTCTCTTCTTCGCCAAGCTTTAATTATGACTAGGAAAACATGGAAGCTGAAACGAAAATAGTCCGTTCCTGGAAGAAGAACCAGAAGAATCATTTTCGAGCTCGGTACATAAAATGTAAGCTAGGCGACGAAATGTTGTAATTTTAAACTAACAATAAACGAAAATATATTTTAAAGATAACAAGCGATGAAGGAAGGTAAACATTTATTTGGGAGTTAGTTTAGAAAATAAACGGGGCCGTAAAACGAAACTAAATACATTGTGGGATTGCAAACAACCGCTAATTCGTAAATATTATTTAATCTCTTGTTAACCGGTATAAATTAACTCTTATTTTGGAGACACCTCTTTCAACTGCGGATCAGTAAAGAATTAATTATTCTGCCTCCCTTTTGAATGTTGAATGTAGATTATTTTGTTTCAATTTGGATTCTAGTTTATATAGATCTGTTTGTTTGAAGAAAATTGCAATCAGATCAAATTTCGGAATGGATTGGACTAAGTTAGGTAGGTCGTGCATTATGCGGTAGCAGGAACAAAAGCTATATTTCGATGTTCTATAGTAATTTAAACAGTTTGTAACCATAAAAAGGTATAAAATGTGCCTGAAAAATCGAACATGAAACTTTTCTCTTAATGCTAATTTCGTACTTTTTTTTTTAGTTTTATAAGTTTATATAATTATTTATTTCCCAAAGCCGTAAGTATATCTATATGTTTTTTTTTTTGTTTTTTTTTTTTTTTTCATTTTTAGACCTTCTGCCAGTTAGCTGGTGTTTCTCAGGGTTGTATCCTCAGTCCCATCCTCTGCACAGTTTATACAGCTGATTTGCCAATCCGTCCTTACGTGGTTATCCACATATGGTAATGACATGGTACGCTATCAGTTAAAAATGATTCACTTATTGCATACCAAAACCTCAAATTACAAACCTTGAAAAATGGTATCAATAATGAACAATAAAAATCAATCCCAACATCCCAACAAATCACTCTTCGTCGTAAATCTATGGCCTCCTGTTCTATTGTAATAGTTCTCCATTTTACCCTGTTGAACGGATTTCATTACATAGGAACGGAATCATTACACAGGAATGAAATGAAAACTAATTTTATTATCCTTGGACTGATGTTCACTTAATTGTTGATACATAGCAAAGTGGCATATAAGCAGTGTGGCCATATATTAAATTAAATATTTCCACAAAAGATAAAAAAAAAATGTTATTGATAGCAGGTATATAAGTCAATAAAAAAAACAAAGATCGAGGTGAGAGATAGTCAACTATAATTCTTTACGATAGGTTGAATGATTGTCAGGATTCTCAGTTAAAACTTTTTTATTTTTAAAAGCCAACGCTTCGATTCAACTCATGGATCTTCATCAGATTGGATGGATATTCAAAATAAAACAAATATATGAGTATCTATGCTAGAAGATGACAATTAAATTAATACTATACAAAGCAGATAATTATATAAAAGATGGTAAGCATTATACATGAATATTGATATAAGTAGCTGGTTAGCAAAATAACATAAAATCTAAAATTTACCTTCTGAGAGTAATATAAGACTGAAGGTAAAATAAAGTGAGAGGTAGTGGTAGGGGGTGAGATGAACATCCACAAGTTGGATCGAAACGTTGGCTTTTAAAAATAAAAAAGTTTTAACTGAAAATCCTGGCAATCATTCAACCTATCAAATACAAAGATATTTTAGCATTCCTACAAACAAGTATAATCTAGAAATACAATAAACGAGAGAAAGATGTTAGGGAAAAAATGTGAAGGCAAAAAAATAAAATAAAATAAAGAAATAGACTAAATAGTTTCTGTCATAGACAAAATTAAATGCAATGCACCTGGACAAACCTCTAGCTTGGAATCCTCACACAAGATTGAAAAGACAAGATACGGTTCGAAGTTAACTTCTACTCCAAAAAGTTGCTTACTGAAGTTCTGACTAGGGAATAATTGCATTTACACGATCTGAGCTACTTTTCAACTTTTTTCGAGCACTTGTTCTTAGTGAGAAGATATGATCCAGTATGTTTTTTCTTGTTCTGAATCTTGCTTGTTGGTCGCTTACTATATATGTTGTTCCCCAATACGCAATTATATTGTTTAATTTCATGTTTAATATGGTCATCGTTCTGTAATGAATAATAAAAGCTTCAGGACTGTTGTGTTTTAGTTATTGTCACACTCTTGCATTGAGTACTTCTTAAAGGGAGAGCAGATTATGTTTCTCTTTTATGATTCTTTATCATCCCCCTTTCCGGAAAGACTATTTCATGTTATATAGATCATTTAATGGAGAAAAATAAACAAATAAGAATTGAGACAGTTACTTTTTTTCCTTGAAAGATTTTTCAAACTAAAACGCAGAAACTAGGTTATATGAACTGGAAGGAGAGGAATAGAACGGACTAGAGAATAGTAGGCGAGAACCGTAGAGCGAGGCTGGATAGTTGAACCCCTAATGGCCGGTATAAATCAGAGCGTGCGAGCCGGACATTGTCTCAATCAGACCAGCGCCCTGTAGCCTTCAGCTCCTATATATATCTCCCCCAGCCTACAGTGTACTCCTCTTCCCAGCTATTGGCCAGATCTGTTTTATAGCACCGCTTCAGAGGGACAATGCTACGTTCCAATGGTGGGGATGGCACGAGTCATAGTTCCGCCGATCCCGAAAGCCGAGAAGACACTGGAGTTACCCTGAAAAAAAACACTGCTTGATGACTATCGCCCATACAAATCACATCAGGATTTAAATGATGAGTTGACATCGCAGTGATTAAGGAGCTTATGATCAAATGAAAGAAAGAAAAAAAATAGGAAGAAGTTGTTCTTCTGGGACGGATCCAGTGCCCAAACGTTTTTGAGTCTGAGAGAACTGAAGATTTTGGATCTGGTACTTACCACCTTTTGATTGTATTAGACCAATGGTAGCGAAAATTTATATGTGCCTTTGCCAAAAATTATGTATCAAGAGTTCTTGCCATGTCAGACATGGTTTAATGGAAGAATTTTTAAATGGATGAACTTTTAAACAATATTAATATAACATTTGACGTAAAAAAAAAAAAAAAAAATAATGATGATTTTCTTGTAAATTTGAGGACAAGTACTTTATATCAGTTACATATTTCGCTATCTTCAGTAATTCTCATGCCAAATTAGATGCATCAGTTATCCGTTTTGTTTTTGTTTTTATTGCTTTTTATATAAAAAAATTTGGAAAATAATGTAACGTGAAACATAAATGAATGGTCGAAAAGAGTTCTAGTATCTGTTCGTGAATCTTCTACGCTTATCGGGAACCTTCTAGACGTTTCTAATTTAAAGTAAATATAAGGAGCGATGGACTGCAGAGTTAGTCTTGCTCTGAAGATCGAATCATATGGTTACCTTTTGTGTTACTGTGTCTTTACAAATTTATACTTTTTGTAACCTGGTTCATTTTTTGATTTGCCATCGATTGTTTCTCTGAAAATTATTAAACCCGCATAAGCGTTACAACAAAAAATCATAAGCATATGTTGAAGACAGCCATCGCTAATATTTTTAAACAACTAAAAGTTCTTAAAATATCCTTTTCTGCATTCTTTCGAATGATGTTTCATAATTGAAGCATGGAAGTGCCAAAAAAATATACAAAGATTTTTTTTTTTTTTTGCCACTTTGTTATCTGTGTCGAAACCATTCTTTAGAAATGGATATAATTAATTTTAAGATGTTAATAAGTAGTTCATTGAAGGTTTGAAAGATAGCATGGGTGTAAGCGTCGAACGTAGTTCACCTAGTCGGTATAAGTTGGTATATCATTTCTGGAAAATTTTCTCAAAAGCACTTATATCCTCTTGCATTTCCGTGCCTGCGTATCTTATTATTATTATTAATTCTTATATATAAATCTTATCTTCAATTTAACTAACTAAATTTGCATGTTTTTTTTTTTTTTTTTGAAAAATACTTTCGTATATTGAAAAAGATGGGAAAATTCATAATTGTATAAAATGATTCATGTTCCAACAAAAATTTCGTCCGACTCCCTCTCCCATCCGTGCCGTACGTTTGCCACCATTGTATTAGACCGAGAGCCCGTGGCATTATATCTGATCTAAAATTTATATACCAATTTTTTTTTAATTCTTATAGTATTGACATTGAAAGAATGGAAACACAATTGGCACAATTTTTATCTGTTTTTTGTATATAACTCGAAAAAAATTCATCGCAAAGAATATTTTATCTTCTTCATGATAAAAAAACGTACCTACATTTCTGCCTCGAAATTTTAAGTTCGTTTAAGCCGTTTCGCTAAAACCGATTATCACAAATCGGCAATTGTTGCTTTTATTTAAAAAACCTGTTTGATAGAATATTTGATGTCCCCCTCCCCCCCACCTGAGAGGTGTGGACACCAGTCAACTATTATTATTTCTGTATAATAATGGCTATCCATACTAATTTTTTAACTCCCGTAATGAAAAATGGATTGTATTTAAACATTTAATAGAAATTTACAACGAAACTATACGCTAATATTTTAAATTAGGTCCTTCATGAAAAATAAAAATAAAAAAGAGCGCCCCTCCTCAGAACATTTCTGGATACCTTACTGAGCTCTAAAACTTTTATCAGTAACCTCTTTTATTTAGAGTTGACCATTTGAGTTCGGAACATGAGTTTTCACCAAACTTTTTTTGTTTAGCAATCTTCTTTCTAAATTCTTATTCGTTGCTGTGAATAACATAAAACGTTTTTATCACAACGGGCTAGATAATATTGTATGTTTAATATTTTTATTGTTAATGTAAGTAATTTTCTTTCCTCTCTTTGTTTACACTTTTTACTGTTTAAAATAACAATCAAGTAATAATAATCATTCGCTGATTGAATTTGTTGTAATTTACATTATTGATTTACAGATAAATTTCATTCAACATAAAAAGTAATGTTTTTATTATAATATTTTCTTTTTTTTAATATGGTAGGTACTATGTTCGGCATCAATAGCAACATATATCAGTAAAAAAAAAATGAAAAAAAAAATATGATGAAGTTATGAAACGAGGTTTGGAAAACGGGGGGGGGGGGGGGTGAGTTTTAATTTCATTTAAAGCAAAAAAGATTAAAACCGCATTTTATCCAGTTATAGAAGTTAAATTAAATACGGAGCGGTGGTACCAACCCCCCTCCCCTAAATGGTCGAGGGTCGGTGGTTTTAAAATACTTTCACATAAAACACGTAAAAAAAAACATACATCGCTCTGCTGGGAAAAATGAAATAAAATAAAATATTCGGTGGGATACAGCAAGGCTCTGAGCCCTCTAGTTTTAGGCTAATTCAATCGCTTCCAGGGCCAGGGGGCTTTGGAAAAATGGCTTTAAAAGTGCTTCCTTGCAATTGGCTTTAGTGAGGCCATTTGGCTAAGTGTTGTCGTTCTGTCCGGTAATGGGAGCTAAAATTTACCCCGGGGGCGGGTCTTGACCTCTCATTTTGTATACCGTAATTGTTTGATTGTTCTAATTTCTATTCCACTAAATGTGGGGCCTATCATTGGGGATTTCGTTTCTTTTTATTGTTTTTTCTTACTCGTGTGCTTACTTACTTGGTTTGACGGGCATTGGTTTTGCTCTTTGTTGGTTATGCAAAAAAAAAAAAAAAAAAAAAAAAAAAAAATGACAAGATTAAGTAAATATAATTTTGTTTCTTTATAAAAGATTATTTCTTTGTTTATGGTAGATTAGGCTGATTGATCATCGAGGATGAGTATGAAAAGAGGTATTTGAAACATTTCAGACCAAGAGTTTTCAAGACTAGTATGTTCTAACCTACTATGAAAAAATCGCCCCCCTCACTAAAAAAAAAAAAAGCGATTTTTCAGAAGAGCCATTTAAAGTTTTTTCTATTCTCTCCCTTTGATATCTGTCGTCTGCTTTATCCGATTGTTAAAGTGCTACACAAATTTAGAATATAACGTTAATAATATCCTATGGTTCGTCAATTTTGATTGAATCGAGCAGACTGAATATTCAACATCAATTTCATACTTCAAAAAATTCACTTAAGAAAGCAACAAAATAGCGTTTAAGTTCCAACTACTTAACAGTTAAATCCAATTGAGAAATTAACTGTCTCTCGTCATGCCTAAGAATAAGAAATAGGTAAATATGAAATGATATGAATATAACAAAAAAATTTGGTAGACATTTACAGGAGAAGAAAAGAAAAATCTCCGACAAGTCATAAAACACGTTAAATACCTCTTTATAGGGTATAGATACCATTGTTTAAGGGAAAGGCGCTCATGCGAAAGAGTTTTCAAGGTGAGGTTGAATAAATTATGAGGAAACATATAACAATGTTGTAACGTGAAACAAAACCCAAAACATATGGATTAGAAGAGTTCTGGTAAATTTGAATTAATTTTTAAAATCGAAAGATCATTAAAGTAATGATTTTATATTTTGGATCAGCCGTGTGACAGGAACCGCAGACCGTTTAAACCATCTCAAAGCGCCGTTGTATTATTATGTTTATCATAGACTAAAAAAATAAAATAAAAAAATTAATGAATGATTCGAGATAAATCATATTGACACGCAAACTATTATCTAATTTTTTATTTAAATGATCTCACGCAAACTGTTATCTCATTTTTTATTTAAATGATCTCTGGCAAGGAAGAGCGAGCGAAAAAAAAAAAAAGTGTAAACAAACGGAACCTGTTAGCCGGGGAGGGAGGAGGGTGCATATGAAAGATTATCTGAGGGAGATATCCATTGTCCACTCCCCGCCGTGGGAGGAGGCGAAGGAAAAAATGTCAAGCGGTCAGCGGAGCTTTGACATTTAGCTCTGGTCATTGTCATTGTGTCTCCCGAGGAGGCCGACACCTACTCCCAAATTAAAAATGACAACAAGATTGTGACGAGGAGGGGTGAAGAAAAAAATTGGGAAGGGGCGCCAAAGGGCAAGCTGTCCGAATGTCGATGTGGGCACCCCGCTAGGTCCACTGGGACAGAATCAAGCAAAGGGGTATGAAACTGATCCGTCGTTCTGCAATCAAGCATGAATGTAACTTTGACTTGTTGAATTGGTTACATTCACTACTTAGTATTGTTGCGGTAACATAAAAACTCTTGAACAAATGATCGATATAATTTTGAAACTCACAAAAATATGGGTCGGTTCCTAATTTCATGTTTGCGTTCAATTAAAAAAAAAAATACTAGCTTTTAACAGGAATTTTAATAATTTATTAGGAATAGTAAGTAATAATTTTAGTAATTTTAACAGGAACAGGAACAATGACGGTACACTGTGACGAGGCGAGATTGCGCCGCCTCTAAATAAGCGCAGCCAAAATGGATGGATAGAAATTGGATGAGGCCGAAAATAGGGGGGTAGGTGCGGGAATATTATTATAAATCGGTGTAACCGCTCTGACCCAGCCCCCTAACCCTATTTTCGGGCTTAAGATATCATACCTAGAAAGGATGCAAATTGAACGAGAACGGAGTGTTAGGCAGTCTAAAAATTGCGAATTAAATCGAAAGAGTAAAAAGGACTAATTGAATCTTAATATTAAAAAAAAAAAAAAAAAAAATCGAGTGGAATCACGCTTCTAAGGATAGAAGCTAACAATCGGTGATGGAAATTGGATGAGGCCAAAAATAGGGGGGCATCCATGGTTGACTTTTGTTTCTTGGAGGCCCCACGGAATAAATCTCGACCTACCCACAATGGTTAGAATCCTGGTCAAAAAACCGTGGTCGTTTGGGTTAGCTGCTCATTGATGGAAAAACCAGAATACTCGAAGAAAGCAGAGTGGATATATCAGACGGAGCCTTGGATATATCAGACGGTTTTTCTTGGAAAAAAACAAGAATTTGGCTTAAACCAAGTCCGACATTTTTTATATTTATACTAACCAAACCCGGCCAGGCTTTGCTGTAGCTTACTCTCATACGTATAACCATTTATGGAAATATTAATCTATTCCGGTGGAATATACCTAAAAGCTCTTCACGCACTCATCCTATTTTATTTATTTATTGTTTGTCTATACCCTAGGGGATTCTTTTCTTTATCTTATTTGTACTTTCTATTATAATATTTTACCTCTTTTGGGTAATCAAATATGATTAGAATTTTATTTTCTCCATCTTCCAAAATCTCTTTCAAGCTTTTGGCCAATTTTAACTATCGTACAGCATTGAATTGTTGACAGTCGTTTAGGAGTAGCTTAGGGTGTACTGTCATACTTTAAATTACTACTTAGCCTACTTTAAATTTCTTTGGGATAGGAATAGATTATAAATTTTCACTAATTTTTTTTTGTCAGAAAGATATTAACATTCCTCTACTGAACAGGAAAGTTGATACTTACACAGTACATTATATCTATTAGGGATATTACCGGATACAATATGAAACAAGCGCTTGATCAAATATAAAATAGACTTTAACTGTTAATAATTCTCATATTATTAACAAATAATGGTCAGGAGACTTTTTGATCAAGCAGCAATATTGTTTAAAAGTTTCAGTTATAATATCCATTTGCTAATTTTCGATTTAGGAGGTAACAAGCGTATGGCGCGTGCATTTTTATAGTTGCATTATATTGAGTGTCAATTCCAAGCTAAGAAATTTTGTTATAATAATTTTTACGCACATAAATTTACAGAATTATTGTAGACGACTAGGCACTTGATGAATTGTTTTAAACATTGAGGAGGTTGCGAACCGTATTAGATGATAAATAAACTTCTGATTTTTGATGGTATTGCGCTAAAAATCTGCTAAGTCGTGAGAAAAATAATTCAAAAATTATTTTATTATTAGCACAACACTAGACGTTTTTAAGATATAACAAGAATATAGCTATATCAATACCATACATAACTAAAACATACAGAAAACTTAGATTAATAGTTTCCATCTTAGAAACAATACACCTTTGCTTACTTTACAAGGTGAACCGTAACGTAGAATCTGTAATAAGGATCCAAAACCAATAGACCACACGCGAGGTACTTAGAGTACGACCCAAGAGAACTATTTACAGATGGATTAGCGAGGTACTCAAGCCGTGGCATTGCACAGGCCCTCTAGGGGGACCGTCACCAATTGATTGAGGTGGAAGTGTCTACGGTTTGGAACTTGGTTCCTAGGCGCCAAGCCTTCGAGACAATTACCATTTGATATTCCTGAGGTTTTCATTTCTAATGTCGGTCAAATTTATATAAGTACAGCGTTTATTTTAATAAATTTGGACAGAATTTTATGGTTTTATATATATTTTATTCTTAGCTTAGTACACCATTCTTCGACATTCAGGGGGATAAATATACAATTCAGTGCTCGAAATTCTATAGCTCTTGATAAGATTATGTGAAACGAATAAGCCATTAATAACAGATTCAAAGCTAGTTATTAATAGCATTGAAAAACTCCAGCCAACATATTTTTTTTCTCGGAAGAATAGAAACACTTGTTTAGGCAGTGTCAAAAAGGAAGGAGCGTTGTATTCGAGTTTCTTCACACTGTGGAATACCAGGGAATGAGAGTGCCGATCATGCTGCTCACTTGACACGTTCTGAATATGAACAAATTTTAAAACATTCAATACCACGGTAAACGAAGATTGATGCAAATCCATGCTGTTACGAGTGGAGCTTATTGCTCCCAAAGCTCTTCGAGGTCAAAAATGGATCTTTGAAAGGTAGCACAAGAATTCCAATTGGAGAGGACACAATTTTATGCAGAATCCATTTCGGTCACAGTGAATTTTCGCACTGTTACCTGTGAAGAAGACGTGATGCCCTAACCTGTGATCACTCTCACCCCTCATTTAGGACTGCTAAGCACATCCTTCTGGAATGCCCAAGATTCGCCAAAATTCGATGGAAAGCAAACTCCAGGAGTTCCTGGGTTACATGGAAGATTTTGGAAGAGGCTCAAATTGTTTATATGTATTTATAAAATCTATGGCCGAATACATCCTATTTTATTTTTGGACACATGGTTTTTATTTGTATAACTTATAGGAATATATTGCCAGGAATATAAAAATTCAAATTGCAAATCGTTACCTAAAAACTCAAAAAAGATGGGTATTTCTAAAAATTTCACAGAACGTTGCTTTTAAGCCATTTGGGGGCCTCTTATACTTTTTACGTTGATTATAGGATAATTATTTCAAAATTATAACTTATTTTATTTTTCATCGTAGGTTTTTCTCCAGTTATATCCGTTAATATCCTCATTGGAAAACATGGCCTGTTAGATGGAATACACAATGTTGCTTCGTCTTCAGTGGAGGAAACTATCTTTACATATAAAATAAAAAAAATAAAAAAAATCAGTGAAAATAAATAATAAATAAATAAATATTTTTCAACATGGAGAACTTAATGGCTATAATAGCTACAATATTAATTAACTATGTATATTTTCCTTTTTTTTTAAACCATTACTTATTTTTTTATTTTACGGTTTTTAAAGGCTTGATTCATTCATTAATTTTTTTTACTAGCAATCAACTGATATCATTTGCGTTTTTTTTTAAAGAAGGTAACAAAAAAAAAAGAAAAAAAAAGCAGCACGTGGTATTATAATGAGAGAAGTCAATTATACGAAGCAGGAACATAGCACGAAAGAGAAGGTTTAAGCCGAAGATAGAGGGAAGCCCCGAACACCTATGAGGAGCCTTAATTATGAAAACCTAATGTGGTTTATGGCTCGGGTAACCTAACCCTTCTTTCCGCCGCACACACCGTTAATGAACCCTAAACCAAATTACCATTCCAATTAATATTCTTTACTCCTGTATATCTTCCCGGCTCGGTGTTTTCTTGCGTCCGATTTATCGCCTTCCCCTCGGCCCTTAGAAAAGATAAACTCGTGATATCAGCCTCGTAAAGCCCCCCTCTTTAAAATATACTGCCCTTTTAGAACGGTTTTACTTCTCAACTTCCTCAGGGCCCGGGATATTCCGAAATTTAATGCCTAGTATCTCTCCTTCAGGGCATAACAAGATAAAGGGCTGATGTTACTTATAACGTGACGGAGGGAGGTCGTGAAGGGGAAAATTTCAAACATTATGGATTGTTGTTAAACAACAAAATCGTATGAAAGATACGAACAATATATATTTATTAAAAAAAAAAAAAAAAAAAAAAAAATAGAATGTCCTTGGGTTTTAATTAGTAAGGACGTACCACCTTTTGGTCCAGCGGTTACGAAAGAAAATGATGTTACAGAACTCGATCTATATACTGTGAGTGGAGCCCAGAATATCGGGACATGAATTATCCGAACGTTTAATGTCAGGACATTTTTTATATTTTTTTATCTTGATCTAATTAGGTAATTATAAGTATGGTTAAAATCATGGCTACCTTAAATTAATCGAAAAATAAAATGATATTTCCAATTAAAATATATGAAGGACACCCATTCCTTTGTATAATATTTCATAGAAATTGTTGAATTAACGCTCGCAGAAACGCTGTACTAATACTTGGTATGTATGTCGCTGTAAAAGTTCGAAATATATAAACTATGTGTGTGTGTCTCAATTTTAATAGTCATTTGTTTACTGAAAACTGTGTACCTAATTTATAGATAGTGTTCACACATGTACTCCTCTATGAATTTCGATTATCCAAATATTTTAGATGCTTTACTGTATATCAGGTCCGTTTTTCCATTACTTACAACTTTACCCTATACACATAGGCAGCGAAAGGTTTTGAGCAATGAATCTCAGGCATTGAATGTACCGAGGTGGTTCTAGGATTTTTTAATGAGAGTAACAAATCCTTGGCTATGCGGTCCCTCGAATAGGACGTAAAATGGAGGTCCCAAGCCTTTACGATGTCAGGTACTCATCAAGGATCCCTATCCTAACTATTCCGCTGTAGCATCGTCCGATTAGCCTTAGTGGCATTAAGTGACGTTAAAACAACAACATCTCATGCATTGAATGTCAAATAAAAGAAGGGAAGTGTGTTATTATTTAAGTAATCTCAGGATTTTTCCTTCTAGAAAGTGATGTATAGTTTTCTGGACGATATAGTTTTCTGGAATTATTTTCTTATTGATTTTTATAGATCAGTACTTCCCGATATTACCGGCTGAATTTAAAATCAAAACCCTGCATTTTTTTTGTCATATGCCACATTAAAAAAAATCCAATCGTCAGGTTCCAGTCTTACTAATATCTTTTAAATCTTATTGTTAAATGTCCAAGCATGGTTTAAAGAGTTATGTTACATCTACCATAAGTATTACTGTTTCTTTTTTAACTTTTTCATAAACTGTACATAACATTGCTTGTGAAAGGCCAAAATATTTTTTAATGTTTCATGTTGCTATTTATGGTTTTTTATTATTGAAAATATTGCCTAGTGGGTGGAATACGAGTAAATTTAGCATTGGATATGAGGGCGGCCTGTGTCCCCCCACTAAGAATTTTAATTAAGAAAGGCCCATAATAGCCGTGTACCTACCTATCCCAGCCCGGGTAATTGTTCGATCTAAATTAATGACCACTACACCATCTTAAGGGGGGGGCTTCGGGATTTAGATCCTTTAATTTAATTGTTTCTAAAAAAAAAACAAATTATTTAGTACATTCTAAATTAAACTTAAAAAAATAGAGAATATTTTATGCTTTTTCTTGAAGATATTTAATTATACTATATATTGTTATTGTACTAATAGATTTCTTCAATCAAATTTTAATACAACTTATAATTAAGGCAAGACTTGTATGCTCATTTTATGAACCAAGTAAAAGAAAATTTGTTTAATTTTTCTCTACACATTATGACAATCACAAAGTTTATTAATGTAAACATTTTTTATTTATTTGTTTTATTTAAAGGCCTAAAAACTCATCTTTGTCATCAGCGTCTAAAAAAAACGGATACTTTTAATATTTATTATAAAAATTTCATTGAGAAAATTTTTATTCTTCATCAAAAATTAATATCGTGTTTTGCCATAATTATTTTATTTATTTTTTTTATTTTGAGGTAATTGAAAATTTTAATTACATTGCTTGGAAGGATACTTTTTTAGACTCTTGGTCAGACAAGGAGGTGACCATTTGAAGGTGAACTCACGTTTTCTTCACTGTTGTATTACGATAATGAAAAATAAATTTTAATAATCCTCAATTAAATGCAATATTCGATTCAGAGACTGTACATAATATAATCAGGATAATAAAAAATATCACCAAATGTGTCATTCTATAAAAACCTGTAAGATTCAATATTTGTAATAACACTGATTGTAGTTATAAACATAAGCATTTATAATTTTTTTTTATTATAAATGTTATAAATATTGTGACCTGAAACTAAAACAGATGCTTATTTCGGTTACGTTGTACGAAGTTGTCGTTTGTTCGTGATCAGATGTTTGGATCGTTCTAGACCTTTCTGATTGGTTCCATAGCAGACCATATATATGTGAGCGATCGACTAGTGGCTTAGTCGAACCTTAAGCAGCGAACCATACAGTTAATTTTGAGTCCCTGTTAAGTTACATTTAGACGTTTTTTTTTATTTCCACGAGTTAGTTATTAAGTTAGACCATAACAACTTGATTACTACTTATATTATAGTTTTTGGTCTGCTTCATTAACTAATATTCTAATTAACTTGTGAAAAAATAAGTATAGTTATTTGGCTAAATAGGACTTTACTCTGGTAAGAGTTACATTTAACTTTTTTGTCAAGTTATTGATCGGAGTTCCCTGATTAAACATCTTAAGATATTATTTTTCCTATTAAATGATTTATCAAATTAATGTTTACATTTTTTTTTTCTTTCCGTAAACTTCTGTACATTATAGTACAGTACAGTACTTGTCTCTACAGTACTCTTTCCAAGGTAATTTTACCATGCTCGGCTTCGCTTCGCTCTTCCCAACCTTCTGTAAAGGGTCACTTTCAATACTAGTAATATAAATAAGTATAAATAGATTTTATCCTGCGTACTTGTAATTTTAATATCATATTGTAAAATTATAACGTAAACTTTATCGAAATGTGATTATAGACCATTCAATTAAAAAAATATTATGAGCATACCTACTAGTTTGTTGTTTCTAACCTCTTGTGTAAATTGCCGTAAAGTAAATCAAACCCTTATATTCATTTCGTAGAAAGTCAAAGTTGAAATGTGCGTTTTAAGCGATATTTCAACTGCTACTGTTTCAAGAAAGGTTTGCTATATAACCAGGTTTTAAAATCCATAATTTATTTTACTTAAAAAAAAAAAAATCATATAGTAATTATTATATTTGCTTTTTAATTTAAAAATCAAGCTTGATTTAAACTTAAAAATTATAATCGATCTTTAATCGATACATGAGCACTTCTGAATTTGAGATTAAACTCTTTCAGTTCCACCAAGCTAGTTTTTAGTTTTATATATTTTTCGGAAGCTAAATTTCGGATGGATGTCGGAAATACAGATGTTCCGACAGATGTGTACCTGTTGCTAACAGGTGATAATAATATTCTACCAAAACTACAACAGATTAAAAGTATATCAGGGCCGCGGCGCACAGTGGTTGAAAATCGACTATTTTCGGAAAAAAACATGTCAAACCTGATCTGTGAGCCGCAAAAAAATAAAGTTGATATTAAAATAACCACGATTAAATTTACTATAAAATGTATAGGTTGGTGCCCCGCTTAACCGGATCTTCGGATTAACCGGCAGTGTAAGGAAAATAGAAAAAAATTGTATACATCGATTTTCGACTCGAGATCTGCTAGTAGTTACTTTTGATGTTTTATGCCATTAATATCCTTGACAGTACTTGCAATATAATTTTAGTTCATGAAAAAACCCAAGTTAGGTAAAGCGAATAAAGAAAATTATCATACATAGGATATATCATTTAATTTTATCGTATTATTTCAATTTTTAACTATTATTTATATTTTCAGACTAAAATATAAATTTTTAAGTGGGATTGGAGTTGCAAAAATAATTATATGTCTATAAATTTTTCGTTGAAAAATAAAGTTTTTCAATGATCTACTTTCAAAGGGTCATAAAAAGTGTAAAAATCTGGTGCGTGCGCGCAACACACAACTTTCACTTACCAACTTAATTAAATTAGAAATTCATGTATTTTGTTAATTGCCTCTTCTTAAACACACATTTTTCCACATGGATTTCTTATTTTTATTTGCTCTATAAAAACACTATTTTTTAAATTATTACATAATAGTTTTTACTTCTGATAATTCGGCAATGCAAGCATAATACTCCAAGTCGTCTGATTTTATAATTCTCTATGTAGTTGTTGAAAACTTCATTTACCATGAAACAAATAATTTCCATTAAATGAACAGAACGGCTTTAATTATGAACAATGGTCTGCCATTAAAGGCGTACTCCGCCGCATGCGTGTGCTCAACGTTTTTTATGAGTTGAGGAATATTTTTCTTTTTTTCTCCTCTATATGTTTACTTGATTTTTTTCATACTTCATATTTAACCATTTCTTATTTTTAGGCCTAATGAGAGACTGTTCATTTTTCCATATAAACAAAAACAAGGGTACTTTACAGGAAAACAAAAAAGACCCCTTCCCCATTTAAGCCCCCTCAGAACATTTTAATAACGATATAGCTTACCTGATATTAAAGAACACCTTATTTTCATTAAACATGGCGTATTTGATCAAAATCATTAAAGCCGTTTTTGAGATAATTTAAAGAAAGGTATAAATTGGAAAACAAGTTATGAAATAAAGTGCCCCCTCTGTTTGACCAATTTTGATGAAATGTTGGCTGTCACATCTTTGGCATTTACATCAGCATCAAATACCCAGTTTGATCACAATCGGGAAAGCCGTTCTTGAGTAAATAAAAAAAGCACGTGAAAATGATACAAAATTTATTAAGTAAAGTGCCCCCTGCGGTTGATCAATTTGATAAAATATTTACAGTCGTATCTTGGGCATATGACTACATCAAATACTAAGTTTAATCAAAATCGTTAGAGCCGTTTTTGAGAAAATTAAAAAAAAACGTTAAAAGTTATTAAATAAACTACCCCCTCCCTTTTACCAATTTTGATGAAATTTTTGCTGTCATATCGCGGGCATATACATACACTAAATATCCAATTTCAGGTTCGCACGGTTTATGGCTTTTGAGCTGGTCTGTTCACACACACACACACACACACACACACACACACACACACACACACACACACACACACACACACACACACATAGACCATTTCGCGGGACTTGGTTATTTGGACTAAGGGGACCCCAAAACATGTATTTCCGTTGAAATCCGGAAGTCGAAATTTTTCACGATCGCAATACTTTCCTTACTATATATTTCATATAAACGTAAGTGAAAGTAAAAATCGGAATATCTCCAAAAAAATTTATGGAATATGTCAGGTAACTATTCTATTTATTAATAATAAAAACGGATCCAAAATTCCAAGACCTTCAAAAAAATAGGTTTTTCCTCCCTTCAACCACTGTGCGGCGTGGCCGAGGGAATAGCGTCTCCGACTCCCACGCTAGCGGTGCGGGTTCGAATCCCGCCTAAGCACGCTCGATTCTGTTCGGTAACGGTCTCACTTAGCAGACTGAGCGGCTTGCCATGGATTAGAAGAGGTTATCCGTAGATAACCCGTCCCAATTAGCCCACATGGCATAAAGCGGACGTTAAAACACACACACACACACACACACAAAAACACACAAACATATATATATATATATATATATATATATATATATATATCATAGAAAGTATTGATTTTGATTAAAAAAAAATTTCTTGTTTTTAAAAGTAAAATATTTACTCAAATGTAATGATAATTTACAATTATTTTCACTTATCATAAAAAAATAAAATCACTCTTGATAAAAATCAACAAATTATTATAGATGTATACAAGTTAAGGCTCAAAGTCTTGTATTATTTCCAAAACTCTCCTAATCATGCAGATACATGCCAATTTTTCGCCTATTTAGAGGAATGTATCTCTTCCTATACACTTGTTTACCAAATTATTTTAGAAAATTTCAGATTAAACCTTTAATCAGATTTAATTCTTATTTTATATATTTTAATTATGGATTTCCCTGGGTATAAGTGGCCTGTTCACTGTGATAGATGTTCGTTGTAAGCATTAGAAATGCGTTTTTCTCTAATTCGTTTCATGGGCCGAATATTTTTTTCAGAGTAAGATGTTCTATCTTAGCAAATAAGGATAAGTAATGTGTTTTTTCTTTCCATTTTATTTGTAAAAGGGGAACAACGTGAAAAGGAAGTGAAATAAGAGAACAAGTAAGGGAAGAATAAGAAAAGATGCCTGACCAGGCGAGAACGCTCAATAACGGGGAGGACCCTCGGTTCTTGTTCTTAATAACAGAGGGGGAGTTAAAAACAAAGATGGACGCTGGGGTGGGGGTGGAACACCACTCAATATTCCACCACCCCAAGGAACACCATCTGCCCCATTCTCACTGCTTTCTTCTGCCCCTGTCTTTATATCTATGGGGGGGGGGGGAGTTTAATTAAATTTATGTCTCGAGTCTTTACTTCTTCTTGAAGGGGGGAGGGTCTCAAATTAAAGTCGAGGAAATGGGGTTCGACCCTCCGAGGAAATTTTATAATCCTTACTCCGCTAGTTGAGCTTCGTTCCAGACTTTTACCAAATGCTGCTCCTAACCCTCAAGTTTATTGTTTGCATCATTTTAATTATTAAAAAAGAATTAACATATTACATGTACATTAAAAATCGAAATACGTAGGGGAGAGTGGGGTTGGTTGGCATATGGGGTAGGTTGGCCTTTGGCTTATAATTTCCGTCACACCTGTTGTTAAGGCGCCACAATCCTACCATGTTACCCGCTCGACCTCGAGAGTCTTGTCCTAAAGTTTCAGTCCGATGCTAACAGTGTAGAGAAGAGTGTGCTTGATTTTACAACATTTAAGTAAATTTTTATATTTTCAGTAAATTTGGTTTTAAGGCACGGCAAACCATTTGACTCGGATTTTGCCCACATAGCCACAAACTACTTTGAAAAACCTAACCTTTCAACTAACCAGTTTCTTGTATGGTTGTTCTCCCCTGTCCTGGCAGCCATCTTTCATATGATTTCTTCTGGAGGGTTAGTTGGCTATCTTCAACTGGGGTTTGTTGGCGCAGTAGCAAGTCACGAAAGTAAGGTAAACATAAACAAAGGTGAAACTACCACTTGTCTTTAGTTACAGCGAGGAGGAGGAGAGCAATATTTCCTATGCAGAAAGTGACGACAATCTAAACTTAAACGGAATCATAAGGAACAACGATAAAGATAATGACAGTAGAGATCATCTTCAGTCACAATCGAAGCTTATTGATAAACCAGCCACACCTGGCTACCATGGAAATGAAACTAGTGCGCCACAGACACTTTCTCATAATACGATTGAAGGGCCAGAGAATATTTATCCTACCTAAAGTTTTTGAAGATGTGTTGAATTCGTTTTGTTTTATGAAAAATTTTTTTTAGATTTTTCTAACGCAATGATGCTTCTAACCCATTACATTTTCCAATTTCTGCTGTTTGAAATGTTATATAATTTTGTTCAATTGAAATAAATATGGTAGACTGCAGCCATTTGTCATTCTGTTTTCCCTTGTTAGCTGTTAAAAACCGATCAAAATTATTATATCATTATAGGGCAGCTTTTAATAACAATAATATGTGGCAAGGACTTGAATGAGATGGCCAAACAATACCACCTTCTAGGCCAACCTGCCCCACACAGGGGGTTAATTGGCATACTCTGGATTAACGAATTCTTAAATTTTTTATGATCATAGTGTTAAATATTATGTGTTGAAAAAAATACTTGAAGTACTCTAATGCTTGGGGTTTACAATGGTATTAGCCCTATTGAGATTATATTAACAGGAACGACTCAACAATCAAAAAAGTGAAAACTGTTGCCAACCAACCCCGCTCTCCCCTACTACGAAACAAGGATAAGATTTAAGGTAGCGAAATCAAATCTGTTAAATGTGCAGAGGTTTTGGGCTGAGGGTTAGGATATCATCAGGGTTAATTTGATATAGACATAACTCATAACAACTTCCTAAACACCAGGAAACCACACTCTATCGAATGTTAAGGTTTCACATTTTCAGGCAAAGCCGTTAGGTCTAAACAATGGATATTTCTTTTATCTTCCTTTCCCACTTTTAAGGAGAAAAACTCTGGCGGTTGAGCGTGATCACGGTCAAATCAGCTCCTTGCACGACCGCTGACCAAGAAACAGTACTTCCTTACACAGTACCGAACCCGAAACCCCTTAATGGGTTGAAGTGGTACCTACAGTATTCCCACCTACAATATTATCATTAGTGATATAAGGAGTCGTTTTCTATCATATTTGTCTTTTACTCTTGTTGAAAATAAATATAATATTGTATGATCATCATAATGAGTGTATTATTCGAAACAAATCCCTGATATGACAAGATGGTATTACTAGACCCCAATGGTATGTCATTCTGATGAATAGTTAACTTCCATGATTGTATTTCCTATTATCAATAACAAGTATTTATTTTATTATAATTTGTGTTTGGGGAACATCCCATACAAATAGGGTTGATCAATATGATATACTAATAACATTTATCATTTAATGAAGACGTGTAAAAAAAATAAAAAATCTTATTGTGTATTTCTTTTCTTTATTCCTTTACTTATTCATTTGTGTCTGTGGCCAAAGAGCCCACAGATTGTTCAGCCTTCAATGGCAATTGATACGACTAAACAACTTTAAAGAGAGAAGCATTGGAATCCCCTGTAGTCATGTTTTCCCCCGACAGATGGAAAATTGATTCTCCTGCTGACTTTACAGGGTGTATACTAATGCCTCTGTTTAAGATATTTACTGTATGCTTGAGATGATTTTTTTTTTTAATTTCTATTTATTACATTACTACTCTATTTTATCTGTTAATACTGATTAGTATACCAATTAAAATAATATACAATTTTATTTTTTCATTGTTTTTAATTAAGACAAAATTTACTGTCTCTACTCTAAAGAAGTCTTCTGCACAAACAGGTTATACAACATTGTTATCAGTGTGGTATCTTGTGGTAATGGCTCAGCTGAAAGTTGAAGTTTTATGGAAATATATTTCTTTACTTTAACATTTATTTTAAATCACAGGTAATTATTTTTTTCTCCAAAAATCAGCTGTTGGAGCCTTATAAAGCAACAACCTTTGATTTAAAAACATTTTTAATTTTCTTCTACTAAAGTAACTATCGAACTTCTCTACTAATATGAAGAAGATACCTATATTTATTTTTTATATTTTTTGTGCAACTGCAGAGGTTATTAGCTTTTTATTTTTTCCATTTTTTTATTTATACATATTGCTAAGTGCTTTTTAATATATTATTTTTACTTTATATATGTGTATAAGTATATAGATTTTTTTTTCTCCTCTTCTCATTTATTACAACTAAATTCTACTCTGTTCAATTATACAATGATACGTAAATAATGATAAATATGTAACGATTAAAGTACATAATGAACAAACACATGCTCGTAACAGGAATTTAGAACTGTTGTTTTTAAGAATTTAGGCATGATTAGTTAATACATACATTATTTATATACATGATATGGCCCTGAAAATTAAATTTTGTCATGTAAGTTGCTTTCTTTTCGAATAGAAATGTTTTTATCTGCGTTCTTCGGGTCGTTTCCCAGGCATAGATTCAATCTTCTTGTGAGATCCTTATTGACTAAAGATTATGTAAAATAAGTATGGTAGACTGGGAAATCCTCTACGATATGCTTTACGGTGAGTTGAGTTTTACACCTTCAGTACATAGGTGGCGGTTTTTCATTTTATGATATATTTTATTTGAGTGTATAATCAGCAATTAATGTATCCTTAGAAGTATTTAATGGTCTGTTCATCCTTTTTATTCTATTTTTTATCATTTCCTCTATGCTATGTCCTATATTATTGATGAAATAAATGTTTATCTTTGTATTTATATTTATTTTTTTAAACCACATTTGCTTATTCTGAAAACTGATTCTTTAAGAAAATATAATCGGTTAGGACTGAATTAGTATTCATTGCAACGCGGATGGTAGTACCAGCGTTGGGAGGAGGTCCCTGATGTTTTCCCTGCCTGGCGAAAGCAGATGAAAATTACTCCCCTTGTAGTTTGGTAGCAATGGCCCTGTTTAGCCGATGTTGGCAATACAGTTTGGATAATGGCACTGCAAATAGTGAGCAAGTCCTGGCCCGGTTGTGAAGTGGCAATAGAGAGAGTGGTTGTGAAGTAAACGCACTTTGTCAACCGGTTGAAACATGTACGCTATGTCGCAGGATACGTAAATTATTCAAAATCGAACGGACCCAACTACATTACCCAGTCGACCGACATTTGAATTAATAGACATTGCATTACGGATGCAGTTATTCACAGTTCCGGGGAAATTAGTTGCTCCCAAACGAGGCTCTACTTTTAAACGTTTTTATAGACTTAGTTGCTGCCTTCGATGCGCTTCGGTGCTTTATCCCTTATTTACTCAACATAATCCATTATTATGAATATGGATCCTATCCGATTTGTATTCTGGTTCGTATTAACATAAAATTGCAGATTGTACATTTACAATGTAAAATGAGATACGATAATCCTTTAATTTTCCTGAATAATATATATGGATCTTAATAATTCAAACCAATATATTTATTTTCAGTTTATTTAAAAACATAAATATATTTAATTATTTTATTTAATTTTATAATAATATATAATATAAATTCAGAAGGGTTGGTTGGGGATTGTGGAAAAGTATCATCTTGAAACTTTCTAATACCTTATTTTACCCCATTATCTGAGTTAACAAGTATGTTTATTATCTGATTCAATGTATCGAAAATCTCTTTAATAACTTTAAAAAGCAAGGGCGTTATAGTCAATTTTATTCTATATTATCGTTAAAAACTATTCATATACAGATATGGCCAATTTTTTTTTTACACATTAAGAATGAGTAAAACTATAGGATCTTATTTGATTTTTTTATGATCAATGAAGTGACATGATTGTTTACACATATTTTAAAGAATGTATAAGGTTGTTGGCCTGCTAAAAATGTTTACACTCAATATTTTGAAATGGAAATAGAATTAGTCATAAAATACCAAACAAAAGCTGGCCAAATTAAATTGTACAAATTTTCTTTTAAAGGATTATAGCAGATAAGAGTGTCTATTGATTCAGTCTTCTTTCTCACTCCGACAGTAGAGTATCTGTGATTAAAAGAAAATGTATTCCAAGGATTTAGTTACCCTAGTTAAAAAAGAAGTTGAAAAAGGCTTAAGTTATAGGGCTGTCGCCGAAAAGTTAAGTCTACCGCATACTTCGGTGGCCTATATGGCAAAAATGATTATGACAGCATTAAAATGAAAAGAGGACCCAAACCAAAGATTACTAGACGTTCGGAAGCTCGTGTTAAACGAGAAATTCGAAGGTTAGCCAAAGAAGGTGAACTTGTGACATCCCGAAAGTTGAAGGAAAACCTCAATTTAATTGCCTCCACTCGAACAATTAGAAGATTTCTTCCTGAGATTGGTGTAAAATGGAGGAAAGTTGGTAAAAAAACTACCTCTCAGCAAAGCGCATCGCGAAAATCGCGTTAAAAAGGCTCGTGAGTGGCTGTCCTTAGGGGGTTTCCTCTGGACACGTACAGTTTTCACATATAAGAAAAAAATTTCAAAAGACGGTCCAGATAACGAATTTAGTTATATGGAAAATAACTCTAAAACAGTATTTAACCGTCCCAAACGGCAGATGAGAGGTGGTGGAGTGATGGTCTGGAACGCAATTACAGCGTCGGGCGATTATCTCCTGGAAAAAGTCTCTGGAGGAATGAACAGTCAGCAATATTTAGCACTTATACGCGAAAAGGTAATAAACTGGATGAATTTTAAGTTCCCGGAAGGAAATTATTACTTTTTACAAGACAACGCTCCATGTCACGTCTCTCGAGTAATAAAACAATGGTTGTCTGATATGGGTCTGCAAGTTTTAGAGTAGTCATCACGCTCTCCTGACCTAAATCCGATCGAAAATTATTGGATGTCACTATCCACAGAAGTTTCGATCGAACCAAACGGACAATGAGTTATGGGAGGCGATCCAAAAAGCGGCGAAAACTATTAAGGACAATAAGTCAAACTTGCTGAAGGATCTGTGCACTTCTATGAATAGAAGATTATTAAAAGTGATTGAAGACAAGAGAATTACTATTAATTATTAGTTCTTACTAAAGTTTTTTTATATATTTTTTATTGTTTCTAATTTGTACAAATAAATTTGGCCAACTTTGCTTATATCAGTTTTTCTTAAAAATTATTATAAATTTGTTAACATGAATAAAATTCATTATAAAGCAATTTTGTTTTTAGTACTCCATAACCTATTTATACAATTTTTTTTATCCAGGAATCTATGTATTATAATAGAGAAAACTGGTGTACAAAAAAAATTGGCCAGGAGTGTACTAATATCGATTTCTAGCCAGAATATTACTACTTTTTTTCATTCTGAAGAACTTTTTTTTTTCTCTATTTCCTATCTGATGTCCATTTCCACGGAGTCTCTTTACTGGTTTCTTTCTTCATTGCCAAAACAATTCAATCTTTCAATTCTGTTACTGACTGTTATAAGAAGAATTTTATGCCTAAGTTAAGCTAAAGTTTATGCCTAACTAAATATTCTCTTCACATATTATGGTAAATCATGAGACACAGTGTACCAATAAAAAAAAATCTGGTGCGATGCGCGCAACACACAACTTTCACTTACCAACTTACTTACATTAGAAATCGACATGTATTTTTAATTGCCATTTCTATAAATAACATAAAAAAAATTATTTGATTTTGATTAAAAATGATTAATTTAATCAAAATCATTAAAGCCGTTTTTGAGATATTCCAAAAAAATGTAAATATTGGAAAGAAGTTATGAAATAAAGAGCCCCCTGCATTTGATCAATTTTGATTAAATTTTGTCTGTTACATTGTGAGCATTTACATAGACCAAATATCTGATCAAAATCATTACAGCCGTTGTTGAGTAAATAAAAAAAAAACAGGTGAACATAAGACACAATTTATTAAGTAAAGTACCCCCTCCAAATAATCAATTTTGATAAAATTTTGACTTTCATATCGCAGGCACATTGAATTGTGTGAAAATTGATGGGAAAATGGAATTTGTTAATTGATTTAATAATAACTTATTTTTAGTCTAATATTAGGCGATTTTAGTTTGTTATTAACAGAACTCTGCAAACAGTCTCGCCTATCGACCAGCACATTTGGATACTTTACTCTCGATTTCGTATTAATTTCACAAAATAGGCATACTTAATAAACGACCATGGCTGAAACAATACAAAAAGTAGAAGGACAAGAGATCTCCTTTCCTGAATCCTTTCTAGAATCCAGAAAAACAGGAAATGTGTGCTGCTGAATACTTATTTCCGAATTGTCGCGTAACTTCGACATCAAAATACAAAGTTACAAAAACGAAAAAACTTAAACATGGAATGGAAAAAATCATCAATGCCATTTTAGATACACATTATGTGCGATTGATAAAAGTAGAATTTGAAAATGGTTAATGGTGTAAAAAGAATATGGTTTCTTTTTTATTATTAAATGTTTTTCTGTTTCAGGTATGTCAATTTATATTCTGGAGTAAACTTATAGAAAATATAGATCAGGTAAGGTTTACTATTTATGTACCGATCTTCTCTTCCTTTAACTTTTATTAAATATATACCTAATTTTCTTTATTTATATATAATTTTATACTGACTCTGTCATATTCGATCAAGAAAATTTGTAAAGGATGATCTTTATTTGCTCGATGAAGGCCATAAAACTGCATTTCCATTTCCTCCTCTTATAGTGTTGTTTAAGTTTCTTATTCTTAAAAAATGAGGTAATATCAGCAGTACTAATAGATAAAACCGGTTTTGTTTTCGAGCCAAAATGTACTGAACCATCGTATTAAAATTACGTTTTATAAATCATTTATTTGTTATTAAAGAAAAAAAAAATGTTTTCATAGAACGCCCATGGGTTACCACCACCGTTCATTTAGGTACGCTTCCACAAGTTAATGTAGGATTCTGTTAACTCTTTATAACTAACCATTATTATATTTAAGGGAGTCATAGTGTGTCTAAAATTTATTTTAATCTCTGTCTGCAGTTACTGGTATAAATAATACAATTCTAAATGATTGATGTTACAGTCCATTTTTGAATTTATTTATATCCCGTTGGTTTTTTTATTATGGATCGTCCGTCCTCACAGATATATAACGATTGATTGGAATCAAACAATTTACCGGGAACATATATACAAAAAAAAAGAAGACTGACAAAGTGAGGGGGGAATGTTTGGCAGTGACGAGGGAAAAGAGGAGAGGGAGGGGGCGCTGGAAAAGAGGCGGACGATAAAAATCTATCCGTGTATGAATTGTTGCCGGAGTTGGTCGGGAAATCGCTTTTCCGCCTCCCCCTCCCACCCACCTCCGCAGTGGAAATAAAAAAATGGGCGGTGCCGATATAAGGCGCCTGCGCAAGGCCCGCCCATGACCCGCCGTAAAAATAAGGCGGAGTTTTAGAAAGGAGAAAGAGATAGAGAAAGCCGAGAGAAGAAAGGCGAAGAAAGCGGGGATGAGCCGAGGACAGGCGGACCTCGTAAACAAGTCCGCTTCAGGTAAACAGAATTAATTACTATAATTAATATCTCGGAACGTCCTGGAAAACCTGTCATAAAAGTCATCAAAGCAGTCAACTTCTTCGATAACAATCTGATTATAGTTTGTTTGGAGCTGGGGTCGTATTGGGTCTCGTCCAATCAACATGAATCATTTCCAGGTCCAATATACCAATTTTTTATATTTTCGGAAACCTTATCGTATAATACTTACTGTCACTAAATTCGAAGGAAATTTTTAAGCAACCTACTTATATTTTTTACGAAATAGTGATATACAAATACCCATCTAACCTTTTTAATTTAACGTACATATAACTATTTATTTTTTATTGTATAAAGAAATTTTAATTGATTAAATTATTAAACCTATGTCTTATCCATAGAAATCTTTAGTATCAGTAAAACCTATAAACCTATCAGAATCCACCGTACCAGAATGTAGATTTTTTTTAATTGCATTTATTGATATTTAAAACTGTATAGCATCATATATTTAGTAAATGTGAAGAAAAAAAGAAAAAAAAAATCACAAAATAGACTTATAGAGAAACCACATCGGTAGCTCTCTAATAATAACTAAATTAGTAGGTCCAGATGCCATCTCCTTTTCAGACGCCTGGAACGGTGTTAGGAATAGAGGAGTAAGCTAGGATGGAAAGAAAAGGGTTAGTATGAGTATGAAGCTTATTTATTTATTTGTAATTAACATGGGCACTTCAATCAATTTTGCCATTTTAACCTCTATGATGCATAAGGAGATAGCTACGTTGAAGTGAAATATACAATGAGTAAATACAATCGTACAATGAGATCAGAAAAACATAAAAAATGTGAATGACAAAATACAACATAAAGCAACATAGTAGTATCATAAGTAAGATTTAAGGTGCTACATAAGAAATAATTAAGGTAATGTCATCAGGATAAGAAAAAAAAAGTTCTGTATAATAAAAGATAATGCAACAAAAGATGACAATTCACATAAATTCAATTCATAGTCGTTGGTGAATAATTAAGTTATAATTTTTAAACTATTTAATTAGAAGATAAATAATCGATCACGTCTCGGGCGGCCCCACGGTTAGCTCAGTGGTAAGAGCGCCGCAACGGAGATGCGGAGGACCTGGGTTCGATTCCCGGCCGTGGTCAAATAGTTTATCTTCTGATTAAATTGTTTAAATAAATTCAAGTACAAACGATAACACTAGGAAAGATAATTATAAAATACAGTTAAATTTTAGCATAAAGGTTAATTTTTATTTTGGAACAAGAACAATTTTTCTGCTATCTTCATTTTGCTGTTAAGTGGCTCGCCTAAGTCCGTTCCCAGTCCCAATCGGTTCCGTTCTACTTCGTAAGCATTGCAATCTGGGAGGATGTGCGATACCTTCTGTCTCCCCGCAGGTGATGTATGAGTTTATTGTAAAAGGATTGGTCTTTGGGCTTGATAGATTACAGATTGAAATAAAATAAAAAACTATTAAAACTTATCTTAACGTCAGTTCCCTTTACAAAGAAACACTCCTGAAAAGCATGATGCACTGCCAGAACGGTATTGCATTTATAAGATGACTCTTTTAGGGAGACGTGTACTTGATTTAGGTTTGATTGGCCTATTCTTAGTCTGGATATGGTAACCTCATCTCTGGGTTATGGGCGATTTTCAATGATGAACGGTCTCCACGATTTTTTTAATTTTCTAAAAAAATATTTCTAAATATGTATATATATAATGTTTTGACTTGGTCAAGATTTAGATAAAAAAGAAATATATACGCTTTCACTGACCAGGGATGTTCCTTTTGGTAAAGCTAAACCGCTATCCCAGGTTGACTTAGGAGAAAGGTAATGAAGCCAGGAGGGGGAAGGTATTGCAAACTAAAACGGCAGTTAAAGGCTCAGCGTTGATAATGATGTTGAGTTGCGGCCTGGGGGAGGTGGCCTCAACTTACACAGCCCGCAAACAATGTGTGTACACTAAGTTCTTGGCTTAACTATCTCCTCCTCTTAAGCCCCTCTTACTTATTTCTTATTCCTTTCCACCTCTTCCCTTCTTTTTTTATTTATTTTATTTTTTAAAAGAGAATTAAAAAATAGGAAAAATTCGAATATAAGGAAAGCGAAACATATTATTTTTGTAATTTTTTAATAAAGAAAACAATTAAATTTTGGAACTTCCCACTATTGCGGGATCATTAAGGTAAGATAGAATAGCTGGATTACAATTAGTTAATATTTGTATTTATTTTTTTTTTGGCAATTCTTAAAAAATACTGTGTTAATCGAACAATATTTAATAAATATCGAGCATTATGGAAATGTATGACACAGAAAATTTGAAAATTAAATGCAATATTAAATTGTATTGTAACACTTAAGTGGGTTAAACAATTTTTATTCAAAGAAAAATAACAATTTACAATGCCACACAAATTATAAAAACACAAGTATTAGACAGATTATAAAAATTATCACTTTGTAACACAGAAATAATCATATGACATGAGCTTCACAACCAAGACTAACTCTCCAGTCCAACGCTTCTTATGTATAGTCGTAAAGAGAACAATCGAGAACCTTCTGTGCCAGCGTAGACGGTACTGGAACATCGCAGTCACAAACATGTGCTATGGCAGTTTGTTCAAACTGTAACTTCATTCCAACAAAAGGTCTAGAATTATTCTAAACCATATGTTTTTATTGTTTTTGTTTTTTTGTTGAACGTTACAGTATGAATATTAAAAAAATATTCACTTATAGATCAAAGACAACTTATTTTTTGGTAAATTTTAAGAAAGAAAAAAAGATGTTGACCATCTCATAGTTAAGACTACTTTCACGGCGGAATCAGCTTTATATTTTTGGTCGGACATCCACAAGAGAATCTCTTCCGTTTTTTTTTTTGGTCGATTTCATTGTCACCGGAGGCGCCTCCACCCCCTCAAAGGTTTTGGAAAAATAAAAAAAAATGTTTTATTATTAAAAATTATATTTTATTAACATAGAAAGCGCTTATATCCATTAATAGTTTATGTACTTAAATAAAAAGTGTATTATATTTTTGCCTTCCTCTGTCAAATAGGAACTGGACATTGTAAATGTTTGCAGCTATATTTGTTAAAAGGTCTCGCACCTCCAAGAAATAAAAGTACGTCTAATAGACTGTAAAGCTTTAAAGAAACGCAGGAAGAATATGGCTTAACAAGGTGCATTGCAGGAAATTCTTAGAAGCGACGAAAAAAACAATGAAATATTTAAAATTGATTAATCATTATTCAAAAATCTTAAATATTGAAACGTTTCTGTGGGTTAACAAATATTTATTAAACAAAAATATACAATCATCAATGCCAACGAATTAGTACAACTCAAATATTCGAGCAGGTTATAAATGTATAGCACACAAATCATATGGCTTAAGCTTCACAGTCAAGACACAGACTAAGACCAATTGGTCCGGTCACTCGCTCCTTATATATAGTCGCAAAACGAACCTTCTGGAAGGTTCGAGGTCTTCGTGGAAGCTGGTGGAACGCCGTAGATGGAGTTCAAACAATCTAGAACTAAACAGTTCGTTCCAACCGCTTAGTTTGTTCCAACTAACTGGATATTAAACCATATGTTTTTGTATTTAACGATACAATATCATAAAAACTATAAATGACTCTACAGGGTAAGGAAAAAAAATTAAATAAATTAAAACATGATGTATGCGTTGCCTGAGTAAGTATAAATTAGAGTTAAGTCCCCTGAAGCCTCCAGATTACACCACGGTTTTTGTCACAGTTCGGTCTTTACAGTGGTTTTATTTGTGGAATATCCCTATTAAAATGTCCTATAACTGTATTCATTGCTTCCTAACAAATGGCATTCAGCTTTTAAAAAAATAATAAATATTAGTGCCACCTCTTAGGAAATAGCTAGATTCGTTACTGTCCTGTATTGAGGATAGACATGGTAGGATAAATATGAATAATATAAAAAAAATTGTGTAGATGATTTAGCTGAATGCTCAATAAAATGGAATTAGTTGGAAAAGTAATATTCGTGATTCTGACCCTTTTGAGATGTCTTTCATGTTTATTGAGTTTTCCTTCAAGTGCCTCGAAGCGAACTGATTCTGAGCAAAAAGGCGAGTGGGAAAAGAGGCGGTGTATATTTAGCCGTGAAGTGCGAGCCCAGAGATAAAGAGTGTAGGGAGGGGAGTTTGAAAAGGTTTTTCCCTGCCGGTGACGGTAAGATAAAAGACACGGTCGGTATGTTCTCGCTTGTTTGCGCTTCCACATCCTTCGCGCCACACATTCGCCTCCCCCCCCCCTCCCTTCTCTACATCTCTTTTACATCGCCCCTTCCTTTCAATCCATTTAAAAGGTCAACTCTGATAAAATTCGGCTACTCTTCTTCCCCTTCGCCTGAATTCGTTGCACTTTCTTTATCTTATGCTTCATTAATGATAAGTCCTTAAATGTATTCATTCCACGGACCCAACGATCGATCATTAAAAAGGAGTATCCGATCAATATAAAAACAAATATTTTCGAAATGTAACTATCAAAGAATACATCACGAATACCCTATATAATAATTGATATCCGTACTTATATTTCAATGTTGACCTAGTCTAAAATTACAATAATCAATATATATTATAAAGCAAAGTGTACAATGTGCCGAAAAGGCTCAAAAACGACTCCACGTAGGATTATGGAAGTTATGTCTCCGTTTAGCCATATGACTCCTTACGGAAAAGAAGGTTTCCGTTTTTCTCTTAAGAGTGTAAAATTGAAGAGATAAGGACTGGAATTTGAAGCCTCTCGCACCATTTAATTAGCCTCTCTGATATTGAGATACGAGTTTATGAATGAAAAATTTAGTTCGAGCTCCAGGCTACCAGGAAGCGCTAGGGTGCGTTTCACTCAATGTTTATTGTCCATTCATTCAGTATGTAATCGTTCTATATTTTTTCAGCTGTTCTTTTTAAATTACTAAAAAAGTAAGAGAAAATAATTAGTTTGCGTTTCAAAATAAAATAAGTACTTTACATCTCAGCAATCAATTAGAAAACCAACTGGATTCCTTAAAAAATTAGTTTTCTCATAAGAAGGCTAATATATGATCAGCACATTACATTTAATCTATTTATAATATATACTTAAGTAAATTTAATGCAATATGAGTGAACATTTCTTAGTAGTACAGTGAGCGAATAAAATTAGACATAAAAAAAGAGATGAATTGACTAAATATAAATCTTAAATAAAAAGTTTGAAGTGTTCTTACTGTATTTATGAAAAAGAAGTTAGTTTGGTTACTACGTATGATGAGCATTCCAGTTGACAAAACGACTAACTCCAATAACAGCATTCAAGATTTTATCATCCCTCATAGTTCATGATAAAAAGAAATATGATGAAAAAATTGTGCCTTTAAGAAATTTTGGTTTTCACTTTGTAATAGTGGTAAGATTCGAGATATGCAGAAACCGTTCAAATTACAGAGGGATATCTTAAGGGAGGTTGAAATGGAAGAAAAATCTTAAAAAAAAGTTTCTATGAATCTTCGGTAGTTTCTATACTTCTGGATCAAATAGGACCACCATACAGGGTTCCTTATTTGGGCGGACTCTGCAGATCTCAAGTCTGCAGAATATTGATACCAAGTTAAAACGAAAGTTTCAAGAAGGTGCTAATTTTGTTCAATATTTCCTTTAATTTTAAAGTTTTTCTGTTATTAAAACTAGCACACAACTACTGGAGCGAAGCCGGGCACCCTAGCTAGTGACTATCTAAAGCCAAGCAAACTCGCACCGGTCCGCCTGTCAATTCTAACTAGGGATGGGATTTCCATGTATTTACATATTTTCTTCTGGGGTTTAAAAATGCACGTATATGCGTTCTAAATGGTTTTACCATGATATAAACCATTTATATTTTCCATATTTTGTGGTTTTTAATATTTTTACATATATTGTGATAAATACATATTTATGTACATAAATACATATAAATACATAATACCATTAAAAGAGATCACAATAGAAGATTGGCTAACAACATTAAAGAAAAATCTGACAGAAAAATGGGAATCACAATGGAGGAACATACCGTCAAAATTATCCGAGATAAAAAAAGACTGCAAAAAATGGACGACAAGCTTGAGAAACTCAAGAAGAGAGGAAATCATATTGTGCCGTCTAAGGATCGGGCATGGCCAGTTCACCCATGGCTACCTTCTCAGGGGTCTGGAGGCACCCACATGCCAAAAATGTGACAATGTCGCTCTGACGGTAAAGCACATTTTATTAGATTGTACACAGTTCATTGATCTCAGGAAAAAACATAATATGGACAAAATACTGGCAGAATTATTAAGAGACAACGAAACGAAAATAGCCACTCTATTGCAGTTCCTAAAAGAAGCAAAGTATTACAGTATAGTTTAACTGAACACAACGCCAATGACCCTAAAGGGTAGAGGCTAAAAAGAAGAAAAAAAAAATAAAATATATTTTTGTCCATATTTTACAACTCCATATTTTTCAAAACTTTTAAAATTATTGTTAGTTATTTATTTGTTTTACGTACATTCAATCAATACCTAGAATAAATAAAGTGTGAAGTAAAGAATGAACGTAGGGATTAAAAATTTTCTTGGAAAATCAAAGGGAACAAATTAACATCGACAGTTCTCAGAAATTTTGATCCGATTTTGTTATATAGATGCCTCATCCTTGACAATGCTTATATGCAGTGGCTTTATAAATTTAATGAGTTCATAGCTAATTTGTGAAATGCCAAAATAGGTAAGAAAACAGAATAAATTCAGCACGTCGCGGAGTTAGCAGAAGAAACATTTCAATGCGACAGTGAAGGTGTCAAGAATTGTTTGTGGTGCCCATCTTTCAATGGATAAACGATTTTTGGTTTTACAGCATTTGAAAACGGTGAAACACGTAGAAACTAAGTCTACTATCGCGTCAGTCGACGTGGAAAGAGCGTTCAGCAAATAAAAAGCTTTATTTCGACCGAATGGAAAAGATTTTTCCAAAGAAAATCCTAGAATGCATGTTTTTTATAGCAAAGGTGAGGAAGTTGAATGTGTTCTTACATTTCCAAAAATTTTCTTAACTACATTTGGTATTTTATGAGTATTTTAAATGTATATTTATTTTTTCTATTTACGTATTTCAATTTTCAGTCCATATTTTAATTTCTTTTTTTTTTTCGTCCATATTTTCATGTTATTATTACATATATTTGCAAATAAACGTCCATATTTATGTACAAATTTTGTAATGTTTATTACATAAAAATCCTATCCCTGGTTAAAACTGTTCAGGCATCCACCCAGTCCGGCAGGACTATTCAGGCAAGCTCAAACAATCGTATAGTCGGATTATTTGAAGAGGGTTCAGATCAACCGGTACGTGAGTGTGAATTACATTCGATGAAATAAGGAAATAAAATCGCTTGTTTATTTAAGGTCACTTTATGCAGCCATTGCTAATCTGATGACATTAAAGTAGGAGTACTAAATTTTGCTTATCCAGGTGTAATGAGAATAGGTGTCTTTGGGCGAATTCCGCAAGCTTGGGACTTCCATTTTACGTCCCATCAGAAAGTTCACATTCATCGATGTTTTTAATCCCTTCAGAAAACCCTAGGGCAACCATGCGGGCTATGAACCCGCGATCTTCTGTGTTGCAGTTGACTATGCTTACAGGTAACCCCGTAAAATTAAATTAATTCTTTTTTTTATATTAATAATTTTTTTTTAACTTTTGGGCTGGTGGATTGAAAATTGACAATAGTATTTGTTATCTTCTATTAGTGTCTAGTGGTTATTAAGAAAGACTTGTTTATAATTTCTTTACGTTTTGATATTATGAATCCAAAAATTGCATGTTGATGGTTTTTATATATCAGAGTTGATAGTTTTGGATGATTTCCTATGATAGAAGTGGATATAAATTTTAATAACCGAAAACAGTAAACAAATAGTTAATGCATATTTGAACAGTTTAGTAGAGGAACGTGTTATGTAACAAACTAGTAAATTTTAATTTTTCTATTTTTTTCTGTTAATCAGAATTCGTTCAGCTGTTTTTATTGTTTTGTTTTTATGGAAATAAAATGTTTTCAACCATCAAAAAATCTTTCTTCAAAAATTTCTCCCGAAATATCCATCCATTAAGATCTTAATTGTATATCAGATCTTGTAAAAGACATAAAAAATTTTTTTTTTCTTACTCCGTTGACCTTTCAAAGGTACATCATGTAAACGTCCTATTATTTTCTCAAAATCAATATTTACTCTCTCCCTTGACGTTCAAAAATACTGAAATTTTTCTCATATCTAATCATTCATCTGTGAACCGGCTAAGCGCTCTTCAGTTTCCCTCAGAGAAATTTATGAATCCCTAGCCCCCCTCCCCCTACCGCTTTTGAAATTTATAAAAGATGCTTGGAAATCCCCTCATTAGATCCGGTTAGTGGTTGAGAGGTTTTCCCGGGACCCTCGGTGAAAGGGAGGATTTTCCCGTGAATGCGAGAAGCCCGCCGTGAAAATCCCGTTTTTCCCAGGGTAGGAGTTTTGACTCTGATATAAATTAGATTTGAAGAACAAAAGAGGTGCCGGGTAAGGGCTAAGTACCAAGTTTCTCCTCCCCTATAATAAAACTTAAGCTTCATTCTTCTCAAAACTCGGTAGGACCGAATCTCCACAACTTTTACCTCCTCCTGCTTTGGAAATTCGTTTTACCTCCCATCCTCCTCCCCTTTTCCTCTCCTCCTCCTCACTGGAGGATTGCATCCCCCTCCTCCTCGCCACCTCCTTCTAGGAAAGGTATCCTAGTTAAACTTTTCGATTGGTTTTGAAGGTCAACATGTTTCCACACACCAGGGTTAGACTCGAATTATGAATATTAATGACATTGTTCGAGCTGTGGAATACAACAAGGAACATGATAAAATCCTTTAATTTCCATTTTTATTTTATTTAAATACAAAATTCAAGGCGATTTTAAATCTTGAGGATGATTTTCATAGTAAACTTGAAAGTATAAAAATTATGTACTGTGTTGCAATATAAAAGGATAGAAATTAAAAACTTGATTTGACTCTCTACAAGTCCTAGAACCGTTATTCTGAAATACTATTGTAAACATCTCTATATTTTTTTTTTAATTTTTAAAGTAGTTAAGTAGCTAAAAAACAGGCTTCATCCACATTATTATAAAATGCATTTTTTTCCTATTTTTCGCGTGTATTCGATACTCTACATCAGAAAATGCTCCTTAATCGCGAAAATTGTGATGTTAAAGTCTTGTAAACCAGCTGCAGGCAGCTATGTTGCTTTGCTTCAGGGATGTAGATTATTGTTGCATCCTAACCTTCTATCTTGAAATTTCGCCAAGATAAAAATTGGTGTACCTCCGCATTGAAGAAGACGTTTAATTAAACCCGTTTGCTGCAAAACCAGCTCCATCTAAAATGGAAAGTCCTTGCAACCTAAAATCCTGAAGTTGGAAAAGTGCATTGAAATAATCATGATCATTGGTTCTTTCGAAGTTGAAATATTTATCAAATGTGATAGACATGTGTACAGGAAGTTTTTTGCTCTCCTAAAATTTTTATGAATTTAGATAGAGCTGGTTTTGAAGCTAAATGTTCAAAACAAATAACTTCTGGTAGAATTATAGACCATTTATTCTACTTGAAATGTTATCTATGATAGTTCAATAGATATATTCCACTATTTACAATGTACATTTAGTTTCAGCTCAAAATCTGTCTTGCTAAGCTTTTCTATACTAATTTAATTAAAATGAAAATAAATACCGTAATTCGTCTGTTAAGACGTGAAAAAAATTAAGCCAAGATTTCCCACTTTCCAGGCATTTTTATTATAAACAAAAATTAAAGCAAACATTTCAAAAAAAGAAAATGGAAAATTACTATCTCCAGGACTTTAGAAAGTAAAAACCGTCTTTAAAAACATTCTTCTTAAAATATCTCAAAAGTTTTATCTTCCACGGATTCTGATTCCCTTGAAAGCCAAGGAAGTTTTCTTTTTCATAATTTGTGCCGATACATTTTGGTTTAGATTAACTGTTAGACAATGAAATTTATATTAAAAAAAAAAGATTTCAACGTTTCTCAGACGCATTGCTACCTACCATCTCGAGCTAAGGAGAAGCAACACAATATTATTAGGATGCAATTGATTAAATTAAATTTTTAATCCAGATAGTGATAATTATTTTTTTTTGGTTCTTGGCTTATGAATGATTTGTTTCTTGCAGTTGAGCTCGTATGGTATTACAGGATATTATACTTGATCCATTTTTATTCCGATCGATTAATACTTTTTAGTTAGTTAATTATTGGAGAGTTCATTACCATATAGAAGCAGTAAAAAACTGTTGTGGAGATGCTTGCATTACATCCACTCACCTTCTTCCGGCCCGGGTTTACGTCACCCCATTCTTGCGTGTAAGCTAGAGAAATGGTTTCCGGCTGTCATGACGCCTTTGTTATTCAGTCGCAAATGTTTTTATGGCTGGGATTAGGGGAAGTTCCTTCCCTCGCCCGCAATAGCAAGGTGCCATGAGTGATCGAGGTGGCGGTGCTAGAGAGAGAGGGGTTTGCGGTGTCTTTGGTGCGGAAGAAAGACATTAGCCAGCCCAAGACAAAGCTTCTTTGAGTCGTTTCCCGCAATGTAATGGCGGTTCCTTATTCCATTCTGTTCGGTTGAGGTCCTCCCCCAGGGTTTTACACTCATTGTTGTTGTTGTTGTGAGTAAAAATGAATGCGTTGGAAGATGCACCCCCCAATTCAGGGCATTGTACGAAAACAATGCCTTTCTACACTGATTGTCTCTTGTCTTCCGGTTTGTTACTTCTGACTGTTTCTCATGCGCTTTTGGAACTGTATCTATTGAATATTTATTCATATATAGTTAAGGGGTAAATAAAAACGGTACAAAATGGAAAATCGGACAGAAACTGAATAAATAACCCCAAAACAACCCTCCCCCCGTTTACGTAAATATAAGTCGGTCTCTCCCTCCCACAGGTCATCACCGCTTGGAGCCCCTCCTAGAAAAATACTATGTAATTTGTATCAAAAGTTTTAGCTCTAAGAAGACCTGAAAATCGTGTTGAATCGGGTCCGACATTCAATATATCTAAAACCTTTTAAATCCAAACTTTTATTTTTAACAACAGATGTACCTTGGTACTTTGGGAAGAAATCTATACATACCGACATAAAAATAACCAACTATAGACCAACATATCTGAACTCTTATTCCGGTTTTCCTATTAAATACAACGGAAATGGCAGTAGGCTTATAAACGACATGGTCACCAATGTCATATTTGATATGATGTTACTAAAATGGAGTTGGATGAGAGACCTCCTCCCTTGAATCAAGACTGGTAACATGTGCTTCTTATTTCCTCCAGGCTGTAAATGTCATGCCATGCCAGATATAAAAGTGTCCGTCTCATTTCCTAATTGTTACTTAATCGCTAAAGGCACCTATCAAAATATGAAGTTACAAAAACTGTGCCTATAAAATGTTGCATGTAGAGTTTTTTTTTACTCGAAAGAGTAGTGAATATGTACCAGAAAATATCAAAACTTCAAAATCGGTGTCGTTTATCTAGTCATAAATCTCATGACACCATAAATCAAGGGATCTAATGAATGGTGTACCCTTTACATTACGATTATAAGGTTCGCAAACTAAAAATTTAGTGAACTGATATGTTGAAAAGCTAAAAATCATAAGAGGAATCTAAGGGGATAAGATATGTAAACCCTTCAGCCATCTAATTTTTTTTTTTTTTTTCAACGAAGGAGCCGATGGCAAGAAGAGTTATTAATATGAAGAATTATAACAGTATTAATGGAGCACCCCTACAAAAAATTCAAAATTTGTTATTTAAACCGACTGTCCTAGGACTAAAACAGAGTCCCCACAGCTTAATAAGGTGGATGTAGTTCGAAGTGCAAGCTTTATCAAATTGTCGCTTTTAGGCCTTATTGTTCCTCAGGTACAATATATGTACCATCCATTATACAAACGTTTAAATTATTCCTTCTACAATGTTCAGATTATATATATTTATTCAGATATTTGACAGTTTTGTTAAAAATATATCATACTTACATATGATAGATTGGATAGTGACCCCAATACTGGAGCGAGGATTGAGGAATGCTTTTTGCATAGGACGGTGCGCGTTGTGGAGGAAGGGAGTGCCGGAAGAAAAACGGAAGACCGTCAAAAGTTGGAAAATGAGCTAAGTTTGGTTTCGTGATCTCCAAGTTCTCTTAGAATTCTAACGGCCCATTCTCTTCTCTTTCTATTCTCCTTCCCTAACGATTCCGTTAAAAACCAGTTTCATTAAACATTTGTTCCCGTCACGAATGCCTACTTCTTGGGAACTTAGTTCTGAAATACTATTTTGGAATAGCATAAAGTTTTCGATCGATTATTACTGAGGGGTGACATAGTTTTACATAATAAAAAATGTAGCCAGGACCAACCGTACAATTTTGCACCATCCACTTTTACGCACATTTTCAAGAAAAGATGCACGTAAATTTCAAATAGAAAAACAGATATTAATGCCATTATCTTAAACATAATTGTATCAGTTACTACAAATTACATAGCTTACTAGATAGATAGAAACGTTATTTATTTGAATTAGATATATATAAATTAATTATAATAGTTTTAAATTAATAAACGATTTTTTTTTCGACAATGAGCATATTCGTCTGTCGAGGTGTTAGCTAAATATATAATAACTAATTTTAACATAAACCATTCCTTAGATTGCTATAAAAGAAAAAATACACAAAAAACAAACTCTGGTCTTCTACTATTTATGTAAATAGTCCAAGTAAAGCCTTTTCTTGAGAATAAGATTATCTACAGTGTATATACAATTAAAATAAGGCTTTCAGTTAGTACAGACACTCTGAAATATATTTATTTTCATATATAACAATTTATTCAAAATTGATATTTTTAACCATTTCGTATCTATAATTGATTGCTGTCTTTTGATACAAATATAAAATTTTGTAATTTGGTCCATTTAAGTTTTTATGGTTTCATCAAAATCTAATCTTTGTTTTCCCAAAAATGCTTTTCTGAATTCTTTTAATACTGGGCATACAGATATAAAGTGAAAGATATCCTCCAGTACGTTCATGTTACATAGAGAGTATTTCCCTTTTATCTTGCCACGGTTGGTAATTTAAATTGAGAAGCTCCTTGAAATAACCACTATCATACTCTAGGTTGGCATATATTAGGGTGTATCAAAAAAAATGACCGTTTGGTCAAATGCATGAATTCCAAGGACTGTAAAGACGTTAATCCTATTTATTGTTTACCAACAAGTCCTGTACTCTTTAGAATGTTAATCCAACTTTATTTATCAACACTGGACTTACTCAATAATACCTCAGTTCACAAGTTTTTGCTGGAGAAGCAACATGACGGTGTCTTACGAAATTCTTGTTATTTGGAGACATTATTGGAAAAAATCGTGTTCTGCCGCTGAAGCGGCTCGTGAAATCAACAGAATTGAAGGAGAAGGTCTCCTTAACGAGCGTACCACGCGGCGTTGGTTCCGAAAATTTCACAGTGGAGATAAGACCTTAGAACGGAAGAAGCGTATTTTGGAACTATGAAGGTGTAATCCATCATGAATTCGTACCTCATGGAACCACAATTAACTCTGACCTTTATTGCATACAGTTAGATAGAGTATATGCGAAACTGTCGTAACTTTATCCAGCTTTGGTCAATCGAAAAGGAGTTCTGTTACAGCAAGATAACGCCCGGCCGCATACTTCCCGTCAGACCAAGGAAAAATTAAAAAATCTTGATGGGATCGAACTTCTTCCTCACCCACCATATAGCCCAGACCTTGCTCCATCAGATTTTTATTTGTTTCGTTCAATGGCCCACTTCTTGAAAGGGAAAAAATTTGATAGCTTTGAAGAAGTCGAAACAGCGGTGCAGGAATTCTTCGATAGCCATCCTAAAGAGTGGTACCAGCAGGGGATCATGCAACTGGCGGAAAGATGGCAAGCAACATTAGATAACAGTGGGTTATATTTTGAATACTAATTTTATTGTAAAGTATAAAAAAAATATATATTAATTTTTTGTCTAAAACGGTCATTTTTTTTATACACCCTATTATTTTGTGATATTCAGCTGCTCTCGCTCTTTTAATGTAGTTTTTTTTTTTTTTTTCTTCTCTTATCCTTTCGATTAGTTTTAAATATTTTAAGTTCGTTCAAGAGACCTTCCTTTTAAAAAAAGAATATCAAAATTTCTTTCTAAATTCTCTCATCCATAGTATATTTTCATTGTTAGCTATTGTATGTGGGAATCGTAGTTAGTTCCACGTAGCTTACTATGTTGCATAGCTTACTATAAATTATATTACCAACGTAATAATAAACTCATGTTCTAAGGTTGACTAACTTTTTTTTTTTAAATTACTTTTATATTATTGAAGGTATCTAATGCTCGGGATGTCATTACCTTATCTTCTGCAAAGTTTTTCGCTAATTTGTATGAAACAGTTTTGTAGTATTGAGGAAGTCGAAAAAATTTTCTATTCTTCGTCCGATGTACTTTAAATATATATATAATTCAGTTCTGTTGGTAGGCATATCTTAAATTGCTCTAACTGTATTGTATGCTCTGCATTTAGTTAACTTGAGTTTAACCATCAGCTGACTACCGCAGGACAGTCAATCAGGTGGAGGATCGTGAACCATCAGATAGTCAGCCTTGGGTAAGGCAAGTATGACCAATAGGTGTATTAAAATCACTTCTCTGCGTTTATTTCAATTGATGTTTTCATAACCTATTTTTTATTTCTTTCAATTTATTCTTCTTTTAACCAATACCATCTTTGTTCCCGGTTCATTCTTTCGTTTACGTTAAAAAATTGATTTTAGTTAAATGATAAAATGTGCCTTAGTGTCTAAATTCTTTCACTTCATAGGAGTTTTTGATGTTATGTTTACTCGTTATTAGTTGTATTTATTGTATTACATATTATGTAGAGAACCAAAGATAAAAAAATGTTTTCTAATTTAGTGTAACGCTTCTGTATGTTAACAATATTTATTCAATAAAAATATAACAAAAGTCAATACCACACGAATTATAAAAACACAAATATTAAAGCAGGATACAAAAATTATCACATTTAACACAAATCTTATGGCTTGAGTTTCACAGTCAAGACAAAGACTAAGACTGGAAGGTTCCATCCAGGTCTTGAACTCGACCGATCTAGTCCCAAACGTGCTCTGACGGTTTGTTCCAACCGCTGGTTCATTCCAACAAAAGGTTTGAGGTTTTAAACCATATGATATTTTTTTATCTAACGATTTAACGTTACACTATATATTTTTTTTCTTACCTATATTCATATATTAAACTAGTGTATAGGTACTAGCCCAGGATATAATACCGAAGAAGTATTGTTTCATAAAATCTTTAATCTCTAATTTCTTAAAATTATGATTAGAGTTGTAGCTATAGGAACCTTGTCAAACCAACGTACCATAGTGGGATATTCTTAGATTTTTATTCATTCCTCTTCATACTTCTATTCGACTCTGTCAAATATAAAGAAATTAATTTGATAGGCATTTTAGACATGTGAAAAGAATGTGCCTAGCAATATCGCTTACGGACTTGACACTAATTCTGGAGAGGAGGTCTCTCATCCAGCTTCTTTTTAGCCACCTTCTAACTGGCATCAGTCAGCCGAGGCCTTGTCGTTATTTATTCTGTTATTATGTCCAGGTGACAACATAAAAAGTGTACAAAGAATTCGTGTTAAGTTTATTAAACAAAGAGATAGTTGGCTGTTTTGTCTGTATGTAGAGTTTTGTTACTTATTATGATTAAAATTTTGGATTAAAAAGTTTTTGATGTTTGTAAATGCGTTTTTGTAACTGAGCCGAAAATCCATGATTTGATTTAGCGTATTATATTTAATTTTTTTTGTGTAAAAAAAAGTACTTGATGAACACCACCATCATTGATGCGACTTTTTTTTATAATCAACTTTTAATAGTTAGGTAATAGGTCGATTAAATTTGTTTTTGATTAGGATCAGATTTAGGGAATGATATATACGTATTTGTACGACGGAGCAATAATACCAAATACCTCATTAAAGCAATCTTATCCATAGGTTAGTAAACGGCCGGCAATAGACCCAGAGCCAACGGAGAACATTATAGAGAGTGGAGGGATTGATTTAGTATAATTATTATAACTATACTCCGAACATATAGCAGCCGGCGCTGGTGACAAGGATATATATACTCGGCGAAGATAATGTGTATGCAAGGGCCTCTTATGTAGCATGTGTATGTACGTGACCTCACAAGACATTCACAACACTAACTGCCACTTCAATTGCCACTTAAGAGAATTCAAATCGTGGATCCTTTAGTGCCGCTGTCAAACGATCTCGCCCCAGTTGGCTTTGATCGTCGCATACATAGAATGTCGTATCGTCAGCTGGTTAGCTTAGCTCTCGATAATTCAATAACACACACACACACACATATTCAGGCTGAATTAGTATGGTGAAAATGATTTTTGATTAATTTATCCTGTAACTAAATTTAATCAAAAATCATTTTCACCCTTCTAACTTAACCTGTTTTATAATGAGATAGTATCCTCTAGATCCTCAAAAATTCGGGATCCTATTTTGATGTTTTTTTTGTATTTATCAATCTCATATTTACATCATTAAACAGGTCAAGGTTCAAGTAAACTATGATTCTTATAACAGTAGTGGACGAAGGCGACATAACCTGGCCCTTAGATTTTATTCTTTGTCGTTGATAAAATAAATATTCCTTTTAATTTTAGACACTAGAAACTCACAGATTGAAAAAAAAAATGTATGTACTAGAGATGAAAGAATACAATCTATATAAATAAAGATGAAATTCTGTTTGTTTGTTCTTTATAGAAATCCATACTGTTTTGTCCTAAATTCTCCAAATTTCACTCAGTATTAATTATAGGTGCGAACACCTGTCCATATTAAAATTTCATAACTTTAGCTGATCTCTCGGTATATTCCGTATTGTTATTAAAATCGTTATGATCTTGCTTTACGTTGTTTTTTTAGGAAATCGACCGTTTCATTAAAAAAATTAAATACCCCGGGTGAAACCGGGATATACAGCTAGTTATGAATAAATCATGAACGAGAATAACTTTTTTTCAGTTTTAAAAGATTTTAATGAAAGGTTATCATTTCCGAAAATGATCATAAAAATCCATAAGGTTCACGTTAAATCTTGGAAGGACTGCAAAATTTCAATAAAAACTTACGGAAATTCTTTGCTTGGCTGAGGCTTTATCGCCTTTACTCCACCTAATGGGAACAAATATTGGAAAATTGGCAGGTCATGTGAGAAAGCCTTCCAAGCAAATAGAAAAATAGCAAAATGTCTGTCAAGCCGTGGTCTTTATCCTGCAGCCTACGAAGGAATGAAGTCGCCCTGACCCGATTAAGGATCAGTAACCCTGCGATCAGCATTCACACCTTCCTAGGAAACAGCCGCCAACATCATGTCAAGTTCCCCCTACGTACCATCAATCAGTAAAACTGTAAGTAGTAAAACAGTAAAACTACGGTAGGTAGAAACGGATCGGCTAATAGTTTTTTCAAAACTACTGAGGTCATATAAAATTCATTACTTATTACTAAGAGATATTATTTTTTTATCTGAATTTAATTATTTATTTTAACAATCTAATGAAAAATATGTAATTATTTTTCATGGCATTGTTAAAAAAGCAAAAGATAGGTATGGACGACCTAGGCTTTACGCTTCTAAGCCCAAATTAACATTAGGTGATTCTTCGCAAAATAAGGATTCTAGTATTTTATTTTATATTTGTCAGTGCAATGAATGCTTCCATTGATGTCGTTATAGGATTTGTTTACCGAGCTACGCTATGCACTTTGAGCTGCATAAATTTTTCTTGTAATCTCTTCGCTCCTTATCTTAAGGTTCCTGTCCGTTGATGAAGAGATCGTAAGAAGGGAGTTTTGCAAGACAAAGAGGGAGTAAAACGCCGGGTAGCGGATTAAGAAGTTTTGAACAAAGGGTTGATAGAGGTCAGGTTGATGGGCAATCTAGCCCCCGAGCATAAACTGTACTGCTCCACTCGGCAATATTTCATAAAAGTTTGAGGCCGGCAAGATTTAAATAAGTTTAGCCGGGGCAATCTCCCAGCCATAACTCAGCCAGTTCTCTTTTCACGACTTGAGCGCCCCCGTCCATTAAAAACTGGAACTACCTCCCAGCCAACTTTATACCGCCCCTCCTTCAGCTATATATTCTACTCAAGGCTTTCCTTATAAGGCCCTTTTAGTCCATCTTCCTTATCCTATCTTACCCCGTTTTAATTTGGTCCATAGAGCTAGCAAAATCCCTTTTGTCTCTTCTATGAACAAACCTTACTGATTCAAGAATGAGTAATCTCCAAAAGATATGAACAAACCAGCACAACATCCACTAAATCAATAGAAAAGTTTCAAATCGAAAATATTTTCCATAAAGGCTTCCCATGGATGTTACAGCTACTCACCTCTGAAATCTACTTCAGCAAGAGTTCTGTCTCGATCAACAAAGTAACTACTTCAGTTGTAGATGCACACAACTAATTCGCGTATTATCTGTATTTCACTTTCTGGAGCCTGTTACAACAGATGGAGACTAATTTAAATTATGATATGATTGAAAGAGCCTCAAATCCTTCAAAAAAAAAAAAATAATAACCACTCAACACTTCGTCAATCGTCACCGAAAAGATATATCACAAAAAAACTGAATTATTGGAGTGATACTATTATATTTATTTATTTGGTTTATTTTTGTTGCCTGTACCCTGGAGGGTCATTGGCAACATCTGTATTTTAGACTTAGTGATAATACTTCGTTAGCTTTAAATATTTTATTGTTTTTTTTACTGTTACCTCACCACCTTCAAGATTTTTCTCTAAAGATCTACACCTAATTTTCCTCTTAGGTTTTCGAAGACTTTACAACTTTGTGGTAGGTGCTGTACTTTTATTTCTACTTTACATATTTTGCATGTAGGAGGTTCAACACCTTTTAGCAAAAATGCAATATTATATTTATATTTTTATTATAACGATGAGTATCATTTTTTCCCCCTAAAGATACCTCAGGATTCTTGAATTTGAGAGATTTATTTTATTTCGGTGTGTATCTTTTTAAAATATCAAAATAGTGGTTTATTTATGTATTATGTATTTATATATCTGTATCAGAATCCTATATTTGGTTTTTTTGTATCTCTCTAAAATCCAATCTTTAAAAAAATGAATTCCATATAATTTTGAAATTACACCTGTGGTGTAGTGGTTAGCATAGAAACTTACAATACTAAAGGACGCGGGTTCGCGTCCCGAGGTGGCCCTAGGATTTTTTAATGGAAGTAAAAAATCCTTGTCTATCCCGTCCCTCGGATAGGAGGTAAAATGGAGATAGCGAGCCTGTACGATCTCAGGTACTCGTCAAAGATCCCTATCCTAATTATACCTGGGTAGGCAAAATATAGCAGGCCTAACTAGAGGCTATATTATTGGAAATATTATATTATTCTAAAATTTGACTCAGTGCACTATGACAAGGTTAAGGTGTTATAAAAAATGTTCTTTTTAATAAATGTGCTCTAATAAAATTGGTAAATTATAAAAACCTACATTGTTTTATAAGGTTTTTCTTTAATCTTGTATTTAATTATCCCAACGGTTCTGTATTTTGGCACATCTTCTGGGGTACATCTATTGTACATGTTTCATTTTTCATAACCAAACCAACCTCTAATAAAGTTGGGTACTTCTAAAAATATCATTTGTTTTTAATTACCTTATGAAACAATTTTCTAATATAATAGGGTGCTTATAAAAACTCCACTCTTTTTATTTAAATTAATTTAAACATATAGATGTAGGTATTTATTATATTTACAAAATACTTTTAAATAATTATTTGGTTCAAAGCATTAAAGGTCAGTGAGTTGGAACTTGCTCTAACGAAAGCGTCGATAAGGTAATGGATGATGGATCACCGGATCGCCTCGTTAAATCTGACTTTAGGCCAGGCAAAATACTTCAATAACAGATAAAATAATCTAATATAATAAAAATAATACAATAAAATAAATAACTATAATAAACAATTATAGTAAGAATAAGACAAATCAATCTATTCTTAAACATTGAATAATTTTAAATCTCTCCAATCATATGCTTGAAGAAAAGTAGTTCTTTATTGTATTTGTGGTTATTATCATTATTGTTATTTTTTTCCCACTTTTTTCTTAAGTAATTACTTCATCATTCAGGTTTTGGCTGATAATACCTTTCGATGCTTCTTCCTTAGCCCACTAGCTTCCGGTTATAGCCCACTGCATCTGAACTTCCTTGTCATCATTATCAACTGATTGACAAATTTCTTTAAGTAATATTTTTGTATCTGTCTTCTTTGGGAATAATATGGGGGGAAACCTGGATACAAGACAATAATATTTTGAAGAATATAAGAGTAGTTCCAATTTCCAAAAAAATGGCTATTGATACTTACTATGACAAAGGTATTTTTATAATATATTTATCAGTTTTCAGATATTCTGAAGATAGGATTGTACCAGAAAAGTAACTCATGGAGTACAATTACTAAAATAAGTGTTAAATATAATATTTTGTCCTGAAACGTTTCTAGTGTAATTTCTCTAAGTTCTTTGAGTCAACAAATTTTGCCAGTGGGACAATCGTTATTTAAGACTCATTCGTTTGTTTAGTTGCAAAACTTTGACAGTAGTAGATTTTCCAAGAAAATTTTATTATTTAGGTTTTTTATTTAATGTACAACAATTGGAACAATAAAAATGAATGAATGAATAAAACAATATTTTTTTAAACTTTATTTTAATAATGGTTTAATAAGATACATTTTTTTTTTTTTTTGCTGGATTCGTGTACATTTAATTGTTGTCAAAATTCATTTCCTGATCGGTAGAACTTTAAGATCCTACTAGACTTACCACAGCTGATTTAACAAAACTGGTGAGCCCCTTCTCAAAAATTGATTACTGAGTGATTTACAAACCTGTTCCCCTACTCTTGATTTACAGCAAAGTTTCCAAACTTCGCCGACGGATCAGGACAACAGAAGATGAAAGGACTAAAAAAAAAAAAAAAAATAATAATGAAAATAAATGACTTTAGTCTAGGTTAGCACGGTTTATAGTTTTTGAGCTAATCTGTTCACAAACACACAGACACTTGGTTATTTGGGCTCAGGGGACCCCAAAACGTGTATTTCGGTTGAAAACCGGAAGTCGAAATTTTTCACGATCGCAATACTTTCCCTTCCTATATATTTCATACATAGGTAAGTGAAAGTAATCCTACTTTTGGATTTTTTTTTAAACATGGAAATCAATCATTCAAGGTTTTCAAAAAACAATAATAATTGTTTCATATAGTTTTCAAAAGATATAAGGAGTTTTATATAAGGAGCAAGATATTGCTGGATGGCTTTTTTAGTAGTATGCTATTATTTTAGTAATATAGTAATGATATTTTTTTTTTTGTGTCCTCCCCTTCTTCGCCGTTTAGGCTATACGGGGTTTCCCGGGCCAGGGGAGAGGGTGGGGGATTGAGGCCGAGTATTATTGAATTTCCCCTGGCTCCGGGTTTTGAACTTGCTATGTTTTGGTTCTCAAATCACCTGTCCGGTTGTCCATGGCAACGCGTATTTTGTAAACCGTTTGTCAAATCGGCCATCCCGCCACCCTAGTAATGATTATTTCTTCAAAATAAATACTTGAAAACAACTGAAATTTAAGTAAGTACTCATGTTGAAAATGTGTTACCGTACTTCATTTCATTTACATATTAAATTAAAGTATTACTATGATGAAAAGTAGGAACTCCTTTATTTTGAAGACGGAATTAATTCGCGTAAAATATAGCTCCTAGCGAGTTGTGCGTAAGTGGTTCCTTTTAAGGCGGGAGAACTTGCTAAGTGGCTGAGTGCTCTAAGAGACCTTCAAGTTTTAGGAATAACTTTTTATAGTTATTTATCATTTTTGAATTATAGTGCTATAAGCGCCTCTGACCTAACCAAGTTTTCCACCGCCACTTCTTACTTACCATTCCCTTCCGCCTCCTACCAAACTTGGACTACCCTTTTTAATTTTCCATGACTCGGGGGGGCGCGGGGCCATTTTGAAACTTCTTAATATCTCGGAGGACGGGCCGCCGGAGAGGGTTGTAAAAGTAAAATGAGAGGCATTAATTATTCCAGGGAGGCCTCCCCGGCTGCCACCTCTCTCCTCCTCCTCCTCCTCCTCCCACCTCCTCGCTCCCCGAAGAATGAATAAATGTGCCGGCTCTGAGGAGATTCCTAATTAGATGGTCCGGCATTGATCGCTTTTCCTCCCTTCGTTTCTTCTTCCCCTCTTATTCTTCGCCTTCTTCTTCTTCTACTTATAATACCGCTCCTTCTTATTCTCGAGGGCCCGCCTACGGTTAATATTTGGTAAGCTCTCTTCCGCCAGCTCATTAAGGAGCCCGTTTACTAAACCGCAATAACCGAGAATAAATGTTTTCTTTATGTTTCCCTGAAGGGGGTTTTCTGTTTTTCCAGCCTAAATTAGAGCTCCTGGAGAACCTTAAAAGATAAATTTTAATTAACAACGGTCCATGATTCATGGAGCTGGAAACATTCAAAGGTAGTCTTCCACTAAACATATACCAATTCATTCATGGGGTAATTCTTGACTAGGCTATTGTTAAAGTTAAAAGTAAACTTTTTAATTTTGTAATTAATAAGTATTTTTTTTTCTTTTTTATTTTCATTGTAACTATTCAACACATCTAGAATTTAGAGATTTTTTCCCCATACTCTTGCTGAATTATTATACAAATAAAATAAATCTATTAAGAATTATTGGGCGTTATGATTCACAAAAAAGGTAGTTTAAATGACCCATCTAATTATAGATGCATTGCTTTAACTAATTGCCTTCTTAAAATCTTTACAAATATTTTATACGAAAGATTAGTGATCTGGTGCGATGATAATGATAGTTTGCCGGAGTCGCAAGCTGGATTTCGGTACCAGCGTGGATGTTTGGATAATATTTTTGTTTTAAATGCTCTGTCTCGTTTCAATTTAATGAAAAATAAAAAAAACTATGTATTGTGTGTTTGTCGACTTCCGAAGAGCATTTGATTCTGTTTCACACTGTAAATTGTGGTATAAATTATTTAAACTAGGAATTAGTGGTAAATTTATTAGGATTTTAAAGTACCTCTATGATAATGCCAATATGCGAATCAATACCTAGAGGTCTTTAAGTAACCCAATTGATATTACAGAAGGAGTATTACAGGGCGAAGTCCTTAGCCCCCTATTGTTCTCTTTGTTTATTGGGGATCTGGAATTGTTCTTGAAAGAAAACGGGGCCCACGGTATAAAAATCAGTTCAAATACTGAAATAATGTGCCTTTTATATGCTGATGATTTGATTTTGATTGGTGACTCAATAACTGATGTTCAATCTAAAATAATTATATTGGAAAAATACTGTCGGATGAATCAGCTATCTGTTAATATAGCAAAAACTAAATTATTAAAATTTTTTAAGGGTAGACCGAAAAAGTCTAAACGTTTATACTTCGGCAATGAAATAATAGAAGAAGTCTCAGAGTATAATTATCTAGGAATTATTTTTAATTCATCAGGACTTTTTAACAAAGCAGTAAAACAACAAAAATCTAAAAGTTTTTCTTGCATAGGTTCAGTTCTAAACACTTGCTCTAAAGCAAAAATGACCTCCTGGGATTCAAGACGGAAACTTAATGAAGCAATCGTTTTGAGTTGCTTACTGTACGCTGCCCCAGTATGGTCAATAAGGCATATTGACGAACTAGAAACCGTACAAGCGAGTTTTTATAAACGGCTGCTCCAAATCCAAAAAACAGTCCCGAATTTCATGTTAAGGCTAGAAGCCGCATCTACCCCGATTGGCTATTACGTTGTTAAACAATTACTCAATTGGCTAATTAAACTTATGAATATGGAATATACAAGATACCCCAAACAATGTTTTTTAAAATTATTAAATATGGATAATCATAAATTATCAATAAAATATAACTGGGTGACACAAATTAGGAATTTCTTCGAAAGCTTCGGCCAGTTCGATCCACTTTTATTTAGTGATGCTGTTTTCATTAAACGCAAATTCAATGAAATACTAGTAAATTATAAATCTTTTACCCGAAATAACGACTTATTATTACTGAATTCATCAAGATATAATATGTTTTACAAACAATTGTTCATTAAATCAGAACACCCTCAAAATTATTTGACTTTTAATACCTCCATAGCTTTTATTAGGAACATGGCTCAATTGAGGTTGAATAATAACAAATATACAATTTCGATTACAATAGGTAATATTAAATATACATTGAACCCTGAGGTAATCTGTCCTGTTTGCAACCTAAAAATGTTGGAAGATCTTTATCACTTTGTTGTGATATGCCCAATGTATTTATCAGTCAGAACACACTACCTATCAACACTAATTGGCATGGATATTGTATCATTCTACCAAACCTTAATTTTTCCGTCTTTGGCTCAATTAAAGTCTTTCTACTATTACATGCAGTCAGCTTTTAAAATAAGATCATTTATTATTTCAGATTAGTGTTTAATTTTTTATATTATTATTATTATTTTTTTTTTTTTTTTAGTATTTAGCTTAAGGTAACATATTATTTATATTGTTAATATAAGCAAGGAAACTTTAATTATTTTGAATAAATAAGTAAACTTCAATTTGTTATTAGATTAGAATTCAAGTATTATTTTGTTATATATGTGCTGTGTGGCTAACTCTATTTGTACGGTGAATATCCCAAAAACAAATAAAGAAATTATTATTATTATTAAGAATTATGTGATATTTAAAAAAAAAATGGATTATCCTATCAATGAAAGTAAATAGGATCCCATTACAAATGTTTCAACTTCCATTTCCATAAATTTATTAAAAATTGCTAATGAATCATAAATTAAAATAATTTTCTATCAACTTTCTCGTGGAGGATATATATATAATTTTTTTTTTTAAGTTTCTAATCGCAAAATTGAGATGTCACCTTTGGTATAGTGGTTAGCATGGCAACCTACAATACTAAAGGTAGCAGGTTCGCGCCCAGCGGTAGCCCTAGGATTTTTTAATGGAAGTAAGAAATCCTTGGCCATGCTGTCCCTCGAATAGGACGTAAAATGGAGGTCCCGAGCCTATACGATGTCAGGTACTTGTTAATGACCTCTTTCCTAATTATACCTGGATAGGCAAAATTTAGGACTCCCACCGTAGCATCGTCCGATTAGCCTTAGTGGCATAAATTGATTCCGTTTGAATATTCTGTCAAAACGTATAGGTGTGTAAACATCACTATTGGTCGAAAGGCGAATAAAAAGTCTTAATCTGATTTTTTGAAGTTGCTTTCCATGTAATTTTAACCTCATATTGTCGATAATTTCTGTTAGTTATTGTGAGATCATCATTCATGAATATTTCATAATTCTTTGTTATGATATGTAGGTAACATATATAATATGATCAAGGTCATGACAAAAGAAATATCATTTCAACCCAATTTAAAAATTGTATATAAGTTTTCTCCTTAGGTTCATATTTTCAAATTTCTTACTTTTGTGTGTATAGTTATGCTTAGTGGTAAACGATTAAAGCAAGCATAGATTAATCATTATGTAAAGAAAGAGGCTTTACGAAATTCTTTAGAAAGAAATCTTCTGATGGTGACATGTGCGTATCCAAAAGTTCATGATTGCATTGGTTCATTAAATTTTCTTATTAAGAAATTATAACTGTGGTCCCCGTCCTCTTGATAACGGAGGCAGAGAGACGCCCTTGGGAAAGTTGAATTCTTGGAATAAATTGAGGAAATCTTGCGATGAAAGAAAGTAGTTTCCTAAAATTATTTAAACTTCCTCCAAGGAAAATGTAGAAAATTTGAGCCTTAGAAAGGCAATTTCGGAGCTAAGAAAAGCCTTAACTCTCTCGGAGCCGATTCCGTTTTCTAAGGAAAGTCAGAGACGGCCCCCTCCCTTCCCCTTTTCGGAGTTATTAAGAAGTTTCAAAATGGCCGCCCCCAACTTGTGTAAAATTAAAAAGTAAAGGGTTCCAAGGCGGAAGAGGGAGAGAAGAAACTCCGAGATGGAAAATGAAAGGAGGAGAGTAAAGAATGGAAGAAGGCTGGGGTGGGACTCTTTGGGAACTTTCATTAGGGAGCTTGGGAAAGTTTTTAATGGAAACCCCAGAGGCGAAGTTTTCCCAACGGGTTCGGCCTAAGAATCGGCAAGATAATGGACTTCTTTCCCGCCCTGGGGGAGCTCCGAATTTCAGGGGTCGGTCCGCGGCATTTCGCTGCCATTTATTCGGGGTGGGCCTAGGATGGGGGGTACGCTTGTGAGAGTGTTCTCAGCTAGTAGGAGGAAGTGTAGGGGAGAAACCATATAAGAAAATAAATCAATAAAGGGAATGTTGGATTAGAAACTGAATAAGGCATGTTTAAAGAAGATACATAAACTATCCATGATAGTATTTAGCTCAGGTCAATAAAATGCTTCTTACACAAATAAGGATTCAATGACTAATTTCCTTTTAAACGATGTAAGATTTTATGTCACTACCATATCTTTCATCCAGGTGAATAAATAGCCAAGTCAAATTTTTTTACTTTTTAGGGCATAAATTTTGAATTTTGAACGGTACAAGTGTAAAATCAGGTCTAAATTTCCCAAAACTCTATCTACTCGCTAGGTACTCATTATGGCCAATAAACCAGCTGAATATCTCTTATTAGGAATGAGATATTAAAGTTGACTATTTATTCACCTACCATTTACAACATATTTAACGAAAATTATAATAACTACATTTCAAGTAAACGCATGACTTATATACTTGTTCACTTGAAGAAACCGCCTCCATGCATCTGTTTAGCTACAACCCATTTTGGTCTTAATTCAGCTTAGCTCACTGTGGTGGCTGATATATTGCATTAGTACCGAATTTATTCCCAAATTATTATTAAGAGTACATTAATGTTGGGTAACTATTTGAATTTTTTAGTAGATTTTGCTTATTCCACAAGCGCAAAGCTTCCAGTAAAACAATAGCAGATAAATTGATGTTAAATACGTTAAGTGGTATAAGCTGCAATGGCACCTAAATAATATAAAGCGAAGATTCTATGTGGATTTATATCCAAGGAGAACATTCCGATACATCTGGGAAATAAGTTAGAAGATTGAAATAAAAATAAAAAATACTAAGAAATAATACTTATAAATACAAAGGACACTTAGTATCTGAGGACTAGGGAATGCTTTTTCCAGAGCTAGTCAAGAACCCGTTGAGAAGTAAGTATTTACTATTAGTCGAATATTTTAGGACTGGAACGGATTTTGTTTTTAGTGGAACGAATAAATCTGTCCAGTGGGCTTTTTGATCAGTTTTTGCTAATTATTTACTACTTAGTAGTTTTACTTTTTAGAATCCATCACTCAAGAATGCAACGGTACCCAAGTAAACTCGCGAGCCCTATAACGTTCCGAATCGATGTATTCCTAAACATGCAACATCGATTGGTTGGAATGGAATCTTCGATGGATACAATTCACTTGCGAAACCACTAATAATATTGTTTATATATGAGCAAGAATAAAAATAAAATAAAAACAAAAAGGCATCCTGAATGTATAAATGAATTGTCTCACATGTCATTTCTTTTTCAACTATTTAATTATATTCGTATCATTAAACAATACAAAATCAGTTCGGTTGGAGTACCCCTTTCAGCTCTAAAAATTGCAAAAATTTATTTAACTTCTTAAAGGAAACTAAAATAAATTCCAGTGATTGATAACACCACATTTGGATATGTCCCTTCCTTAATCCAATTTATTCTACGCCTTGTAGCTTTTTAACTAGCGTAGTATTTTCTTTAAAATTCATGCTCACATAAAACCCCCTGGTTTCTTATTTTACAACCATGTGTGCATGACTTTATGATCTATTTGAATTGTTAATTATTTTTTTAATTTTACTGCTGCTCTGCCAATTTAGCCTGACTGAATCTAAAGAAAAATCTTTACTCGGGAGTCTTAAAGACGTGAGAGGCGGACGAAGCACCTTCAGTGGCACCCCCTCATCGCAAGGATAAAACCTCCCTTAGCTAGGTGCTAAGGCGGCTAAGTATCTTTTGCGAAGGGACTTAGGGCGGAGGATAAAGTGTTAAGATTTTCACAGCTTTAGCAGTGCCCCCACGTCCTCTTCCAAGCCTCAACTTGCTGCTAATGTTGGAGTACTCCTTATGCATTCTTTAAGCAGAGGCGCGAAAACACCGGAAGATTCCTTAAAGAAACTTTATAAATTGGTATTATTTATCTAGATTGCTTTATATCAGGTACTTTTATCTGAGAATATAATTGCGAAATCTAAAAGAACTTTAACTTTCTTCTTAAGTTCTTTATTTATGATGATAATTCCTTTTGAATTGGTAGATTACCAACCATCATTTGATTTCTATCTTTAAATTATTTAAATTTTTTTTTTATTGTATAACATTTTATTTGCTTACAATGATCAACAAAATATGTTTTCCATTCCACATGTAATGTTTGGTTAATTATTTATTGATTTCTTTTTTTATCAGAAAATAAATCTTGATGAACTGACCGATGATGATTATTTTTTCCCCTAATATCCTAATCCTTCTGCCTGTATCTAAATCATTGGAAACAGTGATTTTCCAAGTTTTTTGCTTTACCTCTCTCAAATATGAATACGAACTCCCCTCCATATGAGGTGGGTTTTTAATCTGCACAGCTTTTCCTATGAAATTCCTCAGTCAGAAGATTTCATCCATATACAGGAAACACTGTGCACCCCTCCTACTAAAACTCGCTCCGAAAATATTCATTTGCCGTGATATTGATAAAATAACCATTTATTTCATGTTTTTTACTTTTTCCATTTTCTATGCTCGTAAATGTTTTTATATCTTGGACCTGGAAAGACACAAAAATAGATAAAATTAGAAGATAGGATGACTGATGGGACAAAGTATATTATTGCATGGCAAAGTCTAAATAAATTATACTTGAACTTTATATTGTAATTACTATTCTATAAATTAGTATAATTAAACTTTATTTATCGATAATTTATGCGGGAGTCATAGATAGACATCCTAATGAAAATGTTACTATTTATTTATTTAAATAGAAATAATCCATTAGGTGTATGTTTTTCTGCTTTTGAAAGAGAGGACTGAACAAACCAGCTATCAGATTGCGCCCCCCCCCCCCTAAGGAAGAGTGCCACCCGACAGAATATAAATTAGAAAACAATAGCCGCCCCCAAAAATTCCACCCCCGCCCCCTCCGAGGAAGCCAATACGGACCCTCCTAATTAAAGTTTCCTTTAAAAATATGCCGTGAGTGGGGCCATAACTCCCGGGATTACAGGGTGTATTAAATTCCCCGGCCTAGCTCAGGGTAGGCAAAAATATGCCGGAGCTTGTGCGTGCTCGGACAAGATAAGGCAACCTTCTGCCAGATAGCTCCCGTTCAAGATACATTGCTTCGGCCTCTGCTCTACTCACGGCATACGAGTCCGTCTAATAAAATAATGTATATTTAAGCTATCTTTGAGTTGGATTCAGTGGAAGAATACTTCAACGAATAGTTCTGCATCCTTGGTAGATGCGATCATCCTTCTTTGATGATGGCCACAATATTAAGCAAGACCACTATCTTGTGGAGGGAACTTGAACATATAGCAGAAAACGAAGAAGGAATACTACATAATGACAGCAAAGTAGATTTGTAAAAAATCAATAACAGGACCAATTCACTGGCGATATAGTAATTGTTTTCTTAAATGTACTTAGTAATTACTTTCTTAAATGTTATGAGGAAAGATTGGATAGGTGACACTAGATTTAACAATACACCATGATGAATCGTGCATTTTTGTTTTTGGTTTTCCCGTTCTTCGGGTGTTTTTCTTGTTAAAGGTCTGGCTACACATGTCCGCGGGGTCACATGTGGTGTTGTGGTTAGCATGGCAACCTACAATACTAAAGATTGCGGGTTCAATTCCAGCGGTGGCCCTAGGATTTTTTAATGGGAGTAAAAAATCCTTAGCCATGCCGTCCCTCGGATAGGACGTAAAATGGAGGTCCCGAGCCTGTACGATGTCAGGTACTCGTTAAGAGATCCCTATCCTAATTATACCTGGATAGGCAAAATTTAGGACTCCCACTGTAGCATCGTCCGATTAGCCTTAGTAGCATAAAAATGGACGTTAAACAAACAAACAAACAATACACATGTCCGCACCGGATCCGCACCGTAGCAATAATATAGGTTATGTTCAGAATATTTTTAATTTAACTTACATATTACCTTTAGTTATGCCTAAAGTGGCCTGTGTCTGACATCAGTGGCCTGAACTTTAGGCATAACTGAAGGAAATATGTAAGTTAAATTAAAAATATTCTGAACATAACCTATATTATTGCTACGGTGCGGATCCGGTGCGGACATGTGTATTGTTTGTTTGTTTGTTTAACGTCCATTTTTATGCTACTAAGGCTAATCGGACGATGCTACAGTGGGAGTCCTAAATTTTGCCTATCCAGGTATAATTAGGATAGGGATCTCTTAACGAGTAAGTTAAATTAAAAATATTCTGAACATAACCTATATTATTGCTACGGCGCGGATCCGGTGCGGACATGTGTGGCCAGACCCTAATTCGGCAATATGAAGTTAATTTCTTCGCTTATTATTCATATTTATTTTAATTTTTTTTCTCAGTTTTTCACCGATAACGACGCATTCCTTAATAGAACGAGGTCAAGGGTAAGGCTAGACAAATTTAGACTTTAATATTAGTATTTAATATATAGTATTTAATATATTAATATAAAATTATACATAGTATTTAATATATTAATACTAAATAATACATAGTATTTAATATATTAATATAAAATTATAAATAATTTTCTAACAATGCTCGCTGTTCCTAGCAGCAGTGCCTTCTGCATCCGTTCCAGGCTGTTAGTAGAAAGATCTAAGGCGGTTATGATGTTCACAGTCGTCTTCGGGATCAATCCGTTTACAGAAATTATGAGAGGTGAAACTGTCACACTGTCGAGTTTGTAAAAATTGCTTCACTGATACTTTCTAATTTTTTTTATATTTACTAGTATTTTATTTTATTTTTCGGCTACTACCTTGTTTATATTACCGCCTGACTTTTATCTTATAATTATAATTTTATCTTGCTTTTCTTCTTTTATTATCAGTAAAGTATAGGCTTATTGTGCGTGAGGTATAGTATGTTCCGTTATGATGGTCTGTTCCCTGTACATTTGATGTGTTTTCCATCAATAAACGGTTGTAATCTGTACTTTGAGAACTATGTTTGGCATGCTATCGTACCTCTGCTAATATTCTTTTCCACCGAGCACATCCTGATTTGACGTGCTGAATCGACTCGTTTGCTGTTTTACACAGATTAAACGACTCATCAAAAGATTCTACACATGCACGGCGCCTGTAAGTCTTGGTTGCGATAACTTGGTCTTGAATAGCTATAACCAAGCCTTTGGTTTCATAATAATAATAATTATAATTATTACCATAATTAATATAGTAATATACTTTTTCATGAACGCAATTTCATGAGATGGAACATGCTCTATGTAGGTATAAACTTTCTCTCTGTAAATACCAATGGTTACTGCAATGGGGTAAACAATCAATGAAAAATAATTAATTATTTCTCAAAACAGGAATTTTTTTATACTTTACCAATTTCAACCTTTGCCTAGTTGTGGACATATATGTATATATTATAAATAATATATAAATATAGACATATAGATATAAGATATAAATTTCGAATCTATGGCTATCTTTACTGAATCAATAATTCCTGTTTCTCGTGACATCTAATTGTTATGTACGGATTAAATTTTTAGCATCACGCTCCAGTTTACTGATAATTTTCATCGCAATATATAAATCACCCAATACCCTTATTGAGATTGTTTTTTGTGGCTTTTTAACAGCTAAAAATTATTTTCCTTAATAAGCATTAATAATTATTAATAAAACATATTAATATATTTTTAGGGATCTGTCAGAACAGTATATAGAGTTGAGAATGTTGAAGTAAGTTTTCAGGTTTTTGCCTTCCTATTTTTGTTGGGAGCTAACAAGTTACAAAAAAGGAACCCCGACAGAAATTTCCCCCGAGTTAACTTTTTCTCATGTTTATACCGTTTTCAATTAACAAACTTAATTCGTGAGGGGGGGGGGGGGCTGGTTGCGGAAGTGCTCTCCTCTTTTTGCGGCATCTGCTCACAAAGAGTTTTTCGCTTCCTTCCTCCCCCCCCCCCGTCCGTAAATTTAATTTATCAACTTTTATGCTACCTTTATCTCGAAACCTTTTATCTTTACTAGAGATAGATTTTTTTTTGTTCAAACAATCAAATCTTACAAACTCGAATATAACATGTTTCGGTATCATAAACTCCACCATTCTTATAACCAGTGTTTTCAATTTAGCCGGATTGGTGGCATAAATTTAATCAATATCTTTGTCCAATACCGCATGTAAGAGTGTATTACTTTGGACATCGGCGAACTGATTTCATCTCAAAAGTAATAAAGTAATAGTAAATCAATCCATAGAAGAAAAAGTTGGGCTATACTGGAAAGACTAAACTTCGCTGCTAGAAACGTCTATAAAAAGAAAAATTTGGTCTCAAATGCGAAAATAAGGCATTACTGTACAGTTGTAACACCTGTAATACTGTATGGTTTGGAAAAAGACAGCCTTCCTAGCCTTGAGAAAATCCTGAAGACTGAGAGGAAGATTCTAAGAAGGTTTCACGGACCCAAGATAACGCAAGAGGGGTAAAGAATAAAATCTAATAAAGAAATATACATGAATTTGGAAGATTTCAAAACTTTCGTCAGGAACAGAAGACTGAAGTTCTAAGGGCACATGGTCCGGATGAATAGTGAGAGACAGAACAAGAAAATTTTTGACAAAGACTGCAACTATAAAATTGTGGGAAGTGGGTATGTTAAGGAACTGGACAGACTAAAAATCACAGATAAAGATTGCTTGGATATAGAGAGCTTTCTAGGGAAAAACTGAAAGGGTTGTGGTTCTTGTGGCTAGGAAGGAGAAACGAGGGAGAAAACGGACTGAGGAAGGGCGAAGGGGAACAGTCCAGGAGGATGAGAGAGCATTGGAGTAAGAGGAAGGCAGAGGGTATGAATAGAAAACTGAAATGATATTCGCGTGGTCCTTACTGGCCGTTTCGTGTTAAAATAATAATAATAAATCAAATTATTGTAGAATGAATTTTTAGTTACATTTAGATTTAAATTTTAAGTTAAAGATATAGTCAATTAAAATCAAACTAAAAATTTAATGATAATTAACTTCTCTGCTTTAATAGAGTTATTTATTTAATACTAGCTGTATGCCCCGGGTGAAACCGTGCCAAGGGACGGTCTTAGCGGGCCTTGTTGGCCTCTCCTAAATCTATAAAATGAATTTGAAGGCCGTTTTTTCGACTCAAACGGTCGATTTCGTAAAAAAAAAACATTGTAAAGCGAGATCATGACCAATTTTATAACAATAAAGAATATGCGCATAGATTGGCTGAAGCTATGCAATTTTAATATGGATGGGTGTTCGCACCTGGTATCAAAGAACCACTGAGCGAAATTTGGAGAATTTAAGACAAACGGTATGGATTTCTATAAAGAACAAATAAACAAACAAACAAACAGAATTTCATCTTTATTTATATAGATTACTAAGACTTCAATTTGTAATTTAACCTTTTTTTATTGGTACAACTGGACAACTATGCGATACTTATTTTTATTATTAAGAAGGTAAAACCGTTTAATATACAGTACAAGTGCACAAAACAATCTTTACTTTGCCATATTTTAAAGTTAATATTTCAAACAATTATAAAGTATTTTTTTCCAATTAAAAATATAGGAGAGTATTCGGTAATTGTGAAAAAACTTACTACGTGTATCTGTATATTAAATTTTATAAATTTGTGATATAGGTTAGTATAACATTGAAAAAAAAAAAGAAGATAATGTAAAATTATGGAGTACAATTAATGAAAATATTACACTTTTAGCGTTACACAAAAAACGAACAAAATATTATGAAATAAAGATAAATAAGAAATATACATATATATATATATATATATATATATATATATATATATATATATATATATATATATATATATATATATATGAAATTAAAGTTAAGGTAAAGACAAAAACATCAAAATATCCGACTATTCAAGATGATTTATTATAAATTATATTTTTCTTAATGATAAATGAATCATAGAATTATTTATTTGAAATAAATAGCTACTCCGAACTGTTTTTAACATCTAAAAGAATCATGTAAAATTATTTGAAACTATTTTAACATTGAAATTACTTCACCACATGACAGACATCTGAGGTTTCTTCTTTTCGTACTATAAGAACATGCTTACTTTTCCAGTTTTCCTAAACGATTCACTCAATTTTCTCATGGAAAACAAATTAAGGAAGTGTAGGAAGGCCTGGGACAACTTTCAAAGACAGACTTAAGTAATTCTCGTACCTCTTCCAAGTTATAATTCGTCGCTGAAGAGCTAACCCGGTTAACCTATACGTGTTTAAATCAAGTTTTTCGACCGACAGACGCTCTTCACTTCTTATTAGGTTGCCACCAGAGCCTGTGAAAACTGTTAGCTCCCTGGAAAACTGTCGGGATTTTCCAGGTCCGGTAAAGTTTTGGAGCTCTTTAGAAAAGCCCCCCTTTCTGCCAGGCCGGCGGGATGAAATTCCTGTTCGACTTGTCGGCAATATCCTGCCACTGCGCCCTCAGTCGAATGGAAAATAATGAAAAGTAATTAGAGAACTCCGGTCTCCCTCCTTAGATTTCTGATTTCCACGGCCCCATTTTCCAACCTTCATATTTCCCGGACTCTGGGGAGAACTTTCCCAGACCTCCCCCTTTTGTTTCAACAGTTGAAGAAAATTGTTGAGCGGGTTCCTTCAGCTGTGAATTATCGGGGAGTTGGGATCGTTTCTCAACTATCAAGTTAAAGTTTAAAATCGGTTAAATAGAAAGTCCTATGATTCCCGGATTTGTAAAAGCTAAAAGTTTCCATTAATTATGTATGGAAATTTTTAAAAAAATGCCGATTACTTCTTCACTCTGGGGACTATTACATACTCAAGTGGATTAGGTAACCTTACGTTCTAAAAATCAAAAGAACTGTTAGATTTTATCGATAATTATTTATCAGAAAGTTAATCAACAATGTCTCCCAAAAAATTAAATCAGAATTTTACTTACTTCAGTGCTAAGGCATACCAAATATATTTGTTTATTTTGTTTAACGTCCCTTTATGCTAATAAGGCTTATCGGACGATGTTACAGTGGGACTCATAAAGTTTTCCCATCAGGTATAATAAGGACAGGGATCTTAAACGACTCCCTTACATAGCACAGGCTCGGCACCTCCATTATACTATCCGAGGGACGGCATAGCTAAGTATTTTACTCCCTTAAAAATTCCTAGGGTCACCGCGGGACACGAACCCGCGACCTTTAGTTGTAAGTTGCCATGCTAACCACTGCAACGCAGGTAACCCCACCATATTTATTTGAGAAATACATTCCACTGCGTTGGATCATTGTTTTATGGAAATGGTTTTTGATGATATAAGTGATTTTTCTTTGGACGCTTAGATAAACTCAATGTCGGGGCTGCTGGTTTATTGTTATGAAATTTGGGTTATATAAATGGGCTTCGAACTAGACAAAAATCAATTTTTTAAATTAACTGAATTTTTTTTACTTAAATTTTTACGTCTCTTTTTCAGGAAGAAATCGAACCAAAAATACACCAATAGTGATCAGATTATATCTGCCATCCCAATGAACAAGTGCTTAGGTCCAATTTAGAGCAAAATGGGTTAAATAGCTAAAACGAAGAATAGATGCGGTTTCTTCGTAGTGAAATAAGTTTATAACTCAGGCATTCTTTTAAAATGTAGTTATTATAATTTGCGTTAAATTTGTTGTAATCGGTCTGTGAACAATTCGTCAACTCTAATTTCTCATTCTTGATAGAGAACTATTTAGTTGGTTTAATGGCCGCATTTAGTAGCCATTATTTTGGTGTTTTGGACGAAATTTTAACACTTAATAACGATAAATCTGATTTTATACTGATTCTGTACAATACAATGATTTAACCACTTATTCCATGAGATGTCAGAAAATCAATTTCGAATATTGCAGTTTATATTAATCAATCAGAGACTTTTGTATGACATTTTTTGTGAAACCTGTAATGCGAACTTAAATAGAAAAAAAACTATGAATGGGATCTGACAACTATAAAGTTATCTCGTCAATGGACTTTAGGAAATACGCATCCAAAAAAAAAGCCCCCCATAGCCTAGTCACAATGGGATGATGACACTAGTTAAGTAGGGGGCGCACAGGTGCCGAAATTTTTTCTCCTTATTTTTTTTTAACTCGGTTCATCCCCCTCGTATCAACCCACCCGCATAATATGATCTAGTTTCCAAGTTTTTAATGACCCTTATTTCGTAATTATAAGTTGAGAGTTTATATTTCACTCTCTTACAAGTATTATTATTCTATAATGGTTTCGTCTTTGCCTTAACCGCTTATACTGGTGTAATTTCGTGACTGAGTAATCAAAGTATTTTTTTTGCTTTTCAATTCTGTTACGCAAGTAGTATTGAAAATGAAAGAAAAAATATAGTATTAAATAATTTATTTTTTGAAGAGAAAAGATTTGGCTCCGCCGGGAGTCGAACCCGGGTCTCCTGCGTTACATGCGAGGATGCTAACCGCTACACCACAGAGCTCGGCTCAAGGTAGAGCAAATCCTTCCCTTCACTGATACCTAATCCCCCTATCTCACAAGTTTTGCGAGTAGTAGCGGGAGGTGGACAAATTTTGTCCAATTTATGATATTTTATTGACTTAAGTCAATTTTTTAAATTATTTTAATTAATCTAATCTTAATTTGTGGCTGACCACCATTAAAATGGTGGTCAGCCACAAATTAAGATTAGATTAATTAAAAAATATAGTAATTTTTATTCTGGGACTTCTAGCCCCCTAAGAATAACAGATACGAGTATGAACAAATTAAGAGCCATTTGCTAGTTGGAAAAATGTAAAAAGATTAAGAATTAAAATATAAAGTAAGCACACAAAAGAAGAAAAACAATAAAAATAACTGAGACAGAATATTGAAAAACAAAACAGAAAAAAAAAAATCATTTGTGTGTTGAGTATACAAATTTGATGAAATTTTGAGCTTAAAAGCAATAATAAAAATTAAATAAAAAAGTACTCTATGTTGGTTTCTCTATTTCACATATTGATAGGAGACTGAAGGTTTAGGAGGTGGAGAAATAGTTGGGTTTTAAAGGAAGTGAGGGATGGAGTTTTACGGATGGAGACAGGTTCCAAGGTGTTCCGGGATTCCAGAAGGTGGCAGCACGGATGATAATGGATTTTGTAAAGGGGGCAGTTCGGTAGAAAGGGATATAGAGGTTAGAGGTTTGGGATATCGTGTTTAGAGAATGTATAGAAGAACAGGGTGTGAACAAATTGAGGATATAGGGAGGTTTCTTGGTTTTAAAGGTCGGGAAAAGATAAAAAAAAGATACACACCTAGGAAGTATTGCCGTCGAAAAACTGGGTAGAGGCAATTCAATTCAGCATACCAACTACAGACGTACTCCCAACGCCTGGGGTCACTGAAGATGAATCTAATGAAGTATTGCGTATTATTTGTAATTTATATGCTAACTACTAGGTAATAGAAGTAATACTTTTTACATTATAAACTTAAAGATTAAATAAATGTTGGTGGCTATGCCAAAATCAAAATGCCAGATTATATGAAGTTTATATGCCTTTCTACGCCATTGATGTCGTAGAAAATTAGAAAGATTACTCCAGCGATCCCTATGGGGTCGGCATCGCAAGCCAACTCGCAGGAAGCGATTGTTCTTATTGTAACGAAAAATAAATAAACAAAAAAAAAAATTTTTTTTTATTTAATAAAACTCATTAAGTAATAATCGAAGAGGGCTTAATATATTTTTGTATATAATTAAAATATGTGTTGTTTTAAAAGCTTTGTATTAGTTTTTTTATTGATATAATATTTTTTTATTTAGCTATGAAAATAATTATGTTTTATTTTAAAAGAAGGACCGAAGTAATTAATTGAAAAACAGCTGTTATTAAGGCATTTGCTTTTTTGAAAAACAACAAAGGAAAATACGGCAGATGTTCGCTAGCGTTCCACGAGTGATGATAAAATGAGACTGTTTTAGTGATTAACGTAGTTGTGGTCTATATCGCTAAATATCAGAGAATTGAAGAATAGTGGCGTTCACGGAAGAGATTCCGGTGACGAGAATCGCCAAGCCGAGTGGCTACTGGCAACAAAGCTACAAGAAGACAGGCGAGTTAAGAGAACAGACTGGAGATATTTTTCTTTTAATTTCTTTGTTAAACCTTGCTTTTTTTTTATTGTATAGTTGTTATAAGTTTAAATTGTTTCTAGTTGTGTGAATAGAGTTAGATTTTGATCAGGCCTGACTACAGAAATTGTGAGTAAATTTTATTTTTAATATCGTAGTGTAAATATAGTGTTAATTAAAAGTTTTTTTTATTTGAGTTTAATTTGTTTTGTTCAATTTCTTTTTAACTTACCATTAAGTAGTTCATAAGTGTAAATTGCAAATTGTATTTTATGTACAGCCCTCTCCGAGATTTTAAGGTAATCTTCACTTATTAAATTTAAATTATTTTTTTTATTCAGATTGCCTTAGGTTTTCGCTATTTCCTTAAAATAAATAGCGTGGCGCCCCTTAATTTATTTCAATATTTTTAATCACTAGTCATTTAAGAACCCGCCCGTCTCCACTGAGCTACCACCTTTTTTTCTTACGATTGTTTTATTTATTTATAACCAATTAATATTTTTTTTAACGTAACAAAATGGCGCCCAAACAGGGACTATAAGTGATTAGGTAGATGCTTAATTTAATATTGATTTAGTGATTTTTAAATAAAATTATTTTTTTGTCCTTGAATTTTTTTATTTTATCTGCTAAGAAAAAGTAGTATAATTTTTATTTGGTTCTTTTGAAATCATAAAGATGAAAGTCGATAGGTTGTTAAAGGACGAGCTTGAATACGAATTAAGGATTCGGGGGATAGTTGGAATATCTACTGTAGAAGATATGAGGAAAAGAATTCGGACCGTCTTTAAACTAGAGAGTGCAGGAAAATATGTTGCTCCGGTAGTTGACCTTTCTCCTACGGAAGAATTAAGCGTGTGTGAAGAGAAAATTGCCACTGTTGAGAACAAGATTTCTGTTCTCCCACCCTCTAGTTCTACCGGGGATATAGATAAAATCGATACAGGTCTTCAACATTTGATTAATAGACTAAACCGGATAACAACGAAAGACACCATCGAAATGGAGAGGAAGTCAGAAGCAATTTCAAAATGCCTTCTATTATTTGAGGAACTAGAAGAAAAATTGAGTGGGCAACCTCCTGTTTCAGAATCCCACTTTGAAAACCAGAATCCCGGAAAGTCTCAGGAGGGTAATGTACAATCAGTGATTACCGAATCAACTGAAGATACAAAGAAGCCTGTAACGACCGTTGAGTCGGAGTCAGACGTTGCTGGAAGTAAGTACGTGATCAGAAGAACTGAAACTCCCATAAGAGATTGGGGAATTCACTTCACAGGCGATGGGGATGGTCTCAGTGTCCATGCGTTTTTAGAGACCGTAGAGGAGTTAAGCTTGGCAAGGAATACTACTCATGAAGAGCTTTTTAGGGCTGCGTACGACTTGTTTAGAGGACCAGCACTGATTTGGTTTCGAGCTGTACGGAAAGAAGTAACAACGTGGGCTGAACTTATCTCAGAATTGAAAGCCGAATATACACCTTTAGACTATGAGGATCGCCTTTGGGAAGAAATAAAGAGAAGAACTCAAGGACATGCAGAGTCGATGGGTACATTCGTGGCAGTTATGAAGAATTATTTTAACCGTTTACCAACTATGCCTACGGAAGACCAAATGTTGAATATCATTAAGAAGAATTTGAACCCCCTCTACTTGGCAAGAATGGCTTTGCACCAAGTAACAACATTGAAGGAGTTAGTAATAATCGGTCGGCAGATTGAAGAAGTAAGGTGGAGAATGAACGAATATCGACCGCCACCAGATAGTAAAGGATTACTCGAACCCGACTTGGCCTATCGCCCGCCAACGAGGAAACAACTCAATCAAGACGACACAGTAGCAGCATCGAAGATGGTTGTAGAAGCCGTGGCTAAACCCAATTACACATTTCGCTGTTGGAACTGTGGAGGGACCAATCATTCGTTTAAAACGTGTCGCTCTGTAAAAACCAAATTCTGTATAGGTTGTGGCCTAAGGGATGCGGATAGAAAGACATGTAAACGTTGTAATACCACCGACCAGGGAAACGATCAAGGGGGTCAGGCCTAAGTGGAAGGGAGCCTGGACAAAACCCGAATTCCACGACGAAAGCTGAGTGGGTGGAGTGGTTGTCGATTGTGGAAGAAGTTTTCGCTGGAAAGAAATGGAAAATTCTTAGACATCCAGCAAATGAACAGGATCGAAGGCCGTATTTAACGGTCAACATTCTGGGAAGAATAGAAACGGGACTGCTGGATTCTGGGGCTTCAAGGTCATTGATGAGTGAGGAATGCTGGAAACGTTTTTTACGGCTGGGTGTAAAGCTACACAAAAAACCCAAAATTCAAATAAAGGCTGCTGGAGGCACCGCGCTCAACGTTTTTGGAAGCGTAAACGTGCCAGTGGAGTTGGAAGGTAAAATGAGAATTATCCAATTTTTGGTAGTTTCCAACTTGGTGGATGAACTTATATTGGGCATCGACTTCTGGAATAAATTTAGATTGGTTCCAGACATATCGAAAAATATGTGGCACTTTGTTCCAACAGAAGAATGTTTAGCTGTGTCACAGAATGGCCCTGCTGTCCTAACTAGACCGAATCTTACGCAGGAACAGGAAGAAACCTTAAATCGGCTTATCGGACATTGGCGAAATATCCGACCATCAAAGTTAGGATGTACAAGCAGGGTAGAGCACGAAATAAATACGGGTGATAGTAAGCCAGTCAAACAGCGTTACCACCCTGTTTCACCAAAGATCCAAGATATCTTAAATAAGGAGCTCGATGAAATGCTCGTAGAAGGAATTGTAGAGCCGTCACAGTGTGCTTGGTCGTCACCTGTTGTTTTAGTGAAGAAACCCGATGGATCCTACCGTTTTTGCGTGGATTATCGTCAGTTAAATGCCGTGACTAAAAGAGACGCCTACCCGCTGCCCTACATTTCGAATATATTGGATAGGTTACGTGATGCAAAGATACTTTCTTCCATCGACATAAAGAGCGCATACTGGCAGATACCAATGGCTGCTGAAAGCAAGGAAAAGACAGCTTTTACTGTTCCCAACCGCGGCCTCTTCCATTTTTGTAGAATGCCTTTTGGACTGCATAATGCACCAGCGACATGGCAAAGACTGATTGACGATGTTTTGAGAGCAGATTTAGAACCAAATATCATTGTTTACTTGGATGACATCATTGTGGTCTCATCAGACTTCGATTCCCACATAGAAACATTGGTGAAGGTCTTAGAAAGATTGAGCTCAGCCAACTTAACGGTGAATTGGGAGAAAAGTCAGTTTTGCAGAGAGGAACTAAAGTTTCTGGGATATGTGGTAAATGAGAACGGCCTACAAGTTGATCCGGGAAAGATTGAGGCGATATTAAACTACCCAGCACCTAAGAACGTAAAGCAAGTGAGACAGTTTATAGGGCTTTCTTCCTGGTATCGCCGCTTTGTCCCTAGTTTCTCGACTAACTTCACCGCTATCGGATCTACTGAAGAAAAACAAGAGATGGATATGGGGACAAGAACAAGAAGAAGCGTTCAGATTACTGAAGGAGAAGCTTGTCACAGCACCTGTGTTAGCATGTCCTGACTTCAGTAAGCGATTCTTCCTACAAACCGATGCCTCTAAAACAGGATTAGGGGCTATTCTTTACCAAGAATACCCAGAAGGAGATCGGGTCATAGCTTATGCGAGCCGAAGTTTGACCACAGCCGAGAGGAAATACAGTGTAACTGAGCAAGAGTGCCTAGCAGTTCTCTGGGCAATAGAGAAGTTTCGGCCCTATTTGGAAGGGATGGATTTTACAGTTATTACTGACCACATTGCCTAAAAATGGTTGAATAGTCTTCGCGACCCTCTAGGTCGACTGGCTAGGTGGGCACTAAAACTGCAGCAACACCAATTCACTATCGTACACCGTCCCGGCAAGCAAAACGCTGCAGCCGATGCGTTGTCACGGACTTACGAATTCCCGATAGCCAGAATTGATATTGGAGAACCAATAGAGGACGCGTGGTATCAGCGGATGATTAAACAAGTAGAAGAGAATCCATCGAAATATGCGGATTGGAGGATTGTTAATCAAACTCTATGGAAACTTGTTAATAATAACCGGAAAATGGTAGGAGATAGCAACCAGTGGAAATTAGTAGTTCCTAAACAAAAACGTAGGGAAGCGATCTGGGAATGTCATGATAAAGAAATTGCAGGACATTTGGGATGTTTCAAAACCTTGCAGCGGGTAAAGGAGTACTACTATTGGCCTGGCATGGCAACCGATGTAACCAGGTACGTACGGAAATGTGAAGTGTGCTTGGCGAATAAGCCATTACAGACTAAGCCTGCGGGCCTAATGGGGAAACAGCGAGTAGTTACCCAACCTTGGCAAATGGTTTCGGCAGATATAATGGGGCCGTTTCCTATGTCTTCAAACCGGAAAAGGTTCATATTAGCGTTTACCGACTGCTTCACTAAATACAGCATCATAGTACCAATTTCAAAATCGACAGCCGAAGTGGTGGCCAAAACTTTAGAAAGAGAGGTCTTTCTTAAGTTCGGGGTTCCCCAAATTATTATATGTGATAACGGCCCTCAATTCAGGAGCAATATTTTAAAAAAGAAAGCCCGAGAATATGCTGTTAAATTGTGGTTCACCCCAGTCTATCATCCACAGGCTAATCCGATGGAGCGTCCAAATCGAGTGATAAAGACACTCCTAGCTTCCTATGTGAAAGACAATCATAAGCACTGGGATAAGGATCTACACAAGTTGGCTTTTGCTATGCAGACTGCGGTACATGAGGTTACCGGTTATTCGCCAGCTTATTTGAATTTTGGACGAGAGTTACCACGTTCAGGCGACGAGTATGAGCATTCCATTGCTTCAGATAATGTTCCGGAAATGGGAGATCGTAAGGCTTACGCACAGAAGTTCAACATGATGCCAGTAATATATGAAGAAGTGGTTGAGCGTCTACGGCGATCATACGAGAAAAGCAGTCACAATTATAATCTTCGGAGAAGGAACGTGGATCTACAAGCTGGAGATTTAGTGTGGAAGAAGACCCAAACCCTTTCGGATGCTTCAAAGAACTTTTCTAATAAATTGGCACCTCTATATGAGAAATGTAGAATCAGAGCAAAACAAGGAAATTTATTATACGTGCTAGAAGATCTACAGGGTCATCCCTTAGGAACTTGGCATGTCAAAGATCTAAAACCTCATCCGACCTAAGACTTAAGATTCAAGCATTAGAAAAAAAAAATTTTTTTTTGGTAGGGAGGGGGAGAGTTTGTAACGAAAAATAAATAAACAAAAAAAAATTTTTTTTTTATTTAATAAAACTCATTAAGTAATAATCGAAGAGGGCTTAATATATTTTTGTATATAATTAAAATATGTGTTGTTTTAAAAGCTTTGTATTAGTTTTTTTATTGATATAATATTTTTTTATTTAGCTATGAAAATAATTATGTTTTATTTTAAAAGAAGAGACGGGACCGAAGTAATTAATTGAAAAACAGCTGTTATTAAGGCATTTGTTTTTTTGAAAAACAACAAAGGAAAATACGGCAGATGTTCGCTAGCGTTCCACGAGTGATGATAAAATGAGACTGTTTTAGTGATTAACGTAGTTGTGGTCTATATCGCTAAATATCAGAGAATTGAAGAATAGTGGCGTTCACGGAAGAGATTCCGGTGACGAGAATCGCCAAGCCGAGTGGCTACTGGCAACAAAGCTACAAGAAGACAGGCGAGTTAAGAGAACAGACTGGAGATATTTTTCTTTTAATTTCTTTGTTAAACCTTGCTTTTTTTTTATTGTATAGTTGTTATAAGTTTAAATTGTTTCTAGTTGTGTGAATAGAGTTAGATTTTGATCAGGCCTGACTACAGAAATTGTGAGTAAATTTTATTTTTAATATCGTAGTGTAAATATAGTGTTAATTAAAAGTTTTTTTTATTTGAGTTTAATTTGTTTTGTTCAATTTCTTTTTAACTTACCATTAAGTAGTTCATAAGTGTAAATTGCAAATTGTATTTTATGTACAGCCCTCTCCGAGATTTTAAGGTAATCTTCACTTATTAAATTTAAATTATTTTTTTTATTCAGATTGCCTTAGGTTTTCGCTATTTCCTTAAAATAAATAGCGTGGCGCCCCTTAATTTATTTCAATATTTTTAATCACTAGTCATTTAAGAACCCGCCCGTCTCCACTGAGCTACCACCTTTTTTTGTTACTATTGTTTTATTTATTTAAAACCAATTAATATTTTTTTAACGTAACATTATGACATGAGAATCCGATTGCTAATGATCTTTGAAGCTGCTGGAACGACTTTTGACATTTTTGGGTCCAAACCTATTGACTTCTTTTATGGAGAAATTGACACAGAGGGTAAATTATGGAAGATAGCTTAGGTTTGAATCTTCTATAGTAGGAAAACTAATAATTCCTACATAACTCCTAAAGGTGCCTTTTCACCTTACGAACCTCACCTTCGAACAAGTTCTCCTTCAAACCTTGCCGTACCGACGTGAAGCGAACAGCCATTTATACTTCACGTGACGTTAAGCGAACCAATATGGCTGACGCACCCCAAGCTAGCTTATGATAAAGAAAAAATCTCCTTTATCAATATATTTTATATTATCTGTAAAATAAAAAAATAGGAGACGAATTACAACGTATCACAAATTACACTAGTATCACAAACAACTCCTGTCACTTAAAAAAACCCAAATCAAAAGTGAAACTAGCGCTACCCCCGAACCCAGGCGAACAGATGAAGTACCTAGAACAGCCGAACAGTCGACGTGAAGGCTTCACGAAGGTTGTTCGAGGGTGGTGTTCGAAGGTAAAGTTCGTAAGGTGTAAAGGCACCTTAAGAAACGGTGAAACTCTTCAATATATTTAGGTTCTTCCATGTTGGAAATAGCCTCAACTTCCTTGGGGGCATTTTGAAATTTCATTGGACCTTACACAGACAGTACCGTATGTATTGAACTAGAGTTTTGAAAAAGAACATTTTAATTGGCTCAGGAATAAGGAATACGCTTTAAAAGGTAATGACAGACAAATTTTGAAATTTGAAAATTGTGGAGAATGTCATCGGATGGAATTTCGTTAGGAATAATGTGACGATTTTAGTTGTTTAATGACGCCAACACAAAGGCAAAGCGAATTGTCAACCTTTCGATGTATATATATGTATATTAAAAGGTATATATATATATATATATATATATAGGTATATATATATATATATATATATATATATATATATATATTTTTTTTTTTTTGTCTTTCAGATTTTATCAAAATCCTATTTATCTAACCTAAATGTCGAGTGAAAATGAAATATTGTGTAATCAACTTACAACGCCATCTGTTGGAAATTAATAGAACTTAAAAATAATCACACTCAATCGTACTATAATTAGCATTTAATTTCAACAAAAGAAATATTGATGCAAATAATGGAGATAAAAACTATGCTTTTACGTTGGAAAAAACTACACATAAGGAACCAAATTATAACAAGATCGGTTGAGTAGTTTCGAATTTTATCCAGGAAAATCATCGTGACACGGGATTTTTATATATATATAACGAGCAGACCCGGTCACGCGTTGCTGTGGCTCAGTAGCTGTAATTTTGCGATGAATTAATTACGAGTATATCCCTATATTTTTAATACAGTCAAATCAAAATTCACTGATAAAGATAAGAACGTTTCACTAATGTAAAATTAAATAGAACTTTATGCCAAATTAAAAATGTTTTGGTAAAGAATTTAGAAGGGTTAAAGTTTTTATTTTCTACATCTCATTTTTGACTATAGTAAGTATTAATGATTCATTCTTAAGCACTTACTGGATTATTTCATAAGAGGCGAGATTATGTATAAATAACCCAAATGTAAAAGGAACTAGTAAAAAATATAATTGGAATAAGTACTATCACAATAGAACAATATTATTTTCCTAAATTCTTCAAAATCAACATTAATCATCATTGTTGTATGTAGATTTTACTTTAAAAAAAAAAACAAAAAAAAAACCTCTCTAAGATTTTTTATGATGCTTTATGAAATTTCCCACATATGGGATACACACAGTATTTTGCTTAGCGTAAAAGGGCTGAACTAGTCAGACATAAACTACTCATAAAATTAAACCTGGTCGATTTGCTTATAGTATGTAGTTCTTGGAAGACCATTGGAACTTGAATACTCCAAAGTAAGTTAGACACCGATCGGACCTCGTGATATTAATTAAAATAACCGTAACAAATATCGTTCTCTCCTGGCTACGAGGGCGCTCTAGTGAAAATTAAAGCGAGCTAAATGGAAAGAGGAACTTAAATGTTTTGAATATTTAATTTTGCTAATTGTTAGCTGCGCCAGGAGCGATAACCAAGATTTATTGGAGGCCATAACGATTCCAACGCAGCTCCTGTATTCTTACGGCGAGTCATTTGCACAGTCAGTCGATGGGGAGAACCTAATCTAGAAGTACTGATGGCGTTAGATAAATTATCACGGTCTTCTTAGCTGCGAAAATATTCTTAGAATATTAATATTCGGGACAAATTCGAAACAAGAATACTATGTTCAACCGTTTCTATACCTTCACATTCAACACAATACTATGATGCTACAACTCTCATTTGCCATGCCTGAAACGTACCGAAAGGCTGGTCTCAATGTGTTACCTTATCGTCATCCCCATATCCTGTTTTATTCAGGATGGTTGTATAAATAAAGAACGTTTGTATACTAAGTGTAAATTAAAGTTTGTGATTCTTGGAAATAGAACATTATACACTAAGAGCGTTTGTAAAATCGGCCCTTAAAGAAAGGCGCGTTAAAGGTTTTACACGATGGAAGTCACTTCTACAGTTTTTTCATTTATCAGCCCGTTTTTTCAAATCCTCTCCGTAATTTTTACACGGATTTTCGCATTTTACGAACTTAGTTTGTTTGGTATGGCGAACAACAATACGCCCTCCCTTTGTTGCATGATATTATTACAATATGAAATATTTTACTTTTGTAATATTTACTTTTATAATTTTGTATTTATTATTATATTTTTGTCAATATGAAACCGAGATTTACGATCTTTTTTTTGGCGATAACGTGTGTTTTTTTGAAAAATTCCACTGCATTCTTAAACATACCGTGTTATTGGTTGGGTTTGTGTTATTTTTTCTTGAATCTATTTTGCTTACTTAGATGGCAACAGGTAGAACGAAAATCCAATGCTGATTATACTTTATAAATTGAATCAATGTTTCTAATTAAGTAAACGATCATTTTTAACATACCTCGTCTTATTTCTTTGGGAAACAAAATTTACTTAAAAGCATTACAATTTATGGTCGTTTGTGTTTGAGGTGTGTCTAGGAACATTTTTAGTCTAGGGTTAAGATACGAACTGTAGTTTATTGGAATAAAAAAAAAAGTCACTTAGCAAGATACCCTATCCCAACCTTGTCGAATTCATCTCCCAACCAAATGGAACCCCACATGAGGACTCCAAGACTTTTGCAAACATGTTGGGCATAGGAAACCTGATCACAAGTTATTATGATTATTTAAAAAAAAAAAAAAATTTAGGACATATACAAGTCGAATACCATAAAGTGTATGTTATGAATCATTTAAAACCAAATATGTGCGTTATATGGTTTCACATTTCAGTTGTCAAGAAAGATATCGTCGACACCCTCCTAAAGTAACGAATATGCAACTAAAAACATATGCATATTTGTTACTTCAGCATGGTACCGACGATATGTTTTGAAGGGTCTTTAGTTTTTGTTAATATAGTTAACAAACAGAAGGCAGCATTCAGAGCTATTACCAAGGTCACTGTCGCTTATTGCTCTAAATCTGATCATGTACAAATAATGTACACTAACATATCAGCCAGAGCGATATCGTTAGAGGTTTTAGACGATGGAAGGTATATCAAGTGTGGGAATAAAAGTTTGATGATGTGAAGAGAATTCACCGTTAGAAAAAAAAAATAGAATAACAAATAATAATTAGAGAACATTGTTCAGCCAATCATTTATAATAATAACTGTTGAGAATTTCACAACTTAAGGAGAGCTGAAAGGTGTTGAATCGGAATGAAAAATATTATAGTTGTTTTGATGAATGTTTTGAGAGTTTAATTGAAGACCGGTATGAAAAATTGCTCCAATAAAACGGAAGCAACTCCACGCGGCTAATTCAGCGGAAAGCAGGCCGGATCTAAATCAAAATTTAAACTCGATTTTTCATCGGGCCTCGATAAGCCTCCGCCCTTCAAAAAATAGGATTGGAGATTTTTCACTGAAATACGAACATAAAACAACCGTGCTTGAACCCGTCCGTTCGGAAATCCGTCAATACTAAAAAATGAACACGCTACACAAAAAAACAAAACAAAAAAGAAACATTGTTTATCCGGGATAAAAAGAGTATCCCGGCAGAGTCGTCCATCACACTCTACAAATCGGCGTTTTTCCAAGTAGTAATCCCTAACCCATAACTCAAATCAGGCACCACATTTATCTTTTCAAACGGGATTTTCTCTTTTCCAAACTTTCCATTTTACAAATTTCCCTTTCTTTTTTTTTGGCTTTTTCATCTCGTTGATCCGTATTTTCCAGCATTTTGGAATGACTCTGGCTCAGATTGGATTTAAAAAAAAACAAAAAAAAATTGAGGATTGAAACATTCAGAAGGGAACGGTTGACACCGGACGATTAATCCTTCATAATTAATGGTAGAGAGTCGCTGGGTGAATAATGACCCCACTTATTGAGTGGGCCGTGAAAGGGAATAAAAAAAAAAATTATTCGGCTCACCGGAGAGAGAGGTCCCGGGTCATTTTTGACTGGCTCCGGTAAATTTTAAAAGCCAAACGCTCTTAATGATTTATCAGGAGTCGTTTCGTTTTCAATTGGCTCTGGCCCAGAGTCATTTATTTAATTTATTCAACTTATTCCGGATCAATCGGTGACAGAATAAATTAAATTCTGGTGAAAGAGAGGAATTATTTAATTTATAAATATCCAATGACCTGACCGAATTATAAGGTGATTGGAATGATTTGAGTTTCGGTCAATCGGAAATTAAAAAAAAAAAAAAAAAGAAATCCTGCCAACAAAAGAAGAAATCCTGCTTGAGGAAGCAGTACTTGAAAGCTCTGGAAAGTCCCATGTATTTAGATGAACTAAACAACAAAAATCCTGTGCAATATGTAAAAATTATATCAACAAAAATCACCGCAAAGTATTATCTGAACATTATACGAAACGAGAGCGTCACTTCTTGAGTGAATCAGAACAAGATTAACATTTAACTAAGGAAGAAACATGGCAATGATTACACTTTAAAAGTGATTAAGAATTCAGTTTTTAAATGATTTTCAGTATAATAAACTTTTCGAGAAGGTCAAACAATATTGAATGATAAATTATAATAATTATAACCGATATAATTCTTCTTTATTTCATTTACAAGAAAATAGTAATAACACAATATTGGGGACCCGAAAAAAAAAAATAACAGAAACACCGATCTAAAACATTTAAAAATATTTAATCAAAAATAAAATTTGTTTGATGAAATAAATAAAATATTGGCCAGTATTCACCAAAACAAAAAGTTTATTTAGCCAAAGTTTGGGCTCATAGAGCCATTTTCAAGCCATGCATCATATTTGGTTGCTTATACAGTGATTGGAAATAAAACTATTGTTATAGTTAAAAATATAAATGGTTGCTGGAGACGTCATTCCAACTGCATCAGTTTGTCATATCCTATAGCAACTTTCATTGCAAACTCCGAGCAACTGACAAGTAGAGAGAGTTGTTGCCTGAATAAACTTGTTTTTGTTTTGGTGAATATTGGCTTAATTTTTATTTATTTCATCATATTAAATTAATCACTCAACTTGAATAAGATGATTAGTAAAATTATTATATATTTTTGGCAGATGATAAATTGTGGTATAATATCTATTCTTCATATGGAGGCCGGACTAATTTTGAGTTCCATAATCGCATACAAGCTATATAAAATTTATTTTTATCGGAAGTACATCTTCAAAAATGAACATTCACTTATATTTTCATATGGTATTAAGTAAATAATGAATAACTAATTAATAAAAATCAACGTGTTTTATAAGTATTTTTGTATAGTAATATTATTTTTAGAAATGTTAATTAGGTTTAATATTGCAATACTTACGAGGGTTGACTAATTTTTATTAAACGAAAATGATAATTTTAAAATGCCGCGCAAACATAAAAACACAAATAATTAAACAGGTTACAAAAAGTATCACTTTGCAACTACGCATTAAAATAAAAATAACCATATCACTTGAGCTTCAGAACAAGAATAACTCTCCAGTCCATCGCTCCTAATATATAGGCCAGGTTAGATTGTACTGGAACATCATAGTCACAAACATGTCATTTTGTAGTCACATGACAGTTTGCTCCAACCACACGTCTAGAACTATTCTAAACCATATGTTTTGTGTTTTGTTTCACTTTATAATATAAATTAAATTATACTTACTGCTTTCTAAAGAAGAAATGAAGCTCCATATTCTTTCTTTCTCATTTTTGGGGGATAATCTTTTTGAAATATGTTAGTGAAACCATTTACGTGATGTCACATTTTTTTCCTGTTCTATCAAAAGGCATTATCACCTCCGCAAATAGTTTTATTTTTTATTTTTAAACTCGAGACCTCTTTTCATCTTTGGCGCCTTGATCATCTGAAACAAAAATAAACTCATCAGTAAACGTTTCCCAATGAGAAATAAAAAATTCTTAGTACTATGAAAAAGTTCTGTTTAGGATTCATTATTGATTAGTTAACCCATATGACGGGCAAATTTGCGCACTTTAGATATGTGAAATTTTTAAAAATTCACACTAAACCATTTTGTTTGAAGAGGGTCAAGAAAAATAAATCATTTACAACTTATAAAATGTTTTCATGTCTAATATTGAATAAAGAGAATCAGTAGTACCCTATTAAAACAAAAATTAGGGTTCATTTGTTAATTATTAAGGTTAATTTCCAAAAAATACGGTTGCCGAAAGACAATAATTTTTATACTTACATATTTATATTTAAAGATTGTTTGGTATGTAAAGTTCACATAAACTATCCTTTAAAAAAAAACTAAAGCTATTTTCGGCATTTTAAAAATAAGTTAGAACTTAATACCCTCATTAAAACGATAAATAAAAACTAAAACCTACAGCAATAAACTGAAAAAAATATCAATATTAAAGATGCGTAAAACTATCTCTGGACCAAAATGGGTGAAAATGTTCCTCTGATTTTCAAATAGTATTTCTATAAACTATTTAACCTACAGGCGTTGTCAATATGTTATGGCACTTCGTGACATTGAAATCTTATTCTTTACTTCTTGAAAGGTTTCAAGTAGGCTCAGTTTAAGCATAATTTAATACGCTAAAATATTTTAAAAAGACTTGGCTATACTTAATACTTCATTCTAGAGGAAACCATCTAATGAGAGGAAATCTGAGAAAATCAATTTTTTTTTTTTCAGAAAACTTGATTTTTTAGTTTTGCTGATATTTAAGGATTAGTGGAGCATCGAACCAAAAAATTATACAGGAGTCAAATGATCATAGTATCGTATTTTCTATAAAAACCCCTTATGTAATAAGTACCATTCAAATGTAATTTTTAAGTCGACAGTGAACTGGATAAGTTTATGGAAACAGCAATATCAAAAAAAGTATGGATCAAAACTTATAGCTATGATCCTCCAATTTTAATTATATATGCAGGGGTTTTCGATGCCCGATGGGACATCCTTTGTAAGGTGGTAAGTGAAAGCAAAAAGACTTAAAAAATTCATTATAATTGTATTGTAAGTCTTTCTATTGTGGTTAGATAAGAGGACGTCAACACAGGGGAAAAAGAGCTATAAAAAAACTGGCTATGCTATTCATAGTGTAATAGGGATGACACTATGACTAGGTGGGGTTGGCAGGTGTATCTTTGTACTAGTGTAAGACTCTTTATCCAACACTTAGCAAGGGTTATTACTATAAGATATATCTATCTTTACATATTCTAATTTGTTATATCAATTTTAATGAAACAATAAAAACAAAAGTTTTCTAATGAATCCTAATCGTTTATTGCAGAAATAAAACCGGCTTATTATATCCAACCCATACATATTCTATCTAGTTTTTATTTGAAATTTTAAACTTTATTTCTATTTTATAAGAGTGTTCATATTTCTTTTGTGATGAGTTCTCATTAAATACTGTCGAATAAGTTATAAAAATCTGCGATAAATAATTTAGGGTAGGGTATGATTAGACAGTATTAGTACCCAAGTGGCTAAAATGAGATCTCAGTGTTTGAAGAGCACATGTTATTTCTTTGATGCGCGGTCATACGGGCTTAAGTCACTATTTGAGCATTTGGAGATTTTGTCGTAATATTATAGCAGGAAATAAGAGCTACCGATTAGTATTAAGATTTTAAGCCAAACTTTAAAAATCGATTAGCTGTACCAATCGATATTATAGCCTAAAGTCAAGTTTATACTTCTTTATACTTCTTTCCTGGTATTAAGGTCTTAAGTCAACATATGACGTTAATACCGTTCACTACTTAAATAAATTTTATTGGCGCTATAGTCTTATGGTCGATTGAAGTCCTAAAGACTAGTCCAACAGTGGTACAGCTGGTATGAGGGTAGATCACGTACAGTGTCTATGCGGAAAAGGTGGAAAACCCAACATCCAGGAAAATATACGAGAGAGAATTCCACGCCTTGAAACTCGCATTCAAGAAACCTAAAGTGGATAGATGTCACAAGTGTGACGTCTTGAATATGAAACTAAAAAAGATATGGTGCGATGCGCGCAACACACAACTTTCACTTACGAACTTACTTAGATTAGATTACTTAGATTTATTAATAAATAAATTGTATGGTTGGATTTTATGAAGCATTTCCATATAAACAATAGAATTTATGCATTTTTTTCTTTTGTGTTTTACCCAAATAATTTTAATCAAACCCTAATGATAGTAGTGCTTAGTTCACAATAATAAAGGAATAACAAGAAAAGAACTTCAAAAGAAGACAGTTTATAAAAAATCGAACAACAACAAAAAAATTTAATGTCCATATGCACCGTGCTTCGAGTATATGGTGTTTTAGGGCAAAACTCTTTTGACCTTGGAATATTTTAGGAAATGCTGAGCTGATAACGAATATATTTGACCAAGCTAGAGCCAAAAAAAAAAAGGCAGATCATGCTTTTGGCAAAGTATCATAAATTTAAGGGAAATTAGAGCATCATTATCGGTTAGTTTATCATAATTTATCTTTAATAAGATAATTAACCAACCACAACATATCAAATACAAAAGATACTTTCTTCATCTACTTATAAAAGTAATATTTTACATGATAAAATTTTTTATTTTAAATTTTAATGATTTTAAAAGTATGTACATAAGAGAAATCTAAATAAAAAAATAAAATATAAAGCTGAATCTTCTTGTTCAATGGCGAAAATTTCCATGTTAAATTTATTTATATAAGTTTAGTTAATTTTAACTATTTTATAATTAGTTCAAATTAAATTGAACATTAATTTAATTTTAATAAGAAACATTATAACAACAACAGAATTAATCTGATTCATTTGAATTTTCGCTCTTTAGATTATCTTCTAAGTTCATATCAGTGAACAAATCTAAACTTGTTTCTGTCAGCTTATTGATAGTCCGTTCACATATTAAATTATATTAAATATTAAATACTGATTTTCAATTGAAACATCATTGTGTTTTGATTTTCTCTCTAATGTATTTCTTTTAATGAATATTTTATATCACAATCTTTAATATAAGACTCCAATTCTAATTTTTTACTAATAAATTAGACAAAATGGCATCTTATTTAAAGCTGGGAGAAACACTTTTTAAAGAGTTCTCGATTTTTAAGATCTAAAAAATATTGGGCCAATTTCATAAAAATGTATCTAATTAGAACGGCTAATCTAATTGTTGTAGATGCGAATTTTCAAGCAAGCGCTGAGTGCCTGATTTCATTTGAAAAAAAATTGTCAAAGTCAAAGTCAGATTATCGCAGATAATCTTTATAAATTCTTATTCTAAATTAGTTAGACTGTAAATATTTAAAAAATGAAAGGGGTGTTTTGCAGACATTTTGTAAAATTTGATTTTAAAGTTAGTAAAGCAACCAGTGAGTCAAAAATTTGTCTTACCCTTGGCTATATTTTCCCAAATAATTTCGACTTTCACTTAAAATAGAATTCACAGTATACCTTTTCTAAACAGAAAGAAGACTAAATGAAGAGATTACGACAAAGCCAATGTTTACATCTAGTATTTACCTTCGATCTAAAATCCCTTCTAAACTAATACGAGTAAGTAAGTGTTCACAAATACTGTTTTTTTCGAAATCTTTTTTAATTTTAATAGAAATTGAGTAAACTAATAGATGTAACTATTATAGTTAATGATCATTTACATCTTTAGGAACATTTTAAATGTAAATGAAAGAAAAAAAATCTGGTGCGTGCGCGCAACACACAACTTTCACTTACCAACTTACTTAGATTAGAAATTAATGCGTTTTGTTAGTTGCTACTTCTCAAATGAACGGGACGGCTTTAATTATGAACAATGGTCTGTCATCAAAGGCGTACTCCGCATGCGTGGGCTCAACGAGTTTAATGAGTTGACTGAATATTTTTCTTTTTTTCTCCTCTTTATGTTTTCTTTATTTTTATGATATCTCATATTTAGCCATTTCTTATTTTTCGGCGTAACAAGAGAGGGTTAATTTCTCCATATAAACAAAAACAAAGGTACTTTATAAGAAACAAACAAACAAAAAAGGCGCCCTACCCAAATAAAAAGCCCCCTCAGAACATTTTAATAATGATAAAGCTTACCTGATATTAAAGAACACCTAATTTCCATTAAACATGACGAATTCGATAAAAATCGTTAAAGCCGTTTTTGAGATCATCGAAAAAGGTAAAAATTGGAAAAAAATTATGAAATAAAGTGCCCGCTCCGTTTTACCAATTATGATGAAATTTCGGCTGCCGCATTGGGGGCATATACATACATCAAATACCAAAATTGATCAAAATCGTTTTAGCCGTTTTTGAGTAAATGATAAATAACACGTGATAATGAAAAACATTTATTAAATAAAGTGCCCCCTCCGTTAGACCAATTTTGATGAAATATTGGCTGTCACATCGCAGGCATGTACATACACCAAATACTAAGTTTGATAAAAATCGTTATAGCCATTTTGGAGTAAATAAAAAAAAATGGTGAAAATGATACAAAATGTATTAAGTAAAGTCCCCCCTCCGGTTGATCAATTTTGATGACATTTTTACAGTCATATCTCGGGCATATAAATATATCAAACACTCAGTTTAATCAAAATCGTTAGAGGCGTTTTTGAGAAAATCGAAAAAAACTTAAAAAGTTATAAAATAAAGTACCCCCTCCCTTTGAGCAATTTTGATGAAATTTTTGCTGTCACATCGCGGGCATATACCTACACTAAATACCTAATTTCATATTCGCACGGTTTATAGTTTTTGAGCTAGTCTGTTCACACACACACACACACACACACACACACACAGACCATTTCGCGGGACTTGGTTAATTGGACTCAGGGGACCCCAAAACGTTTATTTCCGTTGAAAACCGGAAGTCGAAATTTTTCACGATCGCAATACTTCCACTTACTATATATTTCATAAATAGGTTAGTGAAAGTAAAAAGTAAAATACTTGATTTTTTGATTTTTGTCCATTGACAGGACAGGAACATGGATTGATTAGTATGAAGTGTTACTAGCAATCCTATGAAGCAGGGCAGTACTACTCAATAAAGTATTTCTCTCTACTAAAATTATTAGTAGGAAAGCTATGATGACCTTATTAGGTAGTCTTTTTGTTTATTAAGATATTTTTATTCTTAGGCCAAAGTGAACAGAACTCTATCCAACTGAATGAATGCCTTGTGGACAAGAGACGGCATAGTACACCAAAATTTGGTAGATAAAATAAAAAAAGATGCTGTCGAGCTGCATGCAACAGACTTAAAAGCAGCCCAAGATAGGCTGAGCTAGAAAAGGCTAATCCAGGTGGCTACAATTCTACGAAGTTTATTAAGGCAAAAGAGAAAAAAAATGTATTTCCCCATGATAAAACTCATCCGATTATTAAATGAAATAAATTGATATCATAACTAAGATTTAGTTCCCAAAAGCACAATCAAAACATCGTTAAATATGTTGAAGTTGGCCTACCCTTTTTGGTGTCAATGCTCTCCTACATGCACTCAAGCTTCATTAAGTTTTAAACCTCGTCACAAAACTTGATTAGTGTCAAAGTTTTTGTTTAGTTTTTCGCTTCAACGGGTAATAAAGTTGGTCGCTCTTTCCACATTTGATGGCTCTTAAAACTTATATATATCTCACATGTTTTCTGTAAAACTCAAAGTAAAAATTATCAGCCTCGAGAAATATGGAACCTTAAAAAAAAAATTTTATTTGTGATGAACTCAATTGAATTCTACGTTTTATCCATGCGACATCAGGGGCGGATCCCACACGAAATTTGGGTCATGAACCCACTGTTGGGTCATAAACACGTGGCTGACAGGATCGTTTCTTAAGAACTGCGGTCTAAACAGCCTAAAGTGTTATTTTAGGGCAAAGTAACTACCTAATTGCATTAGTCGCTTAAATTATATTGGGAGTAATTAACATTTAACACGTGTTTTTTATTTTTCAATATTTTTTCTACTAAAATTTTCTACTCGAGATTCATGAAATAGACGGTTCTTTTCAGTTACTATTAATGAAGTCGTGATCCCATTATGAACCATCTCTTACTCTTTATTATATGTTCTTCTTCGGCTTTTGTTTCCCTTCCGGTAAATGTCTTACATGTGTTGTTTGGTGTTTACTGCTGCGATTTTGTGGTTTATAGCATAATATTACAGAGTCTAAAGGATAGGATTTAGCCAATGTATCCAGACCGGTGTTTTATAAATTGGATGAAACATACAGCAGCTTTACATATTGGTACAGATAGTTACATGTGAAGGAAAAGTCAGAAAAAATTGGGCTACATTTTTTTTTTTTTTTGGTCATGCATTCCTAAAAACAAATTTCGTTTAATTTTTCTTGAAAGCGATGGCAGTTACATCTGCGACCGAATATGAAGCTGCGAGGGGCTTACGGGGCCGTGCCCGATTTTGCACCCGGCAGGAAATTTTGCCTAACAGGTAATGAAAGCTACAGAGCGGAAAATTATCCTACTGAATCAACATCGGTCATTTAATTCGCCTCTCGCAGAAAAAACATTTGCCCTCTGATATTGGGCAATCGAAATGGAATGAAAAGCTCCACTAAGGTAAACACGACAACAAAGTAGAGTTGTTTAACCCCGCTCCGGGGACACAGTTTATTTACAGAATTCGGAGTTTATTGATTAAATAATGGCCGCCTGCTGTGAAAGCTCTCGTAGCAGATTTCTTTACCTTTTTTATTTTTAAGGTTTTCTGGCTGATCGGAGTCGCTGAATTACTATATCAGAGTGGATAGGATTGAATTGGATGCTCTTAAAGCTCCCAAAAATATTAATCAGGCTCATGAAAACGCTACTTAGTAATCTTATGGTTTAGTAACAGAAAAATTTAACTTCTAGCTATTAAACTTGAAACTGTACTTCTAACATCAAATTGTATTTTTAAGTAATGAAATAGGTAACAGTGTACCTTTGTATCATGTTGTAACGTTAAAAAATAAAATAAAATAAATCATGTGGTTTAAAAGTTCCAGACCATTTATTCGAACGAGCTAACAGTTGAACAAACTGTCATTGCACGTGTTTGGCTACGATGTTCGAATACCATCCACGCCGTTTCACGAGGTGCTGGACCATTCTCCGTTCGCCTATACCAGGTGTCCCAGACCTAGTGTAAAAAAAAAAAATGGGTAATACTGCATGCTAAACGGGGTAGAATGGCGCCAAAACGAGTTTCCTATCTCAATCTGTTGAGAAGATAGAATTTTTTTTGGTTTTTATTTTTTGAAATCTTACTTTTTTCTTAAAAATGGCAGTTTTCTCTACTTCGGTTTAGCGTAGAAACAATAAAAATGATATTTTCTTAATCAGCATTAAATTTCATAAAAGATGAGTTAGGTTTAGTTATTTTAAATTCACTTTCAGTGGGACTTTTCACGCACACAAAACATTTATTAAAACTTAAATTTTTAATAGTTTTTGAAAATTCCTCACTCCCCACTGGAGCACCTTAGAAACTGTCAAATTTCTTAAAAATTGCGAAATTTAGTTAGCTTTATAGTGGTGTAACCCGTAATACAATTGCACTTCACCTTTCGAGTCTAAAAGAAGTTTTTCTGATGAAAAACACGCTAGAGATGTCACTGCTGGGGCAATGAGGAAGCGCGCTAGAGCCTGCATCTAAAGTAATAGATGACATTTTGAACACGCGCTGCAATAATCCATTAGTACGGTTCTACAATATTAATATTATTTTTTATCTTCAACGTTTTTTATGTAGGATTTTTCAAATTTTAGTAGAAGAGAAGAAAAAAGTTTAATTTATTTTATAGGAAGTATTTTTAAAATTTAATCTAAGCAGTTTTTTTTTTTTAATTTTAGAATATTATTACCCTTTTTATATTATTTAGAATTCATACATGGAGAAAACTGCCATTTTTTAGAAAAAAGTAAGATTTTAAAAATAAAAAAAATTCTATCTTCTCAGCAGATTGAGATAAGAAACTCGTTTCTGCACCATTCTACTCCGTTTAGCATGCAGTATTACCCAATTTTAAGTATTAAAAGTATTTTTTACACTAGGTCTGGGACACCCAGTATATAAGGAGCGATTGACTGGACAGTTATTCTTGTTCAGAAGCTCAAGCCATATGATTATTAGTGTGTTACAAAGTGATAATTTTTGTAACCTGTTCTAATATTTGTGTTGTTATAATTCGTGTGGCATTGAAAAGTGTTTGTTATTCATCTTTGAATAAATATTGTTTTACCCACAGAAGAGTTATAATATAATTCTGGAAATTCACTATTAATTCTTAAATAGAAAAATTTTCAATTTTGTACAATTTGTTTCCCCTCGATCTGCATACATGTGATTTTGACAATTCTAGATCATGAGAATAAACATGGGTATATAGTGACGGAAGAAACCCAAAACAGATGAAGAGTCCACGGAAGAAAGGGGGGGGGAGAGTCAATTTTTTCCGAATTTTAGTTATATACATATAATTGTTCGTCTAGATGAGTAGAATATGTTGGTGAAAAGAAATAGTCAGAAAAAATGACAGTAGGTTGGTTACAAGGGATGGAAAGAACCACGTACTCGGAAGAAAGGGGGAATGTCCACGCGGAAAAACCTAGAATGGGGGAGAGTGATGTTAGAAGTTATATGGATTGTGTATTAATATCACCACTTCATCAATAAAACAGGGAAGAAAGGGGGAGCGTCCAGGACTATCCCCCTTTCTGTTATGTTTAAATTGTTTTTTTTTTTCCTAAAACATTTTTTTTTAGAGCGTGATATGTATGTTTCGGGCAAATTTATTATTTTGACACGCAAACTAAAAGGAAAAGGACATAAAAAAAAATTGAAGAAAAATGATAAAAGACACGTAAGTAATTAAAGATCCAAACCTAAAAACTCGATTTTATCGGAAAGCACTCCAAATGACATCCCCCCTTTCTTCCGTGGACTCTTCAGATGTTTTGTCAGGTCTCGAATGTTCGAGAACGAGATCGGCCACAAAATATATATAATTAATAATTATATATATATATATATATATATTATTATTATTATATATGTGTGAACAAGTTATAAGAGAGTTGAATCCAATTTGAACACCGGAGCGAGTGTGAACAGGACAGCGAATAATGCAGTTATTTTTTTCTGTGACTGCCAGATACCATTTGTCACTTTCTTACTGCTAGACATTTTTATAATTGTCAGTAAATAAAATTATTCAAACCCTTATCGGTGTTAAAATAATTACATAAACATAGCTAAGTAGGCATTATTAAAATATATGAACGGATTCTATTATTGAGCGATGTGAAATTTAAATTACTTAAAAATTATGTTGTGTATAATTTGCCATTATTCCAAATGTTATTTATAATGCTAGTTTGAAAATGTGTTCGCGTTGCTACCGGCATTGAGTTCAATAGTTTGATTTCATAACCATTTCATTTCTGCCCCTCTATGACAGGCCAGTGATTTATGGTCTAATATTCCCGAGCCCTGATAGTCGATCCCGATCTATTAATATCCTGTGTAATCTATAATGTATTTATTATACTCAATACTATATCAATTATAAATATTTAAAATATTTACTTCGCCTATTTTGATTAAACATCTTCCAAATATATTTTAATAGATTTAAATGTATCATTTTTATAACTTAGAAATATATTTGTATATAATTATGAAATTATTTATTTAATCTATTTTAACATTTTTTTTTTTTTTTGTATTTAAAGAACGTTAAAGAGCCTTATTTAGCATAGGTATTATTTTAAATTAAATTATAAATACTGACACACCCAAAGGAATTATATACCTAAATAATCGTGATGTTAAATAATTCACGATAAGAAAGAAAAGAACAATTAAAGAAAAATGCACAAATAACACTTCAAAACTGACTAAATTGTTGAATTCAGGAATAAGATTTTTTTAAATATTATTTTTTTAGCTGCATTGCTAATTATCGAGGTAATAGTTGTTTTTTTTATTATGTCAAAATAACATTAGACTTATTTCTAAATAATTAATTTTTTTTTTTATTTACTCAGCATTTTCTTTTATAATGCTTGTTTATATAATATTCAAGCATAAAAATAATATTCCAACATAACAGTATGCATAACAATTATTATAATATTCCTACATAAGAATAAAAAGTAATTTATATCTTCAATCTGGGCTCTACGATGTTTCTGAGATTCATCATCCATCACCCATCTTTAGGCTAAAATAAGACAAAATAAACAATTGTAAATACGTATAACAATTGTAAATACTTATTGTAACACTTATGTGGGTAACAAATATTTATTCAACAAAAATATAAAGTTATCGTTTCGTTTGGCGTAATAATCGCGATATTTATCGCCCTAAAACCCCTATCCTATCCTATAAAGTTATCAATGCCAACGAATTTATAAAACTTAAATACTTGAGCAGGTTACAAAAATGATAACGTTATAACACACAATCATATGATTTGAGCTACACAGTCATGACACAGACTTATACTACTCGTTCAGTCAGTCGCTCCTTATATATAATCGTAAATAGTCAGGTCTGGAATGTTCCAGAACAATGTAGAAAATTCTACGTCTTCGTGGACCAGGCTCGAATGATCTGGATCCCAATAGTTCGTTCTAACCGCTTTTTTTGTTCCTACAACGGTCTGGGATTTGAAATCATATGTTTTTTTATTTATTTAACGATCTAATGTTACAGTATAAATCGATTACGCAAATTATTTGTATTAATCAGAAGATTACTCACCAGCATGACAATGCAATAGTCATGTTGAAGTAAATTAGGTTGATTACTGCAAATAGTCAAAAATAATGTTACTTTGAGAATCCAAGGGTTACTTAACATGTGAGCTATTGTCGAAGTCAGTAAGCAAAAAATCTAATTCTATCCTCTTCCTCTATTAATCCTAGGAACTTTCTGATTTCTTTGAGGATGTAGTCCTTTTTAATATTTTTTTTCTCCCCTTATTAGTGTGCTTAAGATAGTGCGGATCAATTGTTTATTCATATTTTGCAAAATTTAAATTAAAATTGTTTTACATATTAATATTCTAGATTTATTATATTAATTTTACCGAAAAGCTCCCTTTTGAAATGCAAATCCGGACTAACGAAGAGGATTATGTTAAAAAGTACCTGTGTAGGAAAAATCAGTTTCATCTCTTTTTAAGCTAATTGAATAGAATATTAAAACTTGAAGGGAGGGGGGGGCGCTGTTTTCCTCATGGAAATTAGGAATAAAGCCAGAGCTCTCCTAAAAGCGGTCCTCAAGCCTTTTAAAATGAATTCTGGAGAGTGGAAGGGGGGGGGGGCGAGGGGGGGTATAGAAGGGCACCTCGAGTGGGCTATCCTTTTCAAAATTAATCCCAGGAAGTTGTAGGCGTTTAAAAATCCCCGAGCATCATGTTTTTAACATGAAAATACAATTTAATTTGGAAGGGGGGATCGAGGGCGTGGTACTTCGGCGAGCTCTGCGCACTTTCATTAAAAGAGAGCGGAGGAAAAGAGGGTCGATTAAAAAACAGCTCCTCAGGAGGGGAGGGGGAGGAAGTGGGGGCGAAATTATAAATGCATGGAGGTAGGAGGGAGGGGGGAGGGGTCGAAGAGTACCTCCATGGATTCTCATTTTCTTCTTTGTCAAGGGCCCATTTTCAGGCACTCCTTAGTCTTTATTTATCGTACGCCGTTCCTTTCTTTCAGCCCGTTCCTCTTAGAAGCTCCTCCCTCTCGCCAATTATACACCAGCCTTTGTTCTCCCGAAGACCCTGGGGGGGCTACGCCGAACTCCCCTCCCCCCCATGTAGTCCAAGAGGTTTCGATCTCTCTCCCCCCTTCCCTGAGGTACCTGCGACTTTTTATCATGCCAACCCCCTCATTCTCACCCCATCTCCTTTTTGATCATTGACAATTTCAACCCCTTGTTAATGATTTTCCTTCATAATTAAAAATGCTTCATTCCCGGAGAGTTCCATTACGAATTACATCCGTGGCTGAGCAGTCATATGACAGGCACACGGGCTACCGAACCTGTTACTGTAATTTGTGGTAGCTGGCGTAAAGAGGTGTGCTGAGGTCAGCCATAAATTATTTCCCATGACCTTTATTTTGGTTTCTGGGGTCAGACCATTATTGCATTTACTCTATTACCTATTCAGTTATTTATTAAATTGTAAAAATTAATATTAATTTAAATTTTTGTCTCAATTTTTATAAAAACAAAAACTATTATTATTTAAATGTATTGTAGAGGTATATTGAAATGAATTTGATATTTGAATTCTTTTTTTTTTTTTTTTAATTACAAAATCTGCTCAATCTCTCAGTCAAGTTACACTATAAACTACAGAAACTGTTTCAAATTTTGCACTCTCGCTGGCTATACAATAAAACCTTATTTCACATCATTATTCGTGCTTAGGGAATTAAACAGACGAAAATGTTTAAAAAATGTTTTTACTTAATACCCATCGTGACTAGAGTTTTTTATCTATTTAATGTTTTTTTCCTTTATAAATATAAATTTGTTACAAAATGTTTAAAATTTTAGGCGTGGCTTTGCAATATTTACAGTAAATCATAAAAATTCTCCATAGATCCTATGAAACCCATAATATGAATTTTTAATTTAAATGTTATACATGGTACACATAAGTATTTCAAAAGACACGAATCAGACCCTGCTAGGATCCACACAGTTTGATATATAAATTAAAAAAAAATATTTTAAATAACCAAAATTATGATATGAAAATTGTTTTTGCTACAAATATAATTTTTACTTTTATTGGCGATATCAGTTTTTTTTTTTTTTTTTATGCCTTAAAATAAAAATGAACTTCTTTATTTTGAGTGACTTTACTAAAACTACTACCCATTTAAAGAAAACTACTGCATATTTTTTGGATTTTTAAAATAATCTAATCTGTGAATGTGATTTTATTTGGACGGTCAACTGTTCAGTTATTACGTCCTTTTGATTTTTAAATTTAAACTGCTTTCTCTTAATGTTTGTAATTTTATACTTGTCACTCTTTGCTACTTTTTTTTTTTTTTTTACCGTTTTTTCTATTACTATTAAATGAAGTATACACAATTATTTTACATTTAGTGGTAATTTTTTTAAGTTTTTTATTTTATTTTTTTATTTTTTACAGCTTATTGTAAACGCCTATACATTTTGTCAGTTATAACAAGGCATCTACTGCCTCCAATGAATCTCTTAACGCTTCAGTTCCATTACCAGGAATTCTTATTATCTTAAGAATTCTACGAGGAAAGTTTATTTAATTAATGAATAATTAAACCTCTTGGGAAAACAAAATCCTTTTTTTTTTAATTATACGGTTTTTAAATTTTAATGCACAACAATTGGTTAAAATATTTTTTTTTTCACTGCATACTTTTATTTGCACCTGTATGCAGTGAAAAAAAGGTTTAAAAATAGTTTAAAAAAACCTGGTGCGTGCGCGCAACACACAACTTTCACTTACCAACTTACTTAGATTAGAAATTAATGTGTTTTGTTAATTGCCACTTCTCAAAGTTATACATTTTTCAACATTCTCTGCTCAAAAAAAAAACTCTAATTTCTTTTATTATTAAATAAAAGTTTTTACTTGTGATAATTCGGCACTGCAAGAATAATACTCCAAGTCGTCTGTTTTTATAATTCTCTTTGTACTTATTGAATATTTCATTTATTTCCATGAAACAAATAATGCTCATGAACATCTTTAATTGTAACGCATTGGTTTGTCATTAAAGGCGCATGCGTGAGCTCAAGGTGTTTTATGAGTTGACGCAATATTTTTCTTTTTTATTTGTTTACTTGATTTTTTTCATATATCATATTTAGCCATTTCTTATTTTTAGGCGTGATGAGAGACAGTTAATTTCTCAATATAAACTAAAACAAAGGTACTTTATAGGACAACAAAAAAGGCCCCTTCCCTATTTAAGCCACCTCCGAAAATTTGAATACCGATAAAACTTACCTGATATTATTGAACACCAAATTTTCATTAAACATGACGAATTTGATCAAAATCATTAAAGCCGTTTTTGAGATAATCGAAAAAAAGGTAAAAATAGAAAAAAAAGTTATGAAATAAAGTGCCCCCTCCGTTAGACCAATTTTGATGAAATGTTGGCTGTCACATCTTTGGCATATACATACGTCAAATACCCAGTTTGATCAAAATCTTTAAACCCGTTTTTGAGTAAATAAAAAAAAACACATGAAAATGATATAAAATTTATTAAGTAAAGTCCCCCCTCCGGTTGATCAATTTTGATGAAAATTTTACAGTCATACCTCGGGCATATTAAAACATTAAATACTTAGTTTAATCAATATCGTTAAAGCCGTTTTTGAGAAAATCGAAAAAAAATTAAAAAGTTATTAAATAAAGTAATAACCCCCACCCTTTGACCAATTTTGATGAAATTTTTGCTGTCACATCGCGGGCATATGCATACACTAAATACCCAATTTCAGGTTCGCACGGTTAATAGGTTTTGAGCTAGTCTGTTCACACACTCACAGACCATTTCGCGGGACTTGGTTATTTCGACTCAGGGGACCCCAAAACGTGTATTTCCGTTGAAAACCGGAAGTCGAAATTTTTCACGATTGCAATACTTCCACTTACTATATATTTCATATATTGAGCTAGTCTGTTCACACACACACACAGACCATTTCGCGGGACTTGGGTATTTCGATTCAGGGGATTCCAAAACGTGTATTTCCGTTGAAAACCGGAAGTCGAAATTTTTCACGATCGCAATACTTCCACTTACTATATATTTCATGTATAGGTAAGTGAAAGTAAAAAAAAATATACAAGGAATATATTTTCGTTTTCCTGTGGATAAATAGAATCAACCAAAAATTTCCTTGAGCATTAGTGAGTGACCTACGCACTGTGACCTTTTAGTATTTGTAATGTTATTTTATTTGTAATTTATTTTTTTATTTCATATATTTATTGTTACCTGTATAATTGGTTTAATTATTTATTATTTATTATTATTATTTATTAGTTTGTTTAGAATATTTTGTTTACTTGTTTAGGTATCTATTTCGTTTCAATATCATTGATCCAGAATAATCACCTTTAATATTATCTAATCATGTAGCCATTTATATTTATAAAAAAAATTAATAATTTTAAATTTTTCATATTAGAATAAGTGAACTTGATAAATATATGCAGTTGGACGCATAATTACTCCTCCCCCCCCCCCTACACTACTCTTGATAAATGTAATAATATATAGAGAACCTCTCTGGATTAAGATTTAAGTTAATTATTTTAAAATCATATGATACAGTTTTAATGTTTGACTTGTTGATAACAATTCATGTACAAAAACCAAATAAAGAAAATGTTCTCGTTTTGTTCATATTAAACAATCTTATAATTAATATACACTGAATACTTAAAAAATCAAGAATCGCATGGAATTTGTTGAAATAGACAAATAATCTCGTCTTGCATAAGATATACAAACAGAGGGAAAATACATTAATAAAAAATAGATACAGGGAAGGGATGGATCTCGGAAAAATTTTGAAGAAAAAAAAAACTGTGGAATAAATTTACTAGTATTAGGCAATTAATTTACTAGTAGAAAGTTATTTATGTCAACGAAATTATTTAATAAGTTCTTTTAAAATATAATGTTAAAAATAAATAAAAAATATTGAATAAGTTCTTTTAAAAAAAAAAAAAAAATGGTGATTTCAGCTTTGCTAATACCCTTGATCAAAAAGTTCCAATTAAACACCCCCTCCCGAATTTTTTTTCTTGGTCAGCTCAGATATATATATAATATTCAAAATTAATATTTAAAATGATGAATTGAGTGAAGTATTGATTAAAATGTGAATTAAAAAAATTAAAGCAATAAATGCACATAGCATTTAGCTCTTTAAGCAATATAAGAATATATTGAGACTGAAAATAGGATCTTTGTTAAATTAAATAATAAAATTAAAATAGCCTACCAATATATTAAAAAAATAAATAGTTAAAAATATTATCTAATATAAAAAATCGGAACAAAAGAGAAGAAAAGAGGAGAAATAAAGCTGAGATGAAAGGTTAAAATGCAGGCTATGGTAGGAGTGCAGGGTGCAACGCTGCTCATTTTTGAACACGCGGGGACGTGGGGAATCGATCGCCGATTTTTCCGTTGCTAGCAGATAGAAGGTGACTCACCAATCCGGTGCAGCGTTGCACTTGCAACAAACATGGCCGACCCTTCTGCCCTTAAAAATAACCCTGCCATTAGTCCCCCTCGTAGTTCATCCCTCTGTCTTTTATGCATTTCCTCTATTATTTATTGCATCCTCTCCCATTGGCTCCAAACAAAAATAACGCCGTCATTATTGATTCTGTATGGGAGGGTGATAGGGGATCTATGAAGAAATGTATGACTCAAATAAAATATCTGACTCGAACAGAAATTGTTTCCTAAAAATAATTTTATTAGATTATTTTAACATTTTCTTCTTATTTTCCAACATTATTTTAAATTCAATATATTTACATGACAAATTATTAATTATAGTACAACTAACATTAGCTTGAACGAATATAATTTTTATATAATTGTTCTTTTCTGGTCATATTTTTTTAATAATAATTTTAAAAAATGCATTTTATGTATTTAATAAAAATCAGCTATTCGTCTGTCCTTATTGGATATAAAACCATATATGTTTATCTTAATTTTTATTTACCATTAATTGAGGTATTTATTATATCTGTAATCTGTATGATATCTCTAATGTTGTATTGTTGGCCTGAGAGATTGACATCGAAAATTTTTGAACAATTTTCGGACCAACTCTAAACAAACGACTAAAGCTACTTTTCCCACTTTTTTCTAAATCCTCAAAATTAAGACTGAGACAAAAACTAAATACGTACACATACTTACTTAAACCCATATGGATATACTGTTCACAGATTTACGGGATTGCTAAAAAAATACATTTACAAAAACTTCAGACCTTTCAGTCAAAATTATTACGACTCATTTCAAAAGCACCTTGGTACGTGACTAATCAAACCTTGCATACTGACTTCCACATGCCAACAGTCGACCAGCACATCAAAATTCTTTATAAACGTTTCCACACTAACCTACACGGACATATAAACCTACTGATAAGAGATATGGCCACAGATGAAATGCCCGTGAATGTGAGGAGGAGATTAAAAAGGCGTTGGATGAGAGATCTCCTTCTTTAACGGACATGAATAACTGAATCAAGCCAGGGAAGAGGTACTGTTGGGTGCCATCCTTTCCCATGCCTGACATGTCATCATCTGCAACTGTATACGGCCATCGAATCTGCTGATTGTCTATCTAATGCTGACAGGCGCGGATATACGAATGAAGTGAAAAAAAAAAAGAAAAAAAAAAAAAGTTATTTTTATATGATGACAGAAATTTAAAGAAATAATACACCTTTAGGTTTGAAACTATTTTTTTCTTTATATTACGGTTTTTATTTTTTATAAAACCTTTTTTTTTTCAATTGGAAGACAATTTTGTACTAAAAATATTATGAACAAATCTAATGTAACGTATATTTTTAAAATTTGATTACTTTTAAATTTGTATTTAACTTATTCCTTCTGTTTTTATTTATTTCTATTAAATTTTGAAGAATATTTCTATTCTATATTTATATTATGTTCAAATATAATTTATGTATCTTTATTAAAGGATAAATTAATATATAGAGAGTATTAATTCATGTTTTCAGTTTTTATTGAAGATAGTTATTTATATATTTTTAGTATAAAATTAATTTTATTAATTATTGATTTCTTTTTAATATTTATGAAATAAGTAGTGGTAACAGTGCTTCATTTTTAAGCCAGACTGCATAAATAATTTTGTTTATTATCTGTTTAAATAATTTATTTTTGAAGGGAAAATAATTTTAAAAAACAAGGTGGTTACACACAATAATGATTAAATTAATATTATCTGTTTAGTGGAAAAATATGCAATAAGCATTTTAATATCATTGTTTTAATAAAATAATATAGGTTCTAAAAATGAATTTCCGCAAACTAATTTTAATTATTTTTTTTGGCCTTCCTTTTTAATAACAAAAGTTATTAATTTATATTTGTATATTAAAATATTTCAAATTTTAATTAATAATTGCATTTGATAAATTATATGAAGGCTTTAGATGAAATTAAAATAGTTGACAGTAAACCGAGAAATAATATTTGGAAAATTCTTTTTTTAACTCAACGTAGAAGAAATATCATTCGGATCAAAGTCAAAATCACACAGAATGTTGATTAACTAAAATCAAGAAGCTATGGGAAGGCTTTTTTTTTATACTATATTTCCAAAACTAACATACCTAATGACTTATGTCAGATATAGTATGGCAGATCGTAATCACACCTGAACAAACTTCAAGGGTATCACACTATGTGAACATGTGACATCGCAGCAGAACACTCACTACATATCACATACGACTGTTTATTGACAGAACAGAGGTCCTGCCAGGAAACACGAAGTATATTTGATATAAAACATATAGTTCGTTAATTTTATAGTAAAATAAACGTAAAATTTATTATTTGGAAATTTTATCATTCAATATTTATCAAAAAGGTTTTTTCCCCTCTAATTGCTTTTAATTAGATGTATACATACTTTCCGATTATCCATAGAAAAACCTTCTGGCTTCTGTAATAATATTTTCAAAACAAAATATTAAAATATATTCAAACATCTTATCTCTGAAAAAATATTGAGATTATTGTTAGTAACTTCACATAAAAGGGGCCTGTACCATAGGATATTCTAATTTTAAAAATTATTCACCAAAAAAAAGTAAATATATAAATGATAAAATTATGCTGAAAAATGCTGCAGTTTTCAGATGAATTAGATATGTTACTGAAATATTGCTGTATTTTTTTTTTTAATATTAAATTCTAAACTTAAACTATAAAAATAAAAAAAAACTGAGGTACCTATATTAAAAAAAAAAGAAATTTTATTCTTGAACGAAATCCTTCCATAAGAATTCTTGAGAGAATAAAATAAATAAATAAATAAAACTTATAAGGGAAACAGACATTTAAGCTCCTTTAAAGCTACTTTTAGGTAGTTAATTTTTGATTAGTTGATTAGTATGTGATGTTAAATAATGTTAAATATGCATAAGATCTTCTTTTTATGATCATATCAATTCATGTTTTGAAAAACGTTAAATGGTTAATTTTTTATTGCTAGTTGAGATGATAGAGGCTTTGCTAGCTTCTATAATTTTTATAATCTTTATATAATTGCAGTTCTAGCTATTTTTAGAAATTTAGATATTTATATTTCCTTGTTTTGAAAATCGTTAACTGGTCAATTTTTTATTGCTATTTGAGATGATAGAGGGTTTGCAATCTTCTTTTATTTTTATGATCTTTATATAACTTCAGTTCTAGGTATTTTTGGAAATTTAGATATTTACTTATATTTCCTTTAAAAAGTAGTGTAAATGCGACTTTAATGAAGTGAAATTATAGGTGACTGTCTTCTTAGTAAAAATCATATTTTAAAATAAACTTTAAACTATACATTTTCTTTTTTCTATATGCGATATGATTAATGAATTTAATTCCTGAAGTTGTTAAATTATTTTATAATAATAATTATTACTTCTTTTTTGTATTTTTTTTTAGCTTGCATCTATACTCATAGGCTATAGGTGATGACAAAAGCGTATGTGGGAGTATAAAATGGAAGGTAGAGTTTTGAAGGGTAGCAAGTGCAGCAGCGGCGATGCAATAAACGCTCGCGACCAACAATCAATACAACGGCCTCGCTTCACCTCTGTACTCCTGCCTAATTCATTTTACAATTATAGTTGTCCCCTCTTCCCCAATATACCTCCTCTCTAACCTTTTTGTAATAAATACATTTTTTTATTAACAAAAAAGAGAAAATATTTTAACTGCAAAAAAAAAAAATGAAATAAAAATATATTTTTTTAACTGAAACATTTTAATAATGAAAAAAAATGTCTTTCCATTTATACTCTATTTTTAAGGTCTTAATCAAGTTACATTTCATTCATGAAAAAAGTAATCGATATACCCAAAATTATGTGAATATGAATGCTAACCTATACTTAAATAATCTGTATATGCGTTACATCTTTTTTTTCTCCTTATCTTGCCTGACGTTGCACACGGATTAAAAGATTATAAAGAAAAAGTGCATGGAAAATGTAAATAAAAAACGTATTTTTTTTTTTTTTTTTTTTTTTGGATGAATCTATTTTAATGTATTTATAAGATTAGTTTTTAGAAGATCTATTTTTTTTTTTTTTGATTTTCATTGATTCTCGTTTCCTTAAAATGTTTAACTGTTTTCTTTTATTAGAAACCCAAAGAATTATAAATGGTCTAACATGTTAGTATCGAAGATATAATGATATAATAATAGATAATTTGTACTTCTTTCATTTAAGAAGAAAAGTAATGTAAGTCTTGGTATTAGGTTGATTACCAAAAACTTAATGGCACCATTTTTACTTTCACTTACCTATATATGAAATATATAGTAAGTGGAAGTATTGCGATCGTGAAAAATTTCGACTTCCGGTTTTCAACGGAAATACACGTTTTGGGGTCCCCTGAGTCGAAATGACCAAGTCCCGCGAAATGGTCTGTGCGTGTGTCTGTGTGTCTGTATGTCTGTGTGTCTGTGTGTCTGTGTGTCTGTGTGTGTTTGTGTGAACAGACTAGCTCAAAAACTATTAACCGTGCGATCCTGAAATTGGGTATTTAGTGTAAGTATATGCCCGCGATGTGACAGCATAAATTCCATCAAAATTACTTGAAGGGAGGGGGTACTTTACTTAATAACTTTTTAGGTTTTTTTCGATTTTCTCAAAAACGGCTCTAACGATTTTGATTAAACTGAGTATTTGATCTACTTATATGCCTGAGATAAGACTGTAAAAATTTCATCAAAATTGATTAACCGGAGAGGGGACTTTACTTAATAAATTTTGTAACATTTTCACGTGTTTTTTTTATTTACTCAAAAAAGGCTTTAACGATTTTGATCAAACTGGATATTTGATGTATGCATAAGCCAAAGATGTGATAGCCAACATTTCACCAAAATTGACCAACCGGAGGGGGGACTTTACTTAATAAATTTTGTATCATTTTCACGTTTTTTTTTTTTTTACTCAAAAACGGCTTTAAAGATTTTGATCAAACTGGGTATTTGAGGTATGTATATGCCAAAGATGTGATAGCCAACATTTCATCAAAATTGATTAACCGGAGGGGGGACTTTACTTAATAAATTTTGTAACATTTTCAAGTGTTTTTTTTATTTACTCAAAGAAGGCTTTCACGATTTTGATCAAACTGGGTATTTGATGTATGCATAAGCCAAAGATGTGATAGCCAACATTTCACCAAAATTGACCAACCAGAGGGGGGACTTTACTTAATAAATTTTGTATCATTTTCACGTGTGTTTTTTTTTATTCAAAAACGGCTTTAACTATTTTGATCAAACTGGGTATTTGATGTATTTATATGCCAAAGATGTGATAGCCAACATTTCATCAAAATTGGTCTAACGAAGGGGACCACAACAACGCATTAATTTCTAATCTAAGTAAGTTGGTAAGTGAAAGTTGTGTGTTGCGCGCACGCACCAGATTTTTTTTTTTTTTTTCGAGTTCACTAAAATTTATAAATATTGAGAATAATTTGTTCGGTCAAAAATCAGTTATTAAGTCTTATTCATGACCAAATGTCTGCGCATGTGCCAATAGAGAAATTTAGCAAAACTTTTATTTATTTGTATAATAAACAAAATATCACGTCAATTGACCAACTTTCTTTTAAAATTTTTTTAGGCCTACGCATGAAATTAAAAAGCATTTTTAAAAATTGATGCATTACTGCCTCTATTTAAACCTTTAATAATTGACCCCAAAATTCTATATTGGCAATATAACCGGATGCACGGCACACCAGCGATTCGCCAAAAACTTAACTTTTCAGGAAAGCCAAAAAACAGTTGTTAACTTTTGTGCGATGATTCTTAGATTATTATTTTATATATGTATTTGTTGTGGAATCAATTGATAAAAGTCGTAATAATGTCAGGGTATTGAATCGCTTGCAAAATAACAATCTTAAAAAAAAAAGAATTCTCATAAAAAAAAAAAAATATTTATTTATAACAACTAGGTTGAAATAAAGGGTCAACATTTTTCGTGAAAATTTGACAGGGTGTAAAACATTGTGCAGCCTTTGTGCACAATATCTCAAAAACCGATTTTTACTTTCACTTACCTATATATGAAATATAAATTAAAATTTCGACTTCCGGTTTTCAACGGAAGTACATGTTTTGGGGTCCCCTGAGTCAAAATAACCAAGTCCCGCGAAATGGTCTGTGTGTGTGTGTCTGTCTGTCTATGTCTGTGTATGTGTGTGGGTTTGAACAGACTAGCTCAAAAACTATAAACCGTGCAAACCTGAAATTAGGTATTTAGTGTATATATATGCCCGCGATGTGACAGCAAAAATTTCATCAAAAATGCTCAAAGGGAGAAGGTACTTTATTTAATAACTTTTTACGCTTTTTTCGATTTTCTCAAAAACGGCTCTAACGATTTTGATTAAACTGAGTACTTTATCTATAGATATGCCCATGATATAGCTGTAAAAATTTCATCATAATTGATCAACCAGAGGGGGCACTTTACTTATTAAATTTTGTCTCATTTTCACTGGGTTTTTTATTTACTCATAAACGGCTTTAACGATTTTGATCAAATTATCAAATATATTTGCATGTGTATATATGGGCATATATTTGATGTATGTATATGCCCACGATGTAACAGCAAAAATTTCATCAAAATCGGTCATAAGTAGGGGGTACTTTATTTATTAAATTTTGTCTAATTTTGGGTTTTTTCAATTTTATCCAGAACGGATTAAACGATTTTGATCAAATTCGTCATGTTTAATGGAAATTAGGTGTTCTTTAATATCAAGTAAGCTTTATCATTATTAAAATGTTCTGAGGGGCCTTTTTGGTTTTCCTATAAAGTACCTTTATTTTTGTTTATATGGATAAATTAACTGTCTCTCGTTACACCTAAAAATAAGAAATGTCTAAATATGAAATATAAAAAAAATCATGTAAACCTATCGAGGAGGAAAAAAGAAAAATATTCCGTCAAGTCATAAAACACGTTGAGCCCACCTTATGCTTGCATTGCCGAAGTATCACAATTAAAAACTTTTATCTAATAATAAAAAAAAATATTGTTTTTTATAGAGAAAATAAAAACAAAAATAATAAATGAATATGAAAAAATCTGTGACTTTGAGGCGGGGCAATTAACAAAACAGTGAGTTTTAAGTGAAAGTTGTGTGTTGCGCGCACGCACCAGATTTTTTCTTATTCGATAGTTTATCGTACCCACCTGATGACATTTTTTAGCTGATTTTATTAATTAATTCATATTGAATGATTAATAAGCGGAGATGTTAGAGAATCTATGTAGATCTAAACGTGATAAGATCACTTTGATAGATTTCGAGAAGTCTGGCTTGTTTTTTGGTAAGCCATAGGTGATTGGGTAGGAACTGCTACTGAAGGAAACTGCTACTTCCATGTTTGTCGTCTTTTTTTTTTGTTTTGTTTTTCATTGTTATATTGTATGATATATAATATTTTATATACTTTGATGAATTATAGTGAAAAATCATTGGTGTTTAATGTTAATACTCTCGTAAGAATATGCAACGGTATTATAACCCTTGGAATTAGTTTCTAAAAAATAATCCAAAAAAGTGGCTTCGAGACAGATAATACAGGCCACCTAACGCCGCGGATATGTTCTATAATTGAAGCCATTCGGTGGAGGCAAATTGGCCTGCTATTATCGCTCTCCTATAATTTCGTCTCCTCTCTGTCCCCGAAAATTGTCCTAATCAAACCACTATTGAGTCTTCCGTATCATTCGACAATTCTTTTTTTTTCTCTTAACCGTATCTGACATCAAATATATATTTATGTTGCATACTAGAAGGATTAATAGAAATAAAACGATGAGTGTGATTCAATGCAATAAATAAATGTGGAAATAAAAAGACTCATTCGAAATGGGGAGAATCATTTCGAATGAAAGTTAAAATTTAAACAAATATTTTGTGGCCTCCTTTGCTGCAGCTAACGCCACCTAAATTCGGAATTATGAAAAATATTAATTCCATATATTATTTATTTATTTATTCTTGCTGTGGCTGAGTAGCTGTAATGCATCTAATTAATTATATCCTATTCGTTTTACTGCAGTCAAATCAAAATTCACTAATAAAGATAAAAACGTTTCAGCTAATCTAAAAATCAACGGGACTTAAAATAGAACTGTAGACCAAATTTGAAATTGTTTGATAAAGAATTAGAAGGGTTAAAGTTTTATTGTAAATTGGAAAAGAAACTAATAAAGAATATATTTGGAATAAGGCTTAGTGCAATCACAATAGACAGCAAAAATGTACCTTGTTAATCTTTTGCCATAATACATATTAATTAAATTCAGAATATAACACATGGTTCTACCTAAAAATTTAATTTTATGAATTAGTTAAATTTGTAACTATTATAATAATAATTTAAATTTTTTCTAACTCTTAGAATTCACAATTTTTATTTATTATAGTACTAATAGGTGCATTATGATTTTGATTAACCTTTCTTTTGCTAAAATAAATCAATTCCATGTTTCCCCCACACGTGAAAAGGCACAACATAATTGCCCATCGGAAAAACATGCATTTTCCAAGTCCAAGCCGGAAAAATAGATTTGGCAACTGGATAATAAATCAAATTACTCCGCCATCTGTTGGAAATTTATAGAACTTACAAATAATCACACTCTATCGTAATACAATAAGCATTTAATTTGCAATAAAAGAAATATTTAGGCCAATAATCGTGATATAAACTATCTTATCTTTTAAGTTGGACAAAACTACAAACAATGAGCCAAATTTCATCAAAATCGGTTCAGTAGTTTCTAAGTTTACCTCCGACAGATATCGGACACGAGATTTTTATATACATAAAATTTTCCTAGTATAGAAATATAATTAAACGTAAAAATTAAAATTAAACGTGCTTTGCTGTTTATTAGGGATATCTAATTGATATTTTCTCCATTTAGAGTTAATCAAAATAGAACATATTTAAGTTGAACAAATATTTTTATGAGGATTCGAAAGATTAAATTTTTTTATTCTAAAATTTTAATCAGGTCTCTGAATTTCAATTTCAGTTCTCACTTTGTTTAATATTTTTAGATTTACGCGTATATATGTAGGTATGTATATCTATACCTTAGGTATACAAAACAAAGTCGGGTTAGTAAAACCATTTATATATCAAAAAATCGGACTGGCTGATTTTTTGTATTTAACTCTGGTCAGAATTGCATACTTGGAATTATTATATATCGAAAATTACAATTTTTCTTTACCAGTTAATCCGATTCAGACACACTATTTTTCAACGCAGTTATTTATTTAAACTCATCACTGTCATTAAATAAACTTCGATCTCTTTACCTTTTAAAAGAGTGGCATTTTTACTGCTATAACCCTCATGTAACTTGATTTTTTTTAGATTCAATTACTCATATTTTCTTCAAAGTTCCAAAAACATAATTTAAATTTAATTTTTTTTTTTTTAAATATACCTAAGAAACTGGCTCTATAATTCCAGGTGACTACCTCATACAGTCTGATGTTTTCTCTTATTCTTTTTTTGAACTTCGTGATTGAAGGAGTGATACATGGCAGTAAAGAGGTCTGAACCAAAATTAGATCAGTTTATCGGTAGAAGTATCCAGTAAAATCGTACTCTGTGCTATGTTCAATATTCAATCATGATTTATTTCAGAAAGCCAGTTTATTAGAAAAGCCAAAACAATACTACATTACAAAGCATTTTAACATACTACTTGGGTTGTGTAATTATAATCACTATCATCTAACCTCATCTATATATACCCTAAAAGAAAAATAACGAGGGACAGTTAATTTCTCCATATCAACAAAACCAAAACAAAACAAAAGGTACTTTATAAGGAAACAAAAAAGTCCCCTTCCCCATTCAAGCCCCATTAGAACATTTGAATGATGATAAAACTATCCTGATACTAAAGAATACTTGATTCATACTCATTAACATGGCATTTTTTAGAAAAAAAATTTATTAAATAAGTGCCCCTTTCGTTTGACCAATCTGGATGAAATTTTGGCTCTCATATCTCGGGCATATACATACGTCAAATATCCAGTTTGATCAAAATCGTTACAGCCAACAACTTAAGACATAGATCGAGAAAACCAGAATATAGGTTATCAATCAAAGGAAAGAAATGGTATTTCCCTCTGATTAATTATATGCTTGTTGTAGTGAAACATGACTCCGGAATATACTGGCCGGTGGGACTATACACTGGAAGTGATAAGCAGAGCCCGGATTTTTATACAGTAAAAAGCGTCATAATATGCCATACAATATGCAGTAAAAACTATAAAAAATGCAGCATAAAAACTAAAAATATGTCATTAAACAACTGTAATATTCAAAGCTACTAATATGTATAAAATATTTCATAGGAAAGGGTGTGGAGGAGACTATTTAAAAAAGAAACCAAAATGATTTTAATTTTTTTTTTTAATCTTAATCAAATATAAAACAGGTAAAATAATCAATACAATTAATTATTAAATGTGTATCTAAATTTGGGCATTCTACTCTGCATTTCTATATGTACTCTAAATTAAAAAATCTGGTGCGTGCGCGCAACACACAACTTTCACTTACCAACTTACTTAGATTAGTAATTGACGTGTTTTGCTAAATATCATTTCCCAAAGTCACACATTTTTCTACATTCATATCTTATTTTCGTTAATCGTTAAAGCCGTTTTTGAGTTAATAAAAAAACCGCGTGAAAATGATACAAAACTTATTAAGTAAAGTCCCCCCTCCCGTAGATCAATTTTGATGAAATTTTTACAGTCATATCTCGGGCATATAAGTACATCAAATACCAAGTTTGATCAAAATCGTTAAAACCGTTTTTGAGTAAATAAATAAAACACGTGAAAATGATACAAAATTTATTAAGTAAAGTCCCCCCTCCGGTTGATCAATTGTGATGAAATGTTGGTTATCACATCTCTGGCATATAAATACATCAAATACCAAGTTTGATCAAAATCGTTAAAACCGTTTTTGAGTAAATAAAAAAAACATGTGAAAATGATACAAAATTTATTAAGTAAAGTCCCCCCTCCGGTTGATCAATTTTGATGAAATTTTTACAGTCACATTTCAGGCATATAAATAGATGAAATACTCAGTTTAATCAAAATCGTTAGGGCCGTTTTTGAAAAAATCGAAAAAAACTTAAAAAGTTATTAAATAAAGTACCCCCTCCCTTTGAGCAAATTTGATGAAATTTTCACTGTCACATCGCGGGCTTATACATACTCTAAATACCCAATTTCAGGTTCGCACGGTTTATAGTTTTTGAGCTAGTCCGTTCACACACACACACACACACACACACACACACACACACACACACACACACACACACACACACACACACAGACACACACACACACAGACCATTTCGCGGGACTTGGTTATTTTGACTCAGGAGATCCCAAAACGTGTATTTCCGTTGAAAACCGGAAGTCGAAAATTTTCACGATCGCAATACTTCCACTTACTATATATTTCATATATAGGTAAGTGAAAGTAAAAAATTGAGGGGAAAAAAGCAGACAGTTGAGAGTGATCACGGTCAAATCATCTCCTTGCACGACCGCTGACCAAGATACAGTACTGCACCCAAGACCCTTCGTAGGTTGTAGTGGTACAGGTCGTTTTTTCTTTCTAAATTTATTTCGGTGGATCCTAACCTTCTATCGTTTGAAATATTTTTATAAATCGAAAATGATCTTTCGACATGAACTGATGTGATTGGAGCAAATATATAAGCTCCTAAAATTATTGATTCGTTGTCCAAGTCGCTGAAAACAATTGAATTATCCCCGTCTAAAATTTTATTTATATTTTCCGGCATTTCAAGCCCTGAATTTTTCATAAAACGCCTTCCTTTTTTTTCAAAGCTTCTCCAACATGTCCTGGGATGCGATTTATATTGTTATTTACTAAAAACGAAGTAACCATTAATTCGAAGAAGAACTTATTTACGGCGAATAACCCCGATCGAAATTGGGAATTTTAGCTTACACGTTGGATATTACTTTTATATTTCTTAATGTATTGTTTTCATCATTGTTGCGTGCATTGTTTCATGTACTTTATTAGATATAGGGTTAAAATTACCCAGGTGGTCGAAAAATCCGAAAATTTGACATAAAATAAATTAATACTTTATTAGATCATCAAAATATGCAAATATAGGCAGTTATCATCAAATATGCAAAATAAAACTTGACCAATTAGATCTGCGTACTCTAATTCGTAATCATATCTGGTCCGCTCTCTTAAAGATGCACGCAAACAAAATATGCAATTGCATAAAAATCCGGGCCCTGTTGATAAATAAGTAGGATCTTAGAGTCCAAATACAAAATTATAACATCCAAAAGTTTTCGTATTTTACCTCTGGCCGATTATAACATGAATCGATAAGGATGTGGGCAGGGTAAGTACCTACGAGTATACGTCCAGGAAGAGGAGAGATGAAGGGCTGGTATCGAAGGGCCCGTATAATAATGGCTTTCCAATGGCCCTGCGTAATTATAAAGGGCTCAGATATCTGGTGTTTGCTCAGAAATAACCCGCCGACCCTATCGTTATATATAAAGCAAACTTCTTCCCCCTCTCCTTTAATTTGGGACTTGAGTTAGGGGGCACTGAAGTTGATCCCTCTTTCTCATTCGTTTTCTCAATTATATTCAACATGGCTTCGTTAGACTCAGCCTACACCCCCCGCCCACTTTTTTTTATCCTAACTCAGTATTGACTCAAGTCTTAGCCCTTCCCAGTAAGCATTCATTAGGGGAGGAATTCTTTCATGTATAGATACTCCTTTCGTTTGTAGCAGCAGATTTATTTTTACTTGTTCATTAATTCTATTCAAATCGTGATTAGGCATGGATTCAACAAATTCAGTATTTTAATTTTCCTATCAATCATAAATGAAATATTTCTTATGATGTAAAAACCTAAACAATATAATGAGTATGATTCAGTGATCTGTTCCCCTACAGTCGAAATAGAAGAAACACCACCATCATTATAGTCATAACCAAAAAACCTTTAGTCTTCGAAATGTGGATATTAAGAAAAATATTACAAATATCGTGGACAGAGTCATAAATAAAGAGTTGTTGCGCAGAATATAAACAGATCTTAAATTCAATGTGAAATACGATAACCCGATTCATGTGATTAGGAGACAGCTGTCTGAGTTTTAGAGATCGATTATACATATACCCGACGAAGATTACCAATTTGGGGCAGTTGTGAACTAAGTGCAAATTGTCATAATGAACACCAATCATCGTAAGAAGACGTCACTCTAAAAATAAAAAGCGAAAGAAACATTAAATGAGGGAACAGATTTCGTATTATCGAAAAATACTATAAATGCAAATAAATGTTGCAATTAAGTATAAACAATAAAACCATTAAATGCGGATTGTCTAATTTTCATTAGAAGACATTCGAGTACAAGATACTACAAAGTAATAACTACAGAAAGTTCACAGTACGTAAACGACTTGATAAAATCTGTCGCATTTTAGAATTAACAGTGATTGCCTCTATTTATGGTGACGAACATGAAATAAAAGGAAAGGCCAGGAATAAATATTAAAACCAACATTGGCATAAAAACACTCGTAGCAATAAATATTTGAATATTTTTGTTTAGAGAAAATGTTGTACATTATCGCCTTATAATATTTACACCCATTCGCCTAGGTACAGACCAATTTAAAATTTTTTTAATTGAACTTCACTATTATGTATATATCACTATATCTTTTTAATTTATTGAGAGTGGTCATAAGAACAATTTTTTTTTAAATTTTGGTATAGCTGCTCCGATTTATTGGACAGTTTCGAGACAATTACTTAGTTCCAAATTATTAACGATCAAAATTTCGGATTCTAGCCAAGTTTTATTTTAGTAAATATAGTGTGATAGTAAAAGAAAGCAACAGATTGTAGACAAAAGACGGTTCGAAATATCTTGCACTTCTCAAGACTTTTTTTAAATTGTTTGGCATAGTAAATACCATTTTTTGGCACTGGCTCTCCGTTACTCTCCATTAATTAGCCATGATTCAAAATTGAGGTTTCTTTTAATTTTTGATCATTCCAATTACTCAACTCATAAAACCATAGGAGTAGCAAACCACTGTTGGGTGCACCCACGCTTCATGGATTTCGTAGTTGAACTCTCCCATTTACCATTACGATGAAATTGTGGAGCGTGTACGGATCACCCAAATAGAAATAATAAAATAAAATATCTGCAACTTTGTAATAAAAGATGGTTGGATAGATTAATATTTGACCGGATATAGTAGACTTCTTCATACCTGCCTGACATTTTGACATTACAGAGGTTCTTCTTGCCTAAGGCATGAGCGTACCGAGCGTGGGGCAGGGGTGGGCAGGTGCCAGGGCGGCTTGCATCCATTAAGATGCAATAATTTTTTAAGCTTTTAAGGCGGGAAGCAATAATAGAATAATTTTTTTCAAGCAAATAATTGTAATAGCTTAGTTGATAAAGCACTGTTATAATCATACATAATTTTGGTTTCATTCACCTTTTCCGCGGTAGATGTTACAACCTAAACGACCATAGCTTGTCCCCCCCTAGTTTTGATCCTGGGTACGCCCTTGGCCTAAGGTGTTGGAATTTATGACGAAGAGAGTTAGGCTGGTAGGGAGAGGAGGAGAGAACTAATTAGATCCAGGTGATGGCTTCAAGTCGAGAGTGTGAAGAGTTGATCTATCGAAAGGAACGGGGAGAGTTTTAAAGCCGCCGGATTAAAGGGAATTTAGTTAAGGAGAGTTCTCGGGAAGGAGGGGCTCGATCGGCCCCTGGCCCCGGCCTTTCCCCCTTCATCAAGATTTTTCCTCGGAAGGGGGGAACCAATTTTGACGTCCCCCCCCCCCCCCGAGTAATTAAGGCGAGGAAGAAGGAGGGAGGAAGAGCAGCGAAGTATAAGGAAAGAAGATGGAGCTACGGGGAAGGAGATAATGGGCTTTGGGAGGAGGGTGGGGTCTTTGAGAAAAAGCCTGCCCTTAGGGTTCGTCTTCAACCCCTCGGCAATGGCGCCCGGGAAGGGATGAAAAAAAATCAATATTCGGTCCACTTCATTATCAAAGTATTCTTTACTTTAGTCACTCGAACTCCCCTACCCACGCCCCTTAGGATCGTATGTCCCATGAAGCTATCTATGTTACCATCCATACATCTTACCATCCATGTATGGATATTCGGCATTTTATACAACTTCCGGTTTAAGACTACATGTTACTAAACCTTGATTATTCTAGGAATAGTTTTACCTAATTTTACCTAAAAATAAAATAGATTCAGATTTTTTTTTTAAAATAACGCTTTGTTTTATAAAAAATGAAAGCAATATTTAAACAGGTAGCTTATATTGCTCTCAAACCCTCTCCTTTGCCTTATTCCAATAGTTTTCCTACAGTGTGTTTTATAACAGATCAATCGAATACTTGAATTAAAAACATTTTTGAGGCAAATCTGAATATTCCTTTATGTAAGACAAAATTCCATATTCCTGAAAGAAACGGTCGTATTTTTCCTCTCTTTCGAATTCCGTCGTCAATCTAGAAAATTCATCACAACGAAGAAAGATTAAAGACCATGACAAAGAATATAACGCTTCTAATTATAATCGTAGATGTTACTTATAGATTTAATGAAACGGATTTTTATATTGGTTACTAGATTAGGTAAAGAGCTGTTAAGACCCCAACTGCTAGCTCATAAAATACCTTTTCTTACTGTATCCTGAAAAAAAATTAATTTGATCGGATTCTTGATTCTAGTTTGACCTGATCAGATATATAGCTCGCATTTCACTACTACATTGTATTATTAATTATATATATAAATGTATATAAAACTCGTTCTTCACTTGATGTTTTACATTTCATATTTACTTATGACACTTAAGACGGATAAATAAAGAATTTTTTTATTTCAACTATTTGTTTGCGCCTTTTAACAATAATAAAAGAGCTGGAAAAAGTCTAAGAAAAAAAATAGCATGTCAGTCATGGGGAAGTTAAATTCACAGCAGTGCCTCTTCCGTGGCTTGATCCAATTACTCGGGCTGTTTAAGTAAGAAAATCTAAATTAAAAGTAAAAAAATAATTAAATTGTCATCACATGCTCTACGAATTTTCAATTAACATACTTCCTATCAGAATAGATTAATAATATTTTTTTAGAACGGAATCTGCCATTTGAGGGATATGCCATTAGTGGGATGCCATTAGCTGAAAAGCTAAGAATTTATCATTTTCATATATATTGACTTAGGCATCACTGATTGGATACATTTTAAAGTAACAAGAAAATAATAACTTCTACTTTCACATTATTTCATGGTGAATGAAACTGTTGGTTCTTCAAAATATATTTATATCTATCAGAAAAAATATTTGGCAATCACAAACTTTAAATAAAGGACTTTACTTTAATAACTTTTGTTTCCTCTATTGATTTAAATAAAGATATATTAACTATCCGTACCTAAGGAGAATACAATTTCGCTGAATTTTTCTGAAAAATACTCAAGTATTACAGATTTGAAAATTTAGTTTCACCATGTTATCGACCGGTTTTATGAACCCCATTTACTAATTCCTATTTACGAATTAGCGAAGAAAAACTCAATCGTTCAGTATAAATCTTGATTTTTATTTCTATTATATCCGAGGAATAAAATTCAAATGAGTGTATGGATTCCCATGAGTAAGTTCAACTAAAGTTCAAAAAATAATGTATATCCTTCGTCAAAGAAAAGAGGGGGTAAGTGAAAAGTGTGTGGTGCGCACACCACACCAAATGTTTAATATTTAGCTTTAACTTTTACTTATACTCCTAGTCAGACTTTACCTCCTCAAGTAGATTATGCATTTCCAGGAAATCCCAGCAATATATTCTGAACAGTTTCATTGGTTAGGTTTTAAATAAAATAATCTAAGATTGAATTGTATTTACTTAAAGGGTTCGTTATATTTCCCATTGATACCGACAATATATTTTTTTAAATCGATTAATAAAATCACTTGTAATAAACATATTTTAATACCACGTATCAGCCGTTAAGATGCCAAACGGTCTTTAGCCAAAAATAATCCAAGTTCGTGCTCGGAATCCCATCTCAGAGCCCGCTAACGATATTTCAACTCTGCGAGAAAATGAAGTGGTTATTAAAAGTATAATTACCCCCTCCCCCTCGTTCTAAGGGAAAGGGCTTCTTACTGGGCGAGATAAGGGCGGAGGCAAATGTTAAAACTAGCTCGGAGGAGCCCTTGAATGGTAACCATTTAAAACTTGTACAAAACGGAGCCGCTGATAACCGTGAAAGAAGGGTAGGGCGGAGCCGATAAATAATAAAAGGAGATAACGAGAAGAAGTTGTTGGGGCCCGGGTTAGATAAGGGAGATTTAGTGCGGCTACGTGTTCCAGGTACTGCACCACCTGCCTTCTTCTTCGTCTCGGAGGATCTCGGGTTCGAGTTCTGTTGGTACGATTGAAAAAAAAGATTAATGTTACTAAAAAAGAAAAAAAGAAAAAAAAAACAGCAAGAAAAATAAAAATTAGTAAACATTCTTTAAAAAAAAAATCTGCCTTATAAGGTGTTAGCCTAAAGTTATTGAAGTTTTTATTTCAAATCAAAAATTTAATAATATATATATAAAACACCAGAGCTTCTTAAACTTTTTTTCCTTCAATCCGTGCCCCCCATATTTATGTGACTGCGCATTTTTTGTAAAACTTATAATCTTAATTTACTGGTAATTCTTAAACCACATTTTTTGTGTCCAGTGTCACTTAGAAGAAAAACGGCTTCTCGCGTGTGGTTAGAGAACACTTCCACAAAAAATACAAAGTTGTTTGCCCCTCCACTCCTTCATGCCTCTCAGTTTAATAAATACTGATATACACTTTTATAATATACAAAAGTAAAATTCTGAACGAAAGAAATGCCAGGACAGCAATATAATATTGTAACACTTCTGTGGGTTAACAAATATTTATTAATCAAAAATATACAATTATCAATGCCAACGAATTAATGTAACTCAAATATCGAGCAGGTTACAAAAATGATAACTTTATACCACACTAATCATATGACTTGAGCTTCGCAGTCAAGACACAGACTAAGACTAATTGGCCTAATCACTCGCTCCTTATATATAAAGCAAAACGAACATTCTGGATGGTTCGAGATCCTCCAGGAGAGGATCCTTCCAGGTCTCCGTCGAAAAAATCTAGGCCCGTCCACTTGCTCCAACGTGTTGTTCCGACCAATAGTCGTTCCAACAAACGGTTTGGGATGGGCCGGGATAGCCGAGCGTGTAGGAGCGCGACCCGTTGTTGCACGCTCGAGCCGAACGGCGGCGGTTCGAATCCGCCCTGGGAGGGTTGACTTTTATTTCGTGGAGGCCCCACGGAATAAATCTCGACCCTCCCACCATGGTTAGAATAGGTTGGTTACACCTGTAGAGTAACCCCCCGTATGCCACACATGGCCAGGTAGGGGTACCGAACAAAAAAAAAAAAAAAAAAAAAAAAAAACGGTTTGGGATTTTACACTATATGTTTTTTTTATTTGATTATCGATATAACGTTACAATATAAATTCTTCAGTTTTTGATTTTTAAATCATCCAAAATATTTTACCAAATTTAATGGATGAAGCATCGTTAGGTCTTAACTTAAACTGTTACAAAGGCCGTAGCGTTCAACTGCAACTTGAAATATCTGAGGTTTGAAGAAATTGATAGGATATGCGTGCACGTACGTTACATGTAATCTTCTTGCACAAGATGGCATTGGAATAAAAAATAAAGAATATCATTCTTTATTTGGAACTATTAATTTTATGTACCTAGTTATCCTCATGAAAAAAAAAAAAAATTAAAAACTCCTCGGCCTATATATATTATAGGTTCAGTATTATATACCACTTTAAAAGTGAATGAAAAAATCATTAATTAACGATTTAGCAACTCATGTTCCATATTAATGGAAGATGCATCAATTTAATTTAATATTCGTAGTATTAATTTATTACTTTAATTATTGTTATTATTCATTGTTCGTAACCATTTCAAATTAATTTTATAATACCTATTTTGTATATTTAAACATTGATTCATGTGCAGTCTCGACGATCATGTAAGAAAAAAATCATTGAATAAATTCAATTACTTATCCGTTTTTAAAGTGCCTGTGTACGTTTAGTTAATGTTCTACTTTACAATAATACATGATATTTCGATTTTTCTAAATGCCATTGTGAAAATTCTTACTTTTCGGTACAGATGCTGGTTGAAAGAAAGCTCAATGTAATTAAAAATATAATAACACTTCATTGGGTTTTATGTGGAGAATAAGGAAAAATAAAGAATGGGACGACCGTGGAGGAACAATTTTCACCGGTATTAAATTCCGGAATAATGAAATACTCGAGGGAATTTCCACTCCAGGAAAATTCGCACCGGCTCCTTTTTGTCTGATTCTTTCATTAGCAGGATATAGAAGGAAGAATGCAAAGGCTACTTCTAAATAGGAATTCCAATGAATGATCATCTATAAATTTATGATTGGTTTTGATACGTGTTAACATCAACACGTATAATTCAATGTTTCTCCCCTTCCGAGCCTTTTAGGCCATATGGGGTATTTTTTGGGGCCAGGAATGAATGCCTTGTTGTGAAAAAACTCTTCTTTCGAAGCTGAGAAATTTTTTAGAGCCGTCTTTGAATGACAGGAGAGGTTGGTCATTAGAAAATTGGAAAACTCGAACTAATAATATTCAGATAACACTGAGTAACTCTTGTCGAATATTTTTGATAATTTTAGGTCAACGTAAAGTAACATAATTTCTTATTTTATTTGCATTTCAAAATTTATTGTTCGACTAATAGATAATTGAGCTTTAAACGTTCTAGAAATTAGTTGAATTCAGAAAATTTTACAAATCGGTTGAAAACGGTAAAATAAGTGAACACTAGGTCTACAATAGAAGGGTGGGATTTAATAATACTCTGTATACCTCCACTCCCCGCCCATGACCTGGAAAGCCCCGTATAGCCTAAAAGAAGAGGAAGGGGAGAGACCACAAAAAAAAAAAAAAAAATCTACATTTGAGGAGTGTATATGTAAAAGTGCCAAATCATCGATTCGAGATTTAAAAAACAAAGGAAAAACTAGTAACTGAGCTGAAATCTGATTTCTAGAACTAAAAATATAAAACTAAAGATAATCCGGACCTGCCTGATCGTTATACCGATTAGATGGGTACCGAAGTATCGGTACCTACTTAGCTATAGTATCGTAACATCCTTAGCTGGTGGTACATACAGTGTTTTCTACTATAAAACCGTGAGGCATACAGCGTTAGTGATATTTGTACAAAAATCTACGAGATAAGCATTTTATTACTGATTCCATTACATTGGTAGTGGAATTTTCAATAACATTTTTTTTTTCTTTTTTCAGATTTTTTATCAAACTTCAGTTTTAAAATGTTTCGGCTCTTTTTTATTGGCATAAGTGACCGCCAAATGAGAATCTATGGAAAATAGTAACCACATGAAACTTATACAACAATATCTTCTATATTTATTTTAAGATTCAAATAATTAAGTGGTGGTGAATTAAGTGTTATTATATTCGAATATCCTCCTTATTCTTTATATGTTTATTAAAGAACAAGTCAATTCCTAAACTCAAATTTCTCAACCTACGCTTCGCCATTGCTTCCATCTACAGGTTTTCTTTTACATTATCTGTCTCTATTCCTTTCTTTTTTTTAGTCAGTCTTTCTATTTACCATTATTAAACATAATTGGTCATTTTTAATTATAGTAAAACTTATATTATAACCAGCATTAAGGACAAAAACTAAAGTATTTACTATTTCATCACTCCAGCTAGCATTTTTCGTCACAACATACACCAGAGGAGCTAGCTAGTTTTACACCGGAACAACTAATCCCCTTGTTTCTATTAAATGTGCTGACAAGAAGCATAGTGTCTGACTACTCAATTAATGTTGTTAATGACATGTCAAGGGTATATATATGGCAACATCTGATTTTTTTTTACACCTTTTTAATTCAAAATATAAAAGAAACCTCAGCGTAAAGTTACCGTATCAATTCAACATCTTCGAAGTAAGCTTCGTTGCATTGAATGTTCTCAAAATGCTCTCACGCAATCAATACTTATGACGCCGTATCACTAATTGCTCCTATTAACGTCAGCGTGCCTTCCATTCCTCCAGAGGGCTCGCAGACAGATTTCAGTTGTGCAGGTCGCAGGAATCCGCCCCCTGTAACAAGAGGATCCCCCACATTTATCAATAAGATATATCTGCCTGGAACCTTAGGGTGAGTTAAGGCGTTATTCTTATCTAAGCTCCAAGATAAACATCCCTTCTTACTTTAATCGCTTTATAGAGTGACTGACTCGCTTTGAATGAGGAGTTGCTCTGAGGGGTGAGTGGAGGAGGGAAGAACATGGTGACTTACAGGATGATGAATCGATTCTTAAACTGTAAACTCGACTTTAGTAAAAGTTATCCACCCTTCTGTTTTATGGCCTACCTTTTTTGGCCCATAATTCATCACTTTATCCATCTGTATAACTTTAAGAGGAAATGAAAAATAATGCTTAGATGCATTATTCGGAGGATTTTATAACACCAAATACTTCACTCACATGAATTATTACTTTAACTCTTCTTTACTTACTTCTTTACAATCTACTGCTTATCAGTCCGTAATGTTGTGAGGGCAAGTTGTTCTGAAAGTAATGAACAACTCTTTAACTGAAATAATTGCTTGAATTTGATTACTAGGGTTTATTTTGTTATCCAAAAATAAATTCTGTAAGGTGAAACGAAATCATATGACTTTGTCTGTTACAGTAGACTTTTTGTTACCAAACTCTTCTAGTACATGTCCTAGACTATTCGAGAATATTTTAAGTCCTTCTTGAATGTTCTGTTTCGGACTATATAAAAGAATAGACTTGAGTCTTAGGCAAGATCGAAGCATATGGCTGCCTTTGTCTCACTAAATCATCATTAGTACCTAATTACTTTGTTGTTTGTTGTTAATAATTTGAGTTTTTAATGTTTCTTTGACATTAAGAATTATATTTTATCGTAAATAAAAATTATTTCAACCCTACATTTGTGTTACAATACTTTATATTTAATATATATATATATATATATATATATATATATATATATATATATCAATCGGAATTAACAGTAAAATGAATCTTTTTTCGCACTACTGTATATCAGAAATTCATTAGTTTGTCAAAGATAAAATATTTGGTACAAACGAATACATATTGAAGTCGTTGGTATCGTGTTATGCGAAAACACGATTCAGAGAGATTGAAATAAGAGAGAAATGTACTAGACTGTGCTCATGGGTTAAAAGAAGATGGGAGAAAACTATTCACCAAAAAGATCTAGGAACTGCCCAAAGCCATTGATAGACTAAAGACTTCGATAAGAAAAAGGAGCTTGAAATTTTACGGTGACTCGAAGATATGTAATGGGCTAAGATGAGTTAGACAGGTCTTTGACAAAGTGGTAAAATTTAAAAGTATTGTATCGTTTAACAAAAACAATAAAACGATATGATTTGGAATATTTCTAGACCTTTTGCTAGAACAAACTGTCATAGCACATGTTTCTGGCTACGATGTATGGTACCATCTACGTGACTCAGAAGGTTCTGAAATGTTCTCCTTACGACTATACGAGTATGTGACAAGCAATGGACTGGAGAGTTAATCTTGTTCCGAAACTCAAGTCATATGGTTATTTCTGTGTTACAAAGTGATAATGTTTGTAACCTGTTTAAATATTTGTGTGGCATTGAAAATTGTTATTTTTCTTTGAATAAAAATTGTCTAACCCAGGTAAGAGTTAGAGTATCAAGGCAGGACAATAAACAGGAAGGAGAAGTACTTCTGGACGTTAACAAAAAATAAAAAAGAGAAGATGATGGTGTAAGGAGCAAAGAAGGGAAAATATTAAGAAGGTGTGGGATAAAAGCAAAGGAAATACAACATTAAACCAGTGTAGGCGTTCATATACGTCGCTATATATATATAAATACTTATAAAATCTGTATTAAAGGCCCCAGAATAAATCTGTATCTTGATTTAGGGATATTCTATAAAAGGGATCTTGGAAGGGTTACGAAATAACAAAGCCACTTAAAAGGTTGAGACAAAGTATAATTGCTTAACACTCAACCCTCACACCATTATCCGGATATCTTGAGTTATAGGGCTATCAAGATATCGATAATAAGCTATCTCAGAATCGATTTTTACTTTCGATATATTCTTATTTTTTGCTTATTGTGTACTGAATTATGATTTGGTATGTGCTTTTAGGCATAAATTATTAAATCCTTACAGTTTATGGTGAATAATGTAAAAAATTAGAAATTAACTCTAGAAGTAACATGTAAGTTACCCCGAGTAGTAACTTTGTGAAAATTAAAAGTAGTGAGTATTAAAAAAATATAAATAGATAAATTAAATGTCTAACCATAAATGAATCAATCTTTTGAGGAATCCAACATATTCGAAAAATTCGACTTTCGTTTAAATGTAATTTGGAGCTCCTAGCATGTCAAGATATACATTTTAAGAGATTCATATTTTTCATAATATAATAAAGTTCTATTAGGGGATGTATTTCGGGAAAAATAGTTTAAGTTGAGAGTAATTCTTAGCGCAACAGTAAAAACTTTTTTATCGCCTTTTCATAATATTTGAATCGATGCACAGGTCGGAGTTATCAAAACACTTACTTAAATATAAGTATTACGAAGTTTTATTCTTGTTTAGTATTTTTCTTTTTTACTGTAGAATACACAATCCCCCCTTGAGACGTGAGGAAACTAATAGAAGGAATAGGAAGTAATACTATTACTTGGGATGGGATTTTCATGTATTTACATATTTTCTTCTGAGGCTTAAAAATGCTCGTTTGCGCGTTCGTTTGCGTTTTCACCGTGATATAAACCATTTTAAACCATTTTTATTTTCCATATTTTTACATATATTTAGATAAATACATATTTTTGTCCATTATATTATTATTATTATTATTATAATTTACTAATTTTAGAAAATTTACTTTAAAATTTTGGTTACTTATTTACTTGTTTTAGGTTTATTTAATGGATTCCTAGAATAAATAAAGTGTAAAGCAGAGAATGAACGTAGGGATTAAAAATTTTCTTGCAAAATTAAAAAAATAAATAAAAAGCACAAAGCAATATCGACAGTTCCCAGAAATTTTGATCCCCTTCTTTTTTTATATAGATGCCTCATCCTTGACAATGCTTATATTGCCTCAGTTGCTTTATAAATCTTTTGATGAGCTCCTAGCTAATATGTGAAATGCCAAAAAAGGAAAGAAAACGGAAAAAACTTAGCCGTTAAGCACGTCGCGGAGTTTGCAGAAGAAACATTTAAATGCGGCAGTGAAGGTGCCTGTATTGTTTGTGCTGCCAAAATTTCAATGGATTTTTGGTTTTGCAGTATTTGAAAAAGGCGAAACACGTAGAAAATAAGTCAACTGACGTGTCAGTGGAAAGATCTTTCAGCAAATACAAAGCTTTACTTCGACCAAATCTATGTGGATTTTCCAAAGAAAATCTTAGATAATATTTTATATTATATTAAAAAATTATATAATTTTTAAAATCAGGTCCTTCACTTCAATTGGAATTTAAAAAATAAATACCCGCCCCCTTTCAGAAAATTTTTGGATCTGTTGCTGGTGTTCAAAGAATCACCTCTTGTTACTGAAAAAAAAACCTTTAGTACAATTTTAGAAACGCCTCGTTAAATCTGATTCAGATATACGAATCCAATCCACTACGGTTGGATGGTAACTCTATAATCAGCTGTTTGCACACAGTTGCACTTGTTTTCAATAGTGGGAGGGCTGTTCAAAAGAGAAAAAAAAAAAATCCGAAACAAATCCGAGCAAGTAGAGAACTGGTTTTCGACAATGGTCCAATCGAGTCACCTTGGGGCTAGGTCACCAGTCCTTTGTTCGTCGTTTACTCTTGGCCACTTCGCTACAAAGGAGACCTTACAAAAAAATTTGATAAAAAAAATCCTTCTGAATATAGTTATTGTGTGGTTTGGACTATTGTGTCTTGCGGGGGCGTGTTAAAAAGGGTTGTTTTTTGTGCTTATCTATTGTTGAGGTTACAATAGTAATATGTAGGTTTAAGTGGAGGTTAATTAGCTGGAATCTAATGAAGATGAATAATCGAACAGAAGTCAAATATCGAGAGATTATTTTTGTCTACAAGCCTTATTATAGCTATCCTTGAGTTTTTACATTAGATTTCATTTGAAACATACAATCTTAAAATTTAACAAGTTTTCTGAGAGGGAGTAAATCCAACCTGCAAAACATAACTGATTTCGTATTGTAATTTATGCCTAGAGTCATCCGGCGTGACTTACACTATGAGAAAAAATAAGTATGACCAGGCGCGGTTCCAGAAAAAAAATTCGGGAGGGATTGGTCGGTAGGAAAAAAAATAGCACACTTTATTTCCTTATGCTTATACATTAAGTTAATTTACAAAATTCTATATAAAAAATTCTCAACCCACGACGACGTAATTCATGATCAGTTGCAGGTTCCCACCAGTCCACTATATTTCTTAAAATAATTATTATTGAAGCAAAATTAGATAAAACAATAATCATCAATGATTATAATAGGAAAACACAAAAATTAAACTACACTTCCCCAGAAAACTCGTAAAAGTTAGATGCGTAATTAATATTTTTAATTCATCCCACTAATTTTTTTTTTCGTCGAAATTTCGGGGGGGAGGGAGGTTGATTCCCCATATCCCCCCCCTGGGACCGCCACTGAGTATGACTATAGTGTTTGGTGATTAATCAAATTATCTCTTGGTAACCAATATAAACTGTTAAAGGTGCTTTTAATCAGTGCGAACACCCTCACACATGGACGAATCTATTTGCTACGTATTGATCGGTTAAAATATATTTCAGTGGATACCTGAAAAAAATTTTCATTAAAAAAATAAAAACTTGAAGCATATTTTCTTTGTATTTATTATTTATCTTCTTTGACGTGTAGCTTGTTATTTATTTTGAACACTGTTCCTCGTTACTTTTAAATAACCCTTCATTTTTATTTTTATGGTGTAAATAAAATCATCTCATACATTTAAATTATTATATTCATTTCCCTCTTTAAATATAATTATTGTTCTATTATAAGGAAACTGGCATATAATTTTTTAAAAATGGGATAAATAATACATTTTTTAAATGTATCTCTGGGGAGACAGCATCGATGGAATATTCCAATATATTTTTTTTTTATTTTCACTGAAATTTACCTCTCCCTCGTTCGCATTTTTCACGTGCTCGTATATTGGAAAACGATGAAGAATCCAATTTACGTATTCTCTTTTTTTTTCATATTCGGGCCCCAATAAAGTAGGACCCATATAACCAACCCATAGCGAATACCGCTGCATGAAAAAACATTTTTCATATTTCTATGGAACAATGCCGGTATGAAATATTTTGGACCTCCTATTAGTTTTTTTTTTTTTTTTCTTTTCTTTTCTCTCTTTTATTCTCCAGAGAATTTTATTAAATAGCAGTTTGAAACTATCGCTGAGGGACCAACCAAATTTATATTAATTTTAAAAAGGATCTCGTTAAATTTCGATATAATAGTTGAAAAAAATATTTTAAAAAATGTAAATAAAATAAAACCTAAAAAAAAAAAAAAAAAAATATTATTGAGAACAAAAATTTGATCAGTTTTTGAGTTTATTTATTTATTTTTTTTAATGGTTACAGGCAATCCACTACTAAGATGATGTTTGCCGAATATTTATGATGTTAATTTTTAACATACTACTTACTAATAACTGTTCAGTATAGTATAGTTAAAGTTCAGTATGATTTAAATAGGTAGAGAGAACACAAAAAAGAAAAAGAATATGTAAAGATACTAGCACAAAAAACTGAAAAAATAGAAAATTAGAAAATAAAAAAAGCTAATCAGTATAGGTAGATAACAATGAAATAAAAGTTGTATAAAGTGGAGTGTGTTAAGATCTGTTCATATATATATATATATTTTTTAAGTGATTGAATATCTCAGAAATATACATTCTATAGTCATTTAGTCATAGTCGAGTCGCTAAAGTATTATAAGATGAAAGTTGACCCCCCCAAATCAACCATCAAAAACTAATTTTACTCACTTTTTTGTTTAGTTTTTGAGTAACTTTTTTACGTCCGTAATTGTGTAAGTCGTAAAAAACTTCAGGGCTTTTTTGTTTTACCTCTGCATGTTACTAACCAGTTCTTTTTGGACCTAACCTGTAAGAAATACCGATCATTAAATTATATGATGCACAAGTATCATCTATGATAAGCATTATATTCTATATTGTGGTCTCGAATCTTTCTCATAGATATGATTTTTTCTAGGTTAACAAAGAAAAATGTGTCCGTTTCTATGAGGAATATGGTATTGTTCTATACGTAAAAGAATGTTTAAGTGAACATCAAATTGTATTCAATTTAAGCTTTGTATTTGACGGAGATGTCTGTAAGAAAACGGGACGAGGCAAGAGACATAGCTATTTTAGCTAAATTTTAAATTATAGCTTTTATTTTGTAGAAATTATATCATTAGTTTAAAAACAGCCGAATCTATATAAATACCGTTTCAAGTTAAAAAAAAATTCGAATAAATTTCTTAAAGAAACCGATTGTTTCATTAGTGCAACCATTGGAGGATATAATCAGTGCCATTTAATTTTTTATCCTGGCGATATGTTACATTTTGTTTAAAAAAAGTAAACGTAGGGAAACCTTGAGAAAAGGGTGACTGTGCCCACCCACTATTTTTTCATTGTATAAATCAGATTTTCCTTTTGGGCAATCTCAAAAGGTGATATTAGAGTTAAAAGTATATGTGTTACAATATTTTCTTTTTAGTTTTTTTATTAAAGAAAACATTTAAATATGTAATGTTATTAATACAAAAATTTTGAAAAATCGAATCAAAATGAAGAAACATTAATAGAAAAACGGAAAACTCCACTCCTTTTTTGGTTAGGACTTGCTTTACTAACAATGTCCTGGATTTGGACCTATGAGGAAATTTGAAAGTTTTTCCTCTATCTGAAGTTCGCAGGTAAGGAACATGTAGGTAAATCTTCATCACCTCAAATCTTTAATAAACAAGTTTGTAGGAAGAGACTATTAAATTATAGATATAGAATGTTATGCCTCTAAGTCTCTATCACTCTAGTTCTGTCTCTTTTTATCTTGCTTACAGAACCCTTATAGCCCTGAGGATGCCTGAATAGGCGAAAATTTGGCAAGTAATCTGCATGATTAAGTGAATTATTGAAATAATACGAGGTTCTGAGGCCTAACATTCTATATCAAATCTTGATTTTTTTAATGTTTTAACTAACGTTGTAAATGAATTTGAACTGCTCTAGAGAATAATCAACCATTTTTTTACTTCATCTTCTGACTCTTGTTCTTATTTTTTAGTAGCTTATATTGAAGAAATTATCTTTTTCACAAAAGGCACCCTGGTTTATATATATATATACCGTATGTACCTATATATTTTAAGTTTACATTAGATGAAACTGTTTTTTGAAAAATTAGGTGTTGGTACATTTAGTCGTAAAAAGAAACAAGACCCAAGTTATGTACCAACTGGTATAGCCATTAAGACGGCGTGTATAAAATACCTAACAATTAATTATATTGCCAACTAATATTGGTTATGTTCTAGATATAACCCTGACCCTTTAAACCGTTATTATGTCGAATTGAAGGCCCTTCGCCTAACGACAGACAATCGGAAAAACGTCGGAAAAGACTTTCAGAGTGGGAGGAAGGGTCGGGGGCCACGATTAGCACTCATGCAGGGCTAGATAGGGTCCATGGCAACCGCCCTACTGCCTTAGTCTAGGGCCGCCATAGCTATACCACTCTTTATATTCTATTCTTAAATACTATTTTTTCAACTTAAAATATCTTACTTTTTTTACTTTATTTTAATCATAAAAATTTTTCAATAAATAGCATTAGTCGATTTTTTATTGGGAAAAATTACAAACATATTATATGTACAATTATATAGTATTATTTCACAGCGGACCAATCAAGAAATAAGGATAGTAGGTATTTGAGCCCTTAGGAAGTACGGATTAGGTCATCATTTATGAAAGTTCCAAAAATGTTTGCTAAGGAAGATTTTTTAGGAAGTTACTAAAACTTTTTCCGTTAATAATACAACATATAATAATTTCCATTGTTGAGATATACTTGGTTTCCTATGTTCACCTTAAGGATGCTGTTGGATTTGAGATTCCGTTGCTTTAAAAAAACTGAAAACCAGGGGAATTCTCCAGTTACTACTTTCTTATGCATCTAAAATTAATTTTAGAAAAGCAAAACGTGAGAAATTATGTAATATGGCTTCTTCCATGCATATCCTTGAGCTTATTATCAAACAATTGATAATTATTACATATTATCAATTGTCAATCAATCAATTGTACATATTATCAAACAACAATAATTATTACATATAATCGCACATCACACAACCCTATGAAAAATTTGAAGAATAATTCTTTTTTGTAACCAAGAAAGATATTTATAGTGTAGAATCATGAAATAACATTTTTTTTTTTTTTTATTCATATCTAGTATCGCTTTCTAAAAATGGATATGATAATTACAGAAATGTAGAGATTCTATTTTTAAGAACTTAATTAGGGTATCTTTTATTTATTTATTTCGCCCTTCCTTGCCTTTCGGCAACACGGTTGTTGGCAACATTTCAAATGTTGCTATTGGGAATCTGGGATATTACTTCAGCTTTTTTTTTTTTTTCTTTCTTCTTCCTACTTCAGTTTTTCAGCTACTCCTCTCCAAGTCACCTTCTTCCTGGCCTTCTTCTTCATCTCCTCCTTCAGGTGGTCTTCCAGGCAAAGGTCCCTGCCTTGTCAAATTGAAACGGGCAGGGCCAATTGCAGTTTTCCACCCGTGCACAAAGGACTTTTAGTACGGGTAGTTTGCTTCAGTCACCAGCTGAGGGAAATAATTTTCTGACACTACGTAGAGTCCAGTTTCCATCAACAGTTTGGCTCTAAGTGCCTCAAAAACGGTGCAGTCCACAAGGATGTGCTCAGCCGTCTTCGGAACCCTGTATCTGGGGCATAGGGGATCTATGTCCTTTCCAAGACTGTGCAGTTTGGCGCGGAAACCCCCATGCCCCGTGAGAAATTGCGAAACCCAATAATCCGGAATAACCCCCTATACGATGCCAGGTACTCGTTAAAGATCCCTATCCTAATTATACCTGGATAGGCAAAATTTAGGACTCCCACTGTAGCATCGTCCGATTAGCCTTAGTAGCATAAAAATGGACGTTAAACAAACAAACAAACAAACAAACGGAATAACCCAAGTCGCCAGCAACCGTGACTGGACGGTGGGGAAATATTTCCTCAACGTCGCTCCTTTCGTGGTAGTCACACACCTTAATTAGGGTATCTAAAACAAAAAGCTATGCCATCCCTCTGATGGGACGTAATATGGATATCCCTAGCCTGTGCGACATCTGGTATTTGTTTAAGATCCCTACCGTAATTTTACCTAAAAATAGGCAAATTTAAGGACGCCGATTAGTCATAAAAGTATTAAGTGAAGTTAAATAAACAAACAAACATCTGTATCAAATCTACTATGTGTTCTCTAATTATTCTAGATTTATTCTCATGTAATTAAGACCGAACTTTTTTTTTTTTTGTTATAGGAATAGAGTTTCAGTTAGTCTTGTCAAACAAACTTCTATGAACTTCTTCCTGATAATAATATGTCTTCCTGAATTTAGAATGCAACTACCACTGAGGTGATGAAATGTGTTGTTTCTCAAAGTGATTTCCATGCTGTATTACTCCTCGCCCATAATATTTCTATTATGCTCACTATAAAAACAAGAAGTTCCGTTAAAGGTTGCATTGATACTTTCGGATTTCGAAATAGGATTTACAGCTGTGACATTGCTTAAAGCCTCAGAAGGTCACCAGACCCGCTTTACTTTCTATCCCAGTAATAGAAACGTCTAATGGTACTTCAGATAATGTAGATAGTTCGAAATGTTTGATTACTTTTTCGTATTCTTTAATTGTAACTTAAAAAATACTATCAAATTCCCCGTTATTTTTAAAGTGTAGATCAGCACACAATAATTTGTGTAAGTGGAGAACAGCTCGTTCGGATTTTTATCCATCTATAACAAATTAACTTCCTTTTAGGGACATTTTAGTGAATTATTTTGTATAAAACCTCTTCAATAATTTTACTAACAATATTAGCATTGAGTTTTCGTTATAATAGATTTATGTGCCACTCATAAATAGAAATCCCGAAGTTCATAGGAAGGTGAAAATGCAAATCCTTTTGAAGGAGCATTCGGTTTTAATTACTTTTGAGGACAAAGCGAGGGTGTATTCTTTCCTCCATTTCCGGGTTTCCATTATAGTTTTCCTTATTTTCACTCTATTGTAACTCACATTTTACGAAGTAGTCCTGAGCTTGTGAAAAGCATTTTGACTCAAAGGGATCCCTCTCAGTTTTTTTGCGTATCCCTTTATCAATTTCCTTATTTTTACCTTCCTTCTTACAAAAGGAATGATAAAAATAATTTATAGGATGATAAACATTAAGAAGTTAGTAAGTATATACAAAAAAAAATTATTTATTAAACTAACCTATGTTTCGATAGTTAAATAAATAATTTCTGACTGAAACTCCTATATCCCAAATATATAAACCAATATAACAAAACATTCGTCCGTTTTTCAAAACTAAACATATCTTTTTATTTTTGCCAAGATCGTTTCTCGTAACTATTATTGTAAGATTCCTGATCACCATAAACTATGGTATTAAAAAACTTGGAATAATTTTGAAAGATGCTAAGAAATATTAGGATTAGCTCCCAATGGTATAGCTATTAGTAGAATTGTTCCGACATTTTTATGATTCTGTTTTGCCTGACCTTCATGTATCAGGAAAATATTTGCCATTTTTCTGGAATACATGCAAGCACATTTGTGGACTTTGGAATACAAGGGACCAAAGATTAAAAAAATATTTTAATGTGGATTTGAATGATTAAATTTTTATTTATTTTTTATTATAAAATCTCAATCAGTTTTTCAATATAAGTTCTCAGTCTTATTAATATTCCTAGTTTCAAGTAGTTAATTATCTATAGCAGATATATAATACAAAGTCGGATTTGTTGAACCATTTATAAATCGAAAACGGCTAGACGGATTTTTATGATATTGGATTTGTCTGCTCCCTGAAAAGTACTACAATTAAAAAAATAGGAAAATAAGAAAAATTCGCAAGAGGGGAGGTAATTATTAAATTGTATCCTATTATAACAATCTTTAATTTTTGAGCAATTCATACATTAAATTCATTATTATTTTCATTGCTTTTTATGAATAAAAATTTGAATCAATACACTGGACATTAAATAACTAATTGCTGAGACATTTTGGCAGGAATCTATTTTTGGTTTTATCTTTCGGGTTGATTTTAATTTCGTGGACGACCCATGGAATAAATCTCGACCTTCCCACCATAGTTAAAATAATTGGTTACGCATCTACAGTACCTATTTTGAAGGATTTTGACACATTTATCCCTGTCATCAAATCGACTTCGATCGCATTACCAATGAAAAGAGTGCATTTTTACTACCGTATCTAGATCTAACTTGATTTATTGTTTAATGTAACTTAGACCCCTTGTTGTTGCTAGACCCCAAGATCACGAATATATATTTATAATAGTTTTGTATTTACCATTCACTGCAACAAATATTTATTCATGTTTCTTTATGGAAGGTCGAACGTTGGCTCAGACTGTTATGCGAAAATTCAATAATTTTGATTTATGAAGCGGATATAACGACTGTAGTCGACAAGGCTGACAAATGTGACCTCCCTCAGATCTGGGAGTAGCGAGCGGATCTCATCCCTCCCCCTTGAGGAGTCCCCCAAAAGTATTTTCAATTAAAATCTCTAACGGCTCCATGAAATATGTCTACTTCCAATGGACTTTAGAGGAATGCTACACAATTCAGAGTATGCTGCCCGCCGGGTTAGGCCCTCGTGTAAAAAACACCATCCCTTAACCCGTGTTTTCCTTTGGGTTTTACAGTTCCTTTGTTCTAACAGGGAAGGGATTAAAATTTCTCTGTCTGTTGCCGTGTTTGCATATTTCATCTGAGAGGACCGCATTTTAGGTGGTGGTCACTATTACTTTATGTTTCGTATACCCTTGGTCTTTATATAGATTCCCCACGATCGAGGAATAAAAGAGGAAGGAGGAGCAGGTGCCCCCCCCCCTCCACATTTCTACTTAAAAAAAATTAAAATAAAATAGCAATAAATAGATCACAACATATTAAAAAAATTATTGATAGTCCCGAATCGTAATTATTTCAACATATTCAATGTATTACGAAAAAAAAAGTACCTACTCTATATTGAAGATATTTATTTCCTCATAGTTCTTGAGTGAAAAATAAAAATATTTTATTTTCCATTTACATCGACGCAAAGCGCGAAAATTTTGTAATTTAGCGGCCAAAAATCTATAACTCCTAACCAAATGAAGATAATCGAATAATTTTTATCCAATAAATGTACAGCCATTCTTCTTATTTATAAAATATGTTTGGTGCAGTAATATGAAAAGTAAAGCTCAATAGGGAAAAAAACTAAATTTATTTTAAGCAAAATCTATACTCATCTCTCAGATATTATTACTTTTTTCCATTGAGCTTTACTCTTTATATTATTGCACCAAACATACTTTCAATAAATAAGAAGAATGGCTGTAAAATTATTGGATAAAATTGCGTTTTAATTTCATCCACGTTGACTTATGTAATTTGTGAAAAGAAAGTATTTAAAATATTATAAATTCCTTTTTTGGCAATAGTTGGTTCTGATTTTTTTCACAGTGGTAGAAGGTGAAAGATGCTAAAATACCATAATAGAATTGGACCGATCAAATGCGATCGTTTAGCGATAAATCTATTTTAAGATTTAAAGCCCTATATTTGAACTTTGAATATATTTTCGGCCTTGAATTGGACTGAATCCTAAAATACACATCTACTTTGATCATTTGATAATATTTTTTTTTCATTAAAAGTTATAAAAAAGAGGATGTTTTTTCGTGTTCAGACAATAATTATTTAAAAATTTATTGAAAGGAGCAAATACCTGAAGAAAATGTTTATATAAGCAGAATGGTCAATAGATAATAATACTGACTCATTGCACTCTCTAGGTATGACCATGTACATAATAAACTATTTTATTCAAATTAAAGTGAAGAAAGGATTCAGATTAAACTTAATATAAAATACCCAGACTGATGATATTTATATAATACTTTCCTATTCGATAGCCTCCAGTGATTTAGTATATGTTACTGTTACTTCATAATAGATTACTTCACAGGGTCATCATAACCTTCCCTTTAAAGTTTACAAACTTATGTTTTTTCTAAACCCTTACTTCAACGTTAATTTCACTGATAAATATTTATTATTACTACACTTTTAATAAATTAATGATTAAATTAAAAAAAACAACAATATTTTATTGAAAATTACAAACAAAAGTTATGGTTCATTTGATGGCCATTTCTGCAAATGCTTTCTGATGGTAGTATTCCCACTTTTTGTAAATATTTCATTGCTTGGTGTTCGGAATTAGGTAAAGCCCACAATTTCATCTTGGAGATATTACACATAACAATTAGATTAGAGATCACAAAAATAATAAATGAATATCAGATAGGTTAGAAGGAACCATCTGGTTTCAAATTATTAGTGATTTCATAAAAGTAACAGTTACATAATCTAAATCACTGGAGGCTATCAAAAAGGAAAGTACCATTTTTTTAATTTATACTATGAAAATAAATGCTAAGCTCATTAATGAAAAAAGAATTATTCGATTATCTTCATTTGGTCTGGAGTTATAGATTTTTGGCCACTAAATGACAAAATTTTCCCACTGTGCGACGTTTAGGAATACATTATCCAAATCTTCATTATTTCCATACCTACTCTTACCCCACTACATATATTTTTTTTAATGTTCCATTACTTTCTTAATCTGTAAATCATTACGTCTTCATCATTTTTAATAACCTCTTTAATAGAGTTTGTAGGTGACATATGGTTTAATTTATTTTTAAAAAAAGAATGATTAACTGTTTAAAGTAATCATTTGATAATAAAAAGTAACTTATTGTAGATAAGACCCAAACAAACAAACATTTTGTGTATGATTCCTAACCTTATTTATAGCATTCTTTCAGACAGTAGGTGATAGTTATAAACTTTTATGTGTCATGATAGATTTTACATACGGTGTTTTTCATATTTTAAATAAAACCCTGATGAGAAATGGCATATTCGGGAGAGAGTTATAAATTACTGAGTGAAATTAGCCAGGCAGAACCCCAAAATGAATCCCCACTAATCGCGTTATAATAAAAAGTTATCCCCGGATTGTTTCCCTGAGGAGAAGAGAGGGAGGGTGACATTTGGGAATTAGGACTTGGGAAGGCGGAACATATTCCGCAGAGCTTTTTGTTTTATAAAAGAGAGAAATAAAACCGAGGAAGGGTTGGCCATATGACGCCTCCCCCACCCCCCGACCCTTTCTCTGTTTTTAATAGCCACGGCTCACCGAGCCTCCCCCACTTACTTCCCTACGTCGCCATTTTACTAGTTACCCCAAGATGCTATGTCTTCTAACTATTTGGATTATATTTCGTATCTCCTAGTTTGCTTTAATTAATTAATGATATATCAGCTATAAACTTTAATTGTATATAAGATCCAAATGAATTATATAATTAAATTAACGAAAATAAATAGGGAATGTTTTTATACTTAAATAAACTGGGACATCATTACAATCTGCCACTAGTTAATAATGACATATATTCAGAGCTGAGCGAATGGAAAAAAAAAAGCCAGCTTAGAATATTCAGAATATGCCACCTTAGATTACAACAGCAATACATACTTTAGTTTAAACAACTTTTACGATATTCAACTAATTTTTAAGGCTAGGGGAGACTTGCTAAATCTAAACTATCAACCGTGGGTAAATAAAAGAAATGACTGTTCTCTATGCAACATGAAAACGAAAGAGGACACTTTTCATTACATAGGAGTATGTTTTAAAGGAATTCAGGACAAAACATTTCAAGAAACATACCCTCAATATATTAGAATTCAAAGAATTATTAAACACTGGAAAACACTTATTAATTTTATAAAGAGTGCAGGAAGATACAGAAACTACTTAATAAATAAATTCAATTTTTAATGTAGTGAGATTTTTTTTTATAATAGTAATTTTTTATTTGTTTATAAATCTATGTGTTTACGATATACGCTCTACTCCTAAAGTTTATTTGTATTTTTATTTTTCTAAGAGTTCTTTTCTTTTGATATTTTATAAAATGGAAAATACTCTTAGACAACTCGTCAGACAGCCTAATCTCTGGCCATTGTGTACATACGTTAAGAACAAAAAATAAGTATGTTATGTACTGAATATACTATCTACCAATAAACGTATTTATCTATCTATATTTTTTTTTTATTAATACTGTTTACGAATTGATTAATCCAGAACGTCAGCTAAGCAGGAAAAAAAAATCTACAATTAAGGCATTTTATGGCATACTTTATTGATGTATGCTAGGAGCAGTATCATAATAATTATTTTTTTTTAACGTCTTCTACTGTCTAGATCTGGAATTTCAACGAATCAATAGTTTAGTTACTATAATAAGTATTATAATATATTTTTTAACACTGATATTGGTTTAAATAATTTTTTAAAACTTTCTAAAATTAACGGAATTATATCATAAGGTATAGACCTTAAGATAGTGACCCTACTAATAAAGTTGAGGCATAAAAAAAAAAAAAAAAAAAAAAAAAAAAAAAAAAAAAAAAAAAAAAAAAAAAAAAAAAAAAAAAAAAATGTAAGATTAATAAGGCACTAGTCGATCGCCTTTTATATGAACACTTAATAATCCATGTTTATTCCCATTCCAGGCACTTCTAGAACTCGTACAATGTAGCAGAAATAAATATCTGTCAAGGTTTCTCGTCATAATATGTATATAACTTATTTCCTTATATTAAACTCAAAATACTTTGGTTATCCCTAAGCAAAGGACAATAATTTGCTTCAACATTGACCAGCATTATTATTAATTCTTTCAGTACTTGTGGTTTTAAGTATATACAACATAAGCTAATAATGCTAGGTGCTATTGACCGAAACGGAAATAAATTAGGCTTTCTCAGAGTAAAAAAAAAGTGATATTGAATTAATAAATTTTTATTAATGGAAAGTTTAAGAATTGATAATCGGAAGTTTTATTAATAATGTGAGGGTTTTTTTTTTGCGATATTCGAGCTGTTTAGAATGGCTCTGGTAAGGACCGGTGGGGATATGTTTATCCCTTCCGAGCGAGGTCAGAAATCATGTCGAAAGCTGAGTTCTAATGAAGCTAATTAAGGTAAATGAAAAAAATAAGATTATTTATACCCATTATTTTATTTTAATTTTGTAGCGTCCTGTGCAAAAAAATACAATTTCCGAATTGTGATAATTTTTTTAAATAGAATATTTATTTTCTTTTTGCTACGAGAAAAAATTAATCTTTAGGCCACCAATTTGTAAAGAATATGCGACAATCTCTCCGTATTTGTTAGGGGTTGAAAAAAATAACAAGATCAACTTGCAGGACAAGTTATAATTGAATACGTATTCCGCAACGATATAAACCGATTAAATTCGATCATCTCCTGATTTATAATCATATTTTATTTATCATAGATACAAATATATGAATACATTGACTAAAGTGGTAGCAGTGGGGGCAAATATGAACATCCATAGCTATATGATTCTTAAATCATGAGGAATTGAATTAATTTGCTTGAATGGTTTATAAGCAGAAACAAGTAAATAATGTAATTTTGTCATTATTAATAAATACACTGTTGAGGGTTAAATACTGGCTAATGAGCGTTGTTAATGTCAAATCACCATTTACGACTAATGCCCAACTTTCTTTGAACTGATTCGAAACCTTGGTTTTCTATAGTAATTATTTTTAGAAATATACATAATAATTTATAATAAATCATTATTAGATATTATATAATCAGATCAGGGAGTTAATCTAATTTACCGGGAAGGTTGCCGTGAATGAAAAAAAAATTACAAAAAAAAAGGTGACAAAGGCACGAGCCCGACAAACCCACCTGTTCTCCAAGCCAAGTGAACTCCATCAATGGAAGAGGGTGGAAAAAAAAAAACGAGTAAAAAAGTGTGTCTAGCCCATTGAGGACTGGTTTCGAATATAGGCTAGGCTAAATGCTCTATTGTAGATCTCTATTGTAGCTCTATTTGTAGTGCTTCAGTTTGAAAGTCAAATTTCTTGATTTCTAGTCATAGTTTGAATGAATACGTAATACTTGATGCAGCTGCAAATATAAAACCATCTGGCCATTTATTAGTAAGTATTGTTATTAAAAATATGGATACCAGTTTATTTACATATTGATCTTAAGTCAATTCATTGAATTTTTATTTATACATAAGAATTTTTTCTATTTATATTAAAAAAGTTTATAGGAAGAGACTATTTAATTATAGATGTTGAATGCTAGGCCTCAAAGTCTCGTATAATTTCAATAATTCTGCATCTCCGTCGCTGCTCTCTTGATATTGAGAACCCCTTGGGCCTTTCCGATATGTTATTTTTGAAAGGGTTAGACTCGTTGCTGATGTTGCTAAGTTTTACGTGGCGGTAATGTAGGATGCTCCTTTTTTAAGTAGCAACCAATTTTTGAACTAATATCCTCAGCAATATTACCGTCTATCTACCCTACTCTACGATAATAAGTTCATGTTACCTATTCATTTTTTTTTAACTATTTTATATTTAATATATAGGAATAATATACTATTTGATGATGAGGAAGTAACTGTTTTATTTGTCAAACGAAAGACTCTTTTAGTTTTATTATTACAATTATTATAGTGGAAGGAACAAAGAAAGCCTTTACTACAATCAAAAATAGCTCAGAGACGGGTTTGTTCTTGACAGGGATTTATTAGCAGAGCCAAGGGGAAAAGACCTCCCCCTATTCCTTATAAAGGAGGCCCGAGTAAATTGCTTGTTATTCTCGATAGAAGCCCCCCCCCCCGAAGAAGAAGAAGAAGAAGAAGAAGTGGAATAATTTTAAATAAAGTAGGGAGGCCCGGAGAATAAGATTAAAGCGGAGAGCATATCGTCAATTAGGGGGAGACCCTCAGTCCTTGCCCTCCCTACAAGGAGGGCCCCTCCCCGCTCTATTTCCCTCCCCTCCTCGGCCTCCTAAATATTTAAAACGCCGGCTCCTCTTGGATTATCCACTTACACAGTCCGACTTCCGATATTAAATGTTATCCCCCGGGAGCTCGGGTTATCTTTCCCTTGTTATATACTCTCCTACGTCGGGGTGAATTTATGGAAGGGTCAGTCATAGCTGGCTTAGCAACCTGGAATAAATTCAATCTAACTTCCAGCAGTTATGATCATTTCAAAGGTTTTTTTAAGATACTAGATTCTAAATCTAATCTTATAAATAAAAATGCAAGGATTTTGAATACAAAATCGAAAAGTATGTAGTGGATAGATAAGTCTGGAATTTTTACAGCACTTTGCTGTTTACAAAGTAGTGACCAAATTTTTTTTTTTTTTTAATAACAGAACATTTTTTCGACAGAACTACAGCCTATTTAATTTTTTATAAAATGTTTTTCTACCGTTATTTTCGTTAATATCCCCAATTGAAAAAAATGGACTTTTTTTAAAGAATATACAACGTTCTTTCCCTGTTCAGTAGAGTAGTGTAACGATCATTATATATATATTTTTATTCTTTAAATAAAAACACTTTTCTATTCAACAATACTTTGAAGTAGGCTATTAGATGTAAAGATGTTTTGGGGGTAAAACATTTGGAAAATATTTATTTATTTCTGTAAAAGTTAGTAGTATCGTAAGACTCGGCACAGGGTGGCGGAGTATATCTTTTTCAATGATAAGAATCATCCTCATGATGCAAGGGCGTACCCAGGATCAAAACTAGGGGGGCATGCTATGGTCGTCAGGTTGTAACATCTTATCGCGGAAAAGGTAAATGGAACCAAAATTATGTATAGCAGCTTTATCTAAGTTATTAGAATTATTTGTTTGAAAAAAATTATTATATTACTGCTTCCCGCTTTAAAAGCTTAAAAATTATTGCATCCAGCCTTCCAGGGGGGGGGGGGCAGCTGCCCCCCCCCCTGCCCCTCGCTGGGTACGCCCATGTCATAATGTCTTATTTTATCAGTTCTGAAGAAAACCTGAACGCCATCCAGATTAACTCTACCTGCTTCAAGCAATTACATCAATAAAACAAAACTAAATTTAAGGCTGAAAAACTTATTATAGCACGTATTCATTCTTACAAGGGAAGGACAAGACAGTCTTTCCCGATTCTTGATGAAATTTTGTTTGAAGGTTTCCGGTAGCAAAATATGAATCACGTATTTGCCGCTTGGGGCCTAGAAGTCGAGATTCATCACCCTCAAAAATATTGATAACGTTTATTCAACAATATTTCTCATATTTTTCAGTGAACACACGAAACAAATTCGTTTTTCAATGATTTTGAAGGCACTGAGTTCGAATCTAAAGTCATTTTTTGTGTGATATATGTAACAGCTCTTTTATTCCTTAAATCTACACCCGAAAATATATATATATATTTTTTTTTAACTCTAGATATGAAATAAAGCAGTTTAATATTTAATTTTATTTGTACATGGCTTTTAGGGCTCATTTAAAAGTAGAACGAGCTAACTAACTCGCCGGACATTGGGTGAAAAAGTTCTTAGAGGCTGTGTGTGCCCGATGAGGGTCGATAAAATCTTTCAAATCTAGATTCGTTTCATGGATTTTGTATCAGCCTAGAATACTTCTACAAAAAAAAAAAAAAAAAAAAAAAAAAAAAAAAAATAATGTGGCTAATGCTGATATAAAAGGACAATAAGTTGTGTGTTGTTTTAACCATTAAATCTCTTTTTTTTTTTTGTTTATCTCTAATCCAAGCCGTAAAATTGTTGTTTCAAATAAATCTCTATGTTACACTGACTATGCATCAGTTTTAAGGCTTGTTTCCCTATAAAAAAGCAAAGAAGACTGTAAAGAAATAAATCCTCGTTCAGTTGCCTTCGTTTAATGGATGTGATATCATAAAACTGCACTTTGCAGGTGACAAGATCGCAAGTAGACGCATTGCATTGGCAATGCGCAGAGGAGTTAAGTATACTATCTGATGCACAACCGCTTCATAAGTCGACGACAACAAGCCATAAAGAGTGTGCCTTCGTGGTGTTGGGGAATTAAGTTTGTCCTCACACCATAGTCGCAAACTTTTCACCCTGACAGTGGAGGACTCTTTATAGTGTAAGTGCCTCCTTGGTACACCGTCGAGTGCCTGGTACTGTTCTGCGCTACCTTCAAGAAGTCGATTTATGTCTTCTGTTCAGTTTAATGGGTCAGGCGAGTAAGTCCGACAGCAAGGAAACGTTTTATAAATGCAGAGCTTCTTTCTTGTTGATTTGACTAGGGAAATACTTTAGATGAAAAAAAAAAAAATATGATATTTTTAGAAATAAGTTTCAGATGTGATCTTTATATAATAAAACTTTTTTGATTTTCGGTATATTCCCTAGTATTTGATCAAATCAAATTTTAAAGATTTCCTTTTCCTCTGTTGCTCAAAATATATCCAGGATGCACAATCCTTAAAGAAAACTATTTTTTTTTTTTTTTTAAGAAAAAACTTTATTTTCCTTTAACTTAAAAGATATCCAATTTAGTGCTTATTATGTCTATAAAAGAAAAGTCCCTTAGTATCAAAACAAAAAATTATCAGTCAAGACAGGCTATAAAATTATTATTATTTTTTATTAGATATTTATAAAGAAAATAAATAAATAAAAATTACATAAATTCCATTCAAGATATTTACGGTTTGCTCAAATTCTCACTTATTTTATTAATATTTTGTGAATGAAATATATCTTATGAAATTATTCACACGTACCAAGCTAGTTTTCCTTATTTAAATTCATAAATGTATTTTAATTTATTATTATAGTTCCCAAGCTCTGTTAACCTTTTCATACCTATTTATTCTTCTACTCGAGGCTGTGCACTATCATAATTCTAACTTGCCTATTTATCTCGTTTTAAGTACCTCACGTGGTCTTTTGCCAACTACTTAAGCATTCATGGTTGCTTAGAGCGCGCCTGATGAAGTGCTCCAAGATACATGCCTCACCCATTTCAAACTTAACTTCAAGTAATTTTTCTTTTAGATATCTTAATAAGTATTAACATGAGTACTAACGAATTGATTAACCGATTGTTATAATTAGAAAATATATGATAAAAAGTATATTTAAAAGTATTCCTTATTCGATATTTTTTAACTGCTTATTTTGATTAATCAACATAGTGAACTTTCCTTTTACTTTTTTTAAATTGTATCCTTTAATCACACAAATAATTCGTTTAATGATATAAGAGGTTTAATTCACTGTTTAACTATATTTTATTCCACTTTTACAATATTTGTTTGATTCAAATGGTTGCCGATAGTGCAAAACGAGGTAGGCATATATATTTGACACTAGTAGAGATGAGAGATGGTCAACTGTTCTTCAATTACGATAGGTTAAATAATGGTCAGGATTTTCAGTTTACAATGATATTTATTATGGTAAGCCAACGTTTCGATCCAGCCTGTGGATCCTCATCAGGGCTACTGAGTCCATACTGAGTATCCACCTGGACTCAGTAGCCCTGATGAGGATCCACAGGCTGGATCGAAACGTTGGCTTACCATAATAAATATCATTGTAAACTGAAAATCCTGACCATTATTTAACCTATCATATATATTTGATTTTTCATAAAAAATTTTCTTGGTGTTTACTAAGCTAAATTTATATCATTTCCATAAAAGTAAAAAATAACATTAACTTTTATGTTATTTGACCTTTTTTTTATATATAATTAAAAGTGTGGGTATAACTAATTATTCGGGTTTTATTATTTATTTGTGTTTTATTATTTTTAAGGACAAAATAATAATTTACAATATGTATAAGAACATATTTATATATCACGTCGTCGAATGTGGAAGCTTAAACAACGATTTACCAAGCTATTGAAAATCATTATAAATTCTTTCGGATTGTATTTATTTATTCCAGAATAATAAATGAAACTATATTCTTTCAACAGAGACTGTAATGTGTTATGAATAACGAATAAATTATAGTTAATTATGAATTTTAAGAAGACCAGACAAAAATTTTTTTTTTTTTACTTAAGCCCTTTTGCCCAACATGAATGATATAACTTAATTAAAATTTTGAGTGCTTGACCCTGTCATGGAAGAAAAAAAAATCTGGACGTAAAATTTACCTAATAATTTAATAACGGTCGAAACTTGCAATTCGTATTAAATGAAGCTTCTACCTTCCAAATCAGATAAATTGAAATTCTTAAAAAAAAAAAAAAACATAACTGCAAATATTTTTTTCTTTGATATTCTTAATTTTTAAAATGTTATTCTTTGTAGCTTTTCATTTTTCAGAGTGAGGTAAACTTTTATAAATGTTTAATTTAGCCATATTATAGTATTTTTTAAAATAGAATTAAGAAAGGAATTATAAAATGGACTTATCATATTCTTTTAGTAAAAGCCTCATATTAATCCTAATCCTTGATATAATAATGAATAATGAGATTTTTAAAAATTATAATTATTATTTTCTATATTATCATTTTTCCATGTGATATTTTTTTTTTTTTTTTTTTTTTTTTTATTATTATTATTATTATATAAAAATTAATGTATACTATTATATATTTTTGATGACATGTAATATCTATATATCTAGATGATTAAATATCTAATAAAAATGATTTTATTTTAAACGGTCAATTTATTAATTTTTTTTTTTTAAACTATTGATTCGCGTTTGGTTACTAAAACTGGTAGGGCACAAAGCCACAGCGCTCCTAATTACGGAAACATGGGCCACCTATTTGTGGTAAGTGTAAAGTGCCTACGAAATCATGCATCAAACTGAATCGAACAGGAATTCTCTCTATAATTAACATTCCCAATTAGCAACATTTGCCATTTACTATATTTCCTTTCTTAAATTACAATTTATGAATGATTCAAAAACCATATTTAATGTAATAAGGAAAATTTTGATGTAAAACGTTCGTCAGACATAGGTAGAGAATGAGATTAGTGACATTTTCCTGCATCATAATGTTTGCTTTTTAATAAATAAATTATATTAAGTAGGTATGATTAAAAAAAATAGATTTATTATTTTTTATTCATACCTACTGCTATCAAGTGTACGACAGTTGCTGAAAGTTACTAAAAGTTATTTTTTAAGCAAACATAATATATTTGAAATATAGTTTTACTTCAAATATATTGTTACAATATTTCTTGTTAGGCGTTTTCTTAATACTAATTAAATTATGTTATAATTATCATTAATTATTTTTTTAATAAATAAATATTTAATTTATGTTCATTAGAAGGCAGTATTTGTACTAAATATTCTTTTAACATGCTTAATATTTTAAAATGTATTACTATAGATTCTTCACTCATAAGTTATTTTATCGAATACTGTCCATTATTTTATTATATGGCGATTTTCTAAAAATGCACGATTTATTTATTTATTAGTTTTAAGATTGTTTTTCTATTTAACATCGAAAATTTTAGTTTAATTATCAGTTTGTTTTTATTTAATTTATTTTTCAAATTTGTCTACATTTAATTTACTTTATTGTTACAACTAAAAGTTGTTTGTTTATAAGAGTTCAAATGATAATTGAATGAACAATAATACTCTGATATTTTTTGAGTTAATCAGAATTTTTTTAAAAAAATGATTATAGCTTCGTTGGCAATATCAATTGGAAAGAATCAAGTTTCTAAATAAATTTACGAAGTAAGAAATATTATTTTTTCTGATATTATTAAAAATATTCTTACAAATATAATTTTTTTATATAATCTCCTCATATAAATGTTAATTTCTTAGTATAGGTTTGTAGTTCGTTACTTTGATTTCGTAGGCATACAAGTGAAAAATTATGTTATGGAAAGTATTCTTGCATTTTATTAAACAGACTATAATGATTTTGATGAAATATTCGAAGTTTGCTTTGATCTTTGCTAATTTTATTTTTAATTTTGTTATCGCCTCTACCCTAAAGGTTCATTAGTGTCTAATGGTGCTTTAAATCCATTTGTAGAATTCTGTGCATTTAAGAAACTTGAATAGAGTGGTGACTCTTTCATCTTTGTGTTTCATAATTTCCTTCAATGACTCAGAAAAACCAATTTTTTTCCGGTACTTTTTGAATCTTGAGCAGTCTGTCAATAAATGTTGGACTGAAAGAGGGACTTTATCACATTTTTCACACGAGGTTAGAACTAGAAAATTAAATAAAATAATTTTTGTTCTTTTTTTGTGATTAAAAATGTTTAATGTTTTAACTATTCCTAATATAACATTTATAAATCTAGAATTTTTGGGTCATTAATATTTCTTGCGTTTATGAAAATTTAAAAAATTTATATATTAAAAAAAAGTTAAATTATGAATAAAATAGAACAAGTGTCTATGATTTAATTGGAAGTTATTTTTAATTTTTAGTTTAAAAAAAATGTACTGAACAATTTTGGATTGGATGTTGTTGAAATATTTTACTAACTGGAGGTAAACGAATTATATATAATTAATGAAAGATTTCAATGATCCAGTAGTTGTTAACGGCCACAATAATAGGGGGGGGCACTAAAAAGGGTGAGTAGCCCGAATGAGAAAAAAAAAAAAACCTGCTAACTCATTGAATTAAATAGCGGTACCAAAAAATAAAAAACCGAGCCCGGAGCGGGACATCACCTGGGGTTTCTCGTGTCCCTCTCGTCCAAAACCGGTTTTGGCAAGAAAAAAAATCGTTTATTATTCGTCTGCCTGTCATTAGCTTTTATAAACGGGCTCTTAATCTTCCGTAAACGCCGTCCCGAAGCCTCTGCCACCCAAAAACGTTTAAAAAACATTAAACAAAAAAACAAAAAAAAACAAATGACAATGTCTTCATTTGTGTTTCCTGTCTTTTCGTCTTCATTGCAGTAGCTTCCCTATCTTCCTCATTAAGTCGTATTATAAATCAGCTGAATACATAATCAATTTCGGAGGTTTTCATTGCTGTTATATATTTTTTTAAAATATTAATATGTTTAAAATAAATTTATAAATGTAAATTATGAATAATAATGCAGAAAATGATAATAAATGAAATAAATAGTGCATTGGAATAAGGAGATTTAAATCTATCGGGGGTAGCGAATCGGGCATGGAGATAAAAATAAGTCGAGGGTGGTAGGGGGTGAGCGGCCATGGGGTGGGGTTGTTGGGCAAAATGGCAGTCACCCCAGTCCCACTGATAAAATGAAGAAAAATGATTACTATTTACGGATAAGAATCCCATAAAAATTATTCCCATTAATCATTAGAATTTTTTTTTTTTTCTTATTCGGTTGTCCTTTGGCAGTTCACATTTCTCATGGGTCATCTCAACCCTCATGTTTAGAGCAGTGGGGTGCGTATTCTCAAATACATGTGAATTATCTCTGTACACCTCTCCTTTAATAACGAGAACAATATCAAATATTATTATTACTTTATTAAATATTTATATGTTTTCGTTACATAAATAATTTAATATTCAGTGTATATTATAATATAAATTAAAAATAAAGTAAAAAATAACTATATAAATAAAAAAGAAAAAAAAAATTTTATTAATTCAAATAATTGTAAGTATTATAGCTTCCCTAGAATAAATACAACCCCTTGTTTTATAATTGTTATGACTTGTATGATGACTGCGGTAAATAATTGATGTGGTATATATAATAATATAAACATCGATTTGTTATTTAATTTTATTATTATTAATTCTTTTTAAATTTATAACATATAGGTAATTTTCAAAATGCGACTAATATAGTAGGCACCAACCTACTTCCGTTACCCCGAGTTTAAAAAAATTAATTATCACACTAATTTCTACATTACATATATCCATGTATTTTCTACAAAACTATGTCAATGTAGACGATCTGATTTCAAAAATTAAATTGGATTAAATACGAGTATATTAAAAAAAATAAAAAATATAATTTTTACGAGATCAAATGTAAAGAGTATCTACATATGATAAATATTAAGTTAAATAAATTATTAAGACACTTTTAATAAATATAATTATTGATTTAAAGAATTAACTTATTCAAGAAATTAAAAAAATTAATATTAATCGTTTTGGTTGTTAATTACTAAATTACTGTTAGCCGTTTTTATTTTAATATTTGATTACATGTTAGTTTACCATAACATAAGAAAATTAAAATATGTATTAATATTACATTGTTCAATTATAATTCCTTCCGTTTTCCAGCTAATAAATATGAGGGAATGAGTTTCCAACGTGAAAAATTCTCTTAGTTTATTTTTTATATTAGTACCTTGATATATATATATATATATATATTAACTTGATTGGTAAGATTGATATTAACATAAAATTATATAAAACATTTATAATAAAAGAGTTTTACTGAACTCTTAGAAATAAATACGCTTATTACACGGTTGAAAAAAAAAATTGAAATAAGCAATAAAATTGATTATAATATTTATTATTTATTGAATAGTTATTATTGTGTTGGATAGTAGAATTTGTATGCAGTTGATCTCGCTAATCGTATCCGAACCACTCCAAAAAAAAAAAAAAAATAAGAATTTCGTACATATTCAATAAAACCGTTGCTATTACTAATAAATAACGTGTTATAAATTAGAGGCCTAAAAAATTATTATTTAAAGTTCCAAACAATCAAAAACTTTTGGATATATCATAAGTAAATAGTCAAAAAATAAATGCCTGAACCATAATTTATTATTGTTATGTAAATACATACATAATTTTCCTTTTGTAATTGATGTTTTATTTACTTTTTTTTAATATTAGGTATTGGAATTATTCACTTCATCCATTCACTAATCCATTCACTTATCCCCCTTTTTTTTTAATTTTTTCGAATTAGCTGGTGTCCTCTTTACGTTGAATTCGTTGAAATGCCTAGTGATAATGAAACCAGAAAACTCGAAATATAACAACTACTTGTATCCGAAATCTTTTTCAGCTGATTTTATTTAGTAATTTGAAAAATAAAAATCCCTCCCCCCACGGGTTACCGGTTAGCACTCACCGGGTAAATGGAGTTCGGTTAGGCCTTACCGCTTTAGATGGCCTATCGTTGAGGAAGTGGATTGTAAATATCACGAGCCTAGTCCGTTATCTATTCCCCACTAATTGTAGACCTAGCCTATCCTCAATTATTCCTCTTGGGTTAATCTTATTCCCCATCTCAGTGTGGTCAGCTGGTCTGCGGGTCCACTATCCAATAGTCTTGGTAAAAATAAAAAATATTGATCATGTACGAGGAAACACACGAAAATAAAAACCGGAACTTTAGTTAATGTATTATAATAGCCAAGTTTTACAACTGTAATATATTTTCCCCATTAAATTCCCGACCATACTCAATTGTTTTAATTCGTTCAAAAAATTGTTGACCTAATTTTTTTAATTGATGCCTATTTTTTTTTTCGGTTCCTTGCATTTCAGGGAGGGTAATGAATTAACATGACATCTGACTACATTATTCGTTAAGTAAGCAAAGAAGTATTTTTCTTAAAAACACTATTAACAGTGAAGTAGTGGGATTTGGGGACAGCGAGTATGAAAGTAACTTATTACCCCCTTCCCCGTTAGTAACAAAAATACAAAAAAATAAAATAAAACCTCGATATCATTTTTTAAACTCGAGATATAAAATTTGATTTTGTTTTTTCATGGCATTTAGGCCTCATTGGCTAACGCAGAATAAGCTTCGGGTCTTTTTTACTTTACCCATACGATTTTTTTTTTATTTAATAATTTGCGTTATTTAATAACGTATGTTTATTTTAAATGTATATAACAAGCCTGAAGTGTAAACATATTGATAGTTTAATATACAATTCGTTGAATTATTCATTTATGGGGCCAATATGCTTTTAATGATTTTAAAATACAATCAAATACATCCTCGTTTTTGTATCATCTTCTGTGAACAAACTCACATGACATTGGTTACAGGGCGTGTTAAAAATTTATGTGTCCTTTTCCGAATTTACGTGTTTTATGTAATATTCCTAACCTTTGATATTTAAGAACCTTACTCAGTTTTATCAAATTCATTGTTAACAAAAAACAACTTTAACGAGGAGATAGGTAGGTAACCTCCATAATGTATATGTATTTTTTTAAATAAACATGTCGCTTATAATATAAAAAAAGTAACTGGTGTGAGTAACGTAAAAAAGACACTAAGCTTCTAATAGTTTTTGACCAGGAAAAAATTTGTTTTTATGAGAAATCGATATGTATCCGGCGATCACTTTGGTTGATATTATATGTAATTACCGATAGTATACCTTTGGCTGCATAATTATCTGCTTCTTCTTATTATAGTAAGGAAAGTAGGATTCATCCTTCGATGAATGCTATTTTTTCATGTCCCCTGGTTTATGTTTTTTTTTTTTCCCTTTTTAGTTAAATTTGTAGTTTCAATGTTACAAACTCTTTTCGTATTGGCTATTCTCAATATAACAAGCTCGCCAATCACGCCCGACCTTGCTCTCCTATTCCGCGTCAGTTAATTGACCCCTGTGTTAGTTAGTTAACAGGCTGCTTATGGCGTGGTTTTCCGGTCCCGGGGAGCTATCTGCTCCATGGATCGGTCATCCATTATTGGTCCAATAGGCCACCGAAGGGTAATGATGTTGTCAGCAGGCCGTATTGCCATATCGCAGGTACCCTCTGGGAAGTAGCTAACGACCTGATAAGACTTGTAAACCCGGATTGGCAGAGGACTCTGATGGATCGCCGTTATCTTCCCAGAGGCATATGGACCGCTCTTCCATCTCCAGAGTTTGTCCAGAAGGGAGAGTGACAGAGAGAGAGACTGTCCCAGTACTGTGTCGGAGGGAAGAGGAGTTTTACGAGTTCGTTTTATGAGAGCTGTATTTTTATTGTCCTGCAGTTTGTTTACGGTTTGATTAATTTTATTACTTCTGGGATAACTGTTAATGCAGATGATCATCTTTACGGTCCCGTGGAACGTCGCCCTTGGGACAATCCTACAGGTCAAAAATAATTTTACTCTTTCCCCTATCAGACTTTTTATATGCAATCAACAGAATGATGACTGCAGTACAGTTGCAATATGTTGCTGAAAAAACGAAAAAGTCCTATGTAGGTTTAGTATAACGAAATAACGCTTGTTTAACTTCTTAGAGTTTTTAGGGGCTCCTGTGAACACTGCTGAGACATCAAAATTTGATCAAAAACTATAATGATATAAAAAACAAAAACAAATTATAGATTCGGAGGGAATAAATACAAGCTTTCCAAAAAGTGCTAACAATACAAATGGATTTTCTTAGAAAAAAAATCGGCTTCTCATAATTCCAGCAAAGTACGTTTGATTAATCTTTAATTGGAGTCAGCAATGTTTAATCGCAGCATTAAAAAATGGAGGGATTAATCGTTTCGCCACTTAATAAGAATAGGAGATATTTGGAACATGCACATATGATTTTTTTATACTTTCAGCGAATTCATAGATTCAGGTCAAGAAATCGTGCAAATAGACTAGAAAGTATTAGTCAAGGGTCTCCCCCTCCCCAAGAAATTTTATTACTAAAATCATCGTCTGAACATTTTCCGCAAATTAAGATCCCAACAAAATATTTTTCCTCTGGAAAATTCATAAGCTTTAAACTTTTGCCCATCAAATACCCAGCCTTTTGTACCTAGTCACTCCACGTATGAGCAAACAAATTTTAGAACTGGTATCTATTTTTAGAATATTTGTTCCATATAGTTGAGTGGTCGAGAGTTGGGGCATGCAAGAAGACTTAAAATTACATGAAGATTTTTTTTTTTTTACAAACTCTTTATACATAGTATGTGTCAGATGACACTGTCCTCTTATGGTGAATATTTTTAGAAGACCTAGAATGTAATTTTAAAGTGTGATGACCCTAACGTATTTTGTTTGATATCATTCTTTTTCAAGTTACCATTAGATGGATGTGGGAGATGTGTGCGCCGGCTCGGGATGGCCCGCAGCTATAGGTGCTAACGTACAAAGGTTACAATGGGCCGACAATGAAGACAGCGTACCCTCGGAAGGGTTCGAAGACGGCAGCTGCCCGCGGACACAATGACCCTCGCTGACCCCTGGCCAAGACCGGTTCCTGCCGAGAGGTTATAACTCTTCCGATTGTCCGATAAAACTTTTTCAGCCCCCGGGGCGTTGGAGCGGGCAATTTTTTCAGCTTGGACCTGTTAATTCTCTCTCTTGGAGGCTGTCCATTGTGCGGTCTGCCCGAGAGTCCTTCCTGCCACAACAGAGGCGGGGGAGTCCGCCCCTGATAGAGGCAAAAAAACTTTTTTTTTTGCCTCTTCCCTCGATCCGATTTAGATAGGGGATGAGTTTAATAAGCTGTTAAAAGAGATCATAGGCCCTAGGCTGTTGAATGGACCTACAAAAAAAATGTTATTGTGCCAAGGTAGCTCTCGAAAAGCGATTGCGGGTCAATTAGCCGTGAACAGATAGCGCTCTCTGTATCAAATAAATATGTAACATATTTATTATAGACTAGTTACCTTTTCCAGATAATTCGTATAGGATAATAATCACTGATAAAATTGTAATAAAATAATAGAAAATAAAAGGGTAAGGTATCCATTTTTTTTGTTGATTAGATTATATTATATTCAGAATATTTTATATAACAGAAAATTTTACACGATATTGAATAAAAAGTGTTTTAACTATTTATTACTTTCACTTACCTATACATGAAATATATAGTAAGGAAAGTATTGCGATCGTGAAAAATTTCGACTTCCGGTTTTCAACGGAAATACACGTTTTGGGGTCCCGTGAGTCCAAATAACCCCGCGAAATGGTCCAAATAAGTCCCGCGAAATGGTCTGCGCGCGCGCGTGTGTGTGTGACAGATTGAACAGACTAGCTCAAAAACTATAGGCAGTACAAAACTGAAATTGGGTATTTGGTGTATGTATATGCCCGCGATGTGACAGCCAAAATTTCATCATAATTAGTCAAACGGAGGGTGTACTTTATATAAAGAATTTTGTCTAATTTTTACGTTTTCCTCGATTTTTTCAAAAACGGCTCTAACGATTTTGATTAAACTCGGTATTTGGTGTATGTATATGCCAGCAATGCGACAGTCGAATTTTCATCAAAATTGATTAATTGGAGGGGGTACCTTATTTAAAGAATTGTGACTATTTTTAACGAGTTTTTTTTTTTTTACTCAAAAACGGCTTTAATGATTTTGATCAAACTTGGTATGTGATGTATGTATATGACCGCGATGTGACAGCCGACATTTTTTCAAAATTGGTTAAACGGAGGGGGCACTTTACTTAATAAATGTTGTTTCACTACAACGTGTTTTTTTTTTATTTACTCAAACTCGGCTTTAACGATTTTGATCAAACTTGGTATTTGATGTATGTATATGACCGCGATGCGACAGCCGAAATTTCATCAAAATTGGTTTAGCGGAGAGGGCACTTTACTTAATAAATCTTGTTTCACTTCAACGTGTTTTTTTTTTTGCTTACTCAAGTGGTAAGTGAAAGTTGTGTGATGCGCGCACCGCACCATATTTCTTTTTTAGAGAATATTGGACAATTTTTGAGATATAGGAAAGTAAAATTTGTATCCCCCCTTCCTAATTAGTTTGTTACTTTCTAGATGATATTCTTTTTTTTTATTACTAGAGAAGATACTTTTCAAAATGATAAATCATCGGACTTTAGTGCTGTAATGAGGAACAGTTGACTAGTTTACACCTCATAATATTTTTAATTAAATTTTCTTGAAATTTGAAACATTGTTATTATCTGCTTGTTTTACGCTTAGATATATATATTCCTATTTTTCTTTTATTTTATTCTGTAGGATATTGAGCACTAAATTATTCGTTTGATTTTGATTTCGATCAGAAGTTTAAATTAAAAAGCTCTCTGATACAGGTAATAGCCCCCTACGGACATTTTATCCCATCAGCCCAATACACATATATCCATATTTCTCTTACGAATTTAAAATTAAAACATAAAAGAAAATAAACGAAACAACACGGAGGTTATAAAAAATAAAATAAAAATAAATAAATACACAAACGAAAAGCGGGATTCCCTTCGGAAATTGAAAACTGTAAAAATACATGCAATCTATGAAATTAAATTTAAATATTTTATTGGATTAAAAACGATTCCGTTTCTCTCGTTTGGAACACTTTTATTCCCTATTGGGTTATGAAAAAGGTTCTCTCTCTCTCTGTATTACGTAAAAACTCTGTTTCATATCCAATATTTTATTTCATTTATTTTTTTTTTCATACTCTGTTTTTTTTTCTTTGCTGTTTTTCAAAGCGTCACATAGCGTGATGAAATGGGGATATGGAAAAATTAATTCGTTCCAACGTTTTAATTTAATTGCTTGTTCCCAGTTGTATAATCTTTTTTTATTTATTTTAATTTTAATTTTGCTAATCACGCTTCTTGATTAATTTAGACGATTAATTTCGCAAATTTGAAACTGATGCGTTCAATGAAATAAATATTAATGCAATGTATTTTTTTTTTTTTTTTTTTTTTTTTTTTTTTTTTTTTTTTTTTTTTTTTTTTTATAATTGGGTAATTCCTAAAATGAAATTGGTTGAACATCTCGTTTTTCCCAGATCCTTTTTTTTCCACATTTAAATTTTAAGGGGTTTAAATTAGATCATATTTCAAAAGGAATAAATGAATAATAATGTCCATTACTGCTTTGCTAATTATTTATTCAATACTGTTACATCACCCTAATGTTCTTCTTTGAATGTTCATTTTAACCTTCATTGAAACTTCTAATTAAAAAAATACTTCTTAACAAAAAAAAAAAATTGGCTATGCTCATAATTAGCAAAAATATGACCAAAATGTTTTATGTTAGATTTTTTTTTTTTTCATTGGATCAAATTTAATGTCATGAAAATCCAATTAAAATTTTGCGGGGCTTAAAAAAAATTATTTATATATATTTATTAATTAATCTAATTATTAGTGGATTCCTTGCTCCGGCTTGATTTAAGGATTGGTCCTCAATTAAACTTGCAAATACAGAAAGTTAAAGAATAGAGTTTCGGAGGGCCAGAATTCACAATTAAGCCGTTGATAGTATTTTATCTGGATAAAATTAGCATTAGTGATTTTTAAAAAAATTGGTGATAAATTTATGTTATTGGTCAGTAAGAATTAAAACTAATAATCAATAATAAGAGATTTCAAATATCTTATTTTTTCTAGTAAAAAAATAAAATATTTACTATTTCTGAAACTTAAAAAAAATCTTTTTTTTTTTTTTTATTAAAGACTTAAGAGCTGTTTTAACTTGAATGTGATTTTTCATGATCCAATAGGAAATTTCCGATTCTTTTATATATATTTTTTTCTTGCAATGAAAATATGTTTATATGAATATTTCTATAATTCTTTCAGAGTTATGAAAAATAGCAATAATATAGCTGACTGAGTGTATTCAAGCCCTTTTACGAATATTATATATAAATAAAAAATAAATCGATATACGATATTCAGATTAAAAAAAGAAAAAGAAAAAAGGAATTTCATTATGATAGTAAGATTTTGTCATAGTTAAAAATAAATAAACTAATATATATTCATCTATATTGGAGTTATATTATTTCAATATTATTTTTTCAAATTATCATCATATCATAATGAATGCGGATCGTGATTAATTCATGAAAGTTAAAGCCAATCAATTTTTACCCAATTATTTATTATTTATTTTTGTTAAAATTAATTTTATCGATAGCTACATGTAATATATATATATATATATATATATATATATATATATATATATATATAATTTTAACACACATATAATTTTATTTGTCCTCAACACAATGAACGTTTACTATTGTGATACAATGATGTGAGTTGTTAAACCGAAAAGCACCTTTTTTCTATTATGATAATACAAGCCGTGCTAGGGTTGTTCCCAAACCAGGTGTTCCTTCTGCAAAGCCCCCTCTAAAATTGTAACTTGCCGGGTTAGAATTTGTCTGTACAAATATGTATTCAGAAATTATTTTCTGAATTTAGTCAGTTATATTATAATATACATTAATACCTAAAAGTTTCCCGTATTACGAAGTGAATTATGGGCGATTCAAAAAAATTTATTCAATTTTTACCTACAAATTATTCTTGAAGAATTATTTTCTTGTTGACTGCCAATATTTTCAGCTAATATGGTAAAAAAATAAAAACATAGATATTTGCTAAGGAAGAAGTTTTATATTAATTTAAAATCTAGCATTTTTTATTATTGTCTAAATAGTTGAAATTACTCTTCATTTGTTGTAAACAGCTCTTTTTGTGAATACAAATATATTAACTGTCAACTTCTCATAATATAACAAGCCACTGCTCAATATTGTTTGAATTTTCATTTTTATATAAAAAGTGAAAATAATGAAAATATGAAGTATCAACTTATGGCAAAGTATCATATGAAATGTCATCTTCGAAATAACTATCGATCCAGTAAAATGTTTCATAAAATAGCATACGTTTCCGTCGGAATTTAATCAAAACAGAATTTTATTAATAAATTAAATGAGAATTCTGCCTTTGTCAAAAGCAAAAAGGATTTTATAGCAAATTAAATTACATCGTTAAACTCTATCGTAACTTTCAAAGCCGCTTATGTGTCGACTTTTGAGAATATTTTTCTTTATTTAATCTTTTTTTTATGAAAGTAATAATTTTCATTATTTTATTTTTAGATACTCTCCTCGAGTAAATTTTAGGATTTGTTAATGCAATTCGTCATAATTCAGATTTAGTATTGGGAAAAAAAGGTTCTATCGTATTCACGTAACATTAATAATTCCTAAAAATATTTAATTGTGCTTTTAATTAATAAATTTAAAAAAATCGTGTATCATATTAACAAATATTTTGCTATGATAAGCGATAATATCATTCTATATTATTAAAATTGTAAATGAAATTACATGAAATAAAAAAGTTCAAATTTTGGGTTAAGGTGGCCGATTGATTGGTTTTCGGACTATTTTCGAGCCTCTACAACTCCCTGAATTATATCATGAATAATAAAAAGCAATATATTAATATAATATAAAGTGAAACAGGGTACCAATTCTGTTTTTTTAAATCTTCAGGGATTGCTCAATATTTTTATTATTTAGATAATAAAAAGCTAATTGAAAGAGGACTAAAAATAATACAATGTTCATTTAAAAATACGTATAAACATTAGCAATTTACTAGCAATGTCTAATGGTCTTATATTTTCTGTTGGTCGAAAAATAAGATGAAAAATATTATATGTAATGGAGAAATTCCTTTTAGTACAATTAGTTTATAAATTAGCTATAAATAAATATTATTTTTCTTTTTTTTTCTGAATATATATAACATTATGTCAACAAAACAATAAATAAATCATTATTAAAAGACAAAGGCGTTAAGTAAACAAATAGTTCCATCTAAATAGAATCCAGTGTATAAGTAATAATTAAAGTAGTAATAAGTATAAGTGTACCATCAACGTTTAAGTGGCCAAATGTCAGTAAATTGTATGTACGATGTACGATATTCTTTTCTATTTTATTTTTCTACATGAATCGTTTTAGCCCCTTATAAGGGATAAAGCAGTCTAAATAGGATTTTTTTAAAACATGTTATTGAAGGTGGGAACCTTGTCAATATCATATCCGTCCATCTTTAGACCACAATGGTCTATTTTAGATTTCATCTATTCTCCGTTTCGTAATGAACCCGTTTGGAGGAATTTTTTATTCATATTTATTTTTCCTGTGGGGGGGCTAAATCGGGAAATAAATGTACGCGAATATAGAAGTAAGAGACAATAATAGCTGAAAATAAAATATAAGAACAGGTAGTATAGTACCTGTTGGCAAAGTTCATTAATACAATGAAACCCTCTTCATCAAAGGAAAACAATAGGCGATGTGTGTGGGACTTGTCCCGGCTGTTTGTGTTTTTTTTTGTTTTTCATCCCTGACCCTCCCATTGTTCCAATCTACCTGCTTATACCTTCCTCTCTCTGCTGGCTAATGACTGGGCCTAATTATACAGTCGCTTGTCAAGTGCCGATCCAAAGGACCTATACTAGTGTTTTAAACTGTACGTCGGCTTATTTCACCTATCGAAATGAGCTACATGAATCGCGCTGATAAAAAAAAAAAAAAATCAATGAAACGATGATCAGAAATCAGACCCTATGCTACTAATGTTACTACTCATCGTGCTATTGTAATGAATTGATCAACCTTGTCCCGTACATATTGATTAATTTAGTTTTTCTTATAAAATAAAATAATAATTTATGAGTTTTAGGTTGAGTCAGTCACTGTTTTAAATTATTATAATGTACCCACCCGATCGCGGATAGACGTAGACTCATCAAGCAAATACATATTCTAAACCAAATTAAAGCAAAAATTTGTAAATTCATCGGGCAGTATAGGGCTTCAACAGAGGCCTTTTGCCAATAAAAAAAAAAAAAATGTATAAATTCATACTATTTTTCCTCTCTAAATTGATTTCTTTTAATATTAATAGACATTTAAAGTGTATTATAATCTAAAAACCGTAATCATTTTTCCTTATAGCCATGAGGCCTAACTCGTTAGAAATGACTAATTAATATTACATGTATTTCCTTAATTAAGGCTTCGAAAAAGTATTAAGTATTAACTTCAATTTTTATAGAATCAAAAATTTCTTTTATTCTTTCTACATTAGTAGTTTTTTATTCCTGTTATTATTTTCTTCATAAAGAAACTTCTTTTTATCTTATACTTTTCATGTTTAATATTATTTTCCAATTGTTATTAAATATTCAGTTAATATGATCTTGTTAAGATCATAGAAGGATTCTTATTCCAAACTGCTTTTTTTGCCATATCATCTTTAATTTTTTTATGAATCCATTAAAAAAATAAACTGAGATTAAACAAATACTGTTCTCTCTCCCTTTCTTTTATTTTTTTTTTTTTTTAGACTTTTGAAATTTGATATGACTAATTGGTTATATCAAATTACTACAAGATCTATAATATTTGTCCATGCAACCCGTTTATTAATATATTTGCCGAGAAATTCACATATTTTATTTTTATCTCTCGTGTAATATTTCAAAAATTGCACTTTATGGGGTTTGCATGCACTTATATATATTTTTTTTTATATTTTATTTTTAAAAAATATTTAATATTGTTTTGAACCTACTTTTATACTGAATATTCAAGCACCAAGTTCTACCTATTGAGGGCTCATATATAGTATCTCTTTTAAATAATTTTATGTGCAATTTTTTTGTTATTTCCCGAGTAAATAATAATTTAAATAAATAAATAAAAACAAGTCAAAATATATAATTGATTGCGTACAAACGGGGGATGTTAAAGAGAGGTGTCCCCGAGAGCGGCCCAAACATCGCTCGGAACTAATTGATTTCCCGTCACTCGGGCCGGTGGGAAATTTGTCACGATTAGCCCTGATGTTGGCAGCATTGTAGCCGCGGATGAAAACATAACCATCGCCCTCTCTTGGAATATGACCGCCTCTACCCAATTCAAATTTTATACAAAAGGGAAATTTCTAAAAAAGAAATATAAATTTTAAAATACCGGTATAACATTGATCTCAACCTAAAATTGAAAAAAGGATAAGAAAAACACTGAATACATTTGTACGAACATAACAATGCACACACACCTATGTACATATTGCACTCTAATATGATAATTTATTAATGTCACGTCCTAATTCACCAATGCTTACATCGAAACATGTATCATAGACTCTTCGATAAAAATTCAGGATACCTTCTCCGAGATAAAATTATATATATGTGCTTGAAAATTTTAAGAATGTAAATATTTTTGAATATTTTACTTATTTTATTTCGTCTTATCAACATCATTAATTAATGAAATGATAAATTGTGTATTGTATTTGTTGCAAACCTTATAATTGTTTATTATTCCATTTGCTTGTATTTTTTTTTAAAATTATGTAATAAAGATTATTAATAATTCGATTGCTTACATATTTATGAGTATGGTATTTTGGAAGTTCTAAATTCAAAACGAAGCAGCATAAATTAAAAAATAATAAAAAATAAATGTCGAACAGTAAAAAGGGAAAAAAATATGGAAAAGATTATTTCGAAACTTATTTGTAATAATTTTTCAATATAACTTAAAATTTAGTAATATATATTATTACTAGTATTATTATATTATTATTAGTAAAATGAATTGTTAAGATTATATATGTATTTTTTAGTTTAAATTTGATAGCCTTGAACTCGAAACGTCCTTAAAAGATAGGTAGGCATACAGTTGAATAAGACGACATTATCTTTTAAAAATTTTCCATTTGTTAATCTATAACTCTTGTAAATAGTATTAAATATTGGTATAATAACAGCTATAGACCTATAATAATTAAATCAGTTGTAAAATAATTAAATAAATAAATTTAAAACAAAATCAATTTTAAGATATTTTAAGAACCGGTAACAATCAATTGTTGTTGAATTTATTATGTTAATTTAATAATTATAATTATTTTTCTTATTATTCCAAGAACTCCAACCTACTTATTCCAACCTAGTTACTCCCAATTCTGATCACCAACTTATGTGAATATTTCCTAAAAAATGATTCACATATTTCTAACATATCAAGTTCCCAGATATTCATATTAATGGAACTACCAGAAGCTGTTTATTTTAATATTAATATCTTAGGAACTGTTGTTTTGTCTAGGGACTGTTGTCAATTACTAATTACTATGTCTACTCTATTTGATATTTTTTTGAGTACTGTTCATTTTTTTTTTTTGGAATACCGAACTGTATCGTAAGCTAATGGCTTACAAGAGTCCATATTATAGATTATTATTATTTATTTTTTCAAAAAAAAATTTATTATTAACTAAACAAAAACACGTTTAATCATGCACACAAATGATTGATCATTGGCTAGAAGAGAACTAGGCCCGATGAATTTTATTGATCTTCGATTAATTAAGCGGAAGATAATAATTATCCGGACGAAAGGACATGCCCAGATCGACAATCTGATAACAGCGCATGAACCGGAGTTCCCATCGGCCCTTGGGCACTTACTATCACGACCTTCGAAGGGATAAATTATTCATCATAATTCTTAAATAATGAAATTAAAAATAATAATAACTATTAACTATAAATACGACTATAAGTTAGTATAGTATTAGGTACTCACAGGTAGAGGAGCCGTAGAGTACTGACCAGCCGCCCGTGGAAGGGGGAAGGTGCCCGAGGATAAAAATGCAGAAGCTGTTCTTTGTCAAGCAGGTTTGGTGGGGGCTTACCCCAACCTAGTTACCTACTGCGAGGGTCACTCTGCTCTGGACAATTCCAGCCCTTCCAGGGGACATCCACCGGATTTCCTCCTGATTTTTTTTTCTTTTAACTGATTAGATAAGAACATCATATATCAATCAGTGGTTGAAACAACCCCTGAGAACTTAGTGAACACCATGAGTCCACTTCTGTTATCATTTTATCAAAAAAAGATTAGTCCCGATAAAATATATTTAAAATATGATTATTTTTTCATTGCACTTTTTTATTTTATTTTTTTAGGTATCATTAGGATAGCATAAAGCGATTTTCTGACAATGGATAGCAAGGGCGGTTGCAGACCCCCACCCCTCCCCCCACCGCATTGGGTAATTAACAAATAATATGCAGAACAAGTAAAATTACAGTTGTAGGAAAGGTAACTTTCAGGCCAAAGAGCTGATGGGCAGTTCCAGGGAAAGGGCTGGGGGAGCTGCAGCCCTTCTTTACAACCGGCTGGATAAGCCCTTGATAGATGGTTAAAAAATATTATAACCGTAGCTCACCCCTGTTTAGTCACTTTAGCTATCTATAGTTTCCTAAAAGGCTAACTAATACGAAGGTAAAGCTCTAGGAAACATTCTTATATTGCCAATCCCATACTTGATAAGATAATCCCCTGATCCTTGCCGCACCGGCGCACCACGAACAGTTATTTACACTTAAACTTGAAGTCGAGTGAACAATTATGTTTGACCGCACCTATGCACCTTCAGACAACAATTTTCATTACAAAGACTAGTGACTATTTTTTTTTTTTTTTTTTTTTCATAGCTCCTTATGATTTAGTAATTTCTCGATTGAATTGATTGCTTCCTTGAATAGTAAACCTTTTACTACAGTTATATGCATTTAAGGGGTATTGAGAAAATCTATTTTTTGAAAATTTAATAGTTTTTCTAGGTTACCGGTGATGGGGCTCACCTCTTTCTTGATTAAACCTTAAATTCTAATACTTAATCCTAACGTTGATGTACTTGTTGACATCGCCTTGGGACGTATGCTAGGCTGAGGCTATTAAAGAGTGGGTTTGACAGGATTGGTAATTTATCGAAAAAAGAATCCTGCCTCTCGGTTATGTATTCCTTGATTTTCGGTAATTTAATTACTTCTTGAATCTCTGATGTCCTCATTCTCTGCATGTAAGTCCCTTTGACTATTTTTCTTACTATTCCATTTTGAAATGATTGCAGCTTGTTGGTAGTTGACCTGCTTACATGCTTGAATAGAGGTGCGCCGTATAACGGCTCCGGCCGGATTATGGAGGTGTATACTAAAATTTTTAAACGTATTGATAAACTGGTAGCGATTAGTAGTTTATTAAGCCTATATGTTTTGAGTCTCAATGTTTTAATTTTTCTGTCAAAATGACTCGAAAAATTTAGGTGTCTAAGTGTACGCCGAGATACGTCAGGTTGGTCGATAGCTTAATACATTTATTGTTTATGTAAAATTCTTTAGGAATTTTCTTTTTCCCTTTTTGGTAAGAGAAAACAATCCCCACCGTCTTGTCTGGATTGACTTCAATTTTTAGGTTTTTGAGTTGATCTGTTATTTTTTGGCAAACCTTTTTTGCCTGCTGCAATGCTTTCTTGGCATTTAGGCTGTGGCTTGTAACAGCTATGTCGTCGGCAAAAGCAGTTACAGAAGCATTTTTATGTTTAGTCCCAACTATTTCTGCTGTGTAAATCAGAAAAAGGACTGGGGAGAGGACCGTTCCTTGAGGTACACCACATGTTAGCTCGACGGGGTTTGATTCTATATTCCCTACTTTTACTGCCAAAGACCGCTGGCTCAAAAATGATTTTATAACAGAATATAGTTGCTCTGGGCATTCTTGATTGATGAGCTGTTGACAAAGCTTTTTATGGCAAACTGAATCAAATGCTTTCGAGCAGTCCATAGAAATTAATGCAGTAGGACTGTTCCGGTTCATGTTTTTGGTGACCTATGTCTGCAGCTTTACTAAGGAATGCTCAGTACATAATTGAGATTGAAAACCTGTCTGCTCTGGTGGTATTAAATAATTTTGTAGACTAAAACTCCTAATGTGGGTTAACAAACTTATCGGACGATAATGAGCTGGGTCATTTCCACTTTTCGCAGGCTTTAAGAGTGGAAATAAGATAGCGTTTTTCCAAGGATCAGGAAAATATCGAAGTCTTAAACATGAGTTGTAGAGATTCACCAGAAACATAATACCAATCCTAGGCAATTGTTTGAGTAAGACAGTCTGTATTCCGTCACCACCTGGTGCACGGTTCCCCTTGGTCCTTCTAAGAATGGCTTTTAATTGCTTATAGGAAACAAACATGTAGTTGTTTTCCATTTCTAAGGTAGGGAGCGAAGTCAAAATCCCTGTTCTTTTTGTAATTTCCCCGACGTAATAGTCAGCTAATACTTGTGCCTGTTCCCGAGGGGTCATCAGGCTGTCGGTTTTATGGAGTCTAACATTTGTATGTTCCGAACTAGCATTTTTTACGATTTTCCAAAATTTCCTATAATCGCCATGGGTGGCTTCAACCTTTTCTTGCCATACGCATGTTTTCCAAATCTTTATTAAATTACGTATTTGGTTAGTCAGGGATTTCATGATCTGCTTAGCCTCATGATCTCTCGTGACTGGCTGACTATTTAAAATCAATAGTTTATTTATAATGAGTGGTGCATCTAAGGTCTACGAGTATGTCGTGAAAAAGTCACCACCTTCCAGTTGTCTAACTACTATTTATTTTTCCAGCTCTTCTATGGACTCCCCGTAATATACATACGTATCCATTTACGAATACATACTTATATAGCCTTTTTGGGTACTTTCCTTCTGATTTCATCATGTTTAACCCTTTAAGTCTTTTCTTTTATGCTCTATGCGAAATCTTCGTTCTTCACTTTCTACTTATCTTAACCGTGCATTTAATATCTACATACGTAAATATCTCCAAAAATTCATTTCCATGGAAAGTGTATATGGTAGAATTTTGAGTAGAATTTTTTGTTATTTTCCTTATTTCTGCGACGTAAAAGATAATACTTTAAAGCAACAAAAGAGTTTAGCGATCACTCAATGAATGAATTTAACTTGGGAAACCTAATCTACATGAAATGCCATTTAAATTTAATGGCATTTAAAAATATTCAAGAATAGGAAAAATATATTATCGCTTCCATAAATATCTTTAAAATCAATAGCATTGGAATTATCGGTAGCTTGAGTTGAAGAAATGTCATAATAGGGTACTCCGTGTCTTAAGGAAAGCAGCTGTATTGGTCTGAACCGTATAGATTTAAAGTTCAATTTAACTGCATTAACTTTAACAAACCGAAAGTGGAAGTGAAGCAGTCATTCTAATTTTTAACAGCATGTTGATTCAAAATAATTATAAACAAGTAAGAAATTTATTTTCTTGAGACTACCGTAAGATGGAATTATTCCTCCGCCTTTGATAATAAAATCTTGCTTGATCTTTGTAAAACTATTCAATATATTGAATATTTAGATGCTGGCATCAAAATTATTCAAGATTTGCAGGGATGGTTTTGATGCGTGTTTCACACTGATTGACCCAAGAAACGGCGCTACTTGAATTTCAAAATGGCTCCTTTGTTTCACTCCAAACTTAGAGGATGGACTAGAGAACATTCTTCTGTAAATGTTATCAAATTTCATAAACATATTGTCATCTAAAACCAAAACAAAATTTTTATATCTGTTACATTAGACAAGTACTAGAATTTCCCTGAACGTTTACCGTCATGTGTTCGTACGTGATCACATGTTTGGATTGTTCTAGACTTTTCTGGGTAGGTCCATAGTGGACTGCTCCTATATAGTAAAAATCTTTCTGTTTTTGAATGAGGCTTCCCTTCTTCATATCCGAACTTGGTCCTCGTTCGTCTGCTGATGGCGATCTCATTGATCTAGCAAGACAGAGCTTCAATTTACTCCATTTCTACTGGGATTTCATGTCGCGGGATCTGCATTGCTAATATCGGTTCGGACCATCAATTCCGAAGCTCGCCTCCTACTTTGGCCGAGAAGCTCAAGTTCAATAAATATTCACCATCTGATTGTCGGCGAGCACGGATCGGAACTTTATCCTGGGATCATCAGGCGCCATAAATACCGACACTATGATATGAACCAAACCTGAACCCTGCCCATCGGTAAGGAACAAATAGCTGGTTACAAGGTCGTGTATATCTCCTCCAACAGTGATATTAACTAACGGATTCTGCTGCCTTAGATTTCTGTGAGCAGATTAGGAATAATGACGAGAATGTGAAAAAAATGTAGCAAACACTTACTGGAGAAGAAGGGTGTTTGATTGACCTTATAAGAAAGGAGGCTTTTGCCTATTTTCACTTTATATCATATCACGATTAGTCTGCATGCAGAGGACCTGGTTTCGATTTCCGGCCGTTTCTCTTCTATTAAAAATTAAATGGATTAAGTAAATTCTCTTCCATTTATTTATTAAAAACTTAAATAAATAAAAATGAACTTAATTTTCCAACTACCAATGTTTGCCAACTTTTTTTTATTTCTAACCTTAATTTTCCCATGTTGTCATCTGGGGCGGGTTAAGCACCAAGTCTGAGGGTGGTCACGACTTCCAGCCCGGTCTCATAATCAAGTATTCCATTTTTCTTTACAGCAATTTAGTTTTCGACATTTGTTTTTAGACTATTTCCTAGTGTCAGGAAGTATCTAAACGATCAAAAGTATTACGATTTAGGGTATAGTACCTATTTAATTGCATTATTCATTTAAACATACAAAAACAATATAAATAGCTTAAATATTTTTAGATGGCTCATGCCTCTATGACTCCCCATAAATCGACCTTCTCTGTCATATGGTGAAATGTTCTTAAGCTCCAAATCTACTTTCTTGTTAAGCAACCTATAATAGCTTAACGCAGTTCTCAAATTTAAAACCTAATTTAGGTAGTAAAGAAAATTATTTGCATTTATAGAGGATAAACATTTTTTTTTTTTTTTAGTATACTTTCAAGCTAGAAGGTCTTTCAACCATCAGAGTACAACTAATATTACTTTCACTTACCTATATATGAAATATATAGTAAGTGGAAGTATTGCGATCGTGAAAATTTTCGACTTCCGGTTTTCAACGGAAATACACGTTTTGGGACCCCCTGAGTCGAAATAACCAAGTCCCGCGAAATGGTCTGTGTGTGTGTCTGTGTGTGTGTGTGTGTGTGTGTGTGTGTGTGTGTGTGTGTGTGTGTGTATGTGAACAGACTAGCTCAAAAACTATAAACTGTGGGAACCTGAAATTGGGTATTTAGTGTAGGTATATGCCCGCGATGTGACAGCAAAAATTTCATCAAAATTGCTCAACGGGAGGGGGTACTTTATTTAATAACTTTTTACGTTTTTTTCGATTTTCTCAAAAACGGCTCTAACGATTTTGATTAAACTGAGTATTTGATCTATTTATATGCCCCAAATATGACTGTAAAAATTTCATCAAAATTGATTAACCGGAGGGGGGACTTTACTTAATAAATTTTGTATCATTTTCACGTGTTTTTTTTTATTTACTCAAAAACGGTTTTAACGATTTTGATCAAACTTGGTATTTGATGTATTTATATGCCCGAGATATGACTGTAAAAATTTCACCAAAATTGATTTACGGGAGGGGGGACTTTACTTAATAAATTTTGTATCATTTTCACGTGTTTTTTTTATTTACTCAAAAACGGTTTTAACGATTTTGATCAAACTTAGTATTTGATGTATTTATATGCCCGAGATATGACTGTAAAAAGTTCATCAAAATTGATCTACGGGAGGGGGGACTTTACTTAATAAATTTTGTATCATTTTCACGGTTTTTTTTTATTTTCTCAAAAACGGCTTTAACGATTAACAAAAATAAGATATGAATGTAGAAAAATGTGTGACTTTAGGAAATGATAATTAGCAAAACACGTCAATTTCTAATCTAAGTAAGTTGGTAAGTGAAAGTTGTGTGTTGCGCGCACGCACCAGATTTTTTTTTTTTTTATTGACATACTTTTATTGCAGTCATCATTACAACTGTTCTTAATACTCTATCTATTAAAATTATTCTGTTTTTAATGGTCCAATTTCAACTGTTTTAAGGTGTCAGATAATTAAAAAATACAATGCTTTTTCAGTTATCGTTTTAGGTGTCTTGAGGTGTGGAATTTTTTTTTCTTGATTTTGAATTTATTTATTTATTTGTTGAAGAACAGAGCTAGGAAACTTGGTCGACACATTATGACGAACTTGTAAACATTCATTCAAGATATAAGATATACCTTGAATTATTACCAAATGCAAATTATCCATTAAGTATGCAAAGATTTTTTACTTATTTCAAATAAAATGCAAGACTTTATCTACCCTTTTGGTTATGCATGAGGTAATTTAAAAAACAATTTCGTAACGTCCGTACAGTGTTTTTCTAGTCCAGGTACATCACTTCCTTCCGAAAAGCAATTCATCCCCTTCTGTAATTAATATTCGTTGGTTTTTCCTCTACTAAAGAAAAAAGAAAAAAAAGAAGGAGAAGAAGAAGCCCTTACTTAAACAGATAAATTTCTTATGCAAGAGGCCTACCGAAGGCGTTAATAGAAGAGTACACACGGCCTGCTGAACCCGTTTTTTCTCCTCGCCTGGGCCAGAACGGAACAGGGAGCAAACCGCAATTGAAAATAGTTAGACAAGAAAGAAGGATGGGGTGTTGAAAGAAGCGTGATGGATTTTCCACGGTTTGCCGACGGCCCAGCTGTGTGGTGCCTTTTTTAACTTGGGGCTTCCGCACTGTTGGAACTCTTCCCCTCCTCTGGCCTGTGAAGTCTCAGCTCGCTCCGTCTCAGTCTCGAGGAGCAGAGGCTGCCTTTGAGAGATTTTCACCAACCGCCTTCCGCTCGAAAAAATAGTCCCTTTTCTCTTTTGGGTGTTGTGTCGTCGTGAGCAGAGGGATAAACGACTCTTTTAAAGGGCTCAATCGGGTGTCGCCCCCTCCCCACCCCCTACCTTATAATTTTGAGGTAGAAAAGGTGTCACTGATTTAAGGAGCCGATCGTTTGCGAAACAGAATGGTTCCTCCAATATAGCGCTCTGAGAAAACATTAACACATTCAAATTATTTTTTAGGAATCATTCAATTTAAAAAGTTCCTAACTATGAACTATATTAGTGTACGAAATTAACTAAAACTCCAAATTTTGTAGATTTAGTACAAAATTGATGTACAATCTTGAAAACCACCGTTGCACATCACATAACTCACTACAAACTCAAAACAAAATCTGGTGCAATGCGCGCAACACTCAACTTTCACTTTCCATTAAATGTGTATGTTTCAAAATACTTTTAAACGGATATCAACCTACAAGGTCATGACCAAGCTTCAGATTTTATCTATTTTCACTTGTTTAATATAATAAAAATTAAATCAAGTGGTTTATAATAGTGCATTCAAACTTTTGTTTGAAAAAAACAAAAAAAAAAAAACAAAGATTTTAAGAAGAACTTTTGTCGTAAAAGAACTCTTAAAATCGCGTCTTGAGTTTTGGCCTATTCATTCATAAAGTTGCATATATCATTTACACTTATATTTCTTTATTTATGTTATTAGCAAATCGGTTGTTTCTTTGTTTTGGAACTATCTAATTCATTGCAAATCACTTGCATTTAAATGATTAAGTACCTATCGTTGAATCTTAGATATTCTTTTACAGGGAGAAGGAATGGCTAGAAACAAGTAGATTTAGTTGTTTTATGTTTTTCATTTTAGTATTTTTTAAAAAATATTTCACCCTAAATTCACCCTGATTTATATCAAATCACACTCCAAACAATGACCTGATCATACCGAAAGTAAAATCTTATGTAGTAGACAAACCTTGTCAGCCTCCACGTCGGCTGAAACGACAATGGCTAAGAAATCTTTTACAGTAATAGACTGAATCAAACCTTTTAAAATTATCTAGGTACTCAAAGCAAAAAAAAAAAAAAAAAAAAAAAAAAAAAAGCGACCTCATTTACATGTGATGCGCCTTTGTGTAGTGCTAATCTGCAAGAGGAATATTATAACAATAAAGTATTTCAAAGAAAATTTTTAAATATTTTTTTTTTAATATCAAGAGAAAGATAAGTTTAAAAACTTTTTAATAAAATTTTATGTCATTTTTTGATTAAAGGAATGTAAAAAAATATATATAAAATTGGGTCAGATATATATATTTTTTTAATTTTGACCCCTTAATGCCCGAGAGGTCGGTTTCGAAAAAATATGGTTCCTAAGGGCAATAATTTTTAAATCACCATTCGTATATTTTTGTCAGATTTTAGCATAGAAATTTAATGATACGCTTAAAATTCCTGTAATTTCTACCAATGGGACGAAACGGGTAGTTTTCTTCAGTTTCCATATACTCGTTTCTTAGCATTAAGACTCTTCGGTATTTCTGAAGAAAAACAGATTCAAGACTTTATCTGGATATAGAAAGATATGTTATCGAAATTGGAATGAAGAAATTTTTTTTTAATTAGTCGGTGTTTGTGTCTCATGGAAAATATATAAATTTAATCAACATTCTTTCAAGGTTTGCAGAGGAGTCCATTTTTGTGAGATCATCATTATCTCTCGTTTTCAAAATTTCATTATATTTGCAAAATAGAATAAACTATATACATTTATGCATTCACTAAAAGAAATAAGTGAAAGATAAAAAATATTTCTTCCTGATTAATATTGGTCCAATTTTTACGTTGCAATGCGTGTCATTTCCCCTTCCCCCCTGATGGAAGTTCCTGCCACCCCCGGACTTCCCGGAGCTGCTGGACCAGAACTCCACCCCCGCCGCAGATCCAGGTTGGGGGAAGGTGCCGTCCTTTAAACCCCCAGACGGAAGAGAAGAAGACATTGATGAGATATGTGCCGACAGAGGACTGTCCGTTATGGCTTTGTGCCGAGGACCGGTCCAACGAACTTCCATTGAGGCGAGGGTCTCTTCCTTGTCGGCTATTTGCATAGTCTGCTCGGCTCCTCCAGGTCTTCCCCAACCCTTACCTTTAAATCTTTTGTTGGGCCTCAGGAGATTATCAGGGTCATCGGCTATTTCGGAAAAAGCAGTATCAATATTCATTTGGAATGTAACTAACTGTGCTTTTAGAGAATTACATAAGTAGAAAAAAAAAAAAAAAAAAACTCCAGAAAAAAATATGTTTTGCTGTAGCGGTAAGTACAGATGAAATAGAAGAATATATTTTAAATAAATCCTTCTTAATGAACTTACCCCACCATATAAAGGGGTCAGTGCCATTTAGGAAAAAATCATAAATCATAATTCTAACATTTTTTTTACACCTCTTAGCACGGAAAAAGTATTCAAAATTCAATATTCAAAATATCTTTTTTTTTTTACTTGTCACTCATATTTAGGGCTTAGAACTAGAATGCTAGAATGAATGAAATATTTGGTTTAAGTATAGTTCTTTTACATAAGTCGAAAGAGTCAGAAACGGAGCAAGTATTCCCAAGTTTCGGGGAAATCTTTGTTTACTCGAATGCAAGCAACGTTTTAAAAATTAAATGTTCCTACTTCATCAGAATTATGTTTATTTATGCTGAAATTCGATTTGAGTTTAGATTATTAATTTTTTTTCTAACGAATTTTTTAAGTGATAATTCTCCATTGATATAATTTTTACACACCGTTCTGTGACGCTTTTAAATTTTTGCACAATCACAATTGCATGGAAGAAGGATTCCTTAATTAGATGGAAAGTATTAATTTTAAAGCTATGGATGCTAACATTTATATGCTTAGGTAAGGATAGGTGTAATTTAGTGTCAATCAACACATGATAAAAACCTAACAATTTTTTACTTTCACTTACCTATATATGAAATATATAGTAAGTGGAAGTATTGCGATCGTGAAAAATTTCGACTTCCGGTTTTCAACGGAAATACACGTTTTGGGACCCCCTGAGTCGAAATAACCAAGTCCCGCGAAATGGTCTCTGTGTGTGTGTGTGTGTGTGTGTGTGTGTGTGTGTGTGTGTGTGTGTGTGTGTGTGTGTGTGTGTGTGTGTGTGTGTGTGTGTGTGTGTGTGTGTGTGTGTGTGTGTGTGTGTGTGTGTGTGTGTGAACAGACTAGCTCAAAAACTATAAACCGTGGGAACCTGAAATTAAGTATTTAGTGTATGTATATGCCCGCGATGTGACAGCAAAAATTTCATCAAAATTGCTCAAAGGGAGGGGGTACTTTATTTATTAACTTTTTACGTTTTTTTCGATTTTCTCAAAAACGGCTCTAACGATTTTGATTAAACAGAGTATTTGATCTATTTATATGCCCGAGATATGACTGTAAAAATTCCACCAAAATTGATAAACCGGAGGGGGACTTTACTTAATAAATTTTTGTATCATTTTCACGGGTTTTTTTTATTTACTCAAAAACGGCTTTAAAGATTTTGATCAAACTGGGTATTTGATGTATGTATATGCCAAATATGTGATAGCCAACATTTCATCAAAATTGATTAACCGAAGGGGGGACTTTACTTAATAAATTTTGTATCATTATCACGGGGTTTTTTATTTATTCAAAAACGGCTTTAACGATTAACAAAAATAAGATATGAATGTAGAATAATGTGTGACTTTGGGAAATGATATTTAGCAAAACACGTCAATTTCCAATCTAAGTAAGTTGGTAAGTGAAAGTTGTGTGTTGCGCGCACGCACCAGATTTTTAACATATGTGGTGATATTAGACGAAGAATGGTCATCATTCGTTTGTTTGTTTTTTAACGTCACTTTATGCCACTGAGGTTAATCGGACGATGCTACAGTGGGAGTCCTAATTTTTTCCTATCCCGGTATAATTAGGATAGGGATTTTTAACGAGTACCTGATATCGTACAAGCTCGGGATCTTCATTATACGCCCTATCCGAGGGACGGCATAGACAAGGATTTTTTACTCCCATTAAAAAATCCTAGGACCACCTTGGGATGCGAACCCGCGACCTTTAGTATAGTAAGTTTCTATGCTAACTATTACACCCCAGGTGACCTCGGTAATAGGAGCTCATCACCAGTAATATTTTTGTTATCTTTTGACCGTCAGTGCTTTGAAAGCAAGCTCATATTTTTACTTTAGTAAAATTTGAAGCTTGGGGATAGATAGCCTTGTTTTACACAAGTAACTAAAAAATTATAGTATGATGTAAGAAAATGACTTGCTGTAAGAACACTATTGTCAAAAACACCCTGGTACTCTGACCGTACGCATAGTACAGTCGATTTGTAAACATATGGGGCAAGAATGATACAAAGGATGGATGAAGGAAAAAATTGAAAAATTTATTGTTACTGAACCTTCGGGTTGTACTGGTCTATCAGGGGTATTCTTTTTATTTTTATTTATTTTTTTATGTAGAGTAGTCAGGTAATGAACATTATTAAAATTATTATTTATGTATAATGATAATGATAGGCGGGTCTATTACATGATCCACTTCGGGTCAGCCTAGACGTCGCCTAGACCTATCTCCTTAACAACTAATCCGAGTTAAATACCCCGAGGAGGAATTCATAGCCAGAGGCATTGTGCCTGGATGAGGGCAATATCGGGGCCAGAGAAAAGTTTTCTCCAAGCCGGTTCAAAACTACAGTTTTAATTGTCGGGACCTGCAATCAACTTTACATCCTCTCGGGCAGTAAAATTTAAATTCCTGATTAAAGTTGGAACCCCTCGCAGCTTTTACAGAGATTAAACGTTCTCAAGGGTGTCTGTCCAGGGACCTTAAGGCCTGCTTTGCATTTTACCTTTCCTGCTTGGATTTGGGACCTCTCTTGGGCTAGAACCAATTTCACGTTATTTTTACCAGTAAATTTATTTTATAATTATTATCACGTCATACAGTAAACAGTTCATAAAATAAAATAAAATAGCATAGGTCACTCTGCATTTTTCGGAAAAATATAAAAACTTTGGGTTAGATTACTGATTTATTACTGAGCGATCAACACTTATCTGATCACTAAGCCCTTCCTAGATTTACCTTTGTCAATATTATTATTTTTTATGAGTTCATATTAAGCATTGATAGTAAAGTTAGCTTCATACTGTTGAATTTTACACAATTGTTTATTTAGGGAATATATCTTTTATGAATAAAGCTTGTATAAGCAAACCTTTTATTTAATTTAATTTTTAGTTGTATCGTTTCCATATCTTTGCTCTTAGCGTGACATTTTTTCGAATTTCTTTTTAGTCAATAATTTTTTTTTTTATAGAATTCTTTATTTGATGATATTTCATTCTGTCTCAGTCCATGAAATGATAGTATTGACGAATGAACGCATTCACACTCTAATTAGTCAATAAAATAAATAAAAAATCTATTTCGGTGTAATGGGACTGCGTATATCACATACGATCATATTTTAATGTTTATTATTATTTTTTTTTTATCATGCATGCGGTCCCATTAGATCGATAGTCAATTTTTCTTTATTTTATTCACAAATAATTTTTTTTTCTCCTTTCGTGAGGTGTTAATCATATGCTTCTTGTGAGGTGTTAATCATATGTTAGTACAAAATATTATTTTATCTTAACCACTGATACTGACTAATCAATTAAGGCAATGGACCATGAGTTTTATACTTTTTAAATTTCGTTTACAATCATAGTTGGTTTTTTTTTAATAATCTTACAACATCATCATTTTCTTCTTTTAAGTTTAACAGGGTTTTGTCTCTAAGTAACCTTATATCATATTTGGTTAAATTCTAATGAAACAATGAATGTTTGAGGAGAAAAATAAGATAGAAAAAAAAAAAAAAAAAACAGTACGATCAAAAAGTCACAAAATCTACTGAGGGCTTTCTTTCAAATATTTAAAAAAATTAGTTATTAAGAATATGTTGTACTTAATTGAAAAAACATAAAAATGAAAGAAAAGTAATATTATCGGTTTGATAAAATGTTGGTTACAATTGAAGCGTGGAAATGCATACCTATGGGTCTAAGTGCCAAAAAAATAAAACTAAGTTTTTTTTTTGCCAAATTGTTGTATGTGCCAAAGCCATTCTTCATAAATCGGTATAAGTAATGTTTTGTTGTTAGAAAATAGTTCATTGAACGTATAAAATATGGCATGGGTCTAAGCACTGAACGTGGTTCACCCTAGAGGGTATAAGTCACATCATTTCTGTAAAAATTTCCTAAGGCACTTATACCCATATGCATTTCCACGCTTCACTTCTTGTTGTGGGGAGTTGATCATGTTATTTCAAGCTTACAAAGACAGCCAAAGTATTTTATACATTATATTAACCATTTAATATTGTAACACTTATGTGGGTTGAGAAATATCTATTTAACAGAAATATACAGTTATCAATGCCAACGAATTATTACAACTTAAATACTTAAGCAGGTTACAAAAGACAAGACACAGACTTCGACTCAGACTGAAGGTCTGGCCACACATGTCCGCACCGTATCCGCACCGTAGCAATAATATAGGTTATCTTCAGAATATTTTTAATTTAACTTACATATTACCTTTAGTTATGCATAAAGTGGCCTGTGTTTGACATGTGTGGCCTGAACTTTAGGCATAACTAAAGGTAAAATGTAAGTTAAATTAAAAATATTCTGAACATAACCTATATTATTGCTACGGTGCGGATCCGGTGCGGACATGTGTGGCCAGACCCTAACTTGTTCAGTCACTCGCTCCTTATATATAAACGAAAATGGTCAGGTCTGGAATGTTCCACGCCTTTGCGGACTAGGCCACGGAAAGACCTAGACCCAAACAGTTCGTTCCAACCGCATATTTTGTTCAAACAAACGGTCTGGGAGTTTAAGCCATATGTTATTTTTATTTGCTTATCGATTTAACGTTACAATATTTTAAAACTATCAGACATCTTATTATTATATTCAGTCTTTAAGTATTCGTTATGATATATTTTTAAATGGCTTCTTCAACAATGAATTAGTTTGTCTTTGAATATTTTTTCCTTCTAACACCGAGCTGCTTTGGTTTACAATTACCTAATAATTTAGAATTAGTGGAATAAAATCTATAAATTTTCATTTATTGATATTGTCTTGGACTGTTCCCATTTGTAAGGACAGATAAATAAATATGAGGTCCATTGCTTCGGATACAGGTGGGTGTTGGATTCCTTAGCAACTTACCATTCACACGGTAGGGATGTTCCGTCCGCAAGAGGGTGGACACATTAAACCAGGACATCTGGACGCGGAGGAGACCCACTTCCCACAGTTCTTGACCAGTTCCTCCGGTACAGGTGTGCCGGCACCGTACTTGGCCCGATGAAAGGGGATATGGAGGAAGACGATGTTTGGTCTCGGCAAAGAACTGCCTGCGCATACACAGCGCTGTGTAATTAACGTGCTCAATTAACGGTCAACAGCTGACCTGGCCCCTGCTAACTAACGGTACTTACAAAAAACAAACTCCACCCCCCCCCCCTCACACAGACCCCCCCCATCTCAAATATTAGCTGAAGGGGCGAAAGTATCCGCTACCGGTCCTCGCTCATGTTCATGTCAGCCGATGTAATTACATTAATACTGAGTCCTTGTTACACGATTATCATGATGTATAAAACAAAATATTTATACACCAGGATCTGGTTTCCCGATCAATGGGAAATATGTAAAAATATAAAAATCGAGCAACTCAGGAATATACATTGACATATAAACATCACTATAATTCAGTACTAATTATTAACATGAAATAAAGGTTAATATGACTATTGCCTTTTAGTAGGCGTAAACAATTTGTATTTATATCTTTTAAATGGATTATTAATAGTTGGCAATTTAGATCCAAGCTTGTAGTCCCATCATGTGAGTTCTAGAAATATTTCACGACGACTCAATCATCGAAGCATATAAGTCCTTCATGAACGGAATTGAACAGATTTGAAGGGACATACATGCTTGGGTCCAAGCGTTGGAAAATATAATCAAAGTTTCACAGAAAAACCTTGGAGGGAAGAGTACTTTATTTTTTAAAAGATACACAGTATACCTGCCAATAATAATTTCATATACATATACCTCAGAAGAGAAGGGGTCTAAGTTACATTTTTGAAAAAATTAAATTAAATGAAAAATACGTTGTTCTATCATCGATTCTTTTCAACTCTTTCTGTAACCCTGTAAGCCATCAAAGCCTGTAAGACTGGAAGCCATCGAAGTTGACAAGATTGTTCAAGGCCGGGTGTCCAGAAGACAGGACCCCAGGAAACTGCCCCGTTGCCCCCCGCTGCCGCCGGACACGGAAGAAACAAAAGGGTCGGGAGTGGTCATCCGACATCTAGCAGCGCTTCACTTCCGCATCAGTTGTTTTTTTTGTGAGCGAGGGCCGTTGAGGCAGGAGATGGAAAAAATAATGTCCGGCTGTCGATTAGTTCTCTTGTTCTTGATTGGGTCGTTTGAACATGTTCCTCGTGGCTAATTCTCGCGTGTTTTGTTTCGAAGTGATGAATTGATTTTGTCATCTGTCTCGAGTAAACTTGACTTTTCTATATGCTATGTTTCCATAACATTTATTTTCATGGCAAATAATATTAAAATGACTTTGAAACAAAACTAATTGCTCAGGAATCTACCTCTTAAACTGTCCAAAAATCAACATCTTTTACATTTTAACTTAAAATGAGCACGGCGGCACATCTAAATGAGTTAAAGGAGGGTTTATTTTTCAAAAAAATATTTATTATCTTATCGGTTTGTGACGTTTACATTCCACTAGTTATTTAGAAACTCTTATTGAGGGTACCACATTTAGTACATGTAGGTTTTATGAAGATAAAAATATGAGTATTCAGAATGGCTGATTCTCAGTCGACACATGATTACTTCAGCTTATCTCGATTTTCTGTTGCATTTTTCCCATTCTTGGGTATCTTCTCCAGGCCTGAACCAATGCGTGATGATTCGGACTAGTAAAGGCAAATAAAAATCCCAGTTGTTCTACGTGAAATTTCAAAAAGTTCCAATGAAGTTTGGTATAAATTATAAAATGATTCCCTTTTCTTTCCTTCCCTTTTCTTTTCCCCGATTATTCGCGAATACGGCAATTTTTCAAATAGCTGCTTTTTCATCGAAAATCTCCTTCTTATATTATTTAATTTATATTATTTATTTAAATAAGAAGAGATAGGGGGGTCACCTATCGTGTTATGGTTAGCATAGAAACCTACAATACTAAAGGTCGCGGGTTCGCGTCCCGAGGTAGCCCTAGGATTTTTTAATGGGGAGTACGAAATCCTTGTCTATGCCGTCCCTCGGTTAGGATGTAAACTGGAGGTCCCGAGCCCGTACTATGTCAGGTATTCGTTAAAGATCCCTATCCTAATTATACCTGGGTAGGCAAAATTTAGGACTCCCACTGTTGCATCATCCGATTAGCCTTAGTGGCATAAAGACTATGCCATAGTGACTTTGAAATAAACAAACAAACATAGAAGAGATGGTTTTTTTTTTTTTCAGAAGAGCACTAAATTTTTATTAGGTCTGGTTATACAGTTCACAAATACAGAAATATTTTGTGCCTGATAATATCTTAACGCAAAATATTATTAGGAGCTTAGCAATATTCTTTTTAATATTTAGTGCTAATTTTTATTAAAAATTTAAAAACTAAAAAATGGTGTATCTCTTTTTATATAAATTCTGGGGACATTTCGAATAAATAATGAACTGCCTGTTTAAAAATAAATATAATAAATGTGTTGGGAACCATAGTCCCACCCTCACCAGTAATACGCGTTTGATTATTTTTCAAAATTACCAAACCACATCAAATTTGTAGTTTTATGCGTGTCATTTAATGCATTTGTAAAACAGTTACTACAACCTAGGAACTGATGGTCTTAATATAGATATGATTAAGAAAGCTGAAATATACTTATTTTGTAATATAGCAAAAAAATATTACTCACCCTTATTTTTTTTATATAAGTCAAAAAAATAAATCAGGAGTTTTAATTATTTTTTTTAAAAGGAGATTGTTTGCGTACATAATAGGATGCATCAATCCGTGTAATAATTTGAAATTAAGAAAAACTCATATGATAGTTGGACATTTGGGCCGCAGATAAATTCTGATATGCAAACCAGGAACCCAAAAATTTGGGAACTTCTGCTGTAAAATGTTTTTTTTAATACAGTAGAACCCCCTTTATCCGGGGTAATGATGGGTAGGGGGGTCCACGGATAATCGAAAACCCCGGATAATCGAATTACAACATTTTAATGACAATGTAACAGGGAAAAAGATTAATTAAATAAATAAAAATCAATTTTATCAACAAACGAACGTTTTAACGAACAACAAACGAACAAAAATAACCAATGAACTCCTTCAGCGCATTTTTGCATGAACCACTGATAGACAGCTTTATCTTCGTCTTTATGTAGAGTTCTTCATCCGAGGACACGATTTTTGGGCCGAAGACGATACGCAGCCGGAAATGTCTGTTATAAAACAGTCTCCACAACCAAGAAACTAAAGAAGAACTTATTTTCTTCTTCAAAATATCACGAACAGTTTGCTTGACGATTCCTAATTCAGTGGACAATGTTTTAACACTTTCATCTTTTTCTACTCGGTTTATAATGGTCAATTTCCGTTCAAGCGTTGAAACAACAGGTTGTCTTTTTTGCGCCATTTTATTAGTTCATATTTATTTATTAGAGACTAAATCACAACTGAGAATATTTTGTTTTATAGTCAAACAAGCCAGAGTAGGGAGTTTCCTAGAAAGATTAGAAAACAATATCGTTCTTAGGATATGAATTGCAGTAATAGTTACCGGAAACATATCATCACACGATACCAGCTTGCCGTGTTTTTCCATTTATTATTTTATTTCATAATTTCTAAGGACAATAGTTAATTAACCATTGTGTAATCATTAAAACATTTACGTATTCATTTTATTTAAATAAATATTATACATACGAAATAAATTCCATAAAAATTAAAAACAGCTTATTAAAAAGAAAAAAAAAAAAAAAAAAAAAAAAATTGGCTCCTCAGAACCCTGGTTTATAGAGGCCCGTATAATGGAGGTCCTACTGTATTAACTTTCTTCCATCATCGCTATTCTTTAACTATATTTCTACATCAGATAACTATTTAATTATTGCCATGGCTACTCAATTATTTGGTATATTCTATATTAAATTTATCCTAGAATATTATAAACATGGAATCCGATGAACTAATGGCGATAACAAGACAATATTGACATAGTTAGGAGGAACTTTCCGACAATGAACATTAAAATCGAAGCTGAGATTTGCATGATTTGTTGCATTATCATAATTTATACAGATTAGGCCTTTCACCTGGACTCAATCCGGGGGCAAATGTTTACCGCTAGTTCTCCGACCGACCAAAATTAGTTGAATGTAGTTTAATTGCAAACTCAATAATTAATCAATAGTACATCTATTTGCTTTGGCTAGTGCATACTGTTGTAATGTCTGCTTTCGGTACAAAATAAGTCATACCAATAGAACTATCCAACAAAACATCAACTCTAAAATAATATAAAATCTTTACTGTTTCTTTTTATTGATATGTTAATATATACCAAAAAAATATAATTAGAAAATTAAAAATTTATTTCCCTACGAGAACCCTATCTTTCTATTGGATGTACCTCTGGGGATCAAATATAAAAATAAAAAAAATCCGTATTTTAATATAATGAATTATTAGTGCATTCAATTAATCAAGAGTATAGGTACCTAAAAACATTTTAAAAGTTTGATATTTTTTATAATATTCTGAATTCACAAATAAATCAGTGTGAATTTTCAAATTCTCAAAAACATTAAGCTATAATTACATTTTATATAATAATTAAGAACCTTATACATTAATTAAATAACAGATCTAAAAACAAAAATTTCATAATAATATACTCAACAAAATATTAATATGCTTAAACTTATCTATGGGACAAAACGGGTAATTTATCATTATATTATTTAATATAAAATTTAATTCTTTGCTGCACCTATGCTTTCGATTAAAAAAAAAAGAAAAAAAAAGAATGATAAATAACAATAAAAAAAAACAAACAAACGTGATTCTGTGTGAACTTGGTATTTAAATAAATTCAAAAGAATAAGAAAATTTTGTCTTTTTGTGTTTATATTTATTTCAAGAGAACTATTGCCGGAATATAACATTGTAAGTTTTTTTTTTAAGTACAATATATTTCATAGGAATAAAACTATTTACCTTAGTACATTCAAATTATTTAATTCAATAATTTATTACTTGGTTTAGAAATTTTCTTTTGGTTTCTAATTATAGAATCAGAGAATAAATGGATCTTAAGAATAATTAAAAAAAATATTATCAATAAAAAAACCACCCAAGCTGATATTACGGTAAACTCATGATTAACTGAGATCCGGTTATACGATTTTGGATTAAAGGGGGTAAAATGTGTAACCATGTTGTACCGATACTAAACCCTTTGATAACACCTAATTTGTAAAGTAAGATAAAGTTTTGAAAATATTTATGTAAGTATTTTTAATTTTAACAGTTGACACCAGTCCAGTATGTCATTTAATCTGGATTATTTTATTTTAAAAAAATAAAACTTCCTGCTTCGAAAGCGATGTTAGATAGACTGACGGCTTCAGGTATTTTTGTGACACTCCTGACTATGGATGATGGACACATATCAAGGCATGATGTGTTTCTACAATATATCTTTCATTCGGACGTTCTGACACGGGTGTAGCCTGAATGCCGGGGTAGTTTGTTGACTCGTTTTTTTCAGACAGTAGTCGAATTATAGACACATCTATTAATTTCGATGATAAATTGAATCTGTAAAAAATTTTACTTATATATTGAGTTTATAACAAACGAAATAGATATGTAATTGGGGGGTCGCCTGTGGTGTAGTGGTTAGCATGGCAACCTACAATACTAAAGGTTGTGGGTTCGCGACTCGCCGTGGCCCTGGGATTTTTTAATGGGAGTAAAAAATCCATAGCCATGCCCTCCCTCGGATAGGACGTAAAATGGAGGTCTCAAGCCTGTACGATGCCAGGTAATCGTAAAAGATCCCTATCCTAATTATACCTCGATAGGCAAAATTTAGGACTCCCACTTTAGCATCGTCTGTTTAGCCTTAGTAATATAATAGGACATCAAACAAACAAACAAAACTTCTTCTTCTTCTTCTCTTTCTAGTTCTATCACAAATCATACAAATAACAATTAATAAACCAAGTACTTTCCATGTATTTCAAAGAAGTCATTTTTAAAAGTTAGTAAGAAAGTTACTTTTTTTCTTATTTTTTTACAAGGCTATTTTTATAAGTATTCTGATAAAAAATGTCTAGCCTGATGCATATTTTAAAATATGATTCAAAATTATCATTGCATATTTTTCATAAGTATGGAATAAAAAATAAAAGAAATTATTGTTCAGAAAACGAAAGAAAAACTGTTTATTTCGTCTTGTGATTAAATTTAGTTTGCACTTTTTAGACATGCTATTGAAATTCCTAATTATTGTTTCTAAGAACCTATTGGTGTCCTTTTGGGAAAATTTACAAAATTCATTTTATGATAAGGTTACTTAATGGAATTGGATAGATTTAAATTAGTAATTTTGTTGCTCATAAACCAGTTACATGGTGGCCATCTATATTTTCAAAAATCTGATTTAGGGTCTGGCCACACATGTCCGCACCGGATCCGCACCGTAGCATTAATATAGATTATGTTCAGAATATTTTTCATTTAACTTACATATTACCTTTACTTATGCCTAAAGTGGCCTGTGTCTAACATGTGTGGCCTGACCTTTAGGCATAACTAAAGGTAATATGTAATTTAAATGAAAAATATTCTGAACATAACCTATATTAATGCTGCGGTGCGGATCCGGTGCGGACATGTGTGGCCAGACCCTTAAATGTCGTTAAAACCATATCCACCTTTAGTGTAAGGCATAGGCATGATTATTGACCACTCATGTTTGGGCAAAGTCATAAAAAAAAATTTTTTGTCTCGTATTTTTAAAATTCATAATTGACTATAATTTATTCGATATTCATAATTTATTACATTCTCTGTTGAAAGAATATAGTTTCATTTATTATTCTGAAATAAAGAAATAAGATCAGAAAGAATTAATTATGATTTTTAATAGCTTGGTAAATCGTTTTTTAAGCATTACATTCGATGACTTTGGCCAAACACCAGTGTTATTTAAATGAGTAAATTTGTAGATCGAAAAAAAAAGTCCCAATTACAACATCTTTGTCAAATTGAACTACATATTTCTTTTTCGTATAATTTATGAATTATTTTAGTAATAATTAGATTATTTATATAATGATAAATATAAAATAAATTTATCTGATCATTTTTCTCAGAAAATTTTTCTCTTTTTCAGTATCGTATTTTTAAATGTATGTATTGACAATAGATTTGAAATAATATATTTCTTTTTTAAGTATCTATTTAGAGCTGATTCAAACAAAATATTATAGATAAAGCAAATAATTTCTCCATTGAACAGTTTTTTGGCCGATGGCAGGAACCAAACGCTTTGACAAACTCGTCCTGACGTTGAGGAAAATTTATCGGAAGCGTTGGGTATGAAAAACAACGCCAGGGCATTTTTCATATAGTGTGCATCCCTCTGCAGCGAAATTGAATTCTCCCCCCCCCCCCTCCAAACACAGCTGCCACCGCTGCGCTCGGTGAGTAAATAAATTTCACCCGGGTCAACCCCCTCCATCCACACTCGACCCGAAAAAATACTCACGAAAAACAAAACCTCTCCCGAAAAGGATAAAAAAAAAAAAAAAATGTATCGGAGGCCATAGAGATGATTCGATATTAGGTTTTGTGTCCGGTGGGTAAAAGCGTCCCCACGGGGAAATGGAAATTCACTGCTGCTACACACCGGGGGTGGATGCTAGTTGCATTTGTATCCGTCCGGTTTGTTACCATCGATTTTAACCGGTCCGCTCTTCTTATCCGAAGTGTCCCAATGAAAAATTTATCTGTCATATAATTCAAAGGAACTTTAGTGAGTGATCGAAATAGCTTCGATCAGTGTCGATCTGCACTCATTATTCATTTTTAATTTTGGGATGCAGCTATTTATTCTCTAACGAGTTCTGATGCTTTTTTAAAAATTTCTGACTTTTAGAAAATTACAAATAAATGATTGGAGGGGGTGTAAAAACCATTTTCCGTCCAAATATTAAAAAAAAAATCACATTGATATGACGATGAGTTTTGGGAATTTTTTTTTGTTTGCTTCCAAAGCAAACATGATTGTTTTGAGGATTTCATGATTATCATTACTTCAGAAATTTGATATTTCTGCGGATCCAGATTTAAATTTTACATGGAGCTAGTTTTGAAGCAATGTGTGTGATTGAGCACCACTTTCAATGCATTACACTGAAAGATATTTTTTAGAATTTGGAAAAATATTTTTTCTTGTTGATATTGCAAGATAGAATGTGAACCTTAGATAAAATTGAGAATCGTTTTGTGAGAGACTCTTCAATCTCTACGATATTATTCCATGGGTATCTCTACGAACCACAAGAAAAAACGGTTTTGTTCAATGGTTGATGACATAATCTGAATTTCCCCCAGGGTACCCACTTTATGGAGAATGACCACAACTAACGATATTTATTTCAAAATGTTTGGATGCATTTATATGGGATTTATGTAAATATTTATGCGTGTTACATTAGTAATTCTATAAAGATTACTTTTTTTTTTTTTTTTTTTTTTTTTTTTTTTTTTTTTTTTTTTTTTTTTTTTTTTTTTATAGCACCATCAATGCAAGGGTACCACGATTCCAAAAAAACTAATCAGAGAAAATGTCATTTCTAGTTTTTTATTTAATCTTAAGTTGATTAAAGAGATACTAACACAACTTAAAATGTGTTGATATTGCACTACTAGAATTAGATTTCAGACAAAATATGTTTAAATATGTTACTCAAGCATAATAAATATCTTCAATTTACCGGTTATTATATTTATTTATTTATGTCGGTTTCCCATTTTGAAGACCAGTTCCAGTGGTTCCAAGATAATATATAAAATGAAAAATTAATTTCACTTTTTTGAGTTATGATAGCCTTGCCTTTGGATGCGATATGATGATATGATAAAAATAGCTTCAATACATTTAAGTTTAATGAATGCAATTGTAAAGTTTTTTTTTCTATTTTAGGTGAAATGATTTGAATTTGAGTTGAAAGATGAACAGTTTTGAAAATATTTAAAATAACTTCCCTATTTCTCAAATAAAAAAATGTATTTGTTTGACTTATTGGAGATTTCCAATCAAATCATATGTTACTTTACATTTTTATTTATTGTTCTGAATGTATGCCATTCGATCACATGAAAAAAAGCTTGTTTGATTTAAAAAAAAAAATATATATTATTTTCTTATTTCTTTTAGAAATTTTCTTCTTGTTGGAAAATGGTTTTAGGATAACTTAATAGGCTAATAGAAGACCCATAGGGATGGGGATATTATTGAATTAGGGATATTAGCGGCTGGCTAGAACCGTGTCCGGTGAATAGAGGCAGTGGCACACTAGGGGCCCCGATTGCATCAAATGCACTTTGTAACTATATCGATCCGACACCCCTACTAATTATAAAATGGCGGAACCCTTAATCTCTTTGCGAGGGAGGGGGGCGCCAGGGGTAGAAAATTATGCCGCGCGTTTTTAGATGAGACGGAAAGGGCCTGAACCCTGTTCCTTGAGGAACGCCTGTTTTTAACGACAGCCCTCCCCCGCGCTCAACCTCCTTCTTATACTCTGGTAATGATCTCCCTAATATGTTCCTGCAGGATATGAAAACTCCTTCTTGTTCTCCTCCACGTCGTGCCTTATGGTCATCGCGGGTGCCGTATGGCGAGCATTTGGTCGCCGCTCCCTCGTGTCCGAGTTTAGATTCGAATCTAGATAGTCCTATGGTCATTAATGCCCTTCCGTTTTAATTGTCAGGTGTGGAACAAAGGGCTACCACAAGGGCGTGACTGATGTTAGAAAAAAACGGTTAGGAACATCTTAAATAATCAACAAGAAAATATTCAAACATTTTTCATTCTTCCAGTGTACCCTGGCGAGCACTCATATTACATGATTTTACAAGAATATTATTTTTTTAGTATTTAAATTATTATTTGTTTTTCAATAATCACCGCGATGCATGGTTATGGATGGTTTCTTGGAATCCGTCAAACTCAAAATATTTAATACAAATTCAATTATAAAAGAAAAACAGATAAACATAAAACAAAAAACAAATATTATTCAATGGACAGATATAGATAGTTACTTATATAGTATTTACAAATATATAGAAAAGAAAAATCACTTAAATATCAAAAGCCCATCATTAAGATGAATAACCGTTAATTTGAATAAATTAATTTCGTCAATCAAAAATTAATGCATGGAAATGTAAAAGGGTATAAATGCCTTAGAAAATTTTTAGAATGCTTTAGAAAAAAAAAAAATCATATGACTTAAACCCTCTAGGACGAACCACGTTCGGCGCTCACACTCATCCCATCTTTCAAACGTTCAATGAACTACTTTCTAACAAAAAAAAGATACTTGTACCCATTTCTGAAAAATGGCTTTGAAAAACACATAACAATTTTGCAAAAGAAAAACTTTTGTTTTGGCACTTATACCTTTTCTACGCTTCAATTAAATTCTCTTATATGTAACTTCTTGTGACTATAAGCCTCTCTAATATAGCTATTTAACCTATCCCAGTCTTCACCATTAAGGTGCCCTATATTCAGTATACCCTATACTGAGCTTTCGTCAAGAACCGATTTTCCTAACCATTTTCATCTATATCACACATACTGTATTCTTGAGTCCCATTTAGGTCCAACGGCTTAATGTTTCAGTTCAGAAGTCCCTCCCGTGCCTTAAAAATTAACTTCAAAACTGTAATTTATGGTTGTTACTAATATTGCTATTTCTAATGTCTGTGTTAAGGTTTTAATAAATTAGGTAGAATTTGAATTTATTTATTTTTTTGGTGTTTGTCAAGTAAATTTTTAATAATAACGATTATAGAAATCGCTGTAATGAATTTAGGCCAATCCAAGGTTTTATGAAGTTGTTTTTTCTTTTTTTAGGTGGAATGATGAGGAAGGATATCTTCCCAATACCTATACTGTTCCTTCCTAATATTTATTCAAAGTATTAGCGATATATAATTATAAACTATATAAACCATAAAATCTATTCTCACATATAATTTGTTAATCAAGCTATGTTCATACTTAATAACAATTAAGTTGAAGTAACAGTTTACTTAAAATACTTTTTTTGAGAACTATCCTTATATTTTTGCATTTATTGAATTATTATAACATCACTTTAATGAACATCATAAGAGGTTATATAATTAATAATTAGCTTGACTCAATCGAAAACAATGCATAACCTTACTTTCTTACCACTTACAGCAAACCTCAAAATATCGTATTTAAGTACTCAAACCCTTTGCCTCCCCCTCCCCTTATATCATTTCCTCGAAAACAGTTGATTTTTGTAGATAGAAAATGCACAGAACTATAACGCATCTTTTCAAAATCTATTTAGCTAAATATCTCCCACTGCCTGTCGACTTAACTTTTCAGAGCTATTATTTAAGCCCTCGTAGGAATTTACGGACTGAAATGTGACCCTTATGGAGACTAACAAATATAGACAATGAAATAATTGTGGAAGTAATTTTATAAATAAAGTAATTTTTTTTGAAGTTGTATGGCTTTTATACATTTATGAAAATATATCGATTTCAACTAGAATTAGGGTAAGTGATAGTTGTGGTGTTGCGCGGGTCGTAGCGGATTTTTATTTAACAATTTTATATTTTCAGCTTTCTTTTTCAGTTGGGTAAGATGAAAAAATTAGGTATTCGTAAGAAAAAATGGGTCACATTTCATGATATTCTGGGGGATTATGGATTTACTAGATAGAAGTTCAGTTATTTAACATTGGATATGCTACCATTAGAGTTTTTTAAACTTGATTATAAAATATGTAGTAGACGTGCAGTGGAAATTAACATAGCTCTGGCCATTGAGCTGATTATAAGCAAGAAAGCTACGAGTCAAACAAGTGCCTTGTTTTAAAGTCATCCGACAGGTATCCTTGATGAATGCCTAACATGTAGGCCGATACGTCTGCACACACTAAAATTGGTTTATTTCGTCTGTAACCTCTTCTCTATCCCCAAAACAACTGTCCCTACAATGAATACAATTATTTGAACTGATTTTGCTGAAAATATCAATTTGTTAGAAGGGTCTAAATTTTTGAAATAGATTACTTCACAAACTGCGATAAGGTTAAGAGGTGAAATTACTGTGTAGTTGAAACTATTGTATGTAGGTAGTTTGCATTTGAAGAACGTTATGATAGCGATTGGTATTATTGATATCGGCAACCGAGAAGTAGAATTGAAGATACTGTAGGGAATGAAGGGTATTGATGACGTGGAGTAAGTAAGAAAAGCGGAATAATCTGATGGATGAAGTGGAGGAGATCTACAATTCAAAGAAGGTCGGGGGGGCGGCCAAGATATTATACAAAGCCATTATGATCCTCGCCGGTTTTGGGCCTGTTTTGTCTGCTCAGTGGCCCTCTTCCAAACTGGATGACTAGTGTTTCCCAGTCATACCACCGCCCTCTCCCCGGCGGAAGATATTCAAATTATAAATTATATATCAGTTCTCCCACTTTTCGCATCCGTTCCGACTATTCTTCCCGCTAAACTGCGCCTCGGTTTTGAATTATTCATCGAACCTCGGCACTTCGGCGCACATCTGGGTTGGGGCTCCCATTGTTTTCTCCATCCAGGTCCTTTCACCATCTGGGTTCCATTACGGAGTCCTAATTGGAATAGGAGAAAGGATATCTTGGCGATACGCACCTGACTAGGGTACTAGCAATTAGCTCTCTTATGGCACCGCAATGGACGCGACCAAAGATGTTTTGAAATAAATTCCTAAGGACCTAATAATGATCATTATATCAAAACAAACCTTTATTCATTTAAAAGCATGGGTGTCTAGGCTACTTGACAGGTAAATGTCACAAATTCAGTGGCGGATTCATTACGAAATTTGGAGGAGCATGACCCGCCTCTCTCATAATCTCGTGGCTGACAGCACCGTTTTTTAATGAGATTATTACCTTGTATTAAGAAGGACTGCCATCTAAACAACCTATAGTGTTACTTTAAAGACATAATAACTACAAGATACAAACAAATTGAAAAGTCAAAATATTGTTGGGGGAAGGGGGGGGGGGGGTGATGACCCTGGATCCGCCCTTGCATAAATTAGATTTTTCTTTTGTCCTACAAGTAAATGTGTGCATCTTAAATTTTTTAAATCATGGTTTTCAGAAGTTTTGTTCCTGAAATTGAGAGGGTAGCTGTAAAAAGAGCGTTTTTTCATAAAACAAATTCTGTATATGGGTGATTATAAAATTATGATGGTATTTGTGTTACAACGTAATATATCGAGAACCGCCTGAAGGATTTTTAAATTTTGTTTTCCCAATTATAACCTCATTGGTTATGAATACAGCTATCTCATTTTCAAGCGCCTAAATTCAAGATAACATTCCATAAAATCAATAACAATCCTCTATTAGTCACTCCCTAGCCTGTCACAAAGTATAGGTCATGTACTTTGAAAAATAATTAAGCACTTTTCCGTCACAATAATTCTAAAAAATCAGGTACTAATCTTATCAGAAAACTTTCAGGATGAAAAATAAAATTGAGCCAGGACTCCAAAGGGTCCAGGAATAGTACCTCAACAGTTTTTCCTCTTGTCATACAATTGTGAGGTTACTCCTAAGCCAGTTTTTCATATACTCTCCAATCCCATCAGAAAAGGAAATTTCGAGTTGAGAATATATGGGGTAACCTGACTATACGTCGATTCATATAATTTTTCGCTATGCCTTATCAACATGATGATAGTAAACAATATATATATTTTTTATCAGAGATTTATAGAGCCTTTGAATCTCTACGCAGCCTTAACCTCCTTTAATTAATTTTTGTCCTAGTTTTGCAAAACTTAATGATAAAATGCCGATTTGTCCCTTCCCGACCTGTCACTCCCTAGCCTTTTACTGATATCGTTTCTAGCTAGGGAGCGACAGTCTTGTTCAGGAAGGGACAAGTGATGAAATTAGTCTTGGTTAGGTTCTTCACTAATCAGTGTCAGTTCAGAAAGTTAGCTTTCGATTAAGTATCAGGGGTGGATCCAGGGTTTAATATTTTGGTTTTAATTTTTTTATATTTTTAAGCTAATAATGCAATAAGCTGGTTACTACGCCGTAAACTTTTGGTTGTTTAAAATGCAGTCCTTCTTGTATACATGATCCAAGGTAATAATCTCATTAAAAAACGGTTTTGTCGGACACGTGATTATGAGGAGGGGGTTACGACCCACCCAAAAAAATTTCGTGCTGGATCCGCCCCTGTTACGTATCCATATCTTAACTATCCCCCTTCCCCCTTAAACCACCAAATAAATCCGCAAAAAAAATGACTGAAGAAGAAATAAAAGCCATCTACAAAACTAAATGAGTTGTTTTTATGGTTCCTATTTTGGAACATCTTTTTAAGTGTCAAATAGTTAACTGTTAGCTCTTTAACTATTTTGAAGGTATAGATCCAATTCATTATACCTACATAAAAAATTGTAAAATTTAGAGAATTATTTTTTAAAAGATTTAAATTAATATAAGGATGCCTATGTTATTTGTCACTCCCTAGAACATTAATTTATTTGAAAATCATTATCTTGTAAACTAGTAATATAAGTGTGTGCACACTTAACAACAAGAAGCACTTGACCAAGCCGTCAAGAACCAGAAACAAAAGAAAACATCCAAAAAAATTAGGAGCCAAGTACCGCCATAATTTTAGAATCACTCCTATAGGAATCACTAAGTCATGATTTAAAATGATGTTGACATTTATGGAATCTTTTTTCTTTTCCTTTTTTTTTTTTTTTTTTTATTTAGGGAAATTGTCATTAGTGAGATGATAAGTACCGTGGGAATAATCAGATATTTAGGATCTACAATGCTATATAAAAAGAAATTGAAGAGGAAATTAAGGCTAGGCCAAACGAAGGGGAAATTATCGTCATTTTTCCGTTGCAAAATAAATTAGTTCACGCCTTCCGTCCCAAAATTTAAAAAATTAGAATTTACAAAACTACAATTCTTCCGGGAGTTCTTTACGGATGTTAAAAATGGCCAATTAAGGATGAGCAACGCCTTAAGGTGTTTGAAAATAAAATAATGCCTAGAATATTTGGGCATAAGAAGGATGATTCAACAGGAGAATTTAGACGGCTATATAATGCAGAATCGCGTGAACTTTACCCGGTAAATGTGGGGTTCACACTGCGCGTCGCACACAGGGGTATTTGACCCGAAAAGCTGGACAAAACTATTTCCTTCCATTTTATTAATTCAAAGGTTCTCAAGATGGCTTCTATATTTCTAATAGACTATTACAAATATCTTTTTTTTGCAGTTAAAAAATATTCTATGGTAAAATTTTAATAAAATAAATGTTTACGTTACTCAACCGACTCTGATGCCTATCCATGGGCTTACAAATTATGTTCATATTATTTTCTATTTGCTCTTTATGCATTGCACCTATGAAATATACTTGTAACTAGTAAAGATTTATGATACATTAAACTATCACTATTATTTAAAAAAAAATGAAAATAGGCAAAAATAAAAATTTGTGGTGGTTAAGAAAAATAATATTTTTTCCTAATTCCAATGCAGTATTAAGCATTGTTTAATACCACTTCGAAACACAACTTATCTCCCAGGAAGAAAAACAACAACCTTTCTTAACGATGCATATTAAACTTAATTATTCATTATTAACTTTCTTCGTCACTTAATGAACTTTTGGAATCGCCACTATCGGTTAAGTCGGGTGGGGGAGACAACATTCCTAAAGTTTCCGTACAAAACGCACCTAATACCTTTTTTCTTGAACTTCTCATTCCTGTGATAACTGGACCTGATGGCAATATTGATCTATTAATTACATCCCAATTGCACTCTGTCCAGGAAAATTTTCTAGCTATATTTTGTCTATACTCCCGGAAATGTTTATTTCCGGCTTCTGCTGCTTCCTCAGATAAAAGACCAATAGGAAGCAGAGAGCTCTTTATCACTTCAACACCTTGGCTTAAAATTTTGTGAGCATTTGGTGTCATAGGATAACATTGATAAAATTTTACGAAAATCTCCTCCATATCCGTAGTAAATTTAGAAAACATTTCTAAATTTATAAAATGATCACTTGATAGCACCTACAATAGTCAATATATATACATATAGCTTCCAGTGCAGATCTGTATTTTTTCCGGCAAAGTGATATTTTTAAATGTTTTCCTATATTATGGCACGAAATGCAGTTTTTGTTAGAACCTTCAGAACATGGGACGCATTGATATCTCCAGAATCTCGTAGTTTCATAAAAGTGGCGTTATATCATTTAATTTCATAACAGTGCTATTAGATGTTAGTTTTTTTGTTTTGCGCCTTTTGCTTCTTTCACTTAAACTACCAAATCTTGAGATTTTAATTGACATCGTCCCACTTAGCCATTCCTGGCTTTTGGCAAACGTTTCGTTTGCTTAAAAAAGCATTCCATCTTAATTGGAAATGATGCCTCAAAATGTATAATTTATGTTTTAGCTCTTTCACCTGCTCTAGGCTATTAAAATATTTCCCAATGAGAAAAGACCCCAATTCCTTCTTTTTTCTTAAAGCTAATGCTTTCGACTTTAAAAATATGTCAAATAATTCCCTTCAGGTTACTATTATTCTTCCTGAAGATCCTAAAATATAAATAAATGAAAATATAACAAAATTTTACTTTTTTTATTAATTAATGAAATTGACATTTTTGAAATAAAAAAATTATAAGTCTCCCATCCGCAGCTATCCGCAGAATTTTTTTCATTAAACATAATCTACGATAATTACACATTATCATAAAAAATATTTCGTTGCCCAGAAATGACCAGAAGTATAACTTTTTAACCTTCAAATTTAATTTTTAGCTCTAAAATCTACCTACCGAAAAACAAAAAGATATTGATAATAGTATTGAATACAAAAAAATTATAACTGTCTGGTTAACAAGTACACACCTCGCCTCGAACTATCCATCATATGATAATGCCGAAACTTCATTAAAAACAAAGAAAATTAATATATTTTGTATACTAATATTTATGAGCTGAGAAGAGGTAAAGGCTAAGGTCAGATTGGAATTAGAATAGCCGCCGGATTAATGGCCTGGAAGAGATAAGAATCATCTTGCGTGATCCAGTAGGTCCTCCACTTGAATTTTGAGTCATTATTTACCAGAAATTTCGAGTTTCAAAAAATGGGTTTTGGCCAGCTTTTAGGGCCAAATACCCCTGTGTGCGTCGGTTAATTTGGGCGTGCAATAATGCGAGGCTTAGTTACGAATACCTAAAAGATTGATAAACGCTTTGAAGGCTGGAAAACGTCCGAGTGGTAAGCGAGTGGGATCGAAAAGTGGGAGGATTCGGTAAGGGCTTATCTTGTGATGTAAAGATTGGACGTGGGGGAGGTGGATGAAGGTTTGTAAGGAGCGATTGGTGGTGTTAGCATCAGGCCTTCGGGTTTGTTAAGCCTTTTTTGTAAGCCTACTTCTATCGCGAAAAATTTGTTTATATGCATTAAGATATCGATAAAGTTGATGTAAATATACTACAGTGTAAATGGTGGTGAAATCGGAAATAGCCGAATGCGCCCGAGAGTTTATGGAGTTAACAGATATCCGAATGTATTAAAAAGTTCTCTATCACCTCTCGAGAAAAAAAATATGCATAGACAAACTTTATTGAAAGATCAAATTCACAGATTGATATCTCAGGAAAAAAATAATCTGTTAATATCTCATTTTTAAATATATTTTTATAAATTTTTGTGTTTATTTATATATAAGACGAACAAGATAAACATTTTACCCTCTTGTTACCCTTTTATACGGTCGCTGATTTAGAATGCACAAGATAAAAGACGATGAAGAAGACGAAAATACCTAGGAAAAGGGAGGTAGAGGAGAGGGTTTCTTCTCTTTTATTAAATCTTCCTTTTATACATCTCAAAGGGTCATATACTTTATGAAATGGTTATTAGGATGAGCTCCCTTTAATTTAATGTCAAGGGAGGGGATAGGAGGGGGGGTAAAGGGGGGAGGGGGAATTTTCATTTCCTCGCAGAATTTAAGTCCTCTTCTTCATAATTAATTATTTTATATTCATTATTTTCCCTCCTGCCCGCCCTTTCACAAAACAAATTTATATTGCTTTGAAAGAAAATTCGCCCTTTCGACAAAATGGTAGAAGATTTACTGAGGGTAAATTTCATCCTTGGTCGTATAATATTCAGGCCATCCATGGTAGGTTCACAAAATATTATAAATGTTCCCTTTTGATGATGTAGCCATTCGGCGTAGTCTCTAGAAAAAAATGAGAAGCATAAAAATGTATACTGTTGGAATTTCGAAAAAATAATATCATTAAATTAATAATGAGTGAATATATTGGTAATGATTACGGTAAAAGAAAACATGGTGCGTTATGTCGAAAACAGCAATTATTTGTTATTTCATATCCAGGTAATGTTGTTCCAACATTAAATTATTTAAGTCATTGGCATTTGATTCACAAAGATACAATTTTATTCTGTTGGATAATTTATGGTTGTTACTAATATTGCTATTTCTAATGTCTGTGTTAAGGTTTTAATAAATTAGGTAGAATTTCAATTTATTTATTTTTTTGGTGTTTTTCAAGTAAATTTCTAATAATAACGATTATGGAAATCGCTGTAATGAATTTAGGCCAATGCAAGGTTTTATGAAGTTGTTTTTTCTTTTTTTAGGTGGAATAATGAGGAAGGATATCTTCCCAATACCTATACTGCTCCTTCCTAATATTTATTCAAAGTATTAGCGATATATAATTATAAACTATATAAACCATAAAATCTATTCTCACATATAATTTGTTAATCAAGCTATGCTCATACTTAATAACAATTAAGTTGAAGTAACAGTTTACTTAAAATACTTTTTTTGAGAACTATCCTTATATTTTTGCATTTATTGAATTATTATAACATCACTTAAATGAACATCATAAGAGGTTACATAATTAATAATTAGCTTGACTCAATCGAAAACAATGCATAACCTTACTTTCTTACCACTTACAGCAAACCTCAAAATATAGTATTTAAGTACTCAAACCCTTTGCCTCCCCCTCCCCTTATATCATTTCCTCGAAAACAGTTGATTTTTGTAGATAGAAAATGCACAGAACTATAACGCATCTTTTCAAAATCTATTTAGCTAAATATCTCCCACTGCCTGTCGACTTAACTTTTCAGAGCTATTATTTAAGCCCTCGTAGGAATTTAATAAGTTCGACAAAATGGTAGAAGATTTACTGAGGGTAAATTTCATCCTTGGTCGTATAATATTCAGGCCATCCATGGTAGGTTCACAAAATATTATAAATGTTCCCTTTTGATGATGTAGCCATTCGGCGTAGTCTCTAGAAAAAAATGAGAAGCATAAAAATGTATACTGTTGGAATTTCGAAAAAATAATATCATTAAATTAATAATGAGTGAATATATTGGTAATGATTACGGTAAAAGAAAACATGGTGCGTTATGTCGAAAACAGCAATTATTTGTTATTTCATATCCAGGTAATGTTGTTCCAACATTAAATTATTTAAGTCATTGGCATTTGATTCACAAAGATACAATTTTATTCTGTTGGATTTTTACTTTCACTTACCTATATATGAACTATATAGTAAGGGAAAGTATTGCGATCGTGAAAATTTTTGACTTTTCAAACGGAGGGGGGACGTTATTTCATAACTTTTTCCCATTTTTACGTTTTTTTCGATTATCCCAAAAACGTCTCCAACGATTTTGATGAAACTGGGTATTTGATGTTTGTATATTCCCGTGATATGACAGCAAAAATTTCATCAAAATTGATCTATGGAGGTGGCACTTTATTTCATAATTTTTTTCCCATTTTTACTTTTTTTTTCGATTTCGGTAACGGCTTTAAAGATTTTGATCAAACTCTTCATGTTTAAAGATAATCAAGTATTCTTTAATATCAGGTAAGCTTTATCATTTTTTTCCTATGAATTGTCTTGGTTTATATAAAGAAAGTACTCTCGTTACGCCTAAAAATAAAAATGGTTAAATGTGAAAAAAACCTAGTAAACATATACAGGAGAAAAAAAAGGAAAATACATATTTGGTCAACTCATAAAACACGCTGAGCCAAATCATGCGCGTACTGCGCATATAATAATAATAGCGCCTTTAATAATAGACCATTGTTTATAATCAATGACGTTTAACATTTAATGGATATTATTTGGTTCATAGTAACTAAATGAAGTTTTCAACAACTTCATAGAGAATTATAAAATCAGATGACTTGGAGTATTATGCTTGCATTGCCTAACTATCAAAAGAAAAAACTTTTATTTAATAATAAAAAAAATAGTGTACTTTAAAGAGCAAAAACAAACAAAAATAAGTAAATGAATGTGGTAAGCATTTCTAATCAAAGTAAGTTGGTAAGTGAAAGTTGTGTTTTGCGCGCACCAGATTTTTTCTTTAACAAAAGGTTCTTTACAGGATTAATCTCAAGTAAACCCCTTATCATTTCATTTGATTATGATTGAGTTGATGCTTTTTATTGAGTAGAGATATCTACTGGTGACGGCAGTGATAGTGTATAGTGAATGATTTCCGTAGAGGGAGGTGGGAATACCAGCTTGGCCCACTAAATAGCCAGTTAATCACGAAAGGTTCGGAGATAGGAGCGATTCGGAATTTTAGCTAGAGACGGTTTCACCGATATCTGCTCGGCCCAGCGGAGCAGCCCAGACCGCACAGAGATACAGGAGAATGGTAGCGCGAATATTGCCACTTATAAATTATATGTCATCGGGCTGGCGGACGGTCGGAAATGCAGCGCTCAAAGGGTCGTATCGATTAGTGTGAAATATTCTATACATGCTATCTAGCATCTATTGCTCGGCCTCCCTGACAATGGGGCCTATCATCCCGCCCGGTTCCTCTGCACTAATGTGCCCCGGGTGTTAACTGCCCAGGGGCAGGGGGCCCTCAAATATTGCTCAGTAATACAACCGAAACGTTCTTAACGGCATTTCTTCTACAACTTAATCAAAAATATTCATCCCCAATTTTCATTTATATGTATGAATACATTAATTTTAAACATTTTATTTTTTAAGAGAAAAGATTGGTCTCCGCCGGAAGTAGAACCCGGGTCTCTTGGCTTAGACTAATCCATTTTCTTAAAAAATAAAATATTTAAAATTAATAAAAAATTAAATCAAGTGGTTACCCTCAAGAAATAGTTAAATTAATATAAACATACTATTATAGTATTCTCCAGATAGCCGAAGAATTGCATTTGTATCACCCACTATACGTTTCTTCACGTAATAATCAGCCCCAGTGCAATGATGAAGTTCTCTAAAAATGAACAAAATGATTAACAAATCGACAATCGTTTAGCTTCAAAGAAAATACTATAAAGTCAAATTGATTAATATTTATATAATAAATGAAGTATATTATATTTTTTGGTATATTACACTTTTGATACTGTAAATGAAATATTGACGTTTGTATTAATATCTCCATGGTTACGACCGCATTGCAAAAGAAAAAAAAAGTAACATTTAAAACATTAAAATAAAAAATTAGAGTGTAGTTATACTTTAAGGAGGAAGTTGTTTGTTTGTTATTGTTTAGGGGCGAAAAACTGCTGAGGTCATCAACGCCCATTGGTTTCTTTATTTATCTATCTTGGAGAAACTACCGACCCGAATCCCGCCGAACACCGACGAGAGCGGCACCCAGGCCGATGGGGGCCAGCCGGAGCAAAGGGGGCGCCCCGGTCCCACATTTAAGGAGGAAGTCTATCTGTATTTAAAATATTTTATATATCATAAATTAACTGTAATTGGAAAGAAAGTAAAAGAGTAATGAATTTCTTCCGGAATCATAGCTAGAAGAATATATGGACACAATTATTGATATTAATTGGAAAATAAAAAAATAGAGTGGTAGGTGCATTCATAACTGCATCTACCATCATCTAATCTTCAATAATCTCTCGTGTTATGTATCCAAGATGTACCTAATCTCTTCCATTAATATTTTTCCCGTCTTTGGCTATGTGTATCTAATGCCTGGAGATGCCCTTAGTTAGCACGAGATAAAGCGATAAATATTAATACATCAACCATTAAAAAAATGTAGGGAGTGGTTAGGGAACCAAATAGAATTGTTTACTATTTTTTAGTTTTATTTTATTATTACTATTTTAGTAGTTAATTTTTTTTTCTCTATCAACCAAATTACCATTTACAACTAAGCTTCTTGTCATTTATGACAATACTAGAGGATATGCTCAGTTTGTCAATGTTTATCCATCAATGAAAACGAATATTTGTATTTTTTGTGTTTTATTCGTGTGCCTCTTATTTTATTTCGACCCTAACTTTCTTTTCGAAAGGAGACCGATAAGCTCGGAGGCGACCCTTTCATCAACCGATGCCCGGTTGTCTAATGCCCCTCTTCCTTCCTGAAGATAGGACGAGGTACCTCCTCCCTACCTTGGGCCGTGCTATCTGATCCTCACGGGAAATGGTCCATAGATGACCCCGCCCAGAGGGCAAACACAATGACGCCGCGACTGACAGTGACCCATGACACCGGTTTTTACCATTAGCGGGATTGGTGGGAGGTGTAGGTTACCCGCAATATGGCCGAACCAATCTTACTAAAACACTTTCCGACGGCCATATTTCACTTTCAGTTCCGGCGGTGTCTTTTTACCATTTGTATCTCCTGTCATTTGTTAGCTTCGCCATTACCTCGTTCTTTACAATGCCGCGCTACCTTTCAGAGTGTCCTCATCCAATACAGCTAATGTCATTGCCTTGTTCCTCTGTTTGGATGTAGCTAATGTTTCTGCTTCATTTTCCCTTATTGCGTTAAACTGTTATTGATCCAAATATTGACTGCCGGAATACATCTCGTTACACAGTTTCATGTTACCTTTGGAAATGATTTCCTTTAACAATTTATTTCTCCACTTCGAGTATTTTATCTGGAACTGCATCCTTTGAATAATCATCGATATTAATGTCCTAGGCCTTGATCCATCCATGATCCATGAAGTACCTACATTAAACAATCTGCCCTCGTTCTTTCCTGTATTTCGTTTTAGTATGTCCGTAGTATGAATTAAATATTTTGCAGGGTCACCTTTGGTGTTGTGGTTAGCGTAGCAACCTTCAATACTAAAGGTCGTGGGCTCGCGTCCCGAAGTGGCCCTAGGATTTTTTTATGGCAGTGAAAAATCCTTGGCTATGCCGTCCCTCGTATAGGACCTAAAATGGAGGTCCCGAGCCGAGCAGGTACTCGTTAAAGATCCCTATCCTAATAATACCTGTACAGGAAAAATTTAGGACTCCCACTGTAGCATCGTCCTATTAGCCTTAGTGACGTTAAACAGACAACAAACTTATACAGTAATTATTATTGGAGAAAACACGACTAATTATTCAACTTATGGTTAGCTTCAATAGAACGGTTTTAATTGTTTACTTTTTTATCTAAATTCAGTTCTTGGTTGTGGTGAATTCCGAATGAAAAGCTGTTAGAAATCAAGGGAGTTAAAATTTCATATATTGTTAAGAATCGTAAAGATGGATGATATGTTAAGTAGGAAATTCAAGCAAAAGCAAATTTTTAGATCTCGTCATTTCTCAATTAAACTTACTTTGTTTTGTCACCTAGTTTCTTATAATCCATGGTTGGTGATATACACCAGATGTAGTTATTACATTTATGATTCACATGAAATGACTCCCACTGTAGCATCGTCCTATTAGCCTTAGTGGTATTAAGTGACGTTAAACAAACAACATACAGTATAATAAGTAAATATGAAATATGAGTATAAATGATTGCTTGTATGTATACAGTTACCTCTGGGTGTGGCCTAAGTTATGTGAGTTTTATTTATTTTTTAATATTATTTTTATTTTTTCATTTTTGTAGTTTTAAGGGTATTGTTACTGTGATTTTCTATTTTTTACCACCTGTAACTGACTAATTAGCCAGAAGGTGGGATGTTATAGATAAATAGATAAATAAATTAAATGTAAGAACTTGAAAAAAAAATTAAGAATACAATAAATATAAAAAATGCTAGGACCTAGATAGTTTCACATCCTAGCTATCTGTTTCAACTTTGTGTTCAAGTTAAAACTATTTCTATATGTCTAAAAAAGTTGGAATGAAGAATAGGTACTTTAGAATTAAGCTGTTAAATTGGGTGTTCTCGAAGAATCAATGAATTAATTTTATTCATAAAATTCTACCGTTTCATTTCTTTATACAGTTTGAATGTATTTTTGGTGCTGGTTTAATGATAGTTGAGTGCTAATAATGGAAAAGAAATACAACCTTAAAATACGTTTATAAATAAATTGCGACGCGCATGAGCTGTGCGGGAACATTAAACGTAATCCACACCTCCTTCTTCCCTTTCCCTCAATATTTACAAATAAGACAGACCACGCCTGATGGATTTGTGTTCTCGGAGATTAACCCCGCCGCGGGTTCCGTAAGCACGACCTGTTTGCTGTTAAAATAGCAATAAACTGCTACCTGAAGGTGTGCAAGTTCACGCTTTGGCGAAGGGTCATCGGGAAAACAGCGAATTCCTGATTGGATGTGCGCGGAGGAAAGGCATTGGATGATTTGATATTGTTGTATACAGGAGTATTTTTCATTGATATTAAGAATTACCATAATTTAGAGGGAAATGATTTATATTAATATGCTGAATTATGTTGTTGTTTTTTGTTTAACGTCTCTTTATGGCATTAAGGTTAGTCCAACGGTGCTACAGTTTTGCATATACAGGTATAATTTGGATAGAAATCTTTATCGAGCACCTGACATCGTACAGGCTCGGGACCTCCATTTTACTTCCTATCCGAGGGACGGCATAGCCAAGGATTTTTTACTCCCTTTAAAAAATCCTACGGGACGCGAACTTGTGACCTTTAGCATTGTAGATTGCCATGCTAACCAAAAAAACCCTTGATCTCTTTAGTTTCGATAATCAGCTAACGAAAAATTATATTTCAACGGATTAAAATTTTAACCCAGGCAGTTGTACATATTTTTTCTTTATTTTGACCCATTTGTATATCTTACCCTGTCAACAGCATTTCGACAATAAGCAGATTTGATAGCCATTCTACTGGTCATACAATGACATGTTAGGCAACCAACAGTAGGACGGAGAGCTCTAATTCAATGCCTTTTTATCTCCTCCTCACATAAAAGGGCGTTTCATCTGTATCAATGTCACTTATAAATGCCCTTGTAGGTTAGTAAAGAGTCTTTATGGGTTGGTCGACTCTTTGCATGTGAAAGTCAGTATGTAAGGTTTGATTGATCCGATTGAAAAATCCTAGGGCCACCTCGGGACACGACCCCGCGACTTTTAGTATTGTAGGTTGCTAAGCTAACCACAACGCCACAAGTGACCCCTATGCTGAATTATTCTAAGCAAATGATGAAAGTAGGTCGGATTTAAAAAACTTTATTATGATCGATACAGACGAATTCCAGTTTGCTGGCTATGAATATTTAAAATCTTTATCTACAGTTTAATGAATAAAGATACAACTTTAGAATACTTAGAGCCTTACCTAGAAGAAAGGCTTGCTAAGTTTTTCTTCTTTGCTCCAAGACGTGGCTGATCCTCCGAGATTGGTGATCCCCGAAGATCGGGCCTAGTTCCGGGCTCCTCTAGGATAATCCCGGGTGAGTGATGCCCCCCTTCCTCATCCCCCCCCCGGGAGAAAGATGCCACGAGATGGATGAGGAAAAGCTCTGAGACAAATGCCTTTCATTATTGAAGAGGTAGGGGTGTCTCTTAACCTGAGCCTTATGCTCCTCCACTTAAACCAGACAAATGACACGCGCTATAAATCAGAAAACACGCCATATCCCAGCCATCCACTCAGTTCACTCCCTGCTAATGTATTATATAAATTCAAACGGTTGGCAGGTCCATCACATAGTGTCTCAAGATCTATTCCTTCCCATTTGACAACTGGAAAACTTATTTGTAATAGTAGTTTGTCTTAAGTTTATATTAAGACTTGTTTCTCTTCCTGTCATAGGTAATATGTAAGCTATATGAGAGTATTCCATTAATTCATATTTTGATAATTAGAATATTTTTTTTTTCTCTTCGCACAGGTCATTATCTTATTGCTGATTCAGAGAAATCAGAAATAATTTTAATCGGTTCAAATCCTAGGTATTTTTGGTATTTCCGTTTGGGTGCCCCCTCGATTCATAATTCTTAATAATAATTAAGAGGTTTCGATTATAAGTAATCCAAAATTTATCTTAAGAAAGATCATTACTCTATTTATTTCGCTACCTATGAACCAGACTGTCCTACCACCAGTTTTTTCGATTTCGCATAGTGAGGATCGCTATTTAATAATTCGACCAAGCTGAATCCATTGAAGCTATTAAAATACTCGATTTTTTCGAGCAAATATTCTAGTGTTTGCTGTTCTTGAGAGTTTGACTGTCTTAAGTCAAGTTTTAAATGAGGGACAAACAGTCTAAAGAAAGTGGACTATCAGACAAAAAAAAATGTACAGCCTGGCTTTAGTAAATTGTGTTCATGTATTTTTCAATTCATACAAAATTAATGATTCTGACTTGAGACAGTCGATAGTAGTAAACTATAAGCAGATAATGGACAGTATTGCTGTAAAATATACCTTGTGGACTAATTTGATAATGTGAAGTTTCGGTTTCTTTGCACCATAAGAAACAATGATGGCCTGATTACATTATTTAAGAATGTTTATTACCATTTATATTATAATGGCATGCGTCATCAGTGCTTTGATGGTATTCGGGTATTTATAGAGGCCCAGGAATTATTTTTTTCAATTAACAATATTGACTCATACCATTCCATAATTATCTGTTTAAGATTAAAAGTTGTTTTCTATAAATCAGCTGAAACAAGCTAGAACAAAATCCTTGGCTGTGCCGTCCCTCGGATAGGACGTGAACTGCAGGTTCCTAGCCTGTACGATGTGAGGTATTAGTTAAAGATCCCTATCCTAATTATACCCGGATAGGTAAAATTTAGGTCTTTCACTGTAGCATCGTCCAATTAGCCTTAGTAGCCTAAAGGGACGTTTAACAAACAAGCAAATAAGCTTTAGAACATTTCTCCCAAATCACATATTTACGTTGTGCAACAATAACCGACATTGGAGATAAAATTCACAGTCTGTGGTTCAAAATGTCTGTAGTACCATTGGTTGAACTTCGGGTCAAGAAGTAGAAAAAGGGACCATTCCTGAATTCCACAAATTCTTGGCAATACCTTTGGTACCACAGAAAAAAAAATCCCCAGAGATAAGTTTCAGGTAGATAAAGAACTGCACAATAAGATACGGGATCAGAAATGATTTTATTAGACCTGAATTAAATATTTTTACAGTGAACAAAAAGATTCAACAATACCTTCAAAACTGGAAACAAAATCTTCCGAGAATGTGAGGTCACGGAATTCTGCTGATTATCCTGATGTACAATGAGGACTGGAAAAGAGGCAGAGGAAGACCACGAAGGAAGATGATCATTTTATATCTAACAAGCAGACGCTGGCAAGCGTTGCTGTGGCTCAGTAGCTATAGTTGTTGAATTATTTGTATCCTATACTTTTTTTATACAGTCAAATCAAAATTCTCTGATAAAGATAAAAAAGTTTCAGCTAATCTAAAAACTAACGGAATTTAAAATAGATCTTTACGCCAAATTTGAAATCGTTTGGTAAAATATTTAGAAGGGCTTAAGTTTTTATTTTTAAGATCTTATATTTGGCCATAATGTGTTAATGAATGACCCTTTTAAAAGGAACCAATTATAACAAGCGCAATAGACAGTTAGCAAAAATGTACCAAATTAATCTTTTGCTATATGTAATACATATTAATTACATTCAGAATATAACACATGATGATATGAGATATCGTCTCAGGAGGTTATAGTAATAGGTGCACTATGATTTTGGTTAACCTGTCTTTTGCTAAAACAAATAGATTCGATGTTTTCCCCTCACGCGAAAAGGCGACACATAATTGCCCATGGGAAAAACACGGATTTTCCTAGTGCAAGCTGGAAAAAATGGATTTATGCTTACCCACCCTACATATCGAATGAAAATGAAGTTTTGTGTCAATAAATCAACTTAAACCGTCATCTGTAGGAACTAATCCCACTTAATTGTAGTATAGTAAGCATTTAATTTGCAATTTAAGAAATATTGAGGCCAATAATCAAGATAAAAACTATTCTATCTTTTAAGCTGTACGAAAATACACACAATGAGCTAAATTTTATAAAGATCGGTTGAGTAGTTTCTGATTTTACCCCCGACAAACATCGTGACATGAGATTTCTATATATATAAAGATTATTCATAGAAATTATCAAAATTATTAATGGGGAACAGAATTAAAAGAATTATTGATACCATGCAGATTGAGTATGAGCCGAAAAAATATTCTAAAAAAACCTGTAATAAATAACACGGAGCTGTAATCAAAACAGAAATAATTACAAAGAGTTCCCACCCCCGGGTTTAATTATGCTTTTTTCCCCCCGGTGGAATTAATGACCCACTAATCGCTTTGTTATATTTACCTCCTCGCACCTGTCTGCGATCTGTTTGTTTTTATAATCAACGGTGGCTCAGTCCCAGGTGCAAGAAAAAACCCAGCATTGTGTTACCTGCCCTTCCACTTTTTTATGTTTACCTCCCCACTTGTCATTGCTTTCTTTTCCATTTCATTTTAATTTGCTATTTTATTTATATTTGTTGTTTAGTAAGTAAAGAAATTTATAAATGAAAGTTTGTATTTTAGATATATCTAAATTAAAATAGCTAAATATAAAATATCTAAATTCAATATATATATTGAAAAATGTTAAACAATAAAACACAGCCTACCTTCCATAAATCCATAAAAGGCTAATTCATAGTTTTATCAAAAATTATAATTAATTAAATAATTTTCGAACTTCCTCGTTCTCTTACGGAATACGGTTTAAACTTTAAAAATAAAATATTTTTAGGTTTAAAAAAAAATAAAAAATATTTTTTCTATATTTACTGCAGTTTCTTCAACTTTTAAAATTGAAATTTTATTTTGAAACTATTCACTACATCTGGGGTTACCAGTAGTGTGGTGGTTTGCATAGCAGCCTACAGTACTTAAGGTCGCGGATTCGCGTCCCGCGGTAGCCTTAGGATTTTTTAAAGGTAGCAAAAATCCTTGGCTATGGCGTCCTTCGGATAGGACGTAAAATGGAGGTCCCGAGCCTGTATGATGTCAGGTACTCGTTAAAGATCACTGTCATAGTCATAACTTGGTAGGCAAAATTTAGGACTTCCTCTGTAGCGTGGTCCGATTAACCTTACTGGCATAAAGTGACATTAAACAAGATGTTGCCAAAAACCGGAAAATACTTTAGCTTGATAATAAGGCGATTTGATATATTAGAAATGTGGTCATCTTGATTTAGCATTACAATACGTTTATTAATTTTATTTTTTTTATAATTTTATGCCCAATACGTTTTTCCATCATAAATTTATTCGATTTAAGAAAACAGAATTTTGAATAGCGAGTGGTTTAAAAATTTAAGTTCCAGTTGAAATTAAAAATTGCAGGAAATGTTTTTAAAAACTCTTATTTTGTTTTTGTAACCTTACCGTGTTTTGTTAATTTTTTAACCATAAAAACACCCTGTACATATTTACGAGTATATATAAAATAATTATGTACTACAATCCTTTTTATTTGTCCTTAACCGAACTATAATATTTGTTGGTTTCGAATGAGCTACGAAATATACTTTGGGAGAGTTATACAGAGTGGTTAAAGCAAAAAATATCAGAAAAATGTTAAAAAATAAGTATTTTCATAATGATCTCTGAAATCGACACTTTTTAGAAGTATAGTATTATTATCAAAATAAGTATATATGTGGTATATGTCAAAGAATATCCAGATTGTTTAACTTTTATGTATATACACACACACATATATATATATATATATATATATATATATATATATATATTGTTGTTTTCTTTTGGATATCACCATAATATATCCATCGTACGGGAAAAAATACGGTGCATTTTTTTTTCATGAGGATATTATTCTTCAGCAAAAATAAAAGCATTAAAAAAAAACTTCTATGAGGGCGGATATCCCTTATAGCAGCGTAAGAATTTTGCAGATCCTTAGGAATTGATCGAGACATTAACCTCACTGCTGCGAACTTTCTTCACCGTTGCCAAAGGCGTTATTTCGCCAAGATAAGGCGAGGCAGGTGTTGGACGTACATCATTGATTCATTGAGTGATGGCTGCAGGTGTGTGTCCTAATTGGCGAAACATCTTACAGACGTCTTTGTTATTGCTGCCCATTGTTGTAAGGATCTTGTGAAACGCCCTACCTAGTTGTTACCTCACAAATAAACGATTGATCCTATCGTGGACGTTTTCCTTAAAAAACAAAACAAAAAAACAAACATATATGGAGCAATCGAGTGATTATGGGTATTATCTAGTAGTTACCACTTTTGGTGTATTATTTTTTATCATATCTTGACGTCTTACTTATAAAGTTGTGTAACTTGGGTCTTATTGTTATTTTTATTTTATTAATATTTTAGTTCTAACGAAATTTGTAATATGATTTAATATTGTTTACCACCTGTAATTGGGCAATTAGTCTGTTGGTGGAATTTTATATGTAGGTATAAATAAATAAATCATATTTATCACATACCTATACTTAGTCACATACCATTTATCTCTACCAATGAAACGGTATCCATTCGGACAAATGGATGACATTCGAAACAATATTTTTAATATATGTTCGTTTCATTATGGTTTTATATCGGCGATCCTCGACGAAATCTTGGAATGATTTTTTTTAAACTACGATGAACAGTGACGCACCAATCATTTCATATCTTCTAAGACAGTCATCGTAAAAAGGAATATTGAAACCTTAGCTGCCTGGTTATCTAATGCAGTTGGATATTTCGGAATAGGCAGATTATGGGTGATCGACTTCAAGTTCCTTCACTTTTATCTGTTGTGGTATCTGAGTTTGGTCTAGTTCAACGTTCAGGACGTGATTCCAAAATGATCCCCTCACAACAAACCATACTTCGCAAGACTGACCATTTCTTTCCCAAATCATTTTTTCTACCAATATTCTTAATGAATAAACATGATTCACATTGATTAATTTCCTCTTGTTCGATTGACCTTTTTTTTATGACATTAACAAAATGGAGTGCATTTGAGCATTTAGGATGGACAATTATCTATTTTCTCATAAAATATGAGACATGATCTATTTCCCACGATTGAACTGCTTCGGACGTGATTCCATGTTACAAAAACTCACGAGAATATAAAACTTTCTTCCTATGCCCACATCTATGATACACAGCACTTTTCGCTAGAATTTATTTTAAAGTGAAATTTCTACTAAGTTAAAAAATCTCATCGTGCTGTCACACGGTTTAAAATTATAAAAAAAACTTAGAGTTAAGTAATAGTCAACTATTTTTCTTAAAAACAGAGCCTCTGTATTAATCTAGGCTCAGCAACCCCTGTTGAAGATCCACACAGAGATGATGAAGATCCATGCTGGGATCGAAACGTCGGCTTTTCAAAATATAAAAAAAAAAATGTTAATATATAGAATATTAAGCATCTTATCATAAAAATATAGATTGGTCCAAACAGGTAAAAATCTGATGGGCAGGATGAGGTAAGGCCTCCCAACTTAATTCTTGAAGCTTATCACGGGTCAGCTGGGATGTATGAGGGCGGGCGTTATCGTGCTGAAGAATGACTCCTTTGAAGAATGACAAGAGTCCACGGAGTTTGCTCCGGATAGCTGGTCTAACTTTGTGTTCTAGCATCTCACAGTAGTATTGGCTATTGATAGTTCGCTGATCTTCAAGGAAATCGCAATAGACTGGACCCTGTGAGTCCCAAAAGATGGTCAGCATCACTTTGCCGGCAGAAGGTAGAACCTTGAATTTTTTTCCGAACTGGAGAGCTAGTGTGTTTCCACTCCATACTCTGTCTGCCTTTTGGTCTCAGGGGTTTACACCTCCTGTGACTAAACATCTAATGGCTGAGCGCTGCTCTTTTAAGGTGCGATCTTCTAGTGGACTTGCCATGGTGAATTGGAAATTTTGAGGTTATGTTGACATAAAATGATGAAACAGCTGATCACAGCATATCCCAAGGTTGCCAACTAATACCCCTGAAAAGATTGTACAAATCAATGAATAGTTTTAAAATTATAGAATTTGTCTCTTTACTTATTGAATGACCCTCGTACTAATACACGACTGTTCGTGCAGTTATAGAACTATAAACATCTGTTTTTTTTTTATGTCACACTATTAAAGTATAGAATCTGCTTTATCATTTGACGCTAAAGCAAGCGACATTGCATCAGCTTATATTCCTGCGTTTTAAACGCTTTCTTTATACGTAAGTACCAGGCCAGAATCATTATTTAATTTTAAAACTGAAAAGATCTTTGGTCTATTCACGATCCGTTGAAAGGCATATACGGTGAGCATTGAAAACCACGACTAATAAGCAAAGTATTTTCCCGGTATTTTCACACCTTGGGGGGAGGGGACACACACACACACCCTCGTTAATGTCGGTATCGCGCTCCTTGCAGGCCTTCCCTAATCCCTCCAGAGGACGGACCATCTTTGTTCCTTTTTCCGCCGGGGCATTATAGCGGAATCCTCCGGCCTTTCGCACAATGCCCCTCTGATAAAATTTTCTCTCAAACGGACTTTTCCGGAGTTACCATGACAATGGGGCGGTAGGATATTCTTCCCTTAGCAGAGGGGCTCAGACAAAAGCTGTCAGGGAGGGGAGCTCGCCCACCTCCAAAAATGTCTGTATTACATCGTCAATAAAGGTGATAGCATTGTCTGCAATTCCTTTCATCCTTCTTGAATTTCTTACTTTTTCCGTAAATTGTTCAGTTTTTCGGAATGTAATTATATTAAGAAAAATAACAATAATCATATACATTTATTTGACAAAGTATAAGTCTATACATACAAAATTATAAAAACCTATATATAGATATAATAAACTCTGAAGGCTGTAGGAAACCGTCTGCCAGAGTTTGTTGCAAAAATAATAAATAATTTTAAAACAACAAAAAGTAAAATCAAACACAATTTGTGAAATTAACTGATACATTTATTATTCTAAAATTATTAAATACAATTTATTTATTTTATTTTTTTTTTGTTGCCTCTACCCTGCAGGGTCATTGGCAACATGTAGAAGTTTACATTTTCGAGTAGTAATTGATTGCTTTTAAATATTCCAAAGTTTTTTTATAGTTTTTTCATCATCTCCTAGAATTTCAGTGTTCCGTTTAATGCTATATTTGTTCTTTGATTCGTAAAAGCTTTGCTGTCTATTAAGATGTGGATTATGGTAATTTCCTCGCTGCATATTCTGCATGTTGGAGGTGCGAGCCCTTTTAGCAAATATGCATGTGAAAATTCAGTGTCCAATTCTAATTCGGCAGAGGACGGTTTCTTCCCTCCTTGATATTCTGCTCGAGGTTGTCCACTCGATTAGATTCCTATTTATCATTTTTAGTTTGGCGTCTTGATTATTCCATCTGGTCAGCCAGTGTTACCTGATTTCAAGTTTTATTTTTTTTACAAAGTCCTCAAGAGAAATAGCATTTAATATTGTTACCTCTTTGGTTCCGGGAATTCTTGCTGAGCGGGCGTCTGTATATGCTTGTTCGTTCCCCGTGATTCCACAGTGTGAGGGGGTCCATGAGAAAACTATATCACTCCCTTTCTCTTTTAATTCCCACAAACGGTTTCTAATCACTATTATTAATCCGTTTTTAGGTCTTGTATTCTCTATTGCTAACAGAGCACTCATTGAGTCTGTTACTAATACCCAATTCCCACTGCCATATGACTCGATTTGTTTAAGAGCTACATTTATTACGGAGGACTCTGCAGTAAATATCGAGCATATGTCTGGCAGTCTGAATAATTTTCTAAAGTTTGGGTTATTTAAAAATAATAATTACAATTACTTTTTTACATCCTATATCGAAAATACTCTCTATATATTTCTCTAAATAAGTTTAGAGATTTAATTATGAAATGCATTGCATTCACTGCAAGGCTGTTGTATTGATTAGTATATGCTACTTAGCGATTTATGTAATTAGGTGAGAATCTCTTTTGTTGAATAATGATGAAAAATGAAGACTTATTACTCAAGGAATATTGTAATACGTAATACGTACGTTTTTATTAAAAGAATTTTTTTTTTTTCAATGCCACACAAATTATGAGAAAACAAATATTTAAACAGGTTACAAAAATTATCACTTTGTAACACACAAAATAACCATATGACTTGAGCTTCAGAACACGACTAACTCTCCAGTACATTGCTCCTTATACATATTCAGTCGTAAGAAGCCTCTTTAGACATCCTGGGCCAGCGTAGATAGTACTCGAACATCGTAGTCACAAACATCGTACTATAACCAGTTTGTTCGAACTGTTAGTTCGTTCTACTAAAAGGTCTAGAACTATTCTAAACCATATGTTGTTTGTTTTTGTTAAACGTTACAATATTTTTAATAATTTTATTCATATGTCTATCTATACCCTCCCATTATAATAAGAGCATTAAAAATCATCCGATAACCCACCGAATGTTTTTTATTATGTCTTCAATCTTTAAGTGTGTTACCCTTATCTTATTCTTTCCAGGAGTTTTTATTTTACCTGCATAATTTGAAATAACTCCCATGTGGCTTATTTCTGAAAAAAAATGGCATTTAGATGAAACGAAATTGGTATGGATGGGTTTCTAGCTGCCACGGAGGATGAAGCTCTGATGTTTTCTTCAGTTTTTTAACGGTTCCGGAGAGTCGGAAAGAGCGATCTTGTAGAAACGAAATCTCTGCCATCGCTTTGTATTATGATTATAATCTACATCAGAGTGATAACCTTGATTATACGCAAACTGAAGGAACGACACCCCCTCCTCGGTATGATATAAATTGCAAATTAAAAGGTTATCAAGGCTGAATATAAGGGCGTATTCCGTTCAATTCGCCAACCCCTGGGGAGGATTGGGGGTGGTTGGGGGGGGGGGGGTAGTTATTAAAGAAGAAGACGAAGTGCCTCGAGTTGGGAGAGGATCATATTTCTCCGTCAGGGAGGCCATATTGTTTTTCCCAGTCCCGTAATTGGTCGGAGGGAGGAAGAAAAATGAAGGCGGCGCTAAGAAGCATTGTCTTGGTTCCTCTAGCCAGATAAGACCTCCCCTCCCCTCATTTGTTAGCTGTCTTAACCCTCCAGGTTTTCATTTATACAGTTTTCCACCGGGGCTCGGGATAAATCACCCCCTTCCAGGAGAAATTTCAATTTCCCAGAGATTACCCGGGCTGCGGTCGAGGAAGAAAGGAAAATCTGAGCTAGATTGGAGGGGGGGGGGGTGGTTATTTGTGGTGAGGAAGAAAATATTTAAATATGATCTATCTCTACATGATCCCGTTACTTAAAACTTTAACATAGGGGAAAAATGTATTTATTTTTTTTAATAAATTTAAAAATTAATAAATATTTTTCGGTTTGTTGTATAGCATTTTTCAAATATTTTTATATGTTTTTTTATTATTTTTATATATGTCTACCTAAATTGATCTATAACTAGAAAATCATTTTTTCTTAAAGATATTTACCACAAGAAACCTCTTGATTTTTTTTTTTTTTTTTTTTTTGCATAGCCAAAATATCCTACTCAACTTCTTGATCAAAATCTGTCTCTTGTAGTGAAAATTTTGATTTACCATGACCACTGAATCTACAATTTTTTTTTTTTTTTTCGTTTTATATTTAACGATATATTAATTCGATGGGATGAGGAAAACGTGAAATCAAATTATTTAAAACAAAAATATACTTACATATATTTTTTAAGAGAATATATTGCCCTTGGCCAGGACTTAAACCCTGACCACCCGTGTAACTAGCGTGGTCTGTTCCTTTACACGACCGTTAGCACGAGTCCAAGTCAAGTCAATCCCTTCTCTTCGATGAACATCCCCAGAAATCACAATTTTTTTGGTGAGCTTATGCAGAAACCTGGCTAATAGCTGTATTTATTGACATTACGTCTATTTTATAATATTGCAGTGTGTGTAATGGAACAAACCGCGGATGATACGCGGGAGACGCTGGTTTGAGTCTACCAATCAGGCTACCCTGATTAAAAAAATAATTGAATTAATATATATAGGTAATAAAAATTATGTTACTGTGACACACCACTATATTCAGCAGTATAGGATTATATTACATTAAAAAAATCAATATATACATTATAAAGCAAAGTGTACAATGAGCGTGCCGATAAGGATCAAAAACCACTCCACGTACGATCAACAAAGTTATGTCCTTGTGTGATCCTATAACCCCCAACGGTGAAGAAGCTTTCCATTTTTATATGTAGAGTGTAAAATTGAAGAGAAAGGGGCGACAATATTAAGCCTCTCGCACCATGTAATTAGCCTATCTCTACGAGTTTGTGAATGACAAATTTAGTTCAAGCTCCAGACTACCAGGAAGCGCTAGGGTGCGTTTCACACAATGTTTATTGTTCATTCATTCAGTTTGTAATGGTTATATATTTTTTTCAGGTGTTCTTTTTAAATTCGAGCACCCCCGTAGTCAGCGCCTAAGATGTACTTGAAATATATTTTTTTTTAACTGAGATCAGATTTTTCAACTATAATCTAATAACTTATTATCTGTTTACTGCATGGAATGGGCTAATAGGATTCAGAACCACAAAAACTACCAAAAACAATGATTAAATAACTTAACAAATTAACAGCAAAATTATTTTTTCATTTACCATTTTCAACCCCCCCTCCCCATAATTTTTTCAGGTGTTCTTTTTAAATTCGAGCACCCCAGTAGTCAGCACCTAAGATGTACTTGAAATATATTTTTTTTAACTGAGATCAGATTTTTCAACTATAATCTAATAACTTATTATCTGTTTACTGCATGGAAGGGGCTAATAGGATTCAGAACCACAAAAACCACCAAAAACAATGATTAAATAACTCAACAAATTAACAGCAAAATTAATTTTTCATTTACCATTTTCAACCCCCCCTCCCCATAAAGCATTTAGAGTTCCTTATTTGGGTGAACTGATCTGGAATCTTGCTATTAATAAGATAAAACCGTTTCAAGAAGGTGTTAATTTTTTTTCTACATTTCCTATAAATTTAATGTTTTTCTGTTATTATAAAACTACCACACAACTACCGGTGCGAAGCCGGGCACCCTAGCTTTCATCATATATATCTACGATATTTTTGTATTTATACACAAAGAATTATGTTATGAACGCTTACGTACGAAAGATTACAATGTCACTGTCAGATATTCTTCATGAAAAGTATTGTAACGTTAAACCGATAAGCGAATAAAAAAAAAACATATGGCGTAACCTCCCGGACCGCTTGTTGGAACAAAATATGCGGTTGGAACGAACTTTTGGGGTCTAGATCTTTCGCGCCTAGTTCACAAAGGCGTAGATCTGCCTACATTGTTCTAGAATGATCCAGGCCTGACTATTTACGATTATATATAAGGAGAAGTGACTGAACGAGTCGAAGTTGAAGTCTGTGTCTTGATTGTGTTGCTCAAGTCATATGATTTTGTGTGTTATAAAGTTATCATTTTTGTAACCTGCTCAATTGTTTAAGTTGTAATAATTCGTTGGCATTGTGATAACTGTATATTTCCGTTAAATAAATATTTGTTACCCACATAAGTGTTACAGTATTATTAAATAAAAACATATTATATGTATCACATATCATTCTTGAGGACGTAAATTATATTTATTTTTTTTAGATGTAATTTAACACTGTCAGTAAGACTTTATACAATATAATCCGGAATTATATAAATGTTTTTATTACCGAAGTCGGAGTTAATAAATACATTTTGAGGATTTTTGTAACAAAAAACAAACAAAAAAACAAAACTTTTCACTGATCAAATCTTAAATTAAATCGATATCATCTCAACATCATTTTGGATACATCCGAGTCCTATACTTACGTTAATAACATGGTAAAAGGTGGAATAATTACTGCGAAGATTTTAAATGATATTCATGGGGTAATTTTTTCCCCTGTTCAATTCCGTTATATTTAATACCTAATTATTGAATTTCAGCCAGCTTTACCACCATGACCATTTATGAATTTTTTTTTAGTATTGCTAAAGAAATTTTCTTAATAAATCATTTCTAATAATCGAATTTAATAACGTTCTTTTGGAATTTACTTTTCCACGTTCTGAAAAAAAGTTGTTCAGTTAGGTTCTTTAGGAAAACCCTCCTAAATGCTTGTTTTAATTGCACTTTTTTTTTTAAAAAAACTTGCGGCATATAACATAAATATTTATGCTTTTCATTATTAAATAATGTACATATAATTACTAACAAGTTCCTTTTAATTTGATGATTATTTAACCTGAAGTCCAAGGTACCTCAACACTTGCGCTGCAGTTAAGGTGAACTGTGGCTATCATAATAGTTTTCGGATAAAACTTGGATTTCGTTATGAAATTCTAAATTTTCAGCTACGTTTCGAAAGTAAATATTTTTTATTACCGACATCCTACCTACTAATAATTTCTGTCGTAATTATACATTTGTATTATGTTTTACACTCATTAATGCATTATTTTTCCTGAAATTTTTAAAGTCTATTAAGCAAAAATGAACTTCTAAAATATTTCGGCTTCACCTTTCCGAAAGGATCCAAAGGAATGCCTCCAGGCTCTAATGTAACGAGAAAGGCGTCAAAGTGTAAGAATGTTACTTAAGAGACAGGGAGGGAGTTGGGGGGTGGTTAAGGTGTAAGGTTTTAGGGTGAGTAAATTCGACGGGTTTCTAAAGAGTCTGGAAGAGGGCGGCCCCATCAATCTTTGGGTCCTGTCCTCAGGCACTCAACCAACCACCTTTAAGGTCTTTTCAGATCGTACCATCGGCTCCTTCTCTTAAAGGTATTGACGAATCTATTAAGGATTCCTTGGGTTTATTAAATCTCAACATAGAAAGATTCAATGGAAATTTTGCATGGATTTTTTGCCTGCGGCTCTTAATTCCTATAATAAGAAAATCATTTACCGAAAAATCATAGTAAGTTATACGATATAACAATTTATTTGCTCACTCTGCCATTTTTTTAATATGGAATATACAATTTTTTGTTTTGTAATAGCATTAAATAGCATTATATGAAAGTTTACATTTTCCGTTTTTTATAACTATTAAAGATGGTTAGTTATTTATTTTAATTTAGTTTTCCATAATGGGCTAGGCTGTCCTAATATATTGGGACTATATGGAGCAAGGTATTTATTATTAACAGAATTACTTTTCTTGTCGTGACGAAAATCCTTTTGATAATTTTTAAATATAGTTTATAAGTAGAGAAAAGATTAGTAGAGAAAAGATGCCTTGACCGGGATTTGAAAGCGGATTTCCGCATCACTAGTACGTTACCCTTGCCACTTAGTACGTTAGCCTCCAGACGCATATCCCGGTCAAGTGAATCTATTCTCTTCAGTGACCTCTATTCTCACCGATCTCGCGAAATTTTGCAAATTGTTTCTCAATATTTGGCCAGTATATTATTTGGCCAAGGCATATTTTTTTCTCTTCTTATAAAATATATTTATAAGTTTAAATTTAAATATTCAAAAGTTATCTAAGTGATTTTCATGTCGTCAAGACAAGACTTAATGTTTATATAAGTACTATTAAGAGAGTTTATTTCCGTTTTGAAATAAAATTATTTTAAAAACATGACCGATTATCTATATAGCATTATCTTAGGAATTCCTTCTGTTTTCAAGATCAATAAGAGATGGTCCGAAAATATATATAAAATAAAAAAAAAACAATAACAATAAAGGCACCTCATAATAAATTATTTGTTTTTGATTTTATATCAGACAGAAATGATGTAAAAGCTACGAAGAACCACTTGGCTTATATTTTTCATCATCGTACAATCCACCAAGCTAGTGATCAAGAATCAGTCTACACTTGAATAGATGAATTAGCTAGATTATTATTTATGAAATTGAAATGATAGTGATAGTTGATGAAACACTCTGTCATCGTTATCACATCAAACTGTCCAGTATGAAAAATTGTTTGTATTTTAGACTGTATACTTTTCCTAGGGCATGACACGAAACTGGTGAATGTTAATAGTTGGTGAAAGAAGATTAAAAATAGAAGAGTTATAAAAACTAGTCCTTTTGGAAATAGGCTGATTTGTTGGTTCTCCATTAAATGTAGTTGTTTTTCTCCTCTTTTAAAAAGCACTGGTTTTCATATTCGATAGTGTTACTTGGCAGCGATGATGTGTATTACAATTAATTATTAGCAAATTTGTAAATGTTAGAGACTTAAATTTATAACATAAAACCTTTATTTAGTAAAATTGTTTGCTCATACCATAGACGTTTGAATGGAAACTAAATAACGAGATTAGAATTTAAGTCTTACCCTTGACGAATGCTCTGGAGAAGAGTGTCGACACTCCCGATTGTGGAGTAGATCCGGACGCGGATATCCTCCCGGAGGAGAAGAGATAGATCTGGCTTAACGAACAAGAAGAAGGAGGGCCCATAAGAAGAAGACCTTTAAGACAAAACAAACGAAAGAGACATGGCAAAGTAAACTAAAGTCCAACTGCCGGTGGAATTTTCTCATTAGACCGGGAACCGGAAAGACTCAAGTGCCCCTAACTCTTCAGGGGCTATAAATAAAACTAAGATTTATTAACGACTCACACAGGCTCACTCCCAACTCAAGAACTCTTCAACTTCTTCTCGCTCCGTTTGTTGGCTTAGCTGTTTACTGCGAGGCACTCTACAACAAGGAACCATCGGAAACTCCCTTGAAAACTTATTCAAACTGACAATAAAATACCTATATTGTTATTTTTTTAAGAGAGGTAAAAGAAGACTATAATCATGAATAAAATATATACACCTTGGTTTGTTTACTAAAAAAAATTCTTGATTGTATACTGTACCCAAAGCTTAACTAATAGGTACCAAGGAAAATGTTAGAACAGCAATTTGTATTCAAAACCTTTAGAAAATATGTTTTGGATTGTTGATTTGGTGTTGTTTGTTCATGCTTAATGGCGTAAAACCAAACTGGTCATCAAGGCCGTGAATTTTTTTTCCTATTTTAATTTATTATTATTATTATGTTATAATGAATATTATTACTTTAATCATTAACTACTGTATTTTTCCTGGTGATCTGAAATGTTAAAATTCCAAAATCCGTCATTAAACTAGAAAAAATCATCGCCACGAAGAAAGATTGAAGACCACAACAAAGAATACTATGCTTACTGTATTTGTTAATAATTAACATATGTTAATTATATGTTAATAATTAACATATATAGTAAGTACAATTATTGTAGATCATATTATTTAATGAAACCGATCTTTTTTTAGGTTGCACTTGGCAAAAAAGCTCCTAGAAAAATCACTCGTTAATAACATGTAGTAGACACCACCCGTCAATATTGGGCCATTCTCGAAAATATAACAATGGTGTGATTATGAAATCTTAGACCCGTAAAGTTGGAGAGGCGCTTAAGTCAAATCTCATATCCAACACTTAAACTATCAAAGGTAGAATTGGAAAGTTATGTCGTATTTTACTTTTTTTGGGCATGTTTTTAAAGGCTGAGTTTCCCTAAAAAAATCACTAGGAAAAAAAAATAGAAATATAGAGTCCATCGTCATGACTGATGAGTAATTTTTTTTAAAGAAATTGTAAAAAGGTTTCCTTTAATAAATGATAAATTTGGTAGAAGGAGACGGAGGACAAGATTTATTCGATATTCATGCAACGAAGCGAAAAAGGCCTTCCCCCACCTCCTCCCAATCCATGTTTATTAATTGCCATTTATTAATTTGACAGCGTTGTTTTGATTATAATTATTTATTAATGTTAGAAGGAGGCAATCTCTTCTGTTTACTACCTCAAGAGTTGGTTGGGAGATTCATTTGTACTTCAAGATCGGCCTCAATCCATATATATTATTTATTTATACGACTGAAAGCTGTCATTATCTTCAAAACATTATTAAGATTGTTGAGAATGATATGTGGATTTCTTAGGATGCAATGCCTAATACGGTATTTTTTTTATCACTGATTTCATCACATTTTCATTAAAAAAAAAAAAAAAAAAAAAAATTTATATATATAGAATGCAAGGCCTCAAAATCTCGTATAATTTCAATAATTCACTTAATCGTGCAGGTTACATGCCAAATTTTCGCCTATTCAGGCATCTTCAGGGCTACAACAGTATTAAATGTAATGAGTAATATGATGAACAAAGCCATAAAACTAACTGACAGTATATATCTGAAAGAGGTAAAGGATCGAATTTTTGATATTCTGAATAAAAACCTGTATCCTAAGAAATTAGTTTCGTGCACATGGTACAAAATCATGAATGAAATAAATAAACCAAAGATGCCTACTAAAAATAATAATGATGGTCCCCTCCTGGCTCGGTACAGAACGCTAACCTATATAAAGCATTTGTCTGAATCCCTTAAACAGAGCTTCAAAGAATATGACATCAATGAAATAAAAATCACTTACAAACCATGCAATAAACTTGATCAAATACTTACCCCGCTCAAAGATAAAATTGCAACTGGTCTTAATTCTAACCTAATTTACAAAATTAATTGCCTGGATTGCCAAAATGCATATATTGGCATGACTACTCAAAATCTCTGCAATAGAATCTATCAGCATAAAAATTCATGCACAGAATACAAAAATAAAAATAAAGGAATAAAAGAACCTAAAACTGCACTAGCTAAACACACTTCCGAGCATAAGCATAGCTTCGATTATGACAAAACTATAATTTTGCATAAAGAAAATTCTGAGCAAAAATTAAAATATCTTGAAGCACTATATATAGCTGCAAACATTAATAAGGTTGTCAATTTTAAAAGTGATGCAAGAAATCTTAACAACTTTTTTGCTGAAACTATTATTTTAAACCAACAGTAAATTATTTATTCTAACTTTGGCTTTGCTTTTCATATGTTTTTAATATATATTTATAATTCTAGTGCATGATGTTATGTGTGTAATGGGTGTGAGTGTGTATGTATATATGTGTAGATGTAAAATTAATATTACTTTATTTGAACCTTCTTCAACTTTAATATTGTGTTTAATTTTCTATAGACCTCATTCAGTTATTATCTCTGTTATCTAAATTTGTTTGAATGTTGGCAACACTGTAAATTTCCCTGTTAGCCCTCCTTCCATATGGGAAGGTTTCAGTCTGTTTCTAGCTTGCATGTGAACTGTTGTAGCCCTGAAGATGCCTGAATAGGCGAAAATTTGGCATGTAACCTGCACGATTAAGTGAATTATTGAAATTATACGAGACTTTGAGGCCTTGCATTCTATATCTATAATTAAATAGTCTCTTCCTAAAAGCTTGTTTATTTAAAAAAAATGTATGCATAAAAGGTGAGCGAAAATGAAAAACGGTACTTTTTCCTCTTTCAACAGAGCATCCGCCTGAAAGTTCGATAGTTTTCAGATGTGGGAAAAATAACCAGGATACAAGCTAAAATACGCTTTAGGTATCAGTCACTGTTAGTTGTTGAGGTTTGTCTTTGTATAGCACGATGCTAAAAACATTGACCTCAGGATCAATAATTTCCTTTATTCGTTTTATATATGAATATGTCTGTATGAAGAAATTCGGTTGTTTGACTGACATATAAACTTCTGCTTCATCATCCGAATTGGATACTTTCAAGTTTTGGAAGATAGATGGTTCCAAATTAATTTTATCAGAATCTTTCCTGGCTATAATTTTGCTGTAGTTAGAGAAAATATTATGACGTGATACAAAAACAGAAGATTACTTTTGTTACACAGAAAGATTTGTATAATTATCTGGAACCGTAAAATTCATGTATTGCTACGTTTCAACACGTCTTTAAATGTTTTGGTTCAGTCTGGTTCTTTCTGGGTTTCCTCATTTCGGATTGTTTATAAAAAGCAATTGAATAGTCTTTCCTTGATTCTCGAAGCTTATGGTTACTTCTGAGTCAATGTTTTGCCACTAGTACTTACTGTTTTGTAACGTTGTTACAAATTTGTGTTATAATTTTACGTATATAACATTATTTATTCCTCACATTAATGTTTATAATATGATTAGGAAAAAAAAAAATTCTGCCTGCGTGTTTTTGAAGTAACTTCTTTATTCATAAGTGACCAGTTTGAATTTGTACAAAGTTGGACTGGAGTTAGGGGGAAAAAAAAAATAGATGAATTTTTGGGTCTTTTTTACTTTACCCACAGCAGTTACTAATTTCTAAAAGATTGATTTATCTTAATATTAAATTAATACTATTGAAGAACAGATGTTTAAAGTTTTATTTAACAAGCTTCAAAGGTAAACAAAAATGATAGTTTAATATATAATTCGTTGAATTATTCATTTAGGGGTCCCATATACTTTTATTGATTTCATACTTAATTATAAATAACGATCAAATATATCCTCGATCTTTTAACTTCTTCTCTAAACAAACTCACATAGGTATGTGTCTAGAAGGGATCTTCTGGTTCCACATTCAATTTTGTTCAATTCTTCTTTTCAAATCAAATAAAATTCTTCTTTTCTTGAGTATTTTCTTTATTTCAAGAATCTAACAACTTAGGAAATCAGTATTAAAATCGTTTAAGGGGTTTCAGCTAAAGACTCGATAAAGAAAAACGATATTCGTTCATCAGTATAGGATACCAATCACACCAAGAACCACACATAAAAGCGGCACACTCTTTCAAAAGAAATAATCACGGAGTACGATTTTTTTTGTCTCAGTATTTCGTAAACGAATCTGTTTAAATCAGCACAGTTATCCTATTACAATACTTCCCTTGCTTATTAATATTAAAAAAATAAATAAATTGTTGGTAATTTTAAAACCTTTGTTGATATACCTAAATGTAGCCAATGCCTGTTGTTATAATGATTATTATACCTAGTTCATTATTGTAGACTTGTTGTTATTTAGTCAAATCCGTGGAGTCGTTTGGAGGGCGTTGGGTGTTGTGAGCTTAACTAGGCGATAAATATTAGAACAGTGTCACCTACTTGCCTCCCGACTAGACCAGCCCCAGTTAACAAGATTACCTCTGGGAGGCTCAACCCGCCGCCAATAAACAGTTTTAAAGTTTCGTACCACCCGGTTTTAGCCTCAATACAGCATATCCAACAAAGGCAATTTTGATTAATGAGTAAATTATGACACATAAATTGTTAAACTTTTTTCCATCAGAACATTTTTGTTGCATTAAAATTTTGCAGCCTTTGGAAATAGTGTGGCCTGTCTCTTTCTTAATCGCAACTATTCCTCGAGTATCATACCGAAGCCAAAAACACAGTAAGTGTCAACCAGCATCATACGCCAGAGGTAACACCCTTATACCATTGGGGCTTCAAATAACAATAATTTAATTCATGCAATATTTGTTTACAGCTCTAGTTACAATTAATGGATGTGTTATGTATATACAACGTTAAGAATTTAGATGACGGGTTTGAAAAATTTTTGCGTACCATATATCGATGGCAGAGATGTTTTAATTTATGTGGAAAATCGAAAAATAAAGTCGCCCTTAGGAACCTCCATTCTAAAAATGATTCGATTTCCATGAAACTTGGAGTGAACCCAACTCCAGAAAATTTACCCTAGGTTGCCATTTATATAATTCTGAAATGTATGTATGAATATCAATGTATGTATCATATTTTAACAGTTTTTTAGCGAAACACTTTTCTTAGTATTTCTCCTCGTAGAGTAAAATTCATAGGTATAAAGAATTGTGGTAGGACTTATCAAAATATGGGGTCAACTATGGTGAAGAGGCTAGCATAGGAGCCTACAATACTAAACCTCGCGGTTCTGCATCCCGTCGTGGCCCTAGTATGTTTTTAAAGGAAGTAAAAAATCTTTGGCTATTCCTTCCCTCGGATAGGACGTAAAATGAAAGTCCCGAACCAGTGCGATTAATCTACTAGATAATGACCACTGTCCTAATAATACCTGGATAGGCAAAATTTATGGCGCCCACTGTAGCATCGTCCGACTAGCCTTAGTGGCATTAATTAAACAAACGCTGTCGAAATATTAATGTATAGAGAAAGTAACTTTTTACTTAATGCGATTGTTACGACACTACATTTACCCTGTAAAGATATTCGCAGTGGAGTTTTAGGGTTTCGATTATTTCTACTCTTCTCACAGCCATTCTATTTAGTATTATTTTATTTTTTTAATGATCTTTGATGTCATAATAACTGTTCTTTGATGACTTGAATTGAGAAAGCGAGAATTTATTGTTCTCAACGGACGTAATTTTATAAACTAAGCAATATTTTCAACATAAAATTAAAAGAAAAGATAAAATTGTTTTAAACCCAAAGACCAAACAGTTTTAAAATCCATTTAGATTTGACATTTAAAAAATGAATGGTGGGAGACTATCAGAACATTCAATTTGATAATTAGTAACTTTTCATTTAATGAGATTGTTCCGACTAGTAACTTTTATATTGTAACTAGTTTCCCAGTGGAGTTTTAATTTTTCGACAATTTCTACTCTACTCACTACTATTCAATTTAGAATTACTTTTTTCTATTTCCTGAACCAGGATTTTTGAAAATACGAATTATTTCTATTGTTTTTATGCAGTAGGTATAGATTTATTGGCCATTGGACACCCCTTTCGCTGAACCGCAGCGTGCATTGGAAGCTGGCTAGGATGGATGGGACACAACCAGGAGGGCTAGATGAATAGAGGAGGGTGCTAGCATTGCCGTAGGAACGGCTCAGCTCTAGGATTAGTGACTGGACTAGGATCGATAGCTCGCTAGTTACACATTTAGTATACTAGGCCTCTACCCCTCACCACCGCCATCCGACCCTAGGGGGAAATATTCATCCCTCTATGTGGAAGTATCTTAAAACGAAACAAAAAAAAAAAAAAAAAAAAATTACAAAAGTACAATATTTAATTGGATGGGAAAGAAGGAGATATTTTTGTTTGCTTGTGTTTGGGTTAGGAAATGATTTAATGACTGGTCCATTTTAATAGAAATAAGGTTAGCCCCTACTTTGGTATAAATCAAAATAATATTCTATATTTAAAATAAAATTTTTGGTCATCCGGCCTGGAGGACCAAAATTTTTATGGCTAGGTTAGGAAATGATTTAATGGCTGGTCCATTTTAATAGAAATAAGGTTAGCCTCTACTTTGGTATAAATCAAAATAATATTCTATATTTAAAATAAAATTTTTGGTCATCCGGCCTGGAGGACCAACATTTTTATGGCTAGGTTAGGAAATGATTTAATGGCTGGTTCATTTTAATGGAATAAGGATAGCCTCTACTTTGGTATAAATCAAAATCATATTCTATATTTAAAATAAATTTACAATTGTTGGTTCAGGGTAAATCAAAAAATTTCTTACAATGTGGTTAGTTGGTTAGTGCTTCAGTTTAATGAGCTCATTTTTTTTTTTTTTATCGATGGAATTAAGGTACCTCATGTTGTCTTCTCTTTGCCTTTTTGCCCTCGCCCCCGTTCTCCCTGGGCAGCTCCAGTCTTCTGCTCGGACATGAGGAGATTATTTCTTGAATCCATTTGGAAATAAATTAAAACAACAATGATTCATTTATAAGAACCTGCGCACAAGTGACATGAGACAGGCCGGCATTAGTTCTAATTGCGCCCGGAAGATAGCGCCAGCGTGTGTCATAATTTCGTTCGGAACGGAACTGCTTGTGTTATTAAAAATCATTAAAATGAAAATGATTAGTCAAATGGATGAATTGCATACGAATAAATAGCATGTGGATAAAAATTTAATTGTTCCTAAGTATAAAGGAGTAAAATGATATTGTAACACTTCTGTGGGTTAACAAATATTTATTGAACGAAAATATACGATTATCAACGCCAACGAATTATAACAACATAAATATTTGAGCAGGTTATACAAATTATAACTATATTCAATTATTCATTCACAGTCAAGACAAACACACTAAGACTCAGACTAATTGGTCCAATCACTAGCTCCTTATATATAGTCGTAATAGGTCTGGAATGGTCCAGACCCCCGTGGAATCATCCAGGCCTTGAACTCCAACAATCTAGTCCCAAACATGTGCTCTGACGGTCCGCTCCAATCGCTAGTAGTTCCAAAAATGGGTTGGGATTTTTAAACATATGTTTTTTGTTCTTATTAAACGATTTATCGTAACAATATTTTTTTATTATTTCCTTTCTTCCATTTATAAAAATTTAATATTTCGTTATAATTATAAGCCTCCGAAGTAAAAGTGATATTGCAACAGTTAAACTTATGCTGCTGTGAAAAAGCCAATCAAGAAGTACGTTAGAACTAAAAAGTAATTAATAGTTTCATAGAGAAGGGGCAAGACGCATATAATATTTGTTGTGTGAAGGACGCCCCGTCGATCCTTCCGGTAATCCCATTGGTTAGAATCTATTTTGCAGAGTAGGCGGAAACATACTTTCCCAGATCAACAACTTGCAGATACTTGCAGACTTTTCCAATGCCACTCAGCCTGCCTATCAGGCTGAACTACCTACACGGTGCCAATGCAAATACAAGAACCGGGGTTATATTTCACCGCTGATAGAAACTGATATATTGTATAAACAATAGCTTGTAAAGTGTTCTATCCTAACATCGGCGTTAATAACGTCGGGGATATTCAAAATGGATGACGCCCTTCCTGTACGGGATAATTACAAAGTATAATAGTCCCCCGTATTAGGCAGGAAATATTTAGATTCATCATGTTGGCAGGACTGCTGTTGAAAAAGAGTCGGAGGACGGTGGCCTAGGAGGTGGACCCGAGCGATTGTCTTGGCGGCCAAGATGGCGATATGCAAATATCCTGTCAGTAGTTAACTTACAGTACTAAGTAGGCTATTATGAATCCAGAGATCTCTTGCGGATAAGCTGTCTTCTAAGTCATTAGGAACGCGGCGGAGAAAAAGAGTTTCGACATGTCTGTCTGGCCTGAATGAGTTAACTGACGTTAGTTAAGTCAGGAGGACAGGGAGGTAATTAATTTCATGCAATTAATAGAGTGATAAAAGAAATATACTTATTTGGTTTTGATTTTAACATGTGACTTGAGATTGACGGGCTGCTCGGATAGCCAGATGGATCTATAGTTGCAAATCGAGATCTGCATTAAAAACTAAATGAAACTTAATTTTCTTAAAATATCCCATAAGACTTATTTTAAATAAATTTAGAAAAAATATTTTATTTTTAGCAGAGTGAGGAACACTTCAAAAGTTTTCGGGGTCATGCAGATTCCACATTTACACCCGAAAATCTTCATCACTTTTATGCGGTTCAATAACGTGGTCCAGCGCAATTTTTCTCCGCCTGTTAAGTACGAATGCCTATCGAGGTAACCTCTATAAATTTCACCTCGCAGTGTATTGATATAAGCTAAGGTGACATTAGCCAATGGTTTGTAAAGAAGACACGCATTTGAATGAGTTCCTAGCAAGAACCACAACCTAGGGTAAATCTTCTGGAGTTGGCGTTCAGAAAAAGATATTCCCGCCTTAGTAATCAATCCAAGTTTCATCGAAATTGAATCATTTTTAGAATGGAGGTTCCTCAGGGTGATTTTATTTTTCGATTTTCCACATATATTCAAACATCCCTGCCATTGATATATGGTATGCAAAATTGTTCAAACCCGTCATTTAAATTCTTAACGTTATATATATAATCGATCCATAAATTATAACTAGAACTAACAAACAAATAAACAAATATTGTATGCATTAAATTATTGTTATTTGAAGCCCCAATGGTCCAATCTCGACGTATGTTGCTGGTTGTACACTTACTGTGTTTATTATGGCTTTTGTATGATACTCGAGGAATGGTTGCGTTTAAGAGTGAGCGTGTCCAAAGATTACAATATTATAATGCAATAGAACTGTCTGAAGTAAAAAAAAATCTGAGATATAATTTAATGAAAATCTAAAATCTGTGTATAATTTATTCATCACACGACTTGCCCATCCAAACTTGACTGTTTTGCCACTAAACGGAACTGCGCGTTGATAATTACCAACGGTTTTCCTGACACTATTGTTTTCACATCGGTCGCAGTCCTTTCCAGGACGAATATTCGTCACGTTTACCAGAATAACGTTTTATTAAACTGTGTAAATTTAAGAAATAACGGTATTTAGTTGAAGCCTGTTAGTTTTTTATGATAATAATATATGATCAGATTATATATCATATATAACGATACATCATGGATATGGAATATGGAAATTCGTGTGAATCATAAATGTAATTACTACATCTGATGTATTTCACCAATCATGGGTTCTGAGAAACTAGGTGACAAAACAAAGGAAGTTTAAGGGAGATATGACGATTTCTAAAAATTTTGCTTTGTCTGAAATTCCTACTTCACCCACTACTATACCTTAATATATCTTAACGATTCTTAACAATATATAAAATGTTAACTCCATTGATTTCTAACAGGTTTTCATTCGGAATTTATTAAAACCAAGAACTGAATTTAGAAAAATAAGTAAACGATTATATCCTTTCTATTGTAGGAAACCCCTAAGTTGAATAATTAGTCGTGTTTTCCCTAATAATAATACACTATTATACAGTGTCAAAGATAACCAGTTATGGATATGCATATTGTATTAGTTTGTTGTTTGTTGTCTGTTTAACGTCACTTTATGCCACCAAGGCTAATTGGACGATGCTACAGTGGGAGTGCTAAATTTTGCCTATTCATGTATAATTATGATAGGGATCTTTAACGTGTACCTGACATCGCCCGGGCTCGGGACCACCATTTTACGTCCTATCCGAGGGACGGCATAGGCAAGAATTTTTTACTCCCATAAGAAAATCCAAGGTTCACCTCGGGACGCGACCTCGCGACCTTTAATATTGTAGGTTGCTATGCTAACCACAACACCTCAGGTGACCCCGTATATCGTATAAGTGTTAGAACAAATAGAAAGCGATGTACGATATTCATATATTTTCCACATTTTTTTAATCCGATCAAATGAGATGAAACTATTTAACATCATTGGTTTCATATGCACGTAAAATATTTTTATTTGTTTTGTTTATCGGTATATCCAAGCGTTTTTATTTATAATATTTGATGTTTTGGGCATCTCTGCAAAAGTCAAAAGGTGAATCATCGTCAGTATGGACATTCCTAGGGGCAATCTTTTATTTTTATTTTTTGATTTTGTGTATCATTTGGTACATCTGTATTTGGTATCTAGAAAGCAAAATTTTAAAACCTCAATTTTTTTGTGATTTAAGTATATTGTTTAGTAATGATCTTAACCCTATAAATCATAAAAAATAATTACCAACTGTTTTTCTGAAACAGTTGTTTTCAAATCGGTCGCAGTCCTTTCCAGGACGAATATTCGTAACTTTTACCACAATCATGCTTTATTAAACTGTGTAAATTTAAGGAATAACGGTATTTTGATGAATCCTGTAAGTTCCATTTTATGTGATAATTATATCGCCTGTTGAGAACCATCTGAATTTTTTTTTTTTTTTTTTTTTTTTTTTTTTTCTGATCCCTCTAAAACAGAAAAACATGATTAAAATGTGAAATTCGAACCATTAATACAATGGAACGATGCTGATTTACCTCATTACCTTATACTACCTTATACATTAACCTTATAAGTTGTTAATTTATGTTATTTTCGCTGTGGTGCAGCTCATCGTAATGTGCTAGGAGTTGAGGGGCCTCCGCGTGTTATTAGTGTTCCCAACCATAGTGACGAAAGTCTGAAAACCTCAAAATGGAGAAAACAGCATCCCAAATTTCTACAAAACTTCAAAAAAAATCAACACAGCAACAGATCCCGTTGTAATTTTGTTTCATTTTTTCCTATAAGTTTTAGCCTGTTTCCTAGACATTCAAGGGTAATAGTTTGAAAAAAATATATATTGTTGTAGTTCGTTTACATGGGGTTATTTTGTTCCTTTCACTCATAACGAATATCGCGCACTATAGGCAAGGCATTGAAATAACTCCTCGCCACTTCTGCACATAAAACATGAGTCATTCTAGTGCCGTTTGGTTGTCTTAACTCGAAAATCGATTTTTTGTAGTTTCGCCACTATGATTCTCAACAAGCGATATATCATCAGATTATATTATATATAATAGATATATCATGGATATCATAATCTATGAATTTCATGTGAAACATAAATGTAATTGCTACATCTGATGTATATCATCAATCATGGATTCTGAGAAACTAGGTGACAAAACAAAGGAAGTTTGACGGAGAATTTACGATCTTGATCGATTTAATGATTTATATGGTTGAGGGTCGTTATATATTAAATGTATACCTATTTCTCCATCCATTTTATTGGAGTACCTCGCCGTTTCTAATTTACCCTTTTGGTAATTTCCATAAAAATAATCACGAAGAAAGGTTTCGGCCATTAAAAAGGTTCTAAATAGGAGGAGGGGAATAGGAGGGGGGTAAGAAGGCTGCAAGTTTTATAACAGGCTATAATGACGGGGCTACGGGCGAGCGGGCTCTAATTTTCTTATAACTTTGTTATAAACTTAATTATTTTCCCGTTTTAGCGATATTACACTTCTCCCTCTTTCTTGTCTTCTTCCTCTCTCTTCCCCAACCCCTCCTTACCCCCCCCCCTCACCCCACCACTTTTCGCCCTCCTCGAGTCGAGGCCATTTTATAATTGTTTATTAAACTGCCAGAGTCCCGCTCCTTGTTGGAGAAAATTTGTTTGGTCGTCGTATCCTTTTCATGCCCCACTTGGGAGAAAACCCCCATCCCCCTAATAATAGAGCATTTATGGCGTTCTTTTTTTAGAGCCGACATATTGACGGAGTTACCAGGTTTTTTTTTCATTCAATCTCTAGGGGTTGAATGGCAGGCCATATATTATTGAATTCTCCATATTACTAAATTATTATCCGCATCAATTCATTTAGTATTTTTTTGCCCATAGGAAGTAAGCCAGTGCCTTGTAGAAATTAATTAATTTATAATGGTGAAAATAGTTGTTGTAATGTAGTGGGAATGGTAGGGTGTTCAGTTAGAAAGAATAACACTCGTACGATTAATTTCACTGCAAATGTTAAATATTTCAGGTTCTATTTTTATTCCCCTCCAAAACATTTATATTTAGAAAATTAGCACTTTTTATACATTCAACATATCGTTGCAGTGGGCCTACTAATTTTCACCTATCAAGGTATTTGGAATTCCCTTACTTCCTGGTCCGACATTTTAGGTCCTCTCCGGAAGACGGTGTTAACATGGATTTTTGCTCCATTTTAAAAAAGCCATCTGACGGGCGGCGAACCTGCGACCTTTGTGTAGTTATGCTAAACACTCATCACAGGTGATTTTGTTGGCTACTTTTCGACTAGATGAAAAAAATATGACTCTTACATTTTTTTATTTAAGATTATTATTTTTTTTTTATATTAACTATTTTTAATTTTTTTTTCTAGGTGTATTATCTTATAGGAGTATTACCGTTATTATCTCTATATGCGTGACAATTCGCAAGGTTGAAATTGTTATACTTAAAGGGATGATTAATCATTTCAGATTAAGAGTAACAAAATGTTCAGTGCCAAGAGAGAAAGCAACTAAAAGATAACACAGAAAATATAAAAATAGCTAAAAACCATGTGTTTGTCACCTTATGGATTTCATTTGCCGGTGGATTTACTTGAAACTTTTACTCAACGTTGCTGTTAAGCCAAATAATTGCTACATTTTATGTTAATATCACCTAAAAAATAGTTTATAAAAACTGTTATAAAGAATAAAAAAAAATTAATAAAGTTGTTTTTGTGCAGTCTCTGTTAGACTGCACATTTGTAAGTTTTAATTTATTTACTGAAGGGAGGAGGAAGAAGAGAATAAGAAAAAAAAGAAAACGGAAATCGTAAATGGAAGAGAAAGGACTGCAATTAAGATACCAAAGCGAATAATACAACACCTGATAACAGATAAATATTAATTTATTTTTCTGAAGTCATTACAGGATATTTATTTGGTGATAAATATAAATTAAAAAAGAACATGTATTTATATAAAAATGATGATATCGTGGGTAAGCATTAATTTTTCAATGTATAAATAGCTGTTTCATTTCAGAGTGATGTTCAAATGCGTATTCCTTTATAACTATTCAAGCATACAGATCTCCACTAAACGATGTTATGCCTTTATCTGCATCGCTATATAAAACTGAGGGGAGTATGGGAACGGCTATCTGCAGATGTGAGGCGGGTATCGCTGATGAAGAAAGTTGCACGGACCTGGAGCGCGGTAGTCACCACGGAGCAGAGTGCATTAAGTAGGCCGGGCGGCGTCACCATAAAACAAGGGGACAATATAAGAGAGGCCCTGTTTATCTTGAAGCCATTATTTTCCTCCTAGAGGGATGCTATATGCAACAATACAACAATGGCTTTTCCTCTAAGGAAGTCCATTCGGTTTAATGTTTCTCAGCCGGCTCTCTCACAGAGCCCGAGGAAGAACAAAAGACACCCGGAGGAGAGGGAGATAAAGAGGCCCTCTTCCGCGCCAGGGCTGCAGCAACTGGAAGAACAACTTTTATAAACTATGTCCCCTCATTGTCGTCTTCTTTGTAGGAGCTCTCCTCTGCCATTAGGCCTCCGGTATCTCTCAACTGGCTAATTATCCGTCCCGAGTGGAGATATCTTGTCGGAAGAGGCTGTACTGGATTCGCAGCATTATCCATCTAGATGTGTTAATTTATATACTTCATCTTATCCTAACGATTTTATAGGATATTTTTTTTTCAAATCTAGTCTCTCAAAGATTATTATGAAAACTTCATTTGAGGCTGCTGTTCGAAAAATACCAGAAACGTATTTTGATCTACACGCCAAGATAAAAAGCGGAGAAAAAAAAAAACTATTTTATTTTACCTCTGGAGTTTAAAAAAAAAGTTTTTTTTTTTTTGTTCTAGTGTAGATTTAAGGGGAAAATGGCGTTCCATAGATTCTGTTTTAGATCAATGAAATTGAAAAAAAAAATCTGATCTTCAAGCAAACTACTTTTTTAGAATTTTATAAAAATTGTAAGGGACAGTCCCTGATAGGGCCAAATATAAAAGTTATACTACATTTCATCACATTTACCTTCAGTAAGGTGCCCCCTTAAAATTACAGCGGTGAAAGGAAAAAATTTAGGAACTTTTCACTTTTGATTGAAACAATTGATTGGAATCAGGAATAATAAGTAGAATCATCATATGTGTAACAATAAGATTCGTAAAAAAAATTATTAGTAAATGTTTTGTCAGTGGGTGATATTATTTTGTAAAATGGTACCGAATTCATTTATAAAATGGTTGTGAACCTAAATGAATATTACTTATTAAGAAGATCAACTTACGCTGCGTGAATTAAAACTCGTTCGTACCAATGTGGTGTGCAGCAAAACCCTTTCCTTTAAACATTTTGTTGCTAAACTTACTCATTTCATATTTTGTTACTTTTTTTTTAAACTCAAACTCAGTGCATTTTTTTATTCCAAGCTCACTTACATAGGGTAGCTGCACCTTTCGAAGGCAAAAGAAAGCATCTTTATCTGGCCTACAAGACGTGGTAAGTTTTTTGAGTTTCCTGAAAAATGTGTTCAGGTGGAATGGACGAGTTTTGCATCTAACCTCTTCAAATATAATCTTGTTAATTAATAATATAATATTCATAACATAAATATTACATATATTAAATATTAAAGGAATCTGGATCAGGTTCAATCGGCGACAGAAGGAACGGTAAGGTCTTTGGGCTTTTTTTTTTAATTATGACAAACTAAGGAGCATTAGGAATTTCCATGATAAACTCCTTTCGGAAAGGGCAAGACTTGGAATAACTGTTTCCATCAGGTGGAGTGTTGTATTGCTTGTAACTTCCCTTGCGGTTTGATATTTTAATTATTGATAAATTATAATATCTTAATTAATATGCCTTGGAAGGTAGGTTGTGGCACTACTGACCTGACGGGTGGAATACTAACGGGCCACACCATCAACAGGTGCCGCTACAAAAAGCCTTCCTCCAGACAAACACGCGCCACAAGGACAGATTTTTTTCCCCCTCGAGCTGTCTCGAGTTTTTTCCCGAACCTTGTTGGAAGAGATCATTTGTCAAACTTCTTCAGTTCTCGATGAATGGACCTTTTCTAATGAATGATCCCTGTTCGCGGGGTCGCTTTTTATTACCGGTTTTTAGTTTTTCTTTTTTCGTTTTTTTTTTTATTGACTCCTGTTCACGTTCGGCTACTCTTTCACACCGTTCGTGACCTATATATTATACGTAACGAGCATCTGCCAGTGCTAGCGTGTTACTAGCCGAATTTTACTTAATCTATTCAAGACCTGACATTCTTAGTGGAGACTAGTTACATCTAGGAGATTATGAGCACTCAAAATCTGATTGGCCGACAAAACATTATTACTTACAAGAGTATATACATACTATCAAAAGCGGATCCGGATCCCCAAATATTTTGGCTTTTCAAATTTTTTGTATTTTTAAAGGAATAATGCAAATAGGTAGTTAGGTACTTATGCCCCAAAAATAACACTTTTGGTTGTTTTAACGCCGTCCTTCTTTATAATAACCTCGTCAATCTCATGTCAGTCATGTGATCATGAGGCTGGGTGGTCATCATTTCGTGCTGAATCTGTCCCTGCACATTTTGTATAAGTACAGCTTATACCTACCAAAAATAATAGAAATGATTTTAAAAAAGATTCATGAGCAAATACATGTTCCAATATCGGAAATAAAATATCCTAGATAGAAATTAATTATAAGGATATTAATAATTTATAAATTCTGCCAAATTTCAATAATTTGTGGAGCGATAGTCTCACAAAAAGGTAGTTCACAGGCGTTGACTGCACCATATTAGGTCCAAAGATGATTTAAAACAGCTCTTATCCACAATACGTTATATATATGTTTGTTTTGTCTTTTTTTTTTTTTTTTTGTATATTTTTTTAAAACGCTCTTACTTTGTTATTCTTATTCATAGACATAAAACTAATTCTATTCAGAGCATAAATGTTTTGTTTGTTTGTTTAACGTCAATTAATGCTAAGGCTAATCGGACGATGCTAAAGTGGGAGTCCTAAATTTTGCCTATCCAGGTATAATTAGGATGGGGATCTTTAACGATTGTACCTGACATCGTACAGGCTCGGGACCTCCATTTTACGTCATATCCGAAGGACGGCATGGCTAAGGATTTTTTACTCCCATTAAAAATCCTAGGGCCACCGCTGGGTGCGAGCCTGTGACCTTCAGTATTGTAGGTTGCCATGCCAACCACTATACCTTGATCTCTTTAGTTTTGATAATCAGCTTACGAAAAATTATATTTCAACGGATTGAAATTTGATCCCTGACAAATACTGTAGGTACATATTTTTTGACCCATTTGTATACCTTACCCTGTCAACAACATATCGACTCTATACCACAGGTGACCCCATTCAGAGCTTAAATAAAATATCTTATTTTATTTGAACCATTTTTACGTAAAGATAACTCGCAATAAACAATTTAGTAGTCCCATTTTATAAATTCTGTGCCATGATCAATTATTTAAAGTCATTCATAGGCCGAAGGTCATCAAACATGGTGACCTAAAGCATATGCATAACTATAAATAAATTACGATCAACTATTTTTTATTTAGTTATAATTTCTACAGAAACAATCTACATATACCGATGCTATTTGTTATTGTTTTCACTATTTCTGACTGAATAATTGTTTCCTTTGGCTGCTATGTTTCTTTAGAAAGTAAAATTTCCCTTGAAATTAGTTTGCTAATATATCTGAAATTGATTATCGATTCCGGCAAGAAAATGCTATGAAGTATTTTGTACCACGAAGGTAGACAATGCCATGTCCATATTTTTTTAATTCAATTTTCCATTATGGATAAAAATACCATGATAAATACTTCCAATTACTTATCAACGTCATACCAATGTAAAAAATGTCCTTAACCTGTAAGTGTAAGTAACGAAAGAACAAATTTAACAACGCATTCAAATTCCTATTTGAGAATTGATTATACTTATATGTTTCAGGTATGTTTGTGATACCGAGGACCGTTTCTCAAGGTAATTAATTTCATTTATTATTGCCTTAAATAATATTTTTTTATTAACAAATTCTAAAAAAGGTACCTACGTTGACAATATATGTATTAGATGTAAGAAATGTAAATTGAAATTTTAGGGTCTCAAGATAATTTTTGAATTTTATACAACTTGGCACATTCACTTTTAGTACATCAAGGTAGTTTTCATTTCATCTCTATGCACAAATAACTGTCTTATAAATCTTTATATGCTCTGTACCTAAAGAGTAGATATTTAATTTTTTTTTAACATTAAATATTTCATTACCATTATTAATACTAAAAACGACAGAAATAATTTTTAGTGACTTAGTAATAAATGGCGATATGCATTGTATTAACATATTGAAATTATGTAACTAATAATTTATGAGCATACTTTTTCTCTAGAATATTAATGTCATTTTGTATAATTATGTTTTGAAATGTATATGCGTTTGTACTTGATAAATTTCTATATAGACATGCCTGTTTAATTTTTGCATCCAGTAGACTTAAGCAAGTTTAATTTCATTATTACTTTTTTCATATTTTTATTGGCTTCAATAGAGAGTAATGGTTTGTAAATATAACTTCCTTGTATAAATCTAAATATTTTTTCAAAATATTGTACGAAATAATTAAAACTTTGGTACTTATTATGGTACTTATTATACTATATATGGTAAACAAATTAACAAAATATTGAATATATTTGAATTACAGCTTTACCTTTTTATACGAACACTTTTTTATTGGTTTCCTCTGATAAAGATGTGTATGTCCAAAAAGTATTATTGAATAAATTGTTTATGTGGTTATCGACACATATGGGGAGCACTATACGATCTAACGTTTACTTGTAGAGTTTAATGTACAACCACATATAAAGGGAAATATTTAAAAAAAAAAGTTTTATCTTTTTACTTCGTTAAATTAAAATTATACTGCCACAGCTTGACTCGAATCCGGTTCTTTGAGTATTGTGATACAGTCACTTAGCTGCTCTGCTTTCACTTAAAAAAAAAGAAATAAATAAAATAAATAGATTAAAATCAAATTGAAATATTAGAACTATAAAATAAGGTAAATGCATCATTAACTATAACTATAGATTGCTTCTGTAAAATGTCAGTATGAAATTATAAACATAATATAAAATAATACACATGCAAAGTAAAATAAAATTGAATAGTTGATTACTGCAGTTAACTTTAGTAAACGAGTGCTATAAAATGATACTAAAACCTATTATGGATCTCAGATTTATGTACCAGCCTAGAAATGAACGTTGGATTTTGTGTGTGCTATTTTAGGACCGGTCCCTGCAAATTTACTCATGGCTATTTTTCTTGGGTAATCCTCAGAATGAAAAAATCTACAATGACACAATACAGTCACAATAGTAGGTATCAATAGTTAACTTTGGCGTAATTTGCAAAATCCCATATTCTTTCAGGAAGGGGATGTTCATGTTAACGCAGGTTGAGGGCTACTTTTGTTTGTTTTAACGTCACTTTATGTCACTAAGGCTAATCGGACGATGTTACAGTGAGTCCTAAATTTGGCCTATCCAGGTATAATTAGGATAGGGATCTTTAACGAGTTCCTGACATCGTACAGGCTCGGGACATCTATTTTACGTCCTATCCGTGGGACGGCATAGCCAAGGATTTTTTACTTCCATTAAACAATCCTAGGGCCACCTCGGGACGCGAACCCGTGACCTTTAGTATTGTAGGCTGCTATGCTAACCACTACGCCACAGGTGACTCCTAGAGGGAAATTCTTGGTGCGCCCACTTGTGAAAATAGGCGAAACAGCTATCAAGAGAATCTCTTCAATTCGAAAAAAAAAAAATTAAAATAAAATATTATTCCCGTAATCTTTTAGAGAAACTCTAATAAATGATTGGGAAAGAGTCTGTCCATTTTTTGAAAAGTAGAAATCAGTATTAGGATATATAATTTAATAATTACTTAAATAGATTTTTTTTTCCAAATCCCCTTTATACATCGACTGTCTACTACTGATAAATATTAAATGTTTTAAGTATTTTAGTGCTTTTTACTGTAACAATGCTACATTTTAAGGCTATCTTATGGTTTTAACAAACATAAAAAAGCCCTAGGAGACGACCGCATTCCCTCCATAGTTATAAAAAGTCTTAGCAAAAAATCAATTTATTTTATAACCAAAATATACATTTCCATATTACGATATCCTCACTTTCCCGTAACTTGGAAAACTTCGAGAACCATAGTTATACCCAGACCAAACAGAAACCCAGCAGAAGTTTGCAATTACAGACCAATAAGCCTACTCAATACACTATCTAAAATCCTAGACAAATTATTTTTGACGAGAATTCGCAATCATATCAGCCAATACAACCTTATAATAGATGAACAATTTGGATTCAGGGAGCACCACTCCACAATTGACCAGTTGGCACGCCTCACAGACTTAATAACCAAAGGCTTTAACGAAAAAAAACATACCGGCATGCTTCTATTAGACCTTGAAAAAGCGTTTGACACTGTCTGGCACGAAGGACTCATACACAAATTAATCAAATTTAGATTCCCGCCATATCTAGTCCATATTATCCATTCATACCTCTCCAACACGCAATTATATATTCAAATAAATAATGCAACCTCCAGCACTCTTCCTATCTCTGCTGGTCTTCCACAAGGTTTCTGTCTTTCCCCAATTCTATTCAACCTGTACACATCCGATTTTCCATCTCACCCACATGTAATTATATCCATGTACGCTGACGACACAGCTTTATACACCTCTTTCTTCAGGACAGATACAATAGTTGACCGACTACAGCAACACTACAAAAAAGTTAACAAATATTGTCTCAATTGGAAATTGAAAATTAACCCCAACAAATCTGAAGCAATAATTTTCATAAATGGCAGACCTTATTTAAACCACGAAATTAATATTGACTCAACCCACATACCATGGTCAAAATCTGTTAAATATCTTGGATTAACGCTGGACAAATCCCTAACTTTCACAGAACACATAAACAGGAAAACTGAAGCAGCAAAAAAAATTATTTACAAAATATTTCGTTATTTTAACAAAAAATCCAAACTTAGCCCAACGCTCAAGCTTATTATTTATAAATCTGTCATTCGCTCTTAATAACCTATGCCTCACCTGTATGGAGCTCAACCTGTTCAAACAACTATAAAAAACTTGAAAGAATACAGAACCTTTGTTTGAGAATTATTAACTGCTATCCCCGTTGCACGAAAATATCTGCAACGCTCAAAGACCTAGATCTAACTACAATCGAACAATTTGTCCTATCAAATACTTGCAAATATTTCAGTAATACAACAGCCTCTACAAACCCATAAATAAAAGAAATAGGAAGCTATAACGAAAATTCGCTCAAACGCTACACTCACAAACGAACCAAACATATATTATTAAGCTAATTATTTCTGATGTCTGTTTTTCTTCCATGCTTATGTATTTATTTATTACTTATTTATTTTATAAAGTTATTTGTGTTCATTTTAATTAAGTCAACTCTTTTTACTTTTAGTTTATATTTATTTTGCGTAGGTTTTTTTCTTATTTTTTCCTACGGTCTAATAATTTTTATCTTTGTTTGCATTATAAATAATTATAAATTTAATATAAATTGTTGATTTAAAGGATGATATATCCAAAATCATGTTTAATCTTGTATATATGTATGTTGTAAAATTTTATAATAAATAAAACTTTTCTCTCTCAAATGGTTTTAATAATGTTTTATTGTTACATGTTTCTTAATGTTATTACCATGGAGTGATGGGGCTCACCCATTTTTTTGTTGGGAGAACTTATAATAACGATTGACCTAAATATCTAATTAACTAAAAATATTTTACTAACTTATTTCCTACAGTTTAAAAAAAAAAAAAAAAAAAAAAAAAGGCTGTTTAATTAAATAGATAAATAATAGACTTTAAATTGCCTATAAACCTATTGGGTAGAGGTGGAAAACGTAATTAAAATAAAAACTATGTTCGTATTTATGGGTTTAATTTCAGGTCCATTTCTTCTTTAATAAAGAACAATATTTTAGAAGTTAAATAAAATCGAAAAAAAGAACTGCTTCCTATTATTTAATTATTACTTAAATAGTTTAAGATTTTACACAAATAGGCTTTTGTGTAGCACTGCCATCCCAATGAATATGGGTTAAATACGGTTTCTTTATAGTGAGTAATTGTGTAAGTGAGGCGTTCACTCGAAATTTAGTTATTAAAATTAGCGTTAAATCTGTAATTGGACGGTGAACAATCGACTCTAATATCTCATTACTGATAATATCTATTACGTTGGTTTATTGGTGGTAATTATTAGCAAGTATTTTGGTATTTTTCACGAAATTTCAAGGCTTAATAATGAAAACCTGATTTTATACCACCAATACTGTACAAACAGTACCTTACCCTCTTATTCAACGGTATGATAGATTTATATTGTATTATGCGATATAAGTTAACGTTTTGACATAGCGTCAACGTTGACCATCTGTAAGGGCCGTTGTCTTGCAGATGGGACTGTCTTAGTAAGCCGAAGCAGTAAGGACCATTGCCATGCTTGGCCAATATATATTGTACATCTGAGTAGGAATATTGACCCCTGAGGTGCACCCGTATCAATGCCACATACTAATGAGAAGGTATAAATTAAGGGACATCTCCTCCATTCCACATTCTTGGTCTAACGTAAGATCTATCCTAGAAGGTCAATTAGAACTGAGTAATGAAGAAATGATAATATAATCAAGTTTGGGAGAAAAATTAAAAATAATATTTTTTTGTATTTATTTATTACATCTGCTATAGCCAGTAAGACATACAGAGGGAGTTGGCTTAATCTGCATGAAATACAATGTAAAATAAAATTTAAAATAGATTTACAATATTTATATATGTACATTTCCATTCTTACCATTTTGTTATCTTTATGTTTTCCTTCTTTTTTTCTTTTTTTTTTATTCTACAGAATATACAAAGGAGAAAAAACAAAAGAAATATTCATAAATACAATCATAAATGGTCGACTGTGCTGCCGACTATATAAAAACAACAAAATAATAAAATAAGAATGATAGTAGTTTTTCTACTGTACATAAAGGCCCAAGAGGTATACATGTTTATAAACACTTTAGTGTTAAACTAGCCGTTTAAGTCTAGCCAGTTACCAGTTACATTATACCTACTATTTAAACAGAAATACATTCATATAAAGAATAATTATTACCCATCTGTTAAAACATCTTTCTAATTAGATTATTAATGATACCTTTCTAATAGATTAGATGGTTTTCCCTCAGTTCTTTTTTAAATATTACTTTTTTTATTCGTTCATAATAAATGACCTTAATTTTAGGGAGCTAGCTACATATTTAAATACATCATTTAGTTTAAATAATTTACTTTTGAAGAGAAAAGATTTGGCTCCGCCGGGAATCGAACCCGGGTCTTCCGCGTGACATGCGCGGTATGCTATCCATTACACCACGGAGTCGCTTCAAAACGGTGCCAAATCCTTCCTCTTCACTGACACCTGAAGAGGAAGGATTTGGCAGGATTTGGAAGTGGTGTAATGGATAGCATACTGCGCATGTCACGCGGAAGACCCGGGTTCGATTCCCGGCGGAGCCAAATCTTTTCTCTTCAAAAATAAATTATTTAAAATAATTTAAAAAATAGGTGGTTACTCCACAATAATGTTTAAATTAATATCATTTAGTTTATTTAAGTTATCCGCCATGAGCAGAATTTTTATTCTTTCTTATCCTATTGTATCACCTTTAGGATTAACATCCTTTATATATTTCTGTAAGTAATGGGTTCTTACATGTTTATATATTGGTCAGTTTATGAGGAAATGTAATAAATTCTCCTTTTCGTACATTTTGCATAGAGTGCATGTTTCTTCCGTATTAATTTTATAGTTGTTGCCGGTTAGGTAAAATCTAAAGTAAAGTAAAATCTCAAAAATGAAATCTGACAGAATAGTAAAAAAAGTTTACCATAAACTTTGTGACCTTCACAATAGCAAGTTTAGCCGTTTCGATTTAAACTGGGTTTCCCAAGTAAACGAAATGTTCAGAATCATCGAAGAGAAACCTAATCTTAAAGAAATTAAAACTAATATATAATGAGCCACTTTTTCTCTGCTTCCCAAAGTTTCACTGATATATCAAATAACACTGTTCCAATTTTTTGTAAAATAGTGAAATTCACATCTTCCTATGAATTATATATTTGTCAATTCATTACAACTAAAGTTTTACAACGTTTTGTGGCTTACTGCCCAATCATAAGTTTTAATTAACACTATTTCAGTAAAAACAATACATCAATTGGTTAATCTCGTCAATAGTTAAATATTGTCAATCACACCCTTTCTCTATTAGGCTACCTCACTGTTGCTGGTATTTTTACAAAAAATTGGAACAATATAGACCAGGTCTTCCAGTAGCATATATTAAAAATTACCAAATAACACTGATTTTCACAAGTGACCGCACCATCAAATTTCTGTTATATGAAAATGTTTTATTTGTAATATTTTATTAAAATATATTAAAATGTTTTTTTTTTGTTTTGTTACACATTTTGTGAAAATAAATACAAATATAATGAAAGGATAATGTTTGAAATTTACTTTTAAATTAAAGATCACTCGTATAATTTGTAAAACAGCGTCCGCGGTCAGTACCTAATTAAAAAAAGTGAATATTAAGTAAGTTAAAGAAAAAAAATAGGAGATGTTAAAAAATTAATTCCTGATAAAAATAAAATTTTTTTAGATCCAATAATTTAATTATATAGTATTGTGAGGTAAAACAAAAACATATGATTATTTTTGTGACGACTAATTCTGGATGTGGCGAGAATGAACTGGGCCTTTCTGGAATTTTCCATCCCGCACTAAATAATATAAGAAGCAATATACTTCTTACTACTAAATAATATAATACTAAATATAAGAAGTAATTGTCTTGACACTTCGAAGCATAGGTTACTTTTAAGTCATTGTTTGTCACAAGTCTTTTGTTGTTTTGTGTTAGTAACGTTGTTACTAAATAGAGTGCGACTAGGGAAAATAGTCTTTTATCCCAAATAGCCTACTGTTGGGGCATTTAGTACCACTGGTACTAACTGTAACTCTTAAGTAGCCCTAGGGGTCATCTGTGGTGTAGCGGTTAGCATAGCAACCAACAATACTAAAGGTCACGGGTTTGCGTCCCGAGGTGGCCCTAGGATTGTTTAAAGAGAGTAAAAAATCCTTGGCTATGCCGTCCCTCGGATAAGACGTAAAATGAAGGTCCCGAGCCTGTACGATGTCAGGTACTCGTTAAAGATCCCTATCCTACTTATACCTGGTTAGGCAAAATTTAGGACTCCCACTGTAGCATCGTCCGATTAGCCTTAGTGGCATAAAGTGACGTTAAAACAAACAAACAAAAGTAGCCCTCAACCTGCATAAACACGAACATCCCCTCCCTAAAAGAATATGGTATTTTGCAAATTACCCCAAAGTTAACTATTGATACTATTGTGACTATATTGTGTCATTGTAGATTTTTTCATTCTGATTATAACAGTATGTACCTATAAGTCAAAATTGATATATTTCGAGTTGTAACTTCCGTGCGATATGATTTAATAAAAAGGAAATTATTGTAGGTTATGTTATGTACAACTGCACCTAGAAAAATCACTCAGGTTCGTAATGCTTAATCGTAAAAATAACCGGTTACAAAGTGTTATAAAATTATCCTTTCATTATATTTGTATTTATTTTCACAAAATGCGTAAAAAAACATTTTAATATATTTTAATAAAATATTACAAATAAAACATTTTCATATAACAGAAATTTGATGGTGCGGTCACTTGTGAAAATCAGTGTTATTTGGTAATTTTTAATATATGCTACTGGAAGACCTGGTCTATATTGTTCCAATTTTTTGTAAACATACCAGCAACAGTGAGGTAGCCTAATAGAGAAAGGGTGTGATTGACAATATTTAACTATTGACGAGATTAACCAATTGATGTATTGTTTTTACTCAAATAGTGTTAATTAAAACTTATGATTGGGCAGTAAGCCACAAAACGTTGTAAAACTTTAGTTGTAAAGAATTGACAAATATATAATTCATAGGAAGATGTGAATTTCACTATTTTACAAAAAATTGGAACAGTGTTATTTGATATATCAGTGAAACTTTGGGAAGCAGGGAAAAAGTGGCTCATTATATATTAGTTTTAATTTCTTTAAGATTAGGTTTCTCTTCGATGATTCTGAACACTTCGTTTACTTGGGAAACCCAGTTTAAATCGAAACGGCTAAACTTGCTATTGTGAAGGTCACAAAGTTTATAAAATTAAATAATTATGTTAAATTCGATGAAATAATTTTTCGATATTTTGGGAAAAAATGATTTGTATCTGAACGCTTCATTTATTCAAAATCATTCCAGTTCGGTGTTATCCAGGTTTTGCAGTTTTGAAGAAGGGTTCAAAAAGTAGTTAAAAACTTGTTTAAGTCTACTTTTAGCTTATTAGTTTTTCATTTATATCCAAAAATAATTTAAGAGAGAGAATGGAAACAAGTACAAACGCCATTACTAACAGAGGAGAGAGTTGCTAAGTTGCAGGAACATAAGGGAAGCCCGTGGCGTCCCCACTCCAGGTGTAAGTGGGGGCCTGCAATGGACAGACACCTACGGCTCATCCTCAGGTGAGTAGCACACAATTCCTAGTTTCACATATTTTATTAATACTGCACTATAATGCACCTATTGAACAAATTTATGGACACAGAGTCGCAGAAAATAAAATACAAATACATAAATAAAAGGTGTTCCAGAAAAGAACAGACAAAATAAACATAAAATTGTACATCTGATTTCAGTCATTATTAATTTTCAAAAATATGTGTATTTTTATCAAAGATCTATAAGACGAAATTAACTAGTTGCTATTGAAAAATCAGAGTTATAATCGAAATGGGAAAAAATTTTTGTTGGCGTCTTTAGAGGAGCTTATAATTGGGAATATATTGTAAAAAATAAATTTTTAAAATAAAATTGCTAATTTATATTTATAAGGAACACCGTGTTCATATACATATGCAAGGACGAAACTGGTATAAGTGTGAAATCTTTTGAAATAAATAATAATTCATTTAATAGATAAATAATTAAATTTATTATATGATGAACGTTTATGAAAAACATCTTCAAAAGCTCAATTCCTGACTATTGACCCCAACAGTCCTCAAAGTCAATTTTGATTTTCCTATAATTTAATATTTTAATACTTTAAGTAGTGTTCAAATGAAAACAAAAAATATGAAGAAGCCACTCTAATTTTCGTTTAGTTAGTTTAATTCATGATGCAACGATTTATTTGTCATTGGAACTAGGGTGATTTTCACGATCCTAACTTAAAAGCTGAATGTGCCTCATAAGATATTTTAGCCAACTTACATTTTAAAATCAAAGTGATGTGCGCATGTCTCAACTAGTGATCGACAACTAAGAATCTCAATTTTAGAGCAATTTTCAATCAAATAGTCTTTAGTATTATCGTCAATAACACGTCAATCTGTCGAATGTGAAAAATTCGACAGGTTTAGTTTTCTTAGATACGATAATTTGCTGTTGCACAAACTGATAAATGGTCGGATGTCATCCGAAACAAGACAAAGAATATCTAGAACCAGTTTAAAACTTGACATTTTGTAAATGAGATATTTTAGGGTTCACCATTATACTTTGTGTTTTTTTTTTTACTTTTTATTTATTGAAAAGCAAAGATTTTCACATTCAATAGTTTTTGGTGCTAGAGGCAATATACGTGATCTAAATAGGGCGAAATAGGCCGAATATCGAATGTTATACCAAAAAAACTACGATTTTAGTTTATAATCATCATTTGAGTGAGTGTAGAAGGAAAAAGTATTTTTATTTTTATATTTCTTTTTCCCGCCATCATCTCAAAATTGCACCGGGTTCAAACAGCATTTACGATATTCATATTTATTTTTTACATGTTAATTAAAAATCTGAACTGAATGGAGTCTCGTTTATTATTTTCAAGAATTTCTTATTTCATTATTTTTTTGAATTCGGGTACTCTGGCTTTTTTTATTTGGCTTTTTAATGTTGGATAGAGGTAGGTACATATAAATTTGGGGTCAATCCTATTTTATTTATACCTAGAATATTACATAGATAAAATAAAACAAAAACAATTAAATAAGTTGTTGAAATTGCACCGTAACGATCATTACAGAATAAATATAAGAAAATTATCAGATAAGCAATTTGCTATAATACACTTAAAAATTCCGATTATGCCACCCTTCTTTACCTTTAATTTCATCAGCTCAAATTAATTAAAATTGTTTTCTCGGTTTTCTCTTGATTTTACTTTTCCAGTAAATTTCCCATTTATTTTCTTATTATTTATTTTTGCTTAACAAACTGGCAATTTAAAAAAACAAATAAATACTATTTTGGTTTCTATTTTGGAAAAAAGTCCTAAGTAGGAAGTGATGGTTAGTAGTAAGGATATAAAAACGTTCTATTGCTAAAAGATTAAAACAATACTCTTTTCCAACTACCAAATAAAATGATAATGTAATATTAAAAAAGTCAAAAAGTAGGTATTACTCGAAAATTATAATTACTTTTAATAGAAATTTGCTTATCAAAAACAAAGATAAGCATACGATTTTTATAATTACACTAACAAATAAAAATCTCTCTTGATTTCTATTTATTATTATATATGGTGAACAATATTAAAAAAGTTACGAAGTAGGTATTACTCGAAAATTATAATTACCTACTTTTAATAGTAATTTGTTTTCGAAAATAAAGATTCCAGATAAAATTTTTGATATGCTTTTATTTTGATTTATATTTGTTTTTATTAATAATGGATTTCAAGCCATGCTTTGTAGGTCGTATTCATATAAATATTATAGACGAATTAATTTTTTATAAGTATACATGGACCATTTCAGGAAAAGAACTAGGTTGAGCTTATACAACGATACGATTTTTAATGACATGTTTTATTCATTTTATACATTTTCTTAAGCATCATTTAGTTTCCTTATTTAGTACAGACAATAATCATCGTAACCTAAACTAGAAATCCTTTGCCCAGCATTTCTCTACGGTTGATTTTTTTTTTAACCAATAATAACTCGCATACGCCTACGCAACAACTCTTTTGACTTGATCTGTCGGTTCAAAATCTGCAAATAAATCAATGCTGAGTTTACTGCGTTTGAAGTTACACTAGAAACTGGGCAAAATCGTTAAAGCGAGGTTTTTTATAACTTCAGACTTTTATTTGGACCTGTCATAACTAAGTGACAATCAGCAAATGAGATATGAACTGCTGTATGTTGGCATTTTAAGGCTTGAAAGATGCTATTACCCAGCAGTACATCTTGTTTCAGGAGAGGTCTTTCGTCCAACACCTTTTCAGTCACCTCATAAAAGGCACGTCAGTCTTGTCCACAACTTTATACTTATGTTTTGATGGAGAGGCAGAACAAAGCATTTTTCTTGTCAACAAAATCAACATGTTACACAAGTTGGAAATAGAAACACTAATAAAACCATCTATTTGATGATGCAAATCAAATAATGAATAGCCTAATATGGGATAAAAATACTCTTATTTTTAATCTTAATTTTAGCTTAACAAGGAATAAATAATATTTGATCATAATAAATATTAATATCCATCGAAAAGAATTGAAGGAATTGTACAAATGAACTTTACTTAATTATTTAGGCCAATAGGAGTCATCAGGCTCACAGGGTCACAAAAAAAAGTATTTTATAAATTTTTATCCTAACGATTTTTTTTATGTTTTTTTTATTTTTCAATTGATGTATAATGTAATTAGATATTTGCTAGGAAATATTACAAAACACCTAATATTTATTTATTACATTTCTTACCACTTAAAAAAAAATAAGGAAACAGAATGCTAAATTTGTTTGATTTGTTTCCTAGCGTTAGACTACAGACGCTTTCCAGTGACCAACTCTTTTCTTTTGCATATTTTTTACCTCAAAGGTTTAAAGACACCTTGTCAATTTTTTAATTGAATTAAACTTGACATAATGGTCTTAAACATTATGATAAATGTTTCAAATTCCTATAAGAATATAGAAAACTTACATTAAGCTGTTTTTGTAAATAGCGAAGGAACAAATTTTAATCGATCAAAGTTATGGAAAATTGGCACCCACGACCAAATAAGACAATTTGACGTGATATTCTTTACTTCCGCGGGTTCAGTTACAATTTTCTGTTTTGTTTTACTTCCACTTACCTATATTTTACACTAGTTTTGATAATTGTGTGACGAAATATAAAAAAAAAAAAATTGAGCAAAATGACATTAATGATTTTTTAAGAGAAAAAAGGTTACCTTTTTTTTTTTTTTGCTAATACAAAATTTTCATATTTGAACGGAATTTCCATTTATTGTTTATGTACTTGTGTAACTGTGTTTTTAAATGTTACTAAAGTAAAATATTGAAACATATAAATAAATATATATATATTTAAAATACTTAAAGGTAACAATAAAAAAAAGAAGTTACTAAAATAAATGTTGATAAAAATTAATTTTCGCTTCAATCATTCTTAAAATTGAATATCTTTTAAGTATTGAAAATTCCTGTCAGGATTAATTTTGAAGCAATAAACCTATTTTTCGTCCCAGAGATGCGTATGCGCATCATTAACATTAATTTTTTTTTCAGTGTAATAATAAAGGATTTTTGTTTTTGTTTCTGTTTATTTATTAATGTATAAGGTTCTAAATTATATTTGTAAATTTAGAAGTTAGTTTAATTTTTTTTTTAAATATCTCAGAAATGTAAAATTAGAAAATTCGCACTAAATTATTGGTGTTTTAAGAATATCATAAAACAATTTTTATAATGCCATGTATGTCTAATTATCGTTATAGGAATGTAATACTTAGAAAATAAAAAAAATTAGTTATTTTTTTTTTTTGAACCTTTAATATTAATTTTTTGACCCTTTGATATCCTGATGATGGGTTTTAAAAAAATAGCGTTCCGAAGAAGAATATTTTTTAATTTAACGATTATATATTTTTGGTATGTATATTAGCATAAAAATAGAAACAAACGTCAAAATTCTTATTTTTTCTTCCCTGATGATTATTGGTGCTCTTTTGTATATTAATTAATAAAATTAATAAAAATAAACTGGCAATGTGACCTTAACTAAGTTATGAATACAATGTAATTTGATTCTTAGAAATGTATAAAGCATACTTTTTATTACGTTGAGATTATTTCATTATATACAAAATATTTTCAATTCACTATATTTTTTTATTTTTAAGTTTTTTTTTTCAACTTATTTATTTTAAGAAATATTAAAATAAGCTGAAAACCCACAGAAAAGTATGTAGGACAAAGGATTCTTCGCCGGACACTCGCAGACAAGGGCTAAGAACGCTCTAAGACGGGACCGGACCCGGAGATGGTGGGGTGGGGGAATCAATACCTTCAGACGGTCTCCTCAAGTGGCCGCTCCCCATTGGCTGAGACGCTACCCCCACCCTTCTACGGCCTACCCCCACTCCTCCTATCAGAGGTGTTGGGAAAAATTATCTCTCTTTCTATTGGACACTCCCCCCTCCACCCCCGTCCTCCGCTTCCTTCAAGGGGCGCGTTTTTATTCCCTTCGCCTTCCACCCCCTTTATAAACAGCTGTAAGTGTGAGTCTGTGTTTGCATGTGTGTGTATTTGTGTGTGTGTGTGTGTGTGTGTGTGTGTGTGTGTGTGTGTGTACATGTGTAATTGTCGTGAGATGTGTTTGCTTTGATGTTTTCTACATGTTAGTCTATGCATTCCTCCTACTTTAAAGCCCATTTTCCTCAAATTCCTTCTCCCTCATTTAGCGATGAAAACATAGTATCAAGAATAAGAATTGTAATTGTAGATAAAATTTTAAATAAGTGAATATAATTTTTAACCGACTTCGAAATAAAAAGGAGGTTACTCTATTCGATACGTATGTGACTTTTTTTTTGTGTTTTTTTTTTTTTTCTATGTATGTTCACCGATTACTCCTAGATGGATGGACCAATTGTAACGAAACCTTTTACATCGTTGCATCGTGTAGAGTATTTTCCCAAGGTGGTCCCATTGAAATCTTTTTTGGGTTCTTAATTTATTTAAGAAGTTATCGGGAAAAAAACATGAAAATAATTAGAAGTATCTAACTTAAATAAGTGAATATCATTTTTTAAGTTAGGAACTTCTAATTAAGAAGAAATTTAAGGTATTATATAATTTAAAAAATCGAGAATCGCTTCAAATTTTTAAAATTTATCTAGTAAAAATTAAAAATAATATTTACTTTAAATGAATTCAATTTTGTTATCTTGAATAAAGACCAACAAATAAATAATCAAACGTACGCTAATTCGATATTTTATTTTTTCATAAGGTTTTTGGAATTGAATTTAGTATTTGTAATGCATAGTATATTTTTCTTCCTTCTAAAAACGAAACAATGAAATAAATATATGCACGTACCTAAATATTCAAAAGAAAAATATTAAATATTCCCTCAAAATTAAAAAGTTGATAAATTGATGATCTGTCTTTCTCTAATTCTAATTTTACAAAATTATTTTAAATTTAATTCCTTTCTTATTTTTATTTCAAATTTAGTCGAAGTTGATATTTTTCTCATCCAATTAAACCGTACAATAAATATTAGCTATACACAGTTTGTTTTATATAGTTTATATACATGGTTTGTTTTATTTATCAATAATAATGTTTCATCGTAACAAAGACAATAGCAATTATTACGATTATTATTACGAGAATCACGTTAAAATGTCATGTAAAATTTTATTTTAAAATAATTACAAGCCACATTGGATAACCCCAATTATATGCAATCTTATATTTTCTAGGCTATTACTAAAACAGGTAATACATAATTGATATCTGATGATCAACCAATAATGATACAAAACCTACAATTAAAACTATTAAGCAAAATAAGAATTAAAAATAATGATCATAATTAATTTTACCATGATATCAAATAATTTAAGCCATTTTCAAAATAAATTTACAATTCTCGCCAATCATTAATTTTTTTTATCTAGCAATACTCAGTTAAAATTAAATATGAATTGTGACTGAAATCATGTGTAAATAATTTAGATTGCAAACTAAAAAAAAATAGATATAGATTTCATAATCTATCATCATAATTATTATCATAATCATAATCATAATATCCATGTCATGAAAACATATTACTACGCAGACTCCCGCTTCTTTCTACTCGCTTCTTTCTTCTATTTGAAGTAAAAAAAAGTCTTGAAACAAAATCACTATTCTCTATTTATTGCTTTGTAAAGAAAGTTTAAGAAGAAATAACTGGGTATATTACCGATGTTGAATGAGTCGACAAAAAGTTTAAAAAAACAACTATTTTGTGAAAAGTGACAAGATCGTCGGTCGAAAAGTATGTTAATCGTAAAATTGAACAGGCCAAAAAATGTTATCTTCTGGAATTGAAATATTTCTGATTTTTATAGATTAAGTTTTTTGCTGTGTTTTTATTTTTCCGTAATATAAAAGATAAAATTATATTATTTCCATTTTTTCTTGCACTCTCACTCTCTACAATAATTCTTATTATCAAGTCTATGTATTCCTTCTGTTATGTATATACTTCATATTTTCTATTTTATTTATAGATAGCTTATTTTGACTAATAAATTTGTTTCGATTTAGCTTGGGTAAACGTAGACTGTTTAAATAAAGAAATTATTTTGACTGAACTTCGTGATTATCAATCACTCTATAGAATCTTAAAGAAAAAATCCACCATTTATCAAAGCTATTCAAGCTCATGTATTAATAATAATATCATATCCTTTATTGTTAAATTTTAATTTATTTTTATAGTTTAAAATATACTTTTTTCCTGTCTGGAATAGAAATATAAAATTACTTAATTAATTTTTTCATGCTTGAATATTTTATAAATTGACTTTCAATCGTTTCTTTAGTTTCGATCAATCAAAATCAATTTCATATTTATATCTATATTTTAGTCTTTATTATTCGTTGTACATATTATTTTTGTGGAAATGTGAAATAATAAATTTACAACCAAATTTGTATAAATGAAAATTATAAAAACATCTCCTAACCTAAAAATAATGTTCTTACTTATGAAAATTTTTAATTGTCTATTATTTTATTGATGATAATTATAGTTGTTTTCAAAATAAATTATTTATAATTGTTTAATACTCATCATTCGATCTTTTATTGATTTTATATTGTACCTAAGATTCTACTTTTAGTATTAATTATTATAAAGTCCTTTTATATCTTAAGTCGCCATTCACGCTTTCTGAGAAAAGTTGTTCTTTGATTATAATTTATCCTTAGAAATATGTGTTCATAACATTGATAGGTAACCCAGTAAAGAGTACCTAATATTGAGAATAGACAATTATTATTTGCCATCTATAAATAAAAACAATCAATTTTCTTTCAAATCTATTTAATTTGGTAATGTTTTTCAGAGATAAAACTACGCTTAATCAGCTAGTTATATGGGTACCTTCAATAACTAAATGCCATGAGTACTTCCTTATGGATATTTGGAATTGTATTAAATTGTTTAGGTTCCATTAACTATCAAATTAAACAGAAATGTATCAGGAGCTTATTCCATAAATTGCTCATCTCATCCATCCTGAAATACATAAACTTTTGGAACCGTTTGTAAACATCACCAACTGAATTCAAGCAGATAATTTTTTTTTTACAGGTTAGGGTATAAAAAAACATTTTCGATATTTTTTTCACTAGATACCTACCTAATATTTCTGTCTTCACTTATGTTATTTTTTTAGATAAATGAAGTAATAAAATAATGCACCATAACGTGGAACCTAGTAATTTATAAAAACAAACAAAGAATTTTAAAGATATGTTAAAAGAAAAATAATATTTCAATGTTTTAGATAAATTACGATTGTATTAGCGGATTTATGGCTGATTTCATATATATCATCATATACCATATAACCTTATGTGTAAATAAGGATTACAAAATTTTTGTTACTAAAAATAAAATTTTCTTATTTGAATTTTAGAGTAGAAAGTAAATTTCCCTACTGATTTCGATATTTAATAAAATGAATAAGTCCTGGTAAAACAAGGGTATAAATTGTATACAATATTTTATATCTGTATTTCTTTTATAAAGTATATCGTTTCTTGCTTCATTATTTGATAAATATTTCGAAAATCATCAGGACCTGATTAAATATAATGACTTAGATTGATGAATTTTTTTATATCTATTCATCAATAATAAAATGTTAAACTGTACTGCCGATCTCCATATACCTACTTAGCTTTTTTTGGGATGCTTAACTCATATAAGAAATCTATAAATATTCGTGTTTGACTAGAAATATTGTTTTTCATTTTATCATTTTTCTATTTGCTTTACAGAAACGTACTAGAATAATTTAATTTCCTGTGAGCATATAAGCGATCTCTCAAACACACATGCTTTTAAAATATTCACATCATATCTCGGAATAGATAAATACATTTTAAAAATCTAGTTCGTTACTTTTACACTTTTTATCCAATCGTCTTTACTTTTTAGACTTGTTTAATTTAATTATCAAACTACATTTTTTAAATACTGAAGTACATATATTTTAAGAATTTTATTTAACCAAGGAATTTTTCCCCATTTTTTTTTTTTAAATGTCTTTACTGTAAGTCTTCTTAATGCGTAAAACATGAATACATAGAAATATTAATGATCTTCGAACTTTCAATAATAAAAATGTCTAAAAATTCATATGATATGAGCTCTAACTTTTAATTTATTTTTTTACAATTTTACCATTATTATTATTTTTTTTATATGAGAAAGTATATACGGGGAAATAGTAGGTATAGGTTTGAGTTTGTAGAGAAGCCCCTGGTCCTGAATTTATCAAAAACCTAGGCTACAGTTAAAAATATACTAGTTGAGTATTTTTTTTTTCTCTAGTGCTCCTGTGTTTTCAGCTACTATGTAGAATTGTTATATTTTGAATGTAGCCGAATTGTAGGAATAAAGCTTTTCTGGTTACATTAATTGGAGGGGTCGGGGCAAAATAGTGACAAGCAACATTTTTAAAAAAAATAAACTGTAGCTATGATGGAAATGCCAACTAAATATGACTCTATAGAGCCTCTATGGACATATTTAGGTGGAATTTCCTTCATAGACACATAGTCCTACGGTAATATACAGCAGACTGCAGTTGCAGTTCATTTTTGTTAAAAATGTTGCTTGGCACTATTTTGCCAATGTTGCTTGGCACTATTTTGCCCCGACCCCTTCAATTTTCAAAAAATTTAGAGCACAATGGAAGGAATGTAAGAGGTCTGTTAGATGAGGGAAACAATTTGTATTTATCTGTTTTGTTAATCATTTGATTTGTAAAAAAAATTATTGAATGAGGAATTTAGATGTCATTAGCATGTTGTATATTGTCGTAAGGAACACAAGAGCTTTCGTAGGCATCTGCTAGAGCGCCTCGGCTGTTATTAAGTCATAACCTTGGGCTTTTCTTTTAGATAATAGTCTGATTTTTTGTGAAACTTGTGGATTAAATGATGGAGGGGTAGGTACTGCAAATTGTAGTGGTATTTCCAGAGTACAAAGTGCTTAGGTAGTTCCTAATAATAAATAGCATGTTCAGTGTTAGTTAGGTGAGTGAGTGGTGTCAATACTTCTGAATGATTTTTAATAGCTAAAATTTGTCCAACTCCTTATCCAACGTTGCCCATGAAACATCTTCTTTTCGCAGGGGCATTGACACCTCTCGATGCTTTTGGATTTTCGAATATTTCGTTGTTCTCTCTGTTAAATGATCCTCTGTCTGAGGGCAGTCTGTTAACTGCCTCAAACATTGCTATGATCAACTTCCTAACTGGAGATATTTTGAGAAATGCACGGTTTTGGATGGCATTTTTCGGTTGCTTTTTCAAGTACTTCCTCAGTTTTAATTGTACTTAGGATGGACTATTCTGTGTCATACATCTCCGTAAGCGTTCCGATTTTACAGATTCAAGTCCCATTTCAATTAAACTTACCTCAATTAATTTTAAAAGGTGGACTTCAGTCATTTTTCTTATGTCTTCTTAATATTTATATTATAAATTCTACTTATTATTAGTAGAGTGTAGTAAAATATAATACTTGTTTCCTATTAGGAGCGTAAAAACATATAGATGTATATTTAATGATTTGAATATATCGGAAAATGATTTATTATTATCAGTTATTTAATTGACATATTTAATGTATCGGCCTTTCATTTGATGCAGCGTGTAATGGATTAAATGTTACTAAAACTAAATATAGACGTGCATATTTTATACTAAGCGTTATTTCGAACAGAAGAACAACTTATATTATCAATTATATACTATATTCTTTAATTAAAGATCCATTGCTCATAACTTCGGAGGAGGGAATGAGGGGTAAGAATGCACCCCCCCCCCCTCTGAATAAAAAATATTTGTTAACTCTTTTTCTAAAGTTCATTATACCAATTAATTATTTGAATACGATATCGAATCATGTACCTACATAAAATGTATACACATAAAGTAAGAATTTTTATGGTTCTTTCAGATACATAACAGTTAGTAAACTGTTGTTATTCATTTAAATTTACGGAACCCTTTATTAATGGGTTTTCGATTTAATACTTAAAAACTACGAATATGCAAATATTAAGTAATGGTTTTTAATTACATAGTGTTGCGAATATATACATATTCCCCGGAACAATTTTACATCTATATATAGCACCGTTGACCTTGCTATTTACTACAGAGCAAACCTTATTTAATATATACTGTAGTGGTTATGCCCAACTACTGTGCAGACGTTCTCGGGTTCTTAGACCACCAGGGGGCCATAGGATTTTTTTAAAGTAGTAAAAATCCTTGGCTATGCCGTCCTTCGGAGGGGACATAAAATGGAAATCCCGAGCCTGAACGATGTCTGGTACTCGTGAAAGAACCCTTTCCTAATTATACTGGAATAGACAAAATTTAGGACTCCCACTGTAGCATCGTCCTATTAGCCATAGTGGCATAAAGTGATGTTAAATAAACTAACAAACTTATCTTGTCATTAGGTTTAGGATATTTTTATTATATGTGAAAAATATATATGACTGCGGAAAATGCACATTCGATATAAAATGCTTAAATAAATAAAAATCTGTAGTTAGAAAAAAATAAAGTTGAGGTGAAAATTTCCTTTTAATATACCTGTCAAAAAGAAGAATTTCAGTTAAAAAAAAAAAAAAAAAAATTATTCACCCAATGCCAATAAATCAAGTGTTAATACCTACTATCAATTAAATATTTTCAAATAGAGAAAATACCATTGTATTACATGTACCATGTAAAAAAAATATATATAAAGTTTTTGTTTGATTTAAATAAAAATAAAAAAATAATGCGAAATAGGATTTGCTAACAAATCCTGGGGCCAAAAAAAAAAAAATAAAAAAAAATAAAATTAATTTTTTTTCTTATATTTTGCAATGATGTTATAATTCAATTAAGAAAAAACAATTCTCTCCTGCGGGAACCCCTGTTAAGAGGGGACACAACCCTACAAACGCTACGTTGGATACTTAATCTCAACATATACGTAAATCTTTCTCTTCAATAAATATTTCAGAACATATAACCTACATATGGACATATATATTATACATGGAAAAGATTATAATAATTCCATGTTCCTCTTATCTTAGTAAGAAATTAAAATAATCTGAAAAATAAGACAACGCATATATTCCTTTAATTTATTTTATTCCTCTAAAAAACACAGACCCTAAGTGTAACGCATTTATTGTTATTGCAATTATTGTACATTATCTATAATTAGGAAAAAGTCAAAAAAGATTTTTTTTTTTTAAGGCGCTGGCTAATAAGAAGTTATAAAAATAATTTTGAAATATGAGAGTTTGGCGGGTGTGGAGGCACTGGCAAGAACGTGGTGCGCTCTATTGAGCAGATGTGGAACTACCGAGAGACCCTGGTTCCAAATGCCGCCGCTGTTCCCGCCCTTTAGGTCTTCCTTTGGTTCTGTTTATTTTCCTGTAAAATTCGGATTTGTTGTTTGTAAGGGATTCTTGCAACTCTCAAGAAATCACAAATACCCAAATAAACAGATGCTCGTGGGTTGTGAAATTCAAAAATTCCCTAAACATCTTATCCCTTATAACTTTCTTAAGTTTAAGACATTTTTTTTAAATTCAGCAATTTTTCCCCCGTTAAAATTAATTTTTAGGTCTTTTCTCCCCCCTATTCCTTGTTATCCAATTTAACTGTAAGTATCCTAAAATAATTAGAACAAGTGTATCACTCGAACGAAATATCATTGATCTAATTAAGACTGGTCTACAAAACAATAAAAAGTGTTTTTCAGTAGACTCAATTGAAGTATTTTCATTTTCCTTCCTCTGATATCCGTGGCCGGTTTTTACGATTCTTTATGTCTCAGGAATCATCATTTATTTTGCGTTAGACCAGTCTTGCATTGAATGAGCGTACGTCATCATATCATCAATAGATCGCTACGTTGGTTTTGGTAAAGTTTCTATCTTTGTTTTAAATGATAATGTTTAATACCTGCTAATTTTTAATGAAAAAAACATTGATCTTTCATTTTATATAATAATAATATTGTCAGAAGCACAATCAGTAAAATGTGGTTAGATCTGACTGCACTACCTAAGTACTATATGCAATTCTTGAATATAGATACCAAGGAACTCCGCATGGGAGGGCAGCTGCTTGCCCCCCGGGAAATTCGGAGTAACATAAACTACAAATTAAATGAATTCGAATTCATATTTTATATTTATTACGCATTATATAAACAAATATATTTTTCTTTAACTTCATTCGTATATCTGCGCCTGTCAACAATATATCGACAATCAACAGATGTAATGGCTATATACAGTACGTATACAATGACAAAAGATGACATGTCAGTCATGGGGAAGGATGGCACCCAACAGTAGCTCTTCCCTGGCTTGATTCAGTTATTCAGGTCTGTTAAAGAAGGAGATCTCTCATCCAACGCCTTTTTAATCTCCTCCTCACATTCATGGGCATTTCATCTGTGGCCATATCTCTTATTAGTAGGTTTATATGTTGGTGACAAAACGTTTGTAAAGAGTCTTTATGTATTGGTCGACTATTGGCATGTGTAACGTTTGATTAGTCACGTACCAAGGTGATTTTGAAATGACTAATAATTTTGACTGAAAGGTCTGAAGATTTTGTAAATACCTATATCTTTTTTTAGCAATGCCTAAATCTGTGAACATTTAAGAAGTATGTGTACGAATTTAGTTTTCTTCTATATCTTAATTTTGAGGATTCGGATAAAGGTGGGTATAGTAGCTTTAGTCGTTTGTTAAGAGTTTCCCTTATCATTTTAACGTGCAGGCCCTATGTCATCCTTCTATCAAGGGTTAGTCCGAAGTACTGTACTGTGTCTGGGGAATTTAGACGTTTTCGATAAAAATTGGAGGGCAAGTATGTTTCCTGAGAGTAGAAGTTATATGTTGTGATTTCTCGTAATTCAGTCTAATTTTCCACAATTCGCACAAGTCAGTTAATTTATGTAAGTGGTTTTGTATGGTTAGATGTTTTGTTAGTATTGCTATATCGTATGCGTAATTAGCGGCCGATATCTCACTACTTTCTGGTATACACCCATGACAAATATTTTTTCTTTTAAATTCAAAATTAATTGAGTAGGATGTTTTTCACACCATAAACGGCTTTTAATAATTTGAGCATTACGTGATGACTCGTGACAGTCCTATAAACAAAAAAAAATTACATAAGATTTCAAAATAAAAAAAAATTCTATAAACAAATTTTTAACTTTTAAAATATATAAGTTTCATTTGAAAAATTTATTGAGCCTTACCTCTTACCCTTCCGTTAGGCATAAGAATTTTTACAGCCCATAGACGAAATCTTGCGGACGCCCTTGATAGGTACCATTCCCAGCTCCCAAGATCCAAGATTCAAATGACCTTATTTAGGCTCAGAAAAAAATGCCTTTTTTTTTTTTAATTGGGAATTATATGAAATACTTTAAGGTTCTTGGTAAGCTATAAACCTGGATTTTCACTTGGCCGCAAAATCCTGGAAAATATAAAAATATAAGTAAATATCAAGGAAGAACAAAAATTCATAGTTTTCAGCTGATAAATAAAATGTATATTTTAGAAATTCATAGTAAAGTTTTGGAGTTCACCAATGGATTCTTCTTATTCCGTGATAATCCTTTCGGAGTCAGTAAACCGACCTTGTGAGTGAATGAAAACGTGTTTATTTAAAATGAATAATACAAAACATTACATACTTATGAGAAATCAACAAAACACATAGACAATGGAAAATTCCGTCTGTCGAGGTCTGTGTTTCAGATTCTATACTTATAAATAAATACTATAATATACATCAATGATTTACAAAAGTATAATAAATAATTAATCATTTATAATTAAAGTAACACCAAATAATAAGCATAACAAATATAATTAATACAATAAAATAAAAAAATAATACCCAATGATACCCTACCTGGTAGTTCATTGAGCTCTTCTCAATGTGGCCTGCTGGACATACGGGCTAAGTGCTATCCAATTGCTTCCAATTAATAGACTAAAATATTCATCTGTACAAACCTCCCGACCGAAATATTTTTTCGTTAGTTCGCTTTAAGGAATCGCCTTATGAGTGATTGCCTGCTATCCAGAATAACTTACATACCTACACAGTTCGCTACCTACCACTTCCTGATTTTCCAGGTTCCCCCCAAGACACCCACCCCTATCCCCAGCAGCGGAGTAACCTCCCGGTAGATAAGAGGCCCAAGATAAGACGGCGGCCTTGCGGAGAGTAGTACACGGCTATCCGCAGCGTCCTGACCTGCTCAACGGGCGCCCCCTTGTCCCAGGCGTCTTTTATTTTCGGCGGCGTCGTTTATTTTTGACTCTTTTCTCTTTTTTGCGGCCTCTCGGAGGGCCAGTGTCGGTGGCCTCTTTCCTCGATATGCAGATTTCTCGCCGACCCGAACAGCTGTTCTTCCAGCCAGACCTGTACAGGTCAATATTTCTTTTGGGGCAGTCTTGGACTCTTGTAATCCTCATTACACAACACAATAATTTTAACCACCATTAATAACATGAATAATCAATATCTGTCTAGTTTATTGATCAATTAAAAAAAAAAGAAAAAAACTCGCAATTAAAGACACGCTGATTGAGACATCTTTCAATCAGTTTATATTAGAGACAATCGAATTTCTTAGACGGACTAAGTTCGCTATCTGGAACTAGTTTGTGATATGGCATGATAAAGGGACTCTTGTCTTAGCAAACAAACCATTGAAAATACTTTATCTTTTTCCTAATCCTCAAAATTGAAAGATAAACCAAGAATAAGAACGTGTCCATACCTATTAAAATCCATATGGACGTACGGCTCAAAAAAATAACCCATTTACAACAACAAAAACACCCAAAAAACAATAGATAAATATTTTGAACCTATTAATAATAAGAATTTTAACCCAGATATTACAGATCAAACTATGGAAGCACCACCAATTAATAAAAATTGTAAATCTTACATCAAACACAGCTCTCTAACATACATAAATTAATTATCGTAACTCATTAAAAAAACACTAATAGAATATGACATAACAGACAACTTAATATCCTTTAAACCCATCAATAAAATCCAAAATATCATAACCAAAACTAAAGACAAAATCCCAACAATAGAACAAAAAGATCTAATTTACAAAATTCCATGCAAAGACTGTCAAAAATCATACATAGGCAACACTTCAACCGATCTCAAAACAAGAATATACAACCATAAAAATAACCTTAAAGAATCATTCAAAACCAATACAGCCCTCTAATAAATAAACACAAAATTAATTTTGGAAATGCACAGATTCTATACAGGAAAAGGAATGCAATAAAAAGAAACATTATTGAATCCATATATATCAAAAAGAACGAAATAGAACTAGTAAACCATAAAAAAGATTCTGAAATAGTCAGCAAACATTACTTTGCAATAATAAAATAAATAAAATATAAAATTGTTTTTTTTATTTATTGGTTTAAATTTGAACTGCTTGACAAACCTATATGTCATGTTTATACCTATTTAAATTTGTATGTACAATGGTTATTAGGTTTTTATTGTTTATAATTGTACAAGTAAATTGCTATAATTAATTGAGCAATATACACGCAGGTGATGAATATGGACACACTGGTCCGAAACGTCCACCAGATTGAAAAAATATAAACATATATAACATGAGACTGCATTGAGATGCTGTTAGTTCATTATTGTAAACAACAACTTATTAAAACAACACCTTAATACGTAAACAACAAAATTCTACATACGACTTACATCAAAAAACCTTTGTACAACATACACACGCATTCCTTATTTCGATTTCATATACTGATAAATGTCTTAACATGCCATTTAGAAGGAGACTAAAACTATCCTGGAAGCGAGACCCTCAATCCTGTTAAAGTGTAAGTCCAAGTTCGGAAGTGGTTGCTCTGGGCACATCCTTTCCTCAAAACTAAAGTGCCATGTTAATATATTGCCGACATCACATATCCTGATTGTCTCCCCAAAATATCAATAGAGAGAGAAAAAACATTTATATAACAATATTCTTGAAAAATGCCGAGGTATGCCTAAACATATTTATTATCTACGAATAACTTCGGAGACAAAAACTTAATTGATGCAATATTTTTTTAATATGAGAGAGAATTCAATTTATATATATATATATATATATATATATATATATATATATATATATAATAATGGTTTGTTTGGGTAAAAGGCGTAAAACCGCAGTTCGGTCACCAAAGCCTGTAGAGAAAGGATGTCAATTACTATATATATCAATATATATGTCAATTGTTATATATCAATGAATGATGAAATGATGAAGTTACATGAAAATGGTATAATTATTTCTATAATTTTTAAACTATTTTTTTAGGAGAACAAAAATTCGACCACGACCACGGGACTAAGTAACAGATAATCATTGATTAAATAACAGCATATAATTATTTCTATATTTGATTTAGTTATCTTTTTATAGCTTTGTTACTTTAGATCAGTTTTAACCCCCTACAGAGAATTTAATAAGTCTCTTAAGAAACCCACCAGGTTCTATAAGGTTCTATAACATTTCAATTTATCTTTTTGGTTCCTAGCATTAAACAATTTTGTTTATTTTCTATGAATTTGAACTTGCAGTCCTTTGGGTTTTTCAAATGAGTGATTCATTTCTATTTACATTAATTTGCTTATAAGTATTATATATAAAATTGAACCATACAAATAAATAATTTTAACCAGGGTAATCACATTTAAGATTTATCCTTCCTCCCTCCCCAACCCCCAAACTAAGTAGAATAAACTTAAGCGTCTAATTTGTTAAAAAAATTTACAGTGAAGTAGTAGTTATCTATATTAATTTAATTAAGGTCATATTTTTGTAGATAAATAAGTATGCCATGCATGGGCGTCACAAGTACCAAATTATTGGGGGGTGGGGGGACGGCTCAATATTTTCCTAGATAGGGTAGGTAGAAATTCGAGGGGCTAAAAGTTGAAAAACAACCCCTAAAAACAACTGTCAGGGCATTTAAATTTATCCTCCATCACTGTATTTTAAAGGTATTTATAGTCTCTCAAAACTTGTCAATGCCTCATATCACTTATATTTTATGCCTCAGTTATACATTAATATAGGCATTCGCGGATCCAGGGGGGGGGGGTGCCGTGGGGCTGCAGCCCTTCCCTTTACGATCGGCTGGATCCGCCCTTGAATACAGGTAATTGTTAAAGCTCAATGTTAAAGAATGTGGGCCAAAATTTCTTTGATTGAATTTGAAAATTGTTCGTCATTCAAAGATAGAATTTGACCTTCCTTAATGTGAGGAAGCAAGTTAAAGAACAAATAATATGCAGAACAAGTAGAATTTTAGTTGTGGGAAAGGAATATAAAGCTAAAAAACCTGATTAGCAGATCCAAATGAAGGGATGTGTGGCTGCAGCCCCCCCTTTAAGACTGCAGTCCCCCCCCCCTTTAAGACTGCAGCCCCCCCTTTACGATCGGCTGGATCCGCCCATGAATATAGGGAATGTTAAGGCTTAATGTTAAAGAATGTGGGCCAAAATTTCTTTGATTGAATTTTATCCAAGTTTTTCTTCTGATCCAAGCTTTCCAAAAACTTCTATGTGCTCATCAAATCGATGGATAGTAGGATCTAGCTGCTTGGTTTAAAAAACAAATGTAGAGCAATAAAACAAAGCAGTTCGATCTGAAATAAAAAATATATAATTTATCAAATACACAATACCCCTGACTAGCTTTTATCAATTGTGTGTGCTGAAATTATAATAATATTTAATATTTATATTTTATTGATTAAATTCGGATAAATTCATAAAATCGCATTTTTATTTAACTTTTTACATTGGGGTCTCTCCTGCCAAAATATTGGGGGGGACAGTCCCCTCCTGTCAAAATATTGGGAGGGACGCACCCCCCAGTCCCCCCTGGCGGTGAAGCCCGTGATGCCATGTTTCACAGTTTCTAAGTTGTTTTTTCTTGTTTTTTTCCACCCATATATTTTTTCCCCCATTTCCTCCTATTCGTTCACATATATTTACCTCTTATATGTACTCGTATATATATATATATATATTTGGCATTTCGGCAACAGAGATACGCGTGTTTAAATTATTTGTTTATCTGCCTAACAGTTTAACAAGAATGGGAGAGCAACTAGTAATTCACATCGAATTTATGTTAAAGAATATATTATCTTTATTATATATTATCTATGTGTCTATGTATCTATGTAGCTGTGGGTATCTAAGAGTAACAAGTTTTATTTTTGAAAACAAAATACGTGATATAGTCCTTCAGATTGACCTCAGTTCCTCACACACATGCGATAGAGTAATACGCTCGCGTAAAATACATCGAGGTGATGATCGGAGGCAAAAAAGTTATGGCAGGAAATTTGGTCAATAAAGAATCTGATGAATTCACTAGTGGACCATGTCCATTATCCCAAACAGTCACTTACGAATTTGATTTCCTGCCAGATTGGAGAGCCTTGACCGACTCTCTAAATTTATAAGTCCAACTTGTTTGTGTTTAGGGATTCTTCTCAAATCTGTTTAAACTCAAAGCTGATCGAAGCAGGCAATAAACTGTTTATTGGAACTTTTTTTCCAATCGGACAGATAGCAAATGCTGATTGCTGAATAAACTGATTTTTTAAAATGAAATTATATTAGGAAGAGAAAAAATATTGTAACACATATTCAACAAAAATAAACAATTATCAATGCCACACGAATTATAACAACATAAATATTCGAGCAGGTTACAAAAATTATAACTTTATAGCACACAAATCATATTGCTTGAGCTTCCCAGTCAAGACACAGACTAGATATCAAGACTGTTAAGTCAATCACTCCTTATAGGTTAAACCATACAGCTATTGGCACCTCGACTTCAACTTAAACAAATAACTAGAAGTCCTAATTTTATTTCAAGATATACACGAATCTAATGTTTGAAGAGTCCTCTAAGTCGTCTATGAAGTAAGTGTTTAGCAAACTAACCATAGGGAAGATTTCACAATTAAAGCCCCTAGGTGTCAATAACTTGTTTTTGCACTTTTAACAATAAATATTGCCATATGCTAAAACTATTGAACTTTTGACCCGAAAAGGATCCTCTTGAGCCTTTGTCAGGGTATATAAAGAGGAGCTATAAGAAGTTTCAATTTGATCCCTTCATAAAAAGTATTTTTTTATATTTCTTCTAGTCTTAAGAGGGTCAATAACTGTACGGTTTACCCTATATCGTTATAAGGAGGGTCCATAACGTTGTAGAATCTCGTGGAAGCTGGTGGAACGCCGTAGATGGAGCTCGAACAACGTAGATCCAAACAGTTCGCTCCAACCGCTTAGTTTATTCCAACAAAGGTCTGGGATTTCAAATCATATGTTTTTTTTATTTAACGATTTAACGTTACAATATGTTAGTCAATGAACTTTTTTTTTTTTTTTCAAATCCTTATCCATAATAGGAGCTATTGATAAAGAAAACGTATTTAAAAAAACTAAGATGTTTTAGAAAAGAAGAGAGAACTTAAAGCGACGGTGGAAATAGAAATAGAAACGGAATTGAAGCTAAAGGGATAATGGTCTACTATTGTTAAGGGAATCTGCCGATTAAGGATTGTGCCTTTGATGTTGATTTTCCAAAAGCATACTTATTTAAGAGAACTTGATCTTCCAGTTGAAAAATAGGCTCAAGTAATCTAAACGATCCCGCAGGTTTCTGATGCGTATCCATGACCATATCCACAGGACGTCACCCTTGGCGGAGCGGGAGACAGGAGCAGTTTCTCTTGGGTACTGGAGCCTACTAATTATAGCAGGTCCGAAGAGCCTTCCCCGGAGAGGTCGCGAGGTACATTGCCGATACGGCCGACACTAGAAATAGACGAGACTGCCCGCAGATTTACATACAAAGCGAGTACAGTCTGGTCCCGCGGAGAACTGGTCCTCGCCCGCTCCCTCGTAAATAAGATCCACTCTGGGGTTATGGCCCCGACAATGCGGACCAGACGGTACTAACGGGCTAATGAGTCAGTGGGCCCTGTACCCCGGGGTTCGAGAGGGACTGTACCAACATGTGGGCGGAGGATGCATCCTAGGGTCCACATTCTTGCTACGCACTCAGACTGCATCGGCCCGCTATAACATCCGGAGATAATATTTTATTTGAACCAGATATACTTTTAAAGTATTTAAATAATACATATGAGCATTATTATTAACCTGTATGAACTTATTCTTCAGTACTGCAGTAGGGGAAAGTGCCCTATTATGGGATACTTTTTTTTAATATTTAATTGGTTGCCTCTAAATTGCGTAGACGATTCAAAAAATGTTATACATTTAGCAATAGTAGGAGACCACATCAAAATTGAAAAACATTCCATATCTCCTTTTTGAAATTTGTAATCATGGTTAATGTGAGAAAAGTAAAATTTGTACTTTTTGAAAATGGGCTCTTAATATAGGATAGGGGGGTATCCTAATATGGGATACATATCCCGTATTAGGGACAATGATATAAAATGAAATATATAAGGGAAAATTTGTTTATTAAACAGAATATATTCACAAAAATATATGTTGTAAATGCCCATGGCAACGTATGATCGGAAACCCGAAGATAGCAATTTCAAAACCCGGAGTCAGAGGATATTTAATAATATTACTCTGCATTAATCCACCACCCTCTATCCTGGCCCGGGAAACCCTGGATAGTCTAAGGGGCGAGGAAGGGGAGGAATAAGAAAAAAATAAAATATAAATAGATATATGTTCTAAATAAATCCATGTTTATTGTTACAAAAAAAAAAGTCTTTATAATTTTAAAATAATATTCAAATAATCAAAATCTGTTCACGAATTACAAAGAAAATTTGTGGATTATGAGTTCAACACTGCTCTTATGGCAGGATACTCCACAGTAGGAACATTGAACTTTAGTTTCTTCATTTTCTAAATTTTTATCACAAAACAAACACGTTTCTAAAAACTTAGTGTTTAAAGTAATATTTCATTAAAATCATTTTCATCTATTAATAACTATTTTTATTTCAGTGATAAAAAGGTGCCTCAATATGGGATATCCCACAATAGGAAGTAATGGGTATCCCATATTAGGGGATATGGTTTCTTTTTTTTTAAGAGGTTATTGTGCTTCGGTGTGTATTAAAATAAAAAGAAAGCAGTTAGCAAATATTTTAATGAATTGTTCAACATTTAAGATAAAACAATGATTAAGGGAATTCGACTTAACTTGAGGCCTGAAATATCAGGTCAAAATATTCACGAAAAATGTTTTCGAACCCTAAAACAACACTTCACTGAATTTAATCCAACAGGATGAGAATTTAAAACAAAGTGACAAGGTTATGTGCCAATGCGACAGTAATCTTTAATTTTATAGAATAAAAACGAGGTTGTGGTACAAACTATAGAAACCGCATATCCCATATTAGGCAACCATCCCATAATGGGGCACTTTCCCCTATACTCCTGAGATTTTAAGGGTCCCTCTTGAAAATCTACTAATGATAAAAATAAAAATATTATGACTCGAAAACAAGGTCACCTTCCTTTTGAATACATTTAGGTGACACCGTCCTCCCAAATGCTTGACATATTATTACAATTTTCTTATCAGTTACACTATTTTCTGAAAGGGGCACGCTGATTATGACGTGAAGAAAAAACAAAACATATTTTTTTGGTCATGAGTTATAAAGATAGTTACTTTCTCAAATACTTTCCATTCCTGGAACAAGATAACCTTGACAACGTAGTCTTGTAAGGTACGACCGAAACACTCGTAAGTCGTAAAACGCTCAAGATAAATTTAGACTTTAAAATAATAGCTATTTTTCATGTAACATATTTACGTATGTAAATGAAGCTACCAGACATCTGAAACGAATAGCTGAACACTGCTGTTCGCTATATCGACCTATATTTCTTCCACGAACGAACAATTATGACTTCATTGAGAGTTGCTCAGACCTGTTATTGTAATCTATTTGTAAACGTTATGTCACGAAGATAATTGAACTGTTCAACAATTGATTGTCTTAGAGTCCGGACACCTCACCAACCCCTATACCCCCGATGAAGAGGGATTGTTTACTTTACATACTGAAGCGTTATTTGTTCAATATCATTTTCTGATAATATTTAATTTTTTATAAATAAATGAGGTACTTACGTAGAGTTGAATCGCGCGGGAATTTGTCTTCGTTTCTCGTGTTATCTCATGACCACTGGCAACCTTATTTCTTTGTCTTGTCTGCGCCTGAATTATTTGTGTTTGAGTTATTGAATTGTTTTTTGTTGCCAATTTTGTTATAATTGCGATATTATATCATTTTGCTCTTAAAAATTATGATTGATAAATACTTCCACAAGTTCGAAAACAATCCAAAGTTGAAAATACGTCAAAAAAGTTATGAAATGAAGTTTGGCAAGAAGTATTGGAGATGTTTTCGTTCAGATCGTAGAGAAAAGATTTGTATGAGGAAGGAAACATGACTAGAGGACAGTAAAATAAGTACAAATCAATCACTAATTTATTTTGTACTAATAAAAATTTTATAAAGTAATATGTATCATGAAGGGTGTTTATTCAATTACATAGCTACCAAACCCAAAACCCAACTTTTGGTTGTTTGATCTCAGTCCTTCCTGCATGTAAAGGAATGCAAGGAAATAATTTATTAATACATCCTGCATTCCTGAAAGAAACCCAGACCCCCACGACAGTACCACATCCAAATCTTTGATCTAAATCTGCCACTTCTACTGAATCATTATGGAACTAAGCAGAAAAAAAAAAGAAATTTATATTTACGCTTCCTTTACATGAATTTATATTTATTATTCAAGTTATATTTAAATTTTAAGGAAAAAAATTTCATTGATTTATTTTCATTTTTAGATTTATTTTTCCATAACTAATTGGCTATTGCTCTGCATGAAAATTTTTAGGAAAATGGGGTGGGGTGTGTTTTTATATCAGTTTCGATATAAATCGAAAGGATACAGTGCAATCATGGACTTTCTTAGTATGCTTTAATAAGCATGAAATACCTTAAATATTTTTTTTATCCCAGCGTCTTTTCGGCATTCCTGTTTGACCTCTAAGATTTTATAATTTTTTTTTTTGGTAGGTGAAAAATTCTAGGATAAATTTCGTCAAAATTTAGGAAAATAGATATGGTTTAAAGGCTTATTCATGACCATTACAAGTAAGATTTTGAATATTCTTTAATTAGTGAAATATTTAAAAATAATTAAAATAGCTGTATATTAATTTCTTTGTCAAAACAATTTATTCCGGTTAAATTTCGATAGACAAAAAGTGATTGATGTCATGTTTAAAAGGCTTGGAAAAACAGGAAAGGTGACAATACCAGAAGAAGTCACAAAATAGGACTGGCTGCACCAATTGAGGAAAAATATGTACAAAAGTTTGGAGTTGAGGTGGAGGACCGAACAGTCCAAAACGAATGGAAATATAACTGGAGTGTAAAAATTGGACCACAAGCTCAAGAATCTCGAGAAGAGAAAATGTTATTTTGTGTCGCATTAGGATTAGGCATTGCGAATTCACTCACGGATATCTTTGCTTAGGCCAAGAAGCACCCAAATGCCGAAAATGTTATGATGTGAACCATCTTGTATTAAACTGTTTAGATTACAAAAAGTTCTGGAAGAAACTTAAAATGGAAAAAACACTGAGTGAACTTTTAAAAGATGATGAAGCTAAAATAGTTACTCTGCTCCAATAATTAAAGAAATATCCTACTACAACAGAATGTCCCTCCAGGCTAGAGGCGAAGATAAAGAAAAGAAAATAAAATCATTTAAAAATTAAAAATTATGTTCAACTTCAATTATTTTGTTTGTTAAATAAAATCCTGATGCTTTGAAGATTACGAAAAGAAATCACAATTAAAATTTCAAAGTAAAGATTTAAAATTAATTTTGATCATATTATTATTTTTTTTTTCACTCAGTGTTAAAAACCCAAAACAAAGAAAAAAGAATTAACAAAACATTTCTAATTTTGGTAATAATTATTTCATTGAATATAAAATCTTGCTACATCATTTTGCAGCCGGTAAAAACGCAGTTGCGGCCAGAACTTCATTAAATCATTCTACTCCAAATGCTGGAAACTTGAAGATAACAGCATCGTACCTTTTTTGATTGAATTTTGTGGTTTTTAAAGTAATTATTGTTAGGAATATTTATATTACGAATGGTTATTATTAATACGAATGAATGACTGCTTAGAAAATATTTTAAACTATAAAAATGAAAATTTATATTAATTGTTTAAGTTTTCCTGTTCAGTAACGACCGAGGACATTGAATTCAATACCACACGAGTTAATAAGTAATACATTTTGTGGCCAAGAAGATCCTGTCCAATTTTTTTTTTTATAAATAATTTGTGTATAATTATATTTCCATGTAATTTACACTAATAAAAAGTTTATTATTGCAATTTTTTAAATATCCCAGATCTGATAAAATTAATGTTTTTTAATACTTCCCAGATTCTTAGAATCCTTTATCTCTCATTTTATACTCGTCATAATATACTCCATTCTACTCTCATCTCCTCATATCTGGATGATCAGACTGTTATGGTGTGTTTGTACATTAACACGTTGAGCGCCAAGCGGTACGATCGTACCGCTGTTGGACTATTGGCTGGGGCCGAGGCGGTCCCCAGGTACCGCCCGCTCCCGCCAGCTAAAAGATTGTTCTGGGCCAGGGGACCGCCTGCCGAGCGTGATTTCAAGGCATATTGGACCGCTCCGGCCCCGAACAATTCGCCAATGCAATTGGCCCAAAGGTTTTTTTTTTTTTTTTTTTTTTTTAATTTGGGGGGTATAAATAAATAAATAAATAAAATAAATTAATTTTATTTATTTTTTTACAAAACCAAATATCTTATTTATTAAAATAACATATTTTAAGGGGACAAGGGTTGACGTCGCGGTCATAACCGGGCAGCCCCCGTACTACTATAGGTAGCGGGCTTTACCCTGGGGCCGGGCGGTACATACGTACCGCTCACAAAATTATTGTTTAATTGCCAAAATTAAACTTTTTATTTATTTCTTTTGCAATTTTTGTATCATTCTAATCATATTAAAGTTATAAATTAAGAAAAATTGCTTTGGCCCCAGGCAAAAGTACATCATCTTTTCCCTGGCGCTCAACGTGTTAATTATTTTTTGTATACATTATTTTTGTTTAATAGGTTTAAGAATAATTTGGCTTGTTTTGAAACAAGACGGTCCGGACCGTCGTTCCAAACCGGCGAAAAAACCGAACGTGTAAGGGCAAAACCCGGCGGTTTGGGACGAAGTCCGGGCAACCTGTCGGAGACTGAATTCAGGAACGTCGGATTGGACTGTACCGACCGTGTAAGGGCGCACCGTTCCAAACCGTCGGTTATTTGCTCTTTAAATTAAGAACATTATTGGTGTTATGTTTGTAATAGTTTAGTTTTCTCTACGAAAAGTAATTTAATAAACATTGATATATTTATTTTAGGCACAAGATTAAAAAAAAAAATTATTATTACCAATATTCGCCTCAAATATGAATCTGTCATCTTCGTCAACTACAAAAAACATTCAATTATCGATGTTTTCATTACATATTATTTAAGTTTATTTTCCTCAATATAGGGACGAACATTGTTCCCGATGGAAATTTAAATGATATAATTAAATAACAGTGATTTTGATTTCTTTTTTTGTCCGATGGCTCAATATAAATTAAGAAATCCTAGCAGTGCAGTTTAACAACATGATTGTAGACATCTCGTAGAACATCTAGGTACTGCCCGCATCACCTATCGACCTCCTCTTCCAATGCAATAATTCTAAAATAAAAAAATTACTTTAAAAACTTTAATGAATGTATTTAAGACATAAGATTTCTGTCGGCTACATGAAATTCAAACAATTACCATTACCTTTGCTTTTATTATTAATTGAATGGATCCGCCGAAAAACGTTCTAAGTGACAAATATGCAATGTTAAGTAATCAGTGAAATAAAATCATAGTCTAAAGTTATTGTTAGTTCTGTACGTGATTTTTTTTTTCTCATGTGATTTGTTATGTATACAAGTAAAATGACATAATGGAGTACTAGATAATACTATGACGTACTATTATATATTTTAATACATTCACCCAAAAGTGCCACTTCGGCAATTTTGTCGCTAAGAACGTTTCTCGGCGGATCCATTCAATTATTGCATTTTTTTTTCTCCTCAACATATAGACAAACATTCTTGGGATGGAATTTTAAATTTTTATAAAAGTTATTTTGAATTATTTTTGTCTGATGGATCAATGTACAAGGACTTGCAAATGGTTTCATAAAATGCTTTTTTTTTTTTTTTATTAGAAAAATTAGGAAATTTACGCATTTAAAACAAAATGTGTCATAATTGGAAAATGTATTTGAATTAAAATATTTTTAATTATTAGAATCAAGGGTTGGACGGATGGAATGGAACGAACGTGTAAGGACGTATCTGCCTCCGTTCGAAACCGTTTTCCTCCCACCATTTTCCCTCGTGCAAACCGATGGCTCGGAAGGTGAAAAAACCGAACGTTTAAGGGCACCTTTAGAAATATTTAAATTAATTTTTTTTTTTTTTTAATATTTTTATTTTCTCAATGCAATGGGTGTACTAGTTTCGAAATTAGTTTCAATTAGGCACTAATGCATTTTGCACTCTGCCGGGTTTGAGTTAGGCTCTATCAGGTACTTTTTATACGAATACGTTTAAACAACCACGTATTCACCCTGATGGGACACTTTCAGCTAATAAAGTGGACATTCTTACTCTTAATCTGGTGGTTGAGCGTGACCTCAATCAATTCACTTCCTTGCCCCACAATCGCTGGCCAAGATATATGACATTTACTATCTGTAATAATGAATTTCAGGTGAACAAAAGTGAACTCGTTTCTAAAGTGTTAATATTTATGCTTATACATAATTAATAATTTATCTCTACTTATAACACCTTAAACATGAATGAGCTGTGCAAATAACTCCCGGAAAGCTGCGCCGCATTTGAGGCCCAAGGTCAGGAGCGAAAAAATATTTCGGTCCGGGGATTCCTCCTCCTCCTCCCTTCCCCTCACATAGCTTTAAAAAAAGAATATAAAGCAGCCGAGACCCTAAAGAAAGAGCAGACGTAAAGATGTCTAAAATAGACGAGGAGAGAGTAAACAGAGATTGGGCTGGCTGGGGTCTTTGACTCTAGCGGTAGCCCCTTCGTTAGCGGGGAATATCTGCCCCCCTAATGATATGTTTGTTGTCTCCAAAGTGTCTTTTTTATTGGCTCGTTAAAATAAAACTTGGCAGTGAGGTGAGGGTATTACTCAGCCGGTCAGTGAAGTCTTTGACGGCGACCTTTTCTAGCGGTTCCAATTTCTGATGGCTTTATGGTGGTGTCATTGGTCCATCGTGTTTTGTCTCAGCTTTCTAAAAGTTCCTTTACACTCTACGAACCTCACCTTCGAACAGATTCTCCCCCGAACCCTGCCGTACCGGCGTTCCACGAACAACTATATACTTCTAATATATACTACTATATACTAAGCGAACAAATATGGCTGACGCACCCAGCTTACGATGAAGAAAAAATCTCCATTATCAATATATTTTATATTATCAGAAAAATAAAAACATAGGAGACGAATTACAACGGTGCAAAATATTTTCATTAGCCGAAAAATTTATTTAATAAATTATGGTCGTGAATTTATTCTCTTATAGGCGGGCGCAATCGACTATAGGGTGCGCTAGTAGTTTTACAAAATGTCGGAAGGAATGGGAATAGATGTAGTTGATGTGATAGAGATAATTGGTGATTTTAAGGGACCATTAATTGAAGGGCAGGCTATCCTTGATGCAAACCACATCATTACATGTGGAATAATATCTTTAAGTAAAAAAACAGTCATTTTACAAGCCTTGTGCCTTCAAACATGCGATCTTAAGGGACTGCCCCATCAAATAAAAGTGGAAATCAAATTTATTAATCATAATAAGTAACTTTCGTGTAAAGTTGGTAGTTCTGGTAAATGCAAACACATCATTGTAACTTTACTCTCCGTTTTTCGGTTTGTAATAACATTAATTACCTATTCATACAATCATTGTTATGGCAGCTGTCATTTTCATGACAGCTTAGTTTCTTTGTCATATTATTTATTTATATGTCAAAACTTTCAGGCATCGCATTGAAAACTTGGAACAATTAAGCACAACGGATGTAATACAAAAATAGGGAAAATTAAAAAAGAAAAACAAATCTATGACACTATGGTCCCAATGTTATTTGCATAAAACTAGCATTTTGGAATAATAAAATGTCAAATACTAATATTTACCTGAATAAATATAGTCACTTTCTTTAAAATGAAGACTAAATATCGTCATATGTTTCGAAACAGGCTTATCTATTCTTAATTTTACAATCCACCCTTTAAGAAGCTTTTTATTTTTTGGAAATAAATGGAATTACACGTCTTTTGATTTTCTAATTGAACACTGAGGGACCGAGCAATACCTATTAGACATTTTTCAAATAATTTTTTGCTCAATCGGGTTTTAATTGTGGAAAAATAAATTAAAAACGCCAAAAAACCCTATGAATCCCAGGTAATGGCCCGGCTTCTATCCCCGTTTCTCTAGTAGCTCGCCTATAGCTATTATGTGTTCGAAATATCTTCTTCACCATCAACCTTTAAAAACAACTCGTACCCCCTTTTTTTTCTTGTGTACAATGTTTTACACACACACACATATATATATATATATTTATATATATATATATATATATATATATATATATATATATATATTGTAATTTAATTCGTTACAATTTAATGCTTAAATATGATTTTTCTTTTTAATATGAAAATTCAATCATTTTCTCAGACACATACTGTGAACAGATTTAAAAATCATAATTGGCTTAACGTATTAAAACTTAACATATGTATGTATTAACAAAACGTACATGTTATGATTTCTTAGTAATATTGAACTAGCATTCCTAATTCAAACACATTATTTATTAGATATCACGTAAAATGATCCTCATTTCTTTGTTCTATTAAAAAGTGCAATCCTATACAACCTCATAGACCTTTTGATAAACTTAACGCTTTAGACAGAGAACAATGTTGCAAAACAAAGCAGTAGCCTTTGAGATAAAGAACTACTTATGTCTGCTTGGTCTACTTAAAGTGCAGAGTTCAGCTCATCTGTTACGATCTTGCAGGTTCGAGAACGCATTCTTGAATTCAATGCAGACAGACCTATATTTTACAAAACTATTGCTAGGAAATCATATTACAAAAAGGAGCAATACAATTTAGTAACAAAATATTTAAAAAATCCTTTGTTTAGTATAAATTACATATTTTTTATTTTCACTATTATATAGGTACCTCTGCCATATTTTACTAATAGGGTAAATGTGTTGGCATTAACTAAGCCCCTTAAAATATGATTTTTTTTCCATATTATTTATTTACATTTTTCTTAAATTTTGTGTACAGAAAATTTTCAGTTTTCAATGTTTATGTTAGTTTAACTACTTTATACGTTATTAATTTTTTTTAAATTATAAATTTATTATTTTTGTTGTTTTGAAATTTAGAACCGTTTGATTAACTGGATTTATCATCTTTTTACAATAGTGATGATAAACTAATATCCCTACTAAGTCCAACATAAATATAGAAGTCAATTATTTCACTATGTTATTGCTGCTTAAAAAATAAAAGTAATCATTATTATATTTAATTATATTTATTATTATATAAAATTATATATATATTTTTAATTAATATCCTACTATCTTTGTTTAATGGCACATTAAATAGTACTTTAGTTGTCATGAGTATAGTTAATCAATATATAAATTGCAATTTGTAAAGTTACATACGAACCATTATGTTAATGACATTATATCTTTACTTATTTATTTTCAATTTTGTTTATGTATATGCATATAATAATGTGTGAAATTTTAGTATCACCATACTATACCACTGTAAAATGTTACATTAATACAGTATTTTTCTTTTCCATTCTAGAACCGTGTAGAGTTAGACATTTTTACATATTTATAAATGCCTGGAATTTGAAATATTTATATTCAAAAACTTCACTCAACCACTGTTTCGTGTTTCATTTACATTATATTATCATGAATTAATATTTATAAAATGAAAAAATATTTCAAATAAATCAGTGTAACATTAATAAAACAAGAAAAGCAATCCTTTTATATTATTTATATCAGTATTATTGCATTGATCACATTTGATGGTGTTTAGAAAAGGATAAGTTCATGATAAAAAAAAAGGAGAAAATTGCTTAAACGTGTTTGATTTTTTTTTTTTTTTAAAGGTCCTTCGTGGACCCTACTAGCGATCTCATTAAAAGGTTTATCTATTCCAACATTTAAAAGAGAATAGCTCAACATTTGCAAAAACATAAAAGAAAAAAACCACCAACGGCGTAGACGATGAGAAAAGGGAACCGGGGAGGTAAGATTTATAGTAAAGAAATTGAAATAAAGGACCTAGCAAGAAAAATAAAGAAAGCGGGTGGATAAAAAGATATAGGAAGAGAGAAGAGAGATTTAAGATGGCCCCGGAGGAGGAAAATGCACATTGCACATTGCACATGGACCGCTGCCTATGCTAATGTGCACCCTGCAACAATGGGCTCCCCCTCCCCCGTGTAGTGCAACTGTTGTCCCTTCTTCCTTTTGTGTAGTTTCCTATTTCTTATTTTATATTGTTTTACTTTTACTTGGAGGGGGTAGTCACCTCGCTCTGCCCAGCTCAATAGGAGCACTGCAACGGATCTGCATTCCCGGCAGATGGGACCGACCGGTTGCGTGTAGTCATAGATTGATTTCGTCGTGTACGATCGTCGGTGCGTATATAGCTCTATAAAAGGAAACTAGGAGCAGTAGAGCAGCTTGCGTTGTCCAAACTAGTCAGATGAATAATCTATGAAGGGGGTTCCCATGAGAGTCATGTCCAACGTCACTTGCCCTGAAGAAGACCTGCTTAGATTTGTCGAAACATTGGCTACAGTGAAATACTTTATTACTATTTAAATGCATATTTTTTGACCGCCTCCACGGGCTTTTCTTGTATTTATTGAATATACGGTCAACCATCAGTTTTCCAAGAAGGTTCATATAGTTGAGTCAGGTGATTTCCCATAGATTGTTGTCAGGAGCCAAAAATCTACAAATTGACAACATTTAAATCAAATTTTTCTTGGAAGGTTATTCAAGAAATTAATAAAATAATAACGTTCAGAGGTGTGTAATAGTCAATTAATTAAAACATTGTCTGTATTAAAAAATAGTCAACTGTTTTTCTTTACGATAGGTTGATAAATAATCAGGATGTTCAAAAGGAAGTCTCTGTATTACTCTGGACTCGGAAGCCCTGATGAAGATCCACAAGTAGGGATCGAAACGTTGGCTTTCCAAATTAAAAAAAGATCAAACTGAAAAAACCATGATCATTTATTAACCTTTTTTAATATTTCTTAGTTCTACTAATTATTTACTTTTGGTATCATATTTAATTTATTTAACGTTACAAGTAAGGCCATAGGTAACCTTTTTTTCATAATTTCGATTATTCTTTAAAAAAATGTTGGCTTTTACATATTTCGTATATACATACATCAAATACCCAGTTTCTTCAAAATCGTTAAAGGCATTTTTGAGTAAATAAAAAATACTTACATGTGAAATTGGTACAAAATTTATTAGGTAAAGTCCCCCCTCCGGTTGATCAATTTTGATGAAATTTTTACAGTCGTTTCTCGGGTATATACATACATCACATACCCAGTTTGATCAAAATCGTTAAAGCGGTTTTTAGTAAACAAAAAAAAACACGTGAAAATGATACAAAATTTATTAAGTAAAGTCCCCCCTCCGGTTAATCAATTTTGATGAAATTTTTACAGTCATATCTCGGGCATATAAATAGATCAAATACTCAGTTTAATCAAAATCGTTAGAGCCGTTTTTGAGAAAATCGAAAAAAACATATAAAGTTATTAAATAAAGTACCCCCTCCCTTTGAGCAATTTTGATGAAATTTTTGCTGTCACATCGCGGGCATATACATACACTAAATACACAATTTCATGTTCGCACGGCTTATAGTTTTTGAGCTAGTCTGTTCACACACACACACACACACACACACACACACACACACACACACACACACACACACACACACACACACACACACACACACACACACACACACACACACACACACACACACACACACACACCCACACACACACACATACACACAGACTATTTTGCGGGACTTGGTTATTTGGACTCAGAGGACCCCAAAACGTGTATTTCCGTTGAAAACCGGAAGTCGAAAATTTTCACGATCGCAATACTTCTACTTACTATATACTTCATATATATAAGTGAAAGTAAAAAATGTATTGTCGACGTTTTGGCTTCATTGTGCCAATTTAAAGACCCGATTGTGTGTTTAGAATTAAAAAATTGAAATCTTTCAAACCCACATAAAAATATTTTTTCATAAACGTGTATAACTTTGATTTACTCAAATTGGAAAAAAATGTCACTTAGACCTATCTTCTTCCATGGTCCACTTATAGAATATTATTCCGAAGGAAACCTGCGAATGAGCAATGAAAAGTTTCTTCAGTGATATAAAGCAAATGTAATGTTACTGTTGATTTGATTCTCTTCCCTTGTGATGGATTATATAAATTACTAGGAAGTTTCAGGATATGTACCGCCAATGATTTTATAGGAATTAGAAACGAAAGAAAAAAAAATACCTGCTAGAATTCTCATCCACAAAACCTTTCGCATACAGTTGTGTAGGGAAGGAAATTTGACTAAAAATGTGCTTTTGTAGAATGGTTGTATGTTTCATTATACACAGAAAGAGGCTATAAGCTGCATTGAAAGTCTAACTCATGTTGTTCCTTTCAACTTTAAGACTTGGATGAAATAACAACGGTCCGGATCACAACTTAAAATCTGCATGAGTTGAGCATAGTTATGATAAGGCAGGCGTGAAATGGAGTAGCTTTGTTATATAGGGGCATTATGTGAGTGAGCTAATGAGCCCTGGCCATAGGATGGCCCCGGCCACAACCGAAATGTAAATTCATGGCCAGGTAATTTAAGGCTAGCTGCAGCCCCCCCCCCCCCCCCCCGCTCTAGCATAGTATAAATTAACCAAGATTAAACCTCCTACATCCGAAATATCAAATCTAAATCAAGAGGACTTTATTCCAGCTCTATCGCCGTTATATTATTCCGCTAATATTCTATATTCCGGTGGAAAACCCGCTGGAACTATGTACCTATACCGCTCCAGGAACAAAGTGATGTGTATATCGTCCCCATCCATTTGCATAAATTCAATTTTATAATCTTTATAGCTATTATGATTCTATTTAACGGCATTAAATTATACTGTAAATGCAGTATATTACAAATCATGTTATGAAGGTCCGCCCATACTGGAGACCTGAATGCCATACCCCGCTTAAATACTTTAATTCATAACGGGTTATTGATAGTCAGGATTTTCATTGCAACATTTTTTATTTTGAAAAGTCAACGTTTCGATACCTACATGTGGATCTTCATCAGAAGTCCCATTTAGAAATATAGAGTAATACAGTGTAGAATAAAACAGAAACTCAGTTGACCGATGTGGGGGGTGGTCATGTTGAGGTGATCTACTAGATGAGTCTAGATGGGCGATGTTGAAGTGATGTGATGGTGATCATGGTTGACTCATATCTTCGTTTTTTTGTTCCCAATATTTAGACAAGTTTAGAGGTGAGAAATAGACAACTGTTATTCTTTTCAAAATAAAAAATCTGGTGTGTGCGCGCAACACACAACTTTCATTTACCAACTTACTTAAATTAGAAATTGATGTGTTTTGTTAATTGCCACTTCTCAAAGACACATTTTTCCACATTTATTTCTTATTTTTGTTTTTATTTGCTCTATAAAAAACACTAATTTTTTTATTATTAAATAAAAGCTTTTACTTGTGGTAATTCGGCAATGCAAGCATAATACTCCAAGTCGTCTGATTTTATAATTCTCTATATAGCTGTCGAAAACTTCATTTACCATGAAACAAATAATTTCCATTAAATGAACAGAACGGCTTTAATTAAGAACAATGGTCTGTCATTAAAGGGGTACTCCGCCGCATGCGTGTGCTCAACATATTTTATGAGTGGACGGAATATTTTTCTTTTTTTCTCCTTAATATGTTTACTTGATTTTTTTCATATTTCATATTTAGCCATTACTTATTTTTAGGCGTTATGAGAGACAGTTAATTTTTCCATATAAACAAAAACAAGGGTACTTTACAGGAAAACAAAAAAGGCCCCTTTCCCATTTAAGCCCCCTCAGAACATTTTAATAACGATAAAGCTTACCTGATATTAAAGAACACCTTATTTTCATTAAACATGGCGAATTTGATCAAAACCATTAAAGCCGTTTTTGAGATAATCGAAAGAAAGTTATAAATTGGAAAAAAAGTTAAGAAATAAAGTGCCCCCTCCGTTTGACCAATTTTGATGACATGTTGGCTGTCACATCTTTGGCATATACATACATCAAATATCCAGTTTGATCACAATCGTTTGGGCCGTTTTTGAGAAAAACGTAAAAAATAGACAAAATTCTTTAAATAAAGTACCCCCTCCGTTTGACCTATTTTGATGAAATTTTCGCTGTCACATCGCGGGCATATGCATGCACTAAATACCCAATATCAGTTCTGTACCGCGTATAGTTTTTGAGCTAGTCTGTTCACACACACACACACACACACACACACACACACACACACACACACACACACACACACACACACACACACACACACACACACACACACACACACACACACACACACACACACACACACACACGCACGCACGCACGCACGCACACACACGCACGCACGCGCACACACACACACACACACAGACCATTTCGCGGGACATGGTTATTTGGACTCAGGGGAACCCAAAACGCGTATTTCCATTGAGAACCGGAAGTCGAAATTTTTCTCGATTGCAATACTTTCCCTTACTATATATTTCATATATAGGTAAGTGAAAGTAAAAATGTTGAACTGAAAATCCTGACTATCAATCAACTCATCGTTGACTGTTTCTCACCTCTAATTCATTAATGGTTATTAAAAATGGGAATAACATGTGGAGGAAAGCAACCTTATTGAAATCTAAAGTTCTTGTTTTCGTTAAGAAATTAAAATGTATTCAAGGCTAAAGCCGATCGATGCTATGGAAATAATCCTTAGTTTTGTCTACCCAGGTATAATTTTTAATATGGATATTTAATGAGTACCTGACATCATACAGGCTCGAGACACACACATTACCTCGTTTCTGAAGGATTGCACTGCAAAAGATCCTAGGGCAATCAAACCTACGATCTACCGCTGAAGAGATAGATTGTATTCATTGTATGCGTATCAATTATACTGTAATACTTACGTGGTTTTAAATAATTTTTATTGACATGAAATTATAACAAGATGTCAGATAAGCAATAAAAATTGAAATGATCAACAAGGTTACAAAAATATCCATATCATTCTAGCTTCAGAGCAAGACTAACTCTCCAGTCCATCGCTCCTTATATTTAGTCAGAATCAGAACATTCCCGATGATTCCCGACAAGCGTAGAAGGTTCTCGAACAGTGACGAACTTGTACCAGAACAGTTGGTAAGTGTTCCAAAAAAACGTCTGGAACTCTTTTAAATAATATGTTTTGTTTTTCACGTTACAATAAAGAGAGGTTTTACTGGAATTTGGAAATAAAGAAAATCTGCCAGAAAGGGCAGAGTTGTTCTCATCTACTGAGCTCTAACTATTGTATAGTAGTTGGCCTAAACACCAGAGGCCACCCCCAAATTAAAGTGTATGTAATTAGGAAAAAATCGTTTTATTTATAATACATAAACGTTTTGTGTATTATTTTTTTCAGTGCCAACGTAAGGGAGAAGGTGGTAAAATAAAGTTAAACCGTAATTTTCGAACTCAAACTCAATGAATAGGCGGTACAACTCCTTGAAAACTCCAAAAAAACACAAAAAAAGGTGAATATTAGGTTTAAAAAAGATGAAATTCGTAATGGGTTAAACGACCTTTGTTTCATAAATATTAAGTGCTCTCAAAATAAATTAAGGGAGCACAAAACCATGAAAATGTCGAATTAGTGGGAAACAATTTAGGGCTTCCAAATTTACTTCTTCATCAACAATCATAGCTCAAAATAAAAATTTATACGCTCCAACTGTATTTCTACATCATGATTAACAGTATTATCGATTATACCATAAATGGACTTCTGAATGTGGTATATGATTACATTATTATAGTATTCTGAATGTAGTCTAGGCAGACGTAAATAATCTATTGTCACTAAGTGATTGTCCATTACCTAATACATTTACACATTTAATATAATGGAAAGAAATGCCGGGAACAATGTTTTCCTGCTATAATTCACCTGCGATATCTTTTGACAGATCTCATTACATTTCTTGATGTGAGCGTTTTATACGCATTGTATAAAACATTGACATAATTCAAGTTTATTTATTACTTTAAGTTTATCTCAATAAGATTATTAACAGAATATAAATAAATAAATGGTCACGATCCGACCATATCGACGACGTACAATCCGAAGCAAATAAAGCACGTTTTTCCCGATGACGTTACATAAGGTTCTTTTCAATCATAAAGGTCATGAGAGCGATGGCTTAGAGATTGATTGATTTCTTATAAAATTATAGTGGATGCGTTGACATTGAAAAGAAGTAAGTCCCAAAATTTAAAAAAAAAAAATAATAATAATACATTTTCACTGAAATGATTCCCCTTGCTCCAAGGTCAATATAAATGAAAAGGAGTGAAGTTCCTCACGTTATATTTCTAGCGATATCACATTAGTCTGCTAAAGTTGGTGCTCAGCAACTTTTATCTGAAACATTTTTCATTTAATCTAGGTTTTTTTGAGTTAGAGGCGTTGGAACTGTTATCCACTAAAAATTACAGATTTTTGATGTACCGAAACCGGCTAAACCACTAAACCGATTTAAACTTCAAATATATCATTCTATTTGCAATAGTTAAGCCTCTTATAGGAAGAAGAAAGCAATACTTTGTGATCTGTATTTGCTGAATTATTCACGGATTCTAGACCACAAGGCGCTAACTACGTTCACGTTTTAATTATTTTGTCTCCACAGGAGTGGGATAATTTTAAAATTAATGAGATCGTTTTACACAGAGTCCAATATACTACAACTATTATAGGTAAATTATTTATTTGGAGTAACCCTCTTTTAATTGCAGGCTTGGTAACTTGAGCGTAATTCATTTTTCCGCTAAAGTGGCTAAATTAACAAGCGGTTTTGGAGAAAAGACTTACCCGATTTCAACTGTGAGGACCTCATTCAACGCGAAATTTAATGCCCTTTCATTTTTTAAAGAGCACAATTTCTTCTGCGATAAATCTTTTTCGAGTTATTAGCGACAAATTGAAAACCTTTCGAAAATGCCGATTTTGTTCGCCTATAAAATTTTATGGCAACCGATCTGAAGAGGAAGACGTTCACATTTGTTGCCTATGAAATGAGTACTTTCAGCCTATATTATCAAAAATTTTCTTCAGGCACCTTTTTGGCCATCAGCTCCCGGGCTGTCGGACCGTCACAACATGAATTCTATAATATTTTACTAGGGGGCCATTTCCTATACTAAATATTATATTAATGATTTTATTAATTTTTAAAATGTCTCGGGAACAATAAGCCCACCCATCCAATTAAGTATTTTTAATAACATAAAAATAATAAATTTTTGTTGAATTTTAAATACGTTTTAATTCATAAATTTTAAACCAAATCAAATGTGCAATTTAACTGCGTGTCGTGGGTGTATTTAATCCATTCAAACACAAGGAAAGTCGCTAACCTGTGGTTTTTCTGCCTCTATATAGGTGTCACTGAGACAATTGAAATTCATTTTATATTATTGAAAAAAAAATAGTATTAACACACGTTATTAACACTTTAGGTGCGCCGGCGTATTTTAGGGGTGTTCCTGAATTGAACGGTATCGGTACCCGGGGTCGGACTGCTGGGATGAGCCACAGACGGTATCGGGCGTCGGGGTCCGATGGAAATGCTCTGACGAAAGCGTTATCTTTTGATTAAAAGTTAATTAAATGAGCGTCTCAAGAGTATTATCTCTTGATAAGGATTGGAACTAGACATAATAGGCGCAGGAAGGGCCTATACAGGATTTACGCCATTCTTTATCGAAAAACGGACCTCGGAGTCCGATTCTAAAAAACAACAGAATTTCAGCTGTTAGCAACATTTTCTGCACTAAAATGCAATAATCTCATTTAAAATCGACTAAATTGAGTGTTTGAAGTGTTCGGACTTTCGGACATTTTCATGTGAAAATCGGCTGTTAAGAGGGGAATGTAAGACATCGGACCCCGGGGACCGATGCGGCACCTAACGTGTTAATATTTCACTATTAGTCAAGAGTTTTAGTTATTTATTAAAGAAAACTGCAAATATGTAGCAAATATAGATATCTTTTTATTTATTTATTTATTTCGCCCTTCCTTGCCTTTCGGCAACACGGGTGTTGGCAACATTACAAATGTCGCAATTGGAAATCTTTGGAGTTATACTTCAGTTGTTTCTTTTTCTTCTGTTTTCTGTTCCTTCTTCTTCTTCTTACTTCAGTTTTTTAGCTACTACTCAGCAATTCACCTTCTTCTTGGCCTTCTTCTTCATCTCCTCCTTCAGGTGGTCTTCCAGGCAAAGGTCCCTTGCCTTGTCAAATTGAAACGGGCAGGGCCAACAGCAGTTTTCCACCCGTACACAAAGGACTTGTAGTACGGGTAGTTTGCTTAAGTCACTAGCTGAGGGAAATCATTTTCTGCTACCACGTAGAGTCCAGTTTCCCTCAACAGTTTGGCCCTAAGTGCCTCAAAGACGGTGCAGTCCATAATGATGTGCTCAGCCGTCTCCGGAACCCTGCATTTGGGGCATAGGGGATCTATGTCCTTTCCAAGACTGTGCAGTTTGGCGCGGAAACCCCCATGCCCCGTGAGAAATTGCGAAACCCAATAATCCGGAATAATCCAAGTCGTTAACAACCGTGACCCGACGGTGGGGAAATAAATAAATAAATAAAATCGTAACTTTAAACAAAAAAACATATAGTTCTAGACTTTTGGTTGGAACGAACTGTCATAGTACATGTTTGTGACTACAATATTCGAGTACCATCTACGCTGGTCTGGAAGGTCCTGGAATGTTCTCCTTACGACTATATGTAAGGAGCGCTGGACTGGAGAATTAGTTGTTGTTCTGAAGCTCAAGTCACAAGGTTATTTCTGTGTATTAAGTGATAAATACATTTCGTAACGTTTTTAATACTTGTGTTTTCATAATTTGTGTGGTATTGAAAATTTTTATTTCTCTTTCAATAAATATTGTTTACCCCAGGTAAGTGTTACAATATATTAATTCTTATTTGCATTCAAAAACTATTAATAACTTAGTAAAGGGGTGCCGAAACCCAAACAATTTTGGGAACCTCTGTGATATATGGTAGGTACATGTATGATCGGGAAGAGGTTCGGTCTCCCATCCCCTCCTAGAAAAAGAAAGGCAAAAGACTGAACGTTGATAGGATCTGGTGCCTACAAGAGGCAGTAAGAATTAATTAAGTGCGCTAGCATCTTTAATAGAATCAGCAGGCTATGATAAAGAAAATACATTTACATGTCGTTTTCATGAATATGGATACGCCGACCTGGCGTCCCCATTTTCCTCCATATATCGGCATATAATCTCCGCCGTGTCTTTCTGTCTTTCCTTGGATTTACTGGGTTTCGTGGCGCGTTGCGCTGGGGGTATGCTTGTTTAAAATACCCCACAAGCATCATATATTTTTTGTAATTGAACGATTTATATGCCTATAAGTACAGTCTATCTAATTAATAGTGTAAAAATAGGCAAATTTTGTTTTGAAGCACGTTCTTACAAGTCTTAGATATGCTAATGTTTGTTGGATGTTGAGTTCCAGTGATTTGTAAGGAAGTGCTGTTTCTTGGTCAAAGTCTTGTACTAGGAGATGATTTCGCTGATATCACCCTTTTCTGATTAATTAATCATTTTAATTAATAGTACCTCAGGATTGATCCACAGAAGATGAACTTTAGGCCCGGGTAGGTACAGAACTTAAGTATCATGTACCTAATGAAATATCCTATTACCAAAATACTAGTAATGACTGAATAATCAAGATATTGAAAATTAAGACATCGTTTGAATAAATAAAATCATATAAAATATAACACAGGACATACAGAACATAGACAAATGTAAATACAGTTGTGAATTTCAATACATAAAAGAAAAAAAATGAGAAAATATTCCGGAAAGAAAAAAAAACAAAAAATTTTCCATTGGCATGCCAATTAGTTTTGAATATTTTTTTTTTTTCTTTTTTTTTTTTTATGTCGCCTTGCAAACTATCTGATTTTTTAAAGGGAGTAAAAAATCCTTGGCTATGGCGTCCTTCGGATTGGACGTAATATCAGCAATATCAGCTTCGTTTAAGATCACAATCCTAATTATACTTATCATACAACGGTTCGCCAAACAATGTATGATGCATTAAAAAAAAAAACTCAAACCGCCTATATGGAAATATAAAATGCAGCAAATACTTTATCAACAACCCAAAAATACAGTAAATAGAAAGCAGAACCACAACTAATAATTTTAAAAAACATGCTGAAGATATTTTCTTATGTTTGCCTGAAGGAAGGTTATAAAAGGTTGATAGTGCCTGCGTTGAAGAAACATTTTCAGTAATTTGATGAAATGGTAGTCTGTTTTTCTGGATTTATGGACTTATTATAATAGAATTTTCTACTATACTTTTGGCTTGACGTTGTTCCGCATACCAGCATGGACCGTGCGCAAGCTATACTAGCCCCAGGCCTTGTTACGTTGTTACTTTACATACAGACTGCTCTGCAAAATGCTGACGCTAACTACTTAAACAGGAGAGGCCCCGCGCTCTTTGTGGCCTTTGGAAGGAGGACACCCAGGGCCACGGGCTAATGAGAGGACTTATCGCAGGCATGTATCTCCACTCTGGGGCAATTACACATAATCGTGAATGTGATATTTGACAGGACACTCCGAGGCGCTTCCATGTACGGCAGTATCCCGATCACGCGGTAGGCATTGTGCCCGACAGTGGGGAGCAGCAGGTGTCGATCTTATCGCGGGGTATGTAGGCTGGCTGAGGATGAGGTGAGTTCGGCACGGGCTGGATGAGAGCAGTGAAAGAAATATCAACATTTCTTTATTTTATGATAATATCAATAACAGGGGTCTGGTTGCCCAGGGATACAGATAAAATAAAATACAGATAATATCTTCCTAGTCAAGAATGAAAAGGAGATAATTGAGGGCTGGAAGAAATCACCTTCTCTCGTGGGATATGGAAAGAATCTTGAACTCTGAGTAAAACCCTCAATTCTGGCGTCTAGTTTGGTTTTTGGTCTTGATGAGGAGTGCCTCCGCTTCGATGTGGGTATAGAAAAGAAGAGAGCTCTTATAATGCTTACACTAACGTCCTACGGTGTGATTCGACTATACTTGAATGGCAAGGCTTACAAGCTGGATACTGGGATCATCATTTTGAATAGTGAATAGATCTATTTACATATCAATAAACTGTTTTTCATTATTGTTATAAGGTAATGTTTATTTTTAAATAGTTAAAGACAAATTTTCTGGTAATACAGAAAATCTTTGAGTATTTCAGTAAGTGTCCCAAGTCTTCAAACTATTTAGGTTGATCCTCAATATGTTCCTATAATCGACATAATCGCCATAATATATTTTTCGTTCTTTGTCATAGCTATTGGAAAATGTTAAAATTCCATGAGAATCCTTTTGCTATAATTGTTTATTATAGTTTAGATATGTGTACAGCGTTATGTTTGTTTATTTTATGTTAGTATTTTTATTTGTTTTTGTTGATATTTATCAATTTACTTATTTATATATCCTGGATACAATAGTCTATATATTTTTTTCTTAATGTTGTGTCTTGGGATGATCCTGATGTTATTTGTGTTTCGTGAGATAAGCATTTTTCTTCATTAAAACAAAGTGTCTTTATTTGTATTGTGAATTATTGAGCAATCCTTAAATTTCTGTTAGAAACACTATATAGGGTAAACCATACAGTTATTGACACACCGCCTTTAATTTAAAGAAATAAGTATACAAGTCCTAATTTTATTTCAAGATATACATGAATCTGATGTTTGAAGGGTCCTCTAAGTCATCTATGAAGTAAGACATTAACAATCTAACCATGGGGAAGATTTAACAATTAAATCCACAGGGTGTCAATAACTAGTTTTTGCACTTTTAACAACAAATATTGGCATATGATAAAACTATTGAAAAAAACCTCTTGAGTCTTTATAAGGATAGATAAAGAGGAATTTTAGGAAGTTTCAATTTGATCCCTTCATAAAAAGTTTTTTTTTTTTTAATTTCACCACAGAAATGTTGTCTTAAGGCTGTCAATAACTTTATGGTTTACCCTACAATGTAATTTCTTCTCATTTTTTCTTTTTCTTCTTTTTTGGCATTTCTATTGATTGTGAAAAAAACGTAAACGTAAAAAAGTATTACTACTCACTATTACACAGAGAGCTAGTGAATAATAATAATATTTGTTTTTTTAACAAGAAAGAGAAATGAAAAAATATAAAAAATTAGAACACAGAAGATTTTATATAATGTTCGATTGAGAAATTTTAAGATGGCTTGATGAGGGGCATAAGATCAGAAACCGCGCAATATATCCATTATGAAATAAATAAATAAAAATTATGCTTATTTCCAGAATTAAAAACAAATGACATTATAAAAATTTATTCTTAACATTTAATTCAGAGCTGGTCTCTGAACTAGATTAATTCGGAGGTGTTTTTTTTTCAGTAAGTTACAAACGTATATATTTCTTACAACTAATACATAAGCATTTGCCGGTAACAAGTAAAACGTTTCCTCAACGTAGGTAGGCCTTGACGGGGGTTGGAGAATTAGGTTAAGGCAGATCTGTCGAAGTTGGGTCTACATGGCGGTCGGTGGATAGAGGTGTGCAGGGATCGTTTAGTGGTTTCATTATTCAAACCTTCATTATTATTACTATTCCACTTATACATTCACTCATAGGGAAAAAATATATATTTACGTTGTTTTATGGTAAATACAACTCGGAAATAATTTTCGTCTACGTTGGAACGTTTTTAGTAATAATTCCTACCCCAAAAGGATATTTAATGGTTAATGATCCAACTTTATATGCAGCAGAGTCTGCACGGAATAAGTAGAAGAGGAGCGGTAAGAGACGTATACCCTGCGGGATCCCAGGATTTCCATAGGCGGCACTTTATAGGAAACAACGGCAGCAGATAAATCAGCTGGTAGTTACCTTGGCTCTTTACACATGTACTCTCCATCGTCCATTCTGGCAATTCTAGTTTCCATTCAACCGCTCTTCAGCATTCCTCCTCCCTCCTCCACATCTTCTGCTTCACTTAGTTGTCCGTGTTCGTTACCTTCCCTTGTAATGAATGACCGACACTGAGAGCAGGGTAAGGAAACGTTTGCTATGGGAAGATTCTATTTTTTCCTGAGAAATGGAACGGTGTTGATCATTATTTTTTCTGTTGAAGATAAACAAATAATATCAAGCCAAATTTCATGTGATGTTTATCATGAATATGTTTAGTAAAGCGTCAATGATGAAAGAAAATATGAATAAAGAAGAGTTGATTTATGATAAGTTCTTACACTATTTACGACATTAATATTCAATTCCTTTTATTGCCATCATGACATTAGAATTTTTAATATAATTTTTAAAAAAAATTTATGAGAAGATTTGAACCCGGAATTCCTTATCACTTGTAAGGCGCTCTTGAATAGAGGTTTGTGAGGTTAGAAAGAAGTGAGTGAAGAGGAGGTATTTATGATATATATACTGGAAAATTTAAGGAGATCGAAGTTTCAATTTAAAGAGACTGATTCAGCAGTGGACCGTTCATCCGTTTTTTGACGAGTTTATTTTTATAGAAGATTGGTGCTGGAAGAGAAAATTTCCAAACCATTTCGGAAAATATCATGTTAGCCTCTTTGAGGATTTTACATCAGCATATTTATTACAATCAAACTAAAACTTTGTCATTAATAATATGGTACGAGTACATAGTAGGGAAAATGAAAAAGGAAAAATCTACGAAAACAAAATTTTGGATATGCGCCAAATTTCTGTACAGATTGATCGGTAAGCTATGTGACTAGCAACCCTATAAAGTAGAGCAGCTTTATTTTATAATTTTTGAAGTAAGAATTTCTCTGTTTACTTACTTCTTAATAATATTTCTCGTAAGGAGCATTAGGTCATCAGTGTTTGCTTTAAAATCAGCTCCATCCAAAATTTAAATTCTAAGAAACCTGAGATAGATGAAGTAGTGAAACTACCTTAAAATAATCATGGATGGCCGTCCGTACTTTCGATATAAATAATGAAAACTTCTCACAACTGGTCGGTCAATTCTCACAGCGATCTATTTTTATTTTCCTCTTCCTGAAAATATTCTAAATTTGGATGGAGATAATTTTTAAGCTTTTCATTCCAATTTTCCTGAGGTCTTTAAATTACACATTAATAATGCTTGATAAGTCTGACAGAAGAAACCAAAATAAATGTTTCTTTCTGTGGGAAGCTTAAAATAATTACCACCTGGCATATTTTATATATAAGTTCTAAAAAGTTCTAGAACCTTTGATTCAGTCCAAACTCGACCAGCGAAGTAATAAAATTACTTTCTAGTCACTGTTTAACTTTTGGATCATGTCATCGTTTGGCATTTTTATCATTTTTACTAGAACAAAAAGGGTTTTAATTTAAATAGGTTTACTGTATACTGTTTTATTTAATCGTACTGGTATTTCTCCTAGCTAATGTGAGAATCCGTTACCTCTAAAATAGTCTAAATGGTTAAGGCGACCGATAACGTATATTGAAAATAGTACAATTTGAAATAATCTCAAAAACTGAATGCCCCCAGGGTAGAGCATACATTACCACTGGAAGGGCTGTGTGTAGGGCCAGTTCCATTACAGAGGCGGTACTTTATTTTTTGCACCTCTGCTCGAGTAGTGGGTATAATGAGCGTAAAATTGCGCTACCCTCATTTATACATAATTATTTAATTTATCGCTAATTAAAACGAGGAACCATAAAAGAGAGGGCTATTAAAGTTGGTCCGGGCGGGCATTGGATAGTTTTATTGCCACTTCTACTCTTCCCTAGCGTTCTCTATCATAAAGCGTTCGTGTTGCAGGTAGCGAACAGGGCCTCTTGCTCAACGTCTGGTTATGATTATTGTTGCACTCATTTGTTCTGGCAGGGAAGAAATTTAGAAGAGAAGAGTATTAAATTCATCCAAAGGAGGGTGGTAGGAATGTGATCTGTATGAATAGAACAAGTTGTAACAAGATCTGCGGTACATTGTTCCTCGAAAAAGAATTATTACATTCAGGTATATGCCTGTGTATTAACATGCTCATGGTTGGATTGCCTCTATAACATGATTACCAGCTCTTAATTTTCATAGGGTATAACTCTGGTGGTTGAGTGTGGATGCTGGCCACATACCCTTTAGTACAATAGCTGTCCAAGAAACAGTACTTAACTAGTAACACAATGCTCATAGTGAAACAGGTTAAGTCGTATATGATCCATATTACTAGTTCCATTTTTTTTTTTTTTTTTAAATGGAAGAACCTCTTCCAATTTTTGGTAGTTTTGGTCATTAATTTTCTCCAACGTTTCGGACTTCTATTAAAATTCTACAACCATCTGCCTTGACAATACTTTTCGTGTTTTAAACATATGTCAATGATGAAAATTCATAAAATTTAAAAACACATATTGGTTGTTTCAGAACTACTTCATGGTCACACATTTCATTATTCTCTGTCTAGATTTGTTTTGTTTTTTATTTTAATCTTAAAAATACTCCTACTTTAAGGTCAAGAACATGGATACATTATATATTGTATAAAATTTGAAAAAGAGAGTAAAAAATTGTCTGGAAAAGTATGATAAATTAAAAAAACAAAAACAATTCGAACACCTGCAATTTTTCAGCGATTCTTGGCGAATATAAATAAATGAATTCACCTAGAAATAAACAAAAAATAATTAAAACGGTAATTTACTGTATGATGAGAAATTTAATTATTTATCCTTTCTCAAGTATTAAGTAGGTACTAAGTAAAATTGAAATATGAAAATAGCTATTGTTCTCCATCCATTCCGCTTATCTATTTAAAAAGAATAAAGAAATAAATGACTTACAATAAATTCATATCTATAACAACTTCCACACACTTGCATGTTTATGCGAAATTACATAAATTTTGTTGATAGAGTATATTTATTATGATTAGTAGTTATTTTTTTAGATATATTTAATTATTTTTTCAAATAAACTTATGTAGAGTATACTGAAAATAAATACAACCATACATTTTTAATATTTATAATATATAATATATAAAATATATATTTATAATATATAAAACTTTTAAATATTGATAAATAAATTAATATTCAAATAATTAATATTTTTTAATTTATATTCTTGTCCAATCACTTATGATGTTATCTTCTTAATTTACTTCCTCCTTATGATAGAGGTCAATAAAGTCACATCTAAATAAAACGAAAAAAAATAGTAAAATATGTAGTTAATGAAATATGTGTTTTTAGACAGTATAATCAACTATTGAGATAAATATGTAAAGAAACATCGTGATCTGATCAAAACAAGAACTGTTTAGTTATTCAAAAATATCAAATCATCAGGCGGATGATGATAGGGGTGAATAAAGTCGCAGCTAAATAAAACGGAAAAAAATAGTAAAATATGTGGATAATGAAATATGTGTTTGTAGACAGTATACTCAACTATTAAGAAAAATAAATAAAGAAACATCGTGACCTATTCAAAAAAATCTGGTGCGTGCGCGCAAACACAACTTTTACTTACCAACTAACTTAGATTAGAAATTAATGCGTTTCGTTAATTGCGACTTCTCAAATAAACAGAACGGCTTTAATTACGAACAATGTTCTGTCATTAAAGGCGTACTCCGCATGCGTGGGCTCAACGAGTTTTATGAGTTCACTGAATACTTTACTTTTTTTCTCCCCTTTATGTTTACTTTATTTTTATCATATCTCATATTTTCATTAAACATGACAAATTTGATAAAAATCGTTGAAGCCGTTTTTGAGATGATCGAAAAAATGGTAAAAATTGGAAAAAAAAATGAAATAAAATGACCCTCCGTTTGACCAATTTTGATGAAATGATGGCTATCACGTCTTTGGCATATAGCTACATCAAATGCCCAGTTTTATCAAAATCGTTAAAGCCTTTTTTAAGTAAATAAAAAAAACACATGAAAATTATACAAAATTTATTAAGTTAAGTCCCCCCTCCGGTAGATCAATTTTTTTATGAAATGTTGGCTAACACATCTTTGGCATATACATAGGTACATCAAATACCCAGTTTGATAAAAATCGTTAAATCCGTTTTTGAGTAAAAAAAACGTGAAAATGATACAAAATTTATTAAGTAAAGTCCCCCCTCCGGTTGATCAATTTTGATGAAATTTTTACAGTCATATCTCGGGCATATAAATAGATCAAATACTCAGTTTAATCAAAATCGTTAGAGCCGTTTTTGAGAAAATCGAAAAAAAACTTAAAAAGTTATTAAATAAAGTACCCCCTCTCTTTGAGCAAATTTGATGAAATCTTTGCTGTCACATCGCGGGCATATACATACACTAAATACCCAATTTCAGGTTCGCACGGTTTATAGTTTTTGAGCTAGTCTGTTCACACACACACACACACACACACACAGACCATTTCACGGGACTTAGTTATTTGGACTCAGGGGACCCCCAAACGTGTATTTCCGTTGAAAACCGGAAATCGAAATTTTTCACAATCGCAATACTTCAACTTACTATATATTTCATATATAGGTAAGTGAAAGTAAAAATATCTCAAAGTTATTCAAAAATATAATAACAAGTTGCTAAAGATGTTTTTTCTTTAATTTTCTTATATTATAAATAATAATTATAAATTATTTTTAGAATATCCAAATTCTTATTTGTATTAAAAATTAAAACGTGCAACGGTACAGTCTACCTTATATTGGCATTATTTACTAAATGTTATAAAAATTATATGTTAAGGATAACGAAAAAATGAATGCTGATTTTTATTAAATACTTTTGAATATTTAATATTGCTTGGTACCTGTTACATTGAACGTTTATGTTTGTTTTTTTAACCTGTTACTTTTAACCTGATACTGATATAAGAAGATATATATTCTTTATACAGAATATAAGAATAAATAATACAAATACGGAATTATTCTTACTCATTGGCTTATCTAATATAAAGTTTTATTCTTTATTAAAGTTATATTATATTGTAACTAACTATTGCGAATTAGAAATGTTTCATGAAAGTTATGCCTCTTCCTTCAAAAATATTGATGAGCCCACATCCGTTGTTATGCTAACGGTATTTGAAAATAGATGCAGGTAACAGCATAAACTTCATTAATGTTGTCATTATATTCAATTCTAGCTGTATTGTTATCATAAAGTACGTCACCTTGTCATTATGGAAGGGTTGACGGGTTTCTAATTCCAAATAGGGAAATCCGAAACTATTGGATTTCTGCGCACCTGGTATATAAACATCCTACATTTCCTGTTGGCAAATACTTAAGTGATCGGTGAGAAATAAAATCAGATAAATATTTAATGTTAAATTTTATGTGATAAAAGGGGCTAAAAATAATTTTTTTATATGTAAAAAAAAAATTAGACATATTTTTCAAATAACTTGACCTTGATCGACCACCATAAACCATTGATTAAGAATTCAAAATATTTAAAAAAGATTAATGAATATGGAAATTCCTTCAATCAAAAAAATCTTTTATAGTCAATTATTCAGTATCTACTCTAGTTTTTTTAAGCCTTATAAATTCTGATGAACCCTCTATTTTTTTTGTAATTTATAATGATTGTTTCAATAAGATTCACGATACAGATATTTGTAAGTTGAAGTATATGTTTTATATAGTTTTCATTTTTATAATGAATCAATTAATTAAAACTGTAATTGACACTTTACAAAACAGTGAAACACATCCTCATTATAATCTGGGATGTAATTGTTTTGAAAAATGAAAATTTGCGCACTTGGAAGACTTTTATTTGCTAAATATAAGACTTCTGGTCTAACTTAAATAATCGCTTTTTTGAGTCAATTTCGTCTAATACGTCTTGCTTTGAACGTATGATATTATAACGTTGCTTTTAAAAACAAAACAAAATAAAATGGCATAGCACTAAAAATATATTGAATAGCTTATTACTTACTATTTAAATTACATGAAAGAAGGAACAGAATGATAATAGAAAGAAACAAATGATTTTCATCAATTAATCATTGTTAATTTCACTTATTTTTTCTATCAAAATGAAATACGTAGATGTGTATACCACGGATCTTTCATCTTTATTAGATATAATTTTTTAGGAAATTAAAGAATTTACCTATCATAAAATAGTTTTTACAATTTATTTAAAGAAAAAAAATTATCAATTTTTGTGTATCAATTCAAATTTATTTACTGATATTAGTTTTCTCTTAAGTTTTATAATTAAGTGAAATGAAAATATTATCAACCGAGAAAAAAATTGAGCGCTTTATCACGTGAAATATTCAGGATTCGGAGGAAAGTGTGGAGAAACTCATGAGTTTTTCAGAAAATTGTCAGATTTTATAATAGAGTTAAAAAGAACAAAAAAAAAAAAAAAAAAAAAAGAAACATTTCAGGCTATCCCTCCGAGTAGAGGAAAATTTATAAATTTATTTATATTATAAATAAAGAAATAATATAATATATTGTAACGTTACATCGGTTAATAAAAAAAAAAAAAAACATATGGTTTAGAATCCCAAACCGTTTGTTGAAACGAACTAGCGGCCGGAACGAACCGTTTGAGCACGTGTATGGGACTAGATTTTTCGAGCTCAGTCCAGAACCTTCCAGGCCAATCCTTTTACGACTATATATAAGGAGTGAGTAATTAGACAAGTTAGTCTGAGTCTTTGTCTTGACTGTGAAGCTCAAACCATTTGATTTTTGTGCTATAAAATTATAATTTTTGTAACCTGCTCGAATATTTATTTTGTTATTATTCGTTTAGAATTGATAATTGTATATTTTTGTTGAATAAATATTTGTTAACCCACAGAAGTGCTACAGTATAAAAGAATTTGTATAATAATTATAAATTTTTACAAGTAATGATTAATTAGCAATTTATCTTCCTTTTTTCCACAACGTTCCTACCAAATTTAGAAGAAAATAAAAATAAATGTTTATGTTATAATTTTTTCTTATTAAATTTCATATTCACTAAATAGTCGCATTCGTATATTAATATGTGTGGATTTATTGAGTGTTTAATAAAGGGGGTAATGGCAGCAATAGGGGATAATTTCTATCATGATTGGTTAACGCTTGTAATGTTATACTGTAAACAGTTAGCAAGGCAGAATTGCACTATAAAGGCAGGAGGTTGCCTAGTAACTAGTTGAATACATTATACCTCTACCGTCCAACACCCGATCAAAGCTTTCAATACTCTATAGCAGTTTTCATTTAGAAAATTTCAAGACAAAAATATATATATACCTTTTAAAAAAGAAATGTACGTTAATTTTCTCATGTCCCAAGTTTCGTTGTTGCTAGCAAATTTTCGGTTTCGGAATAAGTTACTTGAAGGCATCTTCAAAAATTAAACCATAGTTTGAGAAAACTGAAGTTGAATTTGTGAAATAGAGTTGTGTTTACTTCTATCGCTTATGATGTACAATATATTTCAGTTTGTCTTTTGAATTTTTGAAACATAAAGAAGCATATGGGTTATTTAAAAAAAAAAAAAGAAATGATTGTTTGGTTACGTCCTTTTATGCTACTAGGCTAATCGGAAGATGCTACAGTGGAAGTCCTAAATTTTGCCTATCCAGGTGTAGGCAAGATCCTACGTCCTATTCGAGGGACGGCATAGCTAAGGATATTTACTCCCTTTAAAAATCCTAGGGCCACCACGGGACGCGAAACTGCGTCCCTTAGTATTGTAGGTTGACATGCTAACCACTACACCACAGGTGACACCAACAAAAAAAATGATTAAATTGGTTCTCTAGTGTTTTTTGCCGCTTAGTTCATTATGGTTTTCAATTATAACTAAACTAGTATTTTTAACTTTTGTATTTTTTTTTTTTTTATATTTAGATATAAAATTCCTGTTAATTATTATTTTATCAGGCTCTTTTCTTATCTTTGGGAATACCGCAAAAGCAAACAGAATATTCATTCATTCAAATAAGCGCACATTGCTATTTGAATGTATTTCGATTCCTGACGAATTATTTGATGCAGTTTTTGTATAAACTAAATAATTTTAATTTTTTTAATAAATTCATTTTTATTATTATTATATACAAAACGTAGACCAGAAACTAATATATATTTGCAGTATATGTTAGAGGGAAGCTCTGTACTAGACTAGAACCGAAGCGACGACAAGGTGTGGGTGTGTCCAGTAACAAGAACCGGCTTAGGGAGTGGATCTTAGGCCTAGGATACTCCTTGTACTTACTAGAAAATAGTTTTATTCATATAGTTATTGGCCTAGGCATAATTTGGCCTAAAATCTCGGCTTTTTTAATATAATTTTTTAAAAATATTTTTATCCCAAATAAGTCAACCTTGCCGGCAATTTCTAATTTTTGCTGTCAGAGATTTTTACCGTAAATAAGATTTATTTATTTATTTGTAAGTAATATGTGCTCTTCAACCACTTGGGTCATTTTTGCCTGCATATAGAACATAAGGAAATTGACTATGAAGAGAAATATTAAAGAATAAATAAAATACATAAAATAATACAATGGTAACATAAAAATTATGGATAACAAATTACAATAAAGAAGGTAGTACCATAGTTAAGAGTTTAGTTGTTACGTAGGAAATAATTAAACTACACAAACAAATATTGATAGAAAAATTTCAGTACAAAAAAGAAACTGCTATAAATGAATTAACACGTTCACGCGTGTTCTGTTAATGCTTTTCGCTCTATCGGACGGGAGCTATTCCTGGGCATTATGCAGGATTGACAATAGTAAAATAAACAATAAAAAATAGTATCCTCCTAGTTATGTTTATAATACCATATGAATTATAATTATTATTAAACAATAAAAGTGTATACGTTTATAAGTATGTGAATGAAAATTTTAATTTTCAGATGTATAGAAATTATTTCTACTTTCTTAACACTTTGGCTGCCATGTCACCTGAAATCGAGTAAATGTTATCTTGTCAATGGATTAAATATTAAAATTGTGTCGAACGAGAGCGTGACTCTCAGGTATTCTTTTTCGGCAATCAAAGTGTTAAAGAATTTGGCCAAGGAAGCATTCAAGTGTGAGCCACCGGTGGTACACGCCGGCGTGAACGTGTTATAGAGAAGAACGAAAAAAAAAGTATTTTTTATGTTATTTCGTTTTTAAACGTTTCGATGGATACCCGATTGAAGGGGCAAACCACTGATAGAAAAATATGGATTTTACTACCAATATCCGATATTCGATACCCCATTGATAAGTGACATGGGAACAGCTTATGTGCCTATAAATGGAAGGTTTAAAAGAAGCTGGATGAGAGATCTCCTTCGTTTGTTTGTTTATTTAACTATCGTCTCTTTAAATCACGAAGGCTTATCAATAGGACGATGCTACAGTGGGAGAAATAAATTTGGCCTGCCGAGGTAACTATTATTAATTACAGAGTACCTAAGATCGTAAGGCTTTTTTCTTCCTATCCATAAGACGGCTTAGACAATGATTTTTTACTTCCTTTTGAAAAATTCTAGGGCTATCGCGGAAAGCGAACCCGAGATCTTTAATATTGTAGGCTGCTATGCTAACCACTACACCACACGTAACCCCCAAGATCTCCTTCGTTAACAAACCAGATTAACTGATACGAGACAGGTACGAGATACTGCTGATAACCATCCTTGCCTATGCCAAACATCCTTATTGAATTAGCATGCAAGCGAAAACATTTGCTGATTGTCAAAGTTCGTTGATAGGCGCGAATCAATAATTAAAACCAATAAAAATAATAATAAATACTTTTATCACATTTGATGGTTGTTGAGGAGAACTCATACATCGTACGATATATCGTGTAGAATATTATTCAGATTTCGACATCCCTCATTTCCCACGCATTTACAAAACACAATTGCGTTTTAGGTCAGTTGCGCCGTATTTGAATAGAAAAGTGACGATGGGATCGGTCCTCTGAGACGTTACATGCAGATCTGATAGTTTTTCGAATTAATGTCACCATAGAACTTTATCTAAGAGTCACGTTACAGGCGGCCGGTCGAAATATTCATATCTGATTAGGTCGTGAGCCGCCTTCTTGTGCTCTTTACCTTTCTTATCGTAGGCCTCCGAGCGTCCAATGCTTTCCCTCTTCTCAGCGAGTCCTTCTCACGGTAGGAGTCGAGGAGGATCCATCAGTCCTGCGTTCATTTCATACCCGACAAGAAATGAAAAAAAAAAATCAAACAAACAAATAGAGTAAATCTATGAAATAAAAGTAAAATGGTTGGTGACGAAACTGTAGTTAAGTAGCCCTAAAATGATATTCGCGAAAAGCTCCATTGGTCATTTCCAACTGAGATGCAATGGATTAGGTAGTCAAATACTGCGTACTTAAATTATTAACTGCTTCGATTATTTATGGTACGGATTTTAATAGAATTTCGTGTTATAACATACATTCACGTATTACATCATAGTATTTTATATTAGAATGTTTTTTGGGTGTGTATTATAATTTTATTGCTCCTTTGAGTAAACATTATTCTGTTCTATTACTTCTTCAACAAAAGACAAAGGATCCATCGGTTTAATGGAAAATCTTATGATGAGATTCAACTGAATATGATAAGTTGGGAAGGGAAGAAATACTTATTTCTAACCCTCAGGAAGATAAGAAAATTATAAGTCGAGCATTTTTATTGGCATTGCATTATTGGCAGATACCAAACTTACACTCAAAAGTAAAAGCAAGATGTTGCTTTCAGGTCTATAATATAATAACGTATAAAACTACCATACGTATTTGGTACAAGGAAGTGCAACTTTGCGCTATTAGAATTCTATTTTAACAATTGAAATTTCAACTTAGATGGAAAGTAGCAAAATAAATTTAATCTTCAGAATACCTTCACGATCTTCAGTGTATCTAATCTTCTTATGGAATTTTACCTTTTATGACTTACTCTAGGTTAAAATCATGAAAAAAACAAACCTGTTTGAGTTGGGCAAGACATCTATGACTGGTTTTTGGTGCTTCTGACTCGACTCTCCATGCAGATAACATTTAAAGGAATAATGTAATAAGTATACATTTACATGAAATAAGTAATAAATGCTAGTGTAAAACTTGGCTAGTGTGATCATGACGCATACCATAACTTCCTTTATAAATTAGGATTGTATGGACAAGAGGCCACTAGTGTAAATACAAATTCAACTGTAAACTGCTGAACCTGCATTCAATAAATAACAATATCAATAAATTTATTGCTGTTTCTTGAGGAATTTTCAGACGAAGTTCGATTTCTCAGAGTCAGATTTTCTCTTAGGGTAATAAGGATGCAAATCCCTCTTACTGGCTTCAGAAGTACATGATGAAAAAGCTCAGAGCAAAAGTCAAAAGGGAGATGCTGACGTTTCGGCTCACATTCAGTTTTTAAAGGATTCGAAGAACAAGTACAATTAACTACTTATGGTTTTTTTTTTTTTTTTTTTTTTTTTTCGGTACCCCTACCTGGCCATGTGTGGCATACGGGGGGTTACTCTAGAGGTGTAACCAACCTATTCTAACCATGGTGGGAGGGTCGAGATTTATTCCGTGGGGCCTCCACGAAATAAAAGTCAACCCTCCCAGGGCGGATTCGAACCGCCGCCGTTCGGCTCGAGCGTGCAACAGCGGGTCGCGCTCCTACACGCTCGGCTATCCCGGCCACTAACTACTTATGGTAAGTAAATAACTACTATTTTTTTTCATCCTAAATTAAAAATTTAGGATGAAAAAAGTTATGTTTAGCATTTCATTTAAATGAAGGATGCTCACCATTTTAGGCAAGAAATTTATTTTTTTCGGCAAGGAATAGGGAAAGTCTCATAGGGAAAACTCCAAGCAATATTAAAAAGAAAACTGACATTTTGTTTGTTTATTTAAAGACACAGATCCAGAATTATTTTTTCCGATTAAGCCCTAAAGTCCTCTCATTATGAAAGTTAAAAAAATACCACCAGAAATGACCACACAATGTAAGTCTCAAGTTAAGGGGACTTGACAGAAGTTAGATATGTTACTGTATTGTTGTTGGCCGTGGTCTGTGCTAGTATGAGAGAAGTGAGGTCATAGATGGAAATGAATTACTAAGTTTTTGTATGGTCTTTCGATCTATTTTTAGGCCTTCTTCGGGATTTTGGTCATTAGGTATAATTTTTAACAAATATGATTGTTCAACTAATGTTATTGAGAATAAACTTTCTGGAGAGAGATAGTGAAGTGCTCCTCCCAGGTAAAAGAATTTATTTTTTAAATTTTCTTTATTTATTTATTGAAAGTTTAGAACCTTATTGCAAAAATACATCAGATTTGATGTGATGGCTTTGAAACTAGGAAAAATAATGTATTGAAGAGACAATTTGATTATAACACAACCAGTATTTCTAACTTAAAAGAACCCGAGACTATCTTTTTTTTTTAAGACGCCCAAAAGGATTGTCTGTTATCGAGGAGAAGGCGGGGTTGGAAACAAGTAGGTTCGGGATATTATCATGAAATTACTGGTATTTGGATCGAGAGGAAATAAATTACAAATAAAATAATACAAAGTAAGTCTAAGACATGTGTGTGTTATTTTCATCTCCTACGATACAAGACGACTTTCCCTGGAATGTATATCTACCTATCATTATTTCCTGTAAAGGAGTTAATACTAGTAAATATAATTAATATACCTAGCCTTTGTAAGGTGAATACTTTTAATTGAATAATTAATTAAGGGGTAAAAACTGAGCTTGATCTCACTATGATCTTCCTTCGCTCGATAGCTGACCAAGACTTCATTATACCGTACTGAACCCATAAACCTGAATGTATAGCAAATCTGATATTTCTTTTTTCACATTAACATATCTTAAACACCCTAATATTTAATATTCAATATTTTTTCGCCATGTTCTTCTTAACCAAATCAAGTCATCCCTTCCTTCCAGCAACAAATGGAGGAAGTACCTGCCTAATTCCCTCCGGAGAAGCGCATGACATTAAATAACATCCGACTATTGAATGCAAGATAAATTTATGCGGCGCATTGCCTTAGCCGGGGGACAAGGAATGGCCCCAGAATGCAGCCAATGCCTACAATTGCATAACTAGGTGCAAGTTGAGTGGGCACACAGTGGCCTGCTATGCGACTCACAATGGCAGCTGAAGTTTGCATTGCAGCAACACCTCCCGCCCCACAAAAGCCGCTAGCGTAACAAAAGCTGCTCTGTTTGCTACGGCGAGCTCGTGGACGAACATGGCAAAGTATCCTTCAATTTTGTGGTCCCAGAAAATTCGTTGATTTCGAATAGCCTGTGGCAGCCATAAGAAACAGATAAGTGTAAAAATCTTGGCTGACATGATCTTAAAACCACCTACTTCATACAAGAATTGTTTTTATAAAGTTATGGTGAAGGCGCATGTGCTCATTCAGGCAACGAATATTGGTGAAAAACAACAGGCAATTTTTTTTTTAAATGTTTTTTTCAGAATTAAGTGGAGTGGTGGAATTCCGAAAGTATGAAAAAGCGTTTTAGACTATTTTCAACAGAGAATACTAGAAATTATATTAGGATAATATAAATATAATAGGAATATGATTGTACTAGTGAGAATAATTAGGAGACTTATGTTTTTATTGAGTGATAACACCAAAGTCGTGAGAAAATAAAAAAAATTACTCAATCTTACGTATTAATGCATATTTTAGTCCTTCTGTGGCTCCACACCTGTTTCCATCGCAGTGTTAATTCATCACTCGGTCTAACAAATAATGTTCCGTTGAATTAAGTGCCATATAATTTAAGCCCTTCTATGGAACAAGCAATTTTCTCACAACACTCACTCCTTTCTACAACGCCATATCTTAAAAGAATGTGATTTTTCAGAAGAGTAGAAATGTTTAGAATAGAATAAAATTAAATTGTGTTCGGAATATATATTAAGCCCTGATTTAACTTTTTTACTATCCAGAGTTTCGCTTTGAATAACATCTGAGTTTCTTTATCTGGTTGTAGAAAAACAGAATATAAATATTTGCAATTATAAGCCGTGTTTTTGATTTATGGACCATTTTGTTAAAAATATCATGGATATTGTTTGGATCGATTTAAAAATTATATTATCTTTCAACTATATACTACTCTTCAGAAAAGTCAGTATTGAAAATAACATATTTTGAGGATATGACGTTGTTGAAAGAAATAAGAAAATCAGTTAATTAGGTGTTACGCGACCTCGTTCTTCTGACCATTTTAACTCTTTGCAAATATGCCCTTTATCAGCAATCATTCTTCTTTCGCTCCACCATGTTCTGCAATTCCCTCTCACTAAATATTAGATATGCAACCTCCCTATCAACATTTGAGAACCTTCTATTCCAATTCCAACTTTAAAATCAGACAGATGCTGAATAATATTAGATTTCCTCAATCAAGCTGTTTTTTTTAAATTTTTGTTTTGTTTAAATGCGTAAAACCTTAAAATCATCAACGCCTGAAAATGATTCAGATTCTTATTCCAACAGGAATCATTGTTTCCTCTATAATTCCTCTTATTATACAGCTCGATTTTTTCATCGATCGATTTCCATCTTCTGCCGGCCATCTAGACTTCCCCTCTTTATTTTTCCTCTTGATTTGTTATTGAACAGTTTGAAGTATAATTATTAATATTTAATAAAGATATTAAATATATATAGAAATGATATATTTCAAACTCAGCCATGTATACAGGTTACTTTACTTCTTTCTCTTTTTTTTTCTAACAGTACAATTATTGATGTTTAGATGAATTCTTTTGAACATAAGAAGCAGCTACTATTTTGATTATATTTAATATTGTTATTAATTTATTTGTAACTAACATGGGCTTGGGTCATTTTAGCCCTCATAGAACATACGGAGATTGACTATGTTAAATATACGAGTAAATAAAACAGATAAGTGATATCAGCAAAACATAAAAATTATGAATGACAAAGTACAATAAAGAAGATAGTAGCATAGGTAAGAATTTAGGTAACATTGGACGTAGTAAAAAAATTAAGGTAATGTCATCAGGAAGAAGGAAACACAAAAAAATTTATGTAAAAATTTCAATACAAAAAAAATAGTATAAATAAGTGAAAAACGAAAATACAATAAACTTTTAGCATAAAGATTAATTTTTTAAGGAACATGAAAACATTTTCGGTCAGCAAGTATAATATTTGTATATATTTGGACCACCTGGCGGGCTGCAAACACGCGACCTACTGTGTAGTAGATGGTTATCCTAACCGCTCCCTAAAGGTGACTCTGGTGAGAAAATGGATATTTTATTCAACATGTATAGTTTTTTTTTTTTTTTTTTTTAATTTTTTATGCAAACGCTAAGTTTAACTATTCTCCATAAGTTTAAAATTTGGCCAGTTATATTGTTTTCTTTGTTTCAATTTTTCATTCTAATTGGACTTTCTCTTCCCGAAATAAATTTACTATTTGTTCTATTCTACATAAATATTTCGGGGCTTTTTTAAAATAGGCACACATTTCATTTCATCAGGAACAGTGATATATTTAGTAACAGTTGTGATTGTACCTGCAAGAAACATATGATTTATTTCTATTTAAATTAGGGCAAAACAAACAAACTGTTTATTAGAAAAAGAAATATGTACAAACTTTTTAAGACTTTTTAATTAAAAACAACCTAGAAAAAGTTAATGTGGAGGCCAATAATTTAACATAAATTTTAAAATTGTTCGAAGAGATGTTTCCAGAGGGTAGCAGTTTAGGATAGCCAACTACTACATAGAAGGTCGCGTGTTCGTAGGCCGCCAGGTGGTCCAAGCAATTTTTTAAAGGGAGTAAAAAATCCTTGGCTATTGGGGTACTTGTGCCTACTTTCGAATGGGACATTAAATGGAGGTCCCAAACCTTAGGTACTCATTAAAGATCCCAATCCTAATTATAACTAGATAGGATAAATTTAGGGCCTGTAGCACTGTCGATGTTCCTTTTGGTATCCCCTTCTCCAAACAATCTAACATTGATCATTTTGTCCCACTTTCTTTTTTATTTCTTTTTTTTTTTTTGTCCAATTCATTTTTAATAATTGTGCCTTTGACGGTATTTTAACTTTGTTTCATATAAAATCGTCTATAAAAATTTACTTGGCAGATGTGGATAAACACAGCCAAAAAAGGGGAAAATGTTGCGTACTAAAATAAGACATAACATTTCATAAATACATAAAAGTGTTTGCATCTGCACTTGGATATGAGTGCATCTCAATTTTTAAATCTTTAAATTCACTTTTCTTCATATTAGGACGGGAGCTGTTAGTGAACTTCGTCAAACCAGCATAAATGCAGTTATGTAAAAATTCTCAAAGATGGTATGGATCGATGCGAAAGTTTCTTTTAATAAATTTTATATTTTTTTCTCTAACGAGTTTTTCAATAATTTCTTTCCAATTAAACTGAAAATGTTTTAATTATAAGCATTTTTTTATTTAAACAATGTTTTAATTATCAACAATTTTAAGTATAAAAATAAGATATCTTCCTTTGGATATCTCCTTCTCCAAACAATCTAAATTGATCTTCTTGTCCCACTTCCTATTTTATTTCTTCTTTTTATATTAGCATATAGAGACTCAATTCTCTGGGTATGAACCCCAGTTGATGGATCTACGAAATATGTATTTACCGTGGTTTACAGTGTAAAGTTTGTAGTGCATTCCCGGTACATTCTTCAGCTCTATAAAAAGTACCTACTTATAAAAGACTTCCAACAATTAGAGTATATAGTTAACAGCAATCTTGGAGCTTGAAATCATTGCACTTAGCTAAATTAAATTCATTTTCACTATTTTGGGTTAAATATTTAGACTTATTGAAATATGAAACCAATAATATAAAGAAACCTTCACAAACATATGATTCGTAACCTTGTAGCAGTGATTTAAAAAAGTAATCATTGTATCATATGTTACTAAATAAAATGAAATGTGTGCCTATTGTAAAAAAGATCCAATATTTCTGTCGATCTACAGTGGCTCACAGTGATATTGATACACCATGTAGGAACTGAAAAAAATTCTTTAATGGTTACAGTAAACAAAAAAAATTATGAAATTTCCAAAACATTTATTTATAATCTCAATTGAAATATGTCTTAACTCAAAAAATTAAAATATTCAACTTCATTATTTAAAAAAAAATGAACAAAACAAAATAAATAAATAATTTCACCTCACAGTCAAAATGATACACCTCACTTCAGATTAACTTTTATATATTATTTATTTAGTTCAATACCTAGTAGGCAAGCCTTTGTTTTCTAACACTTCTTTAAGTCTGTTTGGAACTGAATCGACCAATTTTTTGGTGAATTCCGAGCTCAGCTTGTTCCATTCTTCGAGAAGATATTTTTTTAAGTCTTCTTTGCTCGAAATCGCATGTTTTCTAATTTCTACCTCCAATTTCCGCCCACAGGTGTTCTATTACATTAAGATCAGGTGATTGTGGTGGAGTTTTTATAATTTTTAGGCAGTTATAAAGGAGCCATTCCTTAACTAACATGGCAGAATATTTGGGGTCATTGTCATGATAAAAACAAAACTTGTCTTTGAGCCCCAGTTTTTCCGCACTTTCTTTTAATTTCTTTTAAAAAGTGTACCTAAACATGTTTGTTAACGATGCCTTCTATAATGTGAAGATTTCCCACACCAGAGGCCGCCATTAATCCCCACAACCTAATACTGCCACCACCATGTTTCACAGTTATGCGTAAATTTTTTTGCGAGGACTTCACCTGGTTTTCTCCACACATTGGAACGCACATCGGATCCAAAAATATTAAATTTACTTTCATCAGCAAATATCACCGTTTTCCAAAAGTCAGAGTCCTTCAACAAATGTTCATTTGCAAATTACACCCTAACTTTTTGATTTTTCTTGCTGACAAAAGGTTTCTTACGCGCTATTCGTCCATGAAATTTATTTTTTCTTAGCACCCGCCGCACTGTTTCTGCACTTACTGGCTAACCTAAGCGTTTGGACATTTTCACGGCTATTTTGGGCGCACTCGAGCGTTGATTTTGTTTTATTTCTCTGACGACATAAGTCTCATCCCGTGACTTATCATTTTTCTTGCACTTTTAACTTTTTTTCTGGCAATGCGATTTTCCTTTTTGTATCTCTCCACAATATGCTGGCCAGTTGAACGGCTTTTTTTAATGATTTCAGCTATTTGATTGAGAGATTTCCCAACATTAAAATGTTGAATGACCAACTCACGTTCTTTAAAAGTTGTATGTAGTCCCATTATTTATAAAGTTAAAATATAAGACTGATATTGTTAAAATAGTTTTGAAAAGAACTAAACACTTTCGACTCAAGAGTTTAACTAAAAGAAAATTGTTTTAGGTAAATAAATATTGATAAACATCAACGTGTATCATGAAAATGTGAGATCAGTAAATAGTATACAAATGTGTTTATTGTTATTATTATATCCTGGTTTATTTTTATCTGTTTATACGCAAAGAACATATTATTGTGAGGCTAATGGATAACAAAAAAATATAGTTTTTCGTATAACACAAGTAGAACAATTTATTTATCAATAGATTTCTTTGAAAATAAAGGAGTATCATTTTGACTGTGAGCCACTGTATCTGTCTAATTTCAAGATGCCGGTATAGTTAAGGAGCAAGCTCCTCCAAGCCCATCCCCACTCGTCACATCCTTATAAGGGATTCGAACGACCTTCCGATACCCGTGAGCTCCAGATAATGGACAACTAGCCCCTTCAAGATAGCGGGGATGGTAACGGTTGGGGTTGCACAAGGACCACCCCACCAGCGGATCTAATTTTACAGCGGCCCCCACCCCCTCCGCTGCAAGTAAGGCTCCTTGCAATGTGCATCCTCTATGCACTAGCCCAGTCCGTCTCCGGCGTGCAACCTCTCCACGTGCTAGGTCTTCGCAGTTCGGGTCCAGTTTCCTCGTCATCGGGTCTTCGAGGAGTATTCTCCAGGAGGGAGTGGGCAAGAAGCCAGCGGGTCCCTCCGTCTTCCAGGACCATCTGTTGATTCAGGGATTCGGCGCTTGCGGAACATCAAGGTAGGCCGCGCTCTCTGCTATCAACTAACGCTTAACAAGGTGGCTTACCATTCATTATCTGCTTGTGGAGATCTAAAAAAAAAAAAAAAGAAAAGACATGAGATGAGCTACGGAAAAAAATGCGTTTAATTAAGCTCCCTCCTCCATCACCTAGAAAAAAAAAGACGTAATAAACTTAACATACTTGTTTTAAATTTATTTAGGTATTTATTTCATGCTATGGAATAATAATACAAATAAATGCGTACACAGAACTTAGCACTCAGTAAGTAAGCAAATATGTTAAATCTTCGGGTCTTCAAGTTACTAACCATTGATTTTTCATTGAAGAGTTTTAAATCGTATGATCCAAAAGTAACAACATCTACAATGAACATTTTAGTCTTTGTTGTACTCTTGTATCTTTCTTCGTGACGATGAATTTATTTAACTTAAAGACAGACTTCGATAGGAAAAATGCTTACGTTTCTTTCAGAAACATGGAATTCCGCCGGACATAAAATAATTTCAAATAGGATCACTGGTTTGCTATAAAATAAACAAGACACAAATATTTTTTATTTATAGACAAATAATAGTGACAACATTAAATTCTGGAATTGAAATACATAATCAAATCTTCTATAAAAATAACAAAATGTAAACCTCTGATCAGTTTGAATACGTCAAACAGAAATAATATTAACTATAAATAGTTGCGTACTTATGTAGATTGTTTATGATAAAATAGAAAAAAAAAGGAATAAGAAATAATACGTGAATTAATAAAAGAAAGCATTTAATTTTTGATAAACTTTATTTATGTGAAATATTAATTAAATTAATTTTTTTGAAGTTATCAAATTAAGTATATCATCAATGTAATCATTAAACAAAACTTTAATAGCTTCAAAGAATACCTATATTAACTATTTTTTATTGATAGAAATATATATTTGTTAAATAAATAATATGTTATTCTTTAAAAGTAATAACAAATAAAAAAATTTTCATTTTGAAATATAAAAATAAATTCACTCCACATTCAAAGGCATTTGGTAAATAGCACTCTAAGCTGTTAGTAGTACCATATATACAGTCTATAGTTTATTAAATAAAAATTAAATAAATCAAGTAAATACCATTGGACATATTGGTACTACAATTAATAGGAATAAATTGCTGAAAATTTAAATTATTTTAAGTCCTCGAAATTAGAATAGTACATAAAAACAGTAAATAATTAGAACCAAAAATATTTGATATTTTCATTATTTTTTAATTCGAAGCCAATAATCACATTAAAAATATACGATTAAGAAAATCTTCATAGTTATCAAAAATAAGGTTATTTTCTAAAAAAGGAGTACTTATAAAAAAAAAAGAAAGAAAGAAAGAAAGTTAATTTTACAATTATTGAAGCATGGTCATGATTCATGTATTACTATTATTTTTTTAACCCCTAATCCATATAATTGTAGTCTTCTCAACTTTCAAACCAAGCTTCTCATCTTAGACCGTTAATTGCTAAAGATTGATTTTATATTATCCTACAATTAGTGTCTTGCTTCATCAATGGTTTCTTAACGTTTACCGTTTACAATGCTTTTTATAATTTCGATCAGCAAAATAGATTTTTTTTGTAACATGATAATATTGGCGTATATAATATCTATTAAATTGGAATTATAATTATGTCCTTAGGTTAATGTGTTATAGACACGGCATATATATGTAATTTTACAAAAATGTTGTCATTCTTCCAAAGTTCAATGTAAAATAGGTATTTAGAAAAATTAATTTAAATTATATTCTTGAATTCAATACACCAAACAATTTATTTAGGTATCATTTTTTAAAGCTTACTTAATACATGTATAGCTTGTCCTTTTTAAGCTTTGGTAATGAAAGACTACAGTTACAAGATACATTCCTGATATACACAATTAAAAATTACATTGTGTAACATAAACAACAAGGTCTGTATAATCCAATTGGCTTCCTACCAAAAGAAAAATTCCAACCTTCTATCCATTTAGTCATAGTACTAAATAACGAACATTCATGAAGCAAATATAATTAATAATAATTAATTTTTAACATAATTTTAAATTTAACTTTTTAGTATCGTTACTTAGTTCGTTGATATTAATAACATAAATGCATCATTTTATAGAAATTCATAAAAACAAAATACTTTTTTTTTATATTATATAATATATATTTCTTAAGCTGTATTAAAAAAAAAATATTGTAAATTAATATTCTAAAAACAGAAAATATGAACTGTCGACTTGTCAAATTTGTTCTGCAGCTGCATAGATTGCAAATAGCTTCATTTTTCAAATTTCGAATTGAATATACAACTACCAACCATAATTTATTACAATGTGTATAAAATAAATTATTTATCTTTTACATAGCTTAATAACTATTATATCATTTCGTAATTACATCTGCATTTTTAGACCATGACCACATTATACTCCAATCCCTAATAGTCGGCTTTTCATTTTTTTTTTTCACTTACCTATATATTTTAATTCATGTCTCTGTATATTCAATGTAAAGTTCAATAAAAGTAATAAAATCCAATTTTTTAATTCTATATTTTCATGTAAAACTAATAGTAATTAAAAAGAAAATCAATTTCAAAATAAACAAAAATAATAAACAACATAATAAAAAATAATAAGTATACACATTTGATTGATATTCGTATAACATAAACCGTTCTTATAATAAAAACCTATATCTAAGCTATGCTTTATTGAATTAAAAAATCAAAATTCTTATTTTGTATAAATTAAATAAACATACAACTAAATTGATTTAAATTATCGAAAAGCATTCTTATAATTGATTTAAATAGTATAAATAGAAAGGCGAATTCTTACATATTTATTTATAAACATGGGGTGAACAGAAGAAAATTTCAAAAATCTTTAATTAGTGGTGAACCGTATTTTATAAATTGAAATTAATAAATTATACATTACATATGATATAAACATATAGCAACACATGATATAATTTATTTTTAAAAATCCGTAGAAATATTTTTTAAGCTTAGTTTGTCGTTTATACACGCTCTTAATCTCTTTCCATATATGACTTCATGTTTAATTATTTATAACAATACATAAACTTCTGTATTAGGGCTATTAAATAAACTGCTTCTCAATAAAAACCACCTGCCTGCCATGGCTGCTCATATAATCCTACTTTATTTACAATTGACAAATAATAATATACATTAGATTTTATTTCTACTTGATTTTATACATAATCGATTAAGCTTCATTCCTTCGAGTCATAAACGTTATCAAGGGGTTTTAAACATTTATTTCCATTTTATTGATGATTTTCATTAACGTATATGTAATTCGTAAAATTAAGTTATTAAACATTTTGATGAATTATCTTAAAATTTTAAATAAAAACTGATATACGATAAGATCGAATATTTCTTGATTTGAGTGTTAATCAAATTATTTAATGGATATTAAAATTTGCTTGTCATTTTGATTGATTATTCTATACCTTGGGTAGACAAGGTTCTGACTGACTTTTTTTGCGCAACTTGGATTTTTGGTGTGTTCGACTCTTCTTTAAGACTATATTTTATTTATTTTTTAGAATTATTTTTACTTAATTTACATATTTTTCAATTTCATTTTTTTTTTTTTTAATTTCATGTGACTGCATTTTAGCTACATTTCGACATATTTCATATAAAGTCGAATATATATATATTTTTTTTTAAACAATATTCATGTATTGTTAAACCAATGTCATGTATGAAAAAATACTTGATTAAAGTAAACAAAATTATTAATACTTCAAAACTTTAAACTGTTGTTTTTTTTAAAACATTAATTACTTTAAATTATTTTTAAATTAAAGCTGGAGCTGTAAGAAACATTTTCAACCAAAGTAACGTATTATTATTTTTGTTTTATTTGATTATAAGATTTTTTCCAAGTTGTAAAACAGTCATCGAAAAATGCCATGGGCAAAAATCTCTCTCCAAACAGCCTAACAAACTATATATCAATAGAAAGAGGATAAAATTTTCTATCTAATGATGAAATAATATGAGTGGCTTATTGACTTATAAGGATTTTATGCCGATTTGAATCAAATATAGTAAAATTTAATTTAAAAGTGGCGCATACAAATTAATACAGCTGAAATATCTCTAAAATATACTCATATAAAGATATATTATTGAAAAGGGCATCTAATTCTAATTAAAGGGTACAATGATATAGGTGGGCTTTTGAGTTGGAAGTGTTTTATTACAATTTGAATCTAATAAAATTAATTCAACTCAGTGTGGTATGTACATTTCTGTATGGCTAAAATCTCTCTCCAAGCCTAATAAACTATTATATATCGCCGAAAAGTGTATAAAAATTTTCTATTAACTGATGAAATAATATTAGTGGGTTATTGAGTCATAACAGTTACATTTCGATTTGAATGTACTATAGTGAAATTAACTTTGAAAGTGGCGCATACAAATCAATACAGCTTAAATCTATTTCCAAATATCCTCGTAGAACCATATTTTGCTGAAAACAAAAAGTACTCACCTTTTATATAATTTAAGAATTTGTGCGGGCTTTTAAGTTTAAAGAGTTTTTTTACAAGTAAAATTTAATAATATGTTGTGAGTTAACAATCATAGGAACAGATTGTCTTCGTCGCACCAACTATTCTTTCTACGCAAACTCAAATGTTCTCCGTATTCTTGAGATAATTCACTAAGAATTGTATAAATTTCACTTTTCTTTGTAAATAATGAATTTTCACAAGAAGAGTATTTCCAAACATCTTTTTATCTTATCCAAGAATAAGATTTTTGTTAAGTGCTAAATTTACTGCGTTTAATTAATTTAGTTATATTCGTTAATATTGTGTAATGTTATGGATGTGATTGTAGATAGCTTGCACCGTTTAGTCTTATAACCGTTGAAATTATGGCATGTAGCGGTGAGTATAGAATGAAATTTATTTGTAGAGTAGGCAAATATTAATGTAGGTGCGAAGAAGTAAATCTGTTCCTATCATTGTTGTGAGTTGAGCTCATATTATTAAATTTTACTTATAAAAAAAATCTTTAAACTTAAAAGCCCGCAAAAATTCTTAAATTATATGAAAGGTGAGTACTTATTCTTTTTAGCAAGATATAGTTCTATAAGTAATATTTTAGAGATATTTCAGTTGTATTACTTTGTATGCACCACTTTTAAATTAAATTTTACTATATTTGATTCAAATCGGCCTAAAATCCTTACAAGTCAATAAGCCACTCATATTATTTCATCATTAGATAGAGAATTTCATAAACTTTTTAGCGATATAAAATAGTTTATTAGGCTTGGAGAGAGATTTTAGCCATACAGAAATGTACATACCACACTGAGTTGAATTAATTTTATTAGATTTAAATTGTAATAAAACACTTCCAACTCAAAAGCCCACCTATATCATTGTACCCTTTAAAAGGGAGTTAGATGCCCTTTTCAATAATATATCTTTGTATGAGGATATTTTAGAGATATTTCAGCTGTATTAATTTGTAAGCGCCATTTTTAAATTAAATTTTACTATATTTGATTCAAATCGACATCAATTCCTTATAAGTCAATAAGCCACTCATATTATTTCATTAAGAATTTTTTTCTCCATGATGGAAAATCATTTCTCTAATATGTATGGTATCATCCGATTCTGTATGAAATGCAGACTTAATGAATAAATTTTGAAAGCTCCAGTTCAATTAATGCCCTTTCTAAAGAGGAAAGTCTTAACAGCTACAAGTTGGTTTTGAGCTCAAGTCGTCATCAGAACTTCAAATATCTCAAAAGTTCAAATGGCCATAATTCTGAAATTACTTATTGGAATTGGGTAAAATTTGGCATTTTTTCTCATTTATGTATGTACTTAATACATATAAATTTTTATCAAAATCTGAGGGGGGGAGGTAAAATTTTGAACTTTGGCTGGATGATTTGACGTGAAATGGCCCATCGGGTTTTATAAGTTCAGTTTATAGATATTTTTTAACAACCAATGAATTTTAGAAGAAGTCCTATTTCAAATCAAAATCGTTTCCGTAATAATACATACTTTATCAACGTATTAATGACCTTAGTTAATATTGAAAAAAAAATATTTTTAAAAAATATATTTAAAATATAAAATAAGTTTGTTAAAATAAAAAGGACGTTTTAATGTTAAAATGAAAAAAAAAAATGAGAAAAAAGACAAAAATGAATCCAAATTTATCCAAAATCTACCACATACATTTATCTTTATAGATTTCCAATTTATTGCAAATTTATTATTATTTATTGCTGACAGTATATGTTTTTACCTGACTTATATTACATGGAATGGTGTTCATAAGAAGATAAATTGTCACTAATAATAAAAAAAAATAATTAAATACATAATGGCTACAGTATGTAATGGCTTGATTATTTATTTGACAATCTTATTTAAATATTAGGCACAAAAGATAAGAATACGTATAACATTCATCAACTTAAATATTGCTTCATACGTATTTCTTTATAGTATTATCTTTATATATCATCTGTATTTTATTTAAATCTATTTATATTTTTATTTGTGTTTATATATGTACTGCTGATGTATTTCCCAGCTTAGTTTTAATCATGTTTGAGGAATGTACATTATATTTTTTTTATCGATCATTTATTGATTATGCCATTAATTCGAAACTTTATTTCCATTGTTTGTAATGTTGTATATGTATATTATATGAATGAACCAGTACTCACCTATGATGGTCAATGTGCTGGAAAGAGCTTAAAATTTATTATTAGATTTTTCTTATTCATATTACCAATAAATTCATCATATTATCTTTTAATCACTAACTTTTTGTTAGAAAAGAATATTTTTTTTGTTAATAAGAATGCTTTATTTATTTATGAAATAAATATTGTTTATTAATAAATATCGGGATGGCTGACTTCAATGTGTCCTAGGTCGTCCATAGCATGAAATGTTCTTAAACAGTTGTTTTATTTAAATCTGAAATGTTTACTTGAGAATTTCTGAGGCTAACCTCTTCCTATTTTTAAACCTGCATCTTCCATTTCCTGGAGGATCTGTGCAGTTGGCTTGGAAAGAATCCTATAAATTATAGGCTCGATGAAGTCTCTTATTGTTTATTTGATCTAAACATTGCGTATTTTTATTAGGGAAAATGTTTCAAACATATAAATAACTTGGATTTCTTCCTGAATGTAATTTAATACCGGATCGCTGAAACGATTTTTCTTTTCCTGTTAGTCATTTTTTTTTCGGAAAGCTATATAAAAAAAAATCTTCGTTTTATGGTATATAAAAAAAAAACAAAAAAAATTCATTCTACTAATAAAACAACAGCGAATGAATGTTTTTATTTTAAGCTATATACAAAGTCGAACTAAAGTTTAATCCGACCATTCTTTTGTCATACTTTGTTGTAATAATTGTTAGCAATTTAATATGGACAATATCTACAACTTTCAGTGTAGATTTTATTATATGTATATATATATATATATATTGGAATGGAGTATTAAAAATTAAAAAAAAGAAGCAATTTTTAATAATTAACTGATAAGATACAAATTGTTAGAGCCATTTTCATACACCAAATGAAAATATCAATGGATTTTTCTCCATTTTTTTTATTATCATTTAAACAATTTTTTTTTAAACTACTAGTAGTTTTAATTTTCTTAAGAAAGGTTTTATCTAAGTGATAAATTAAAATTCATTTTTTAGAGCATTTATTAAAGTACTCTAATATTTATGTTTTACATTATAGCTCAGGTTGGTTTTCAGCCCCATGTCTTTTAGGTGGATTCTGCCGTCGAATTTAAAAGAATGTTTCATTAATCATGGCTAACTTAATATTATAAAGCACTTAGTGTTATTTCATACATTTTTTTTTTTTTTTTTGTATTGTTAAATATTTAATGCGAGAAATTCAATGTGGCATTTATGTTAAACCTTCAGGAAATATTTTTTTTTGTTACTTATTTAAATTGAGCAATATATGACATAATTTCATCTTAATTTAATTTTTATTGCTCAGGGATAATTGCATGAATACAGTCACCACAGATTGTTGATTACGTCAGCTCTATAAGAAATAATTACTGTCGGTATACATATAACTATTGTCGAGCTTATCAACTACCACAATAAGGGACTTTAGAATCATAGAACTAATGAAAAGAAAATTAACATTACTAATGTTGGTAACTAATAATAAATGTAAGATTTTATACTTAATAATGTTCAATGGTACTAAAACAATAATTAAAATTTGTTACAATATGAAATACTGAATTCTACTATATTTATCTACATTCTCTCTAATATTCTTAATTGATTACAATTATGAAAAAAATGTAAATTCATTCAAAATTCTTTTACATCTTTGCTATTGCTTTTAACCTGAGCGAAAATAAATTCGAATAATGTTACTTCCATTTCTTTATATATAACCAAGTATCGTGAAATAGTCTATTTCTTTCATGAGACCTGCAACAAAGCAATAAGTCGTGTAAAAATGAAATTTGGTACATCAAGGGGTTATGCCCGTGATTTGATAGCAAAGTTACAATTTAGTAACAGTAATCTTTAAATGTACATGAGTACACGTATTTACGATTTTTGCAAAACCCGTCAAATAATTTTGATTAAATTCGTCAAGTCCGTGAAGAATAAAGTATTATTTAACATCAACGAATTTATCATCTCAAAAATGATCTGATAAAGCTTGAATGGCTAAGGATATATTCTTATTATAAATTAACTTAGATTTTGCTTATTTGGAATAATTAACAGTTCTTGATCAACCACAGTTATAAAAAATGGCTAAATATAAAATATGAAATGATTCCATATTTAACTAAAAAAGAAAAAATATACGAGTTTTCCTTAGGATGAAAATTTCAAATTACTGTAATAAAAGGAGTAATATATGTATTATATATCGTTGGAAAGCCGAGAACTTCAGAAAGCATAATATTAAGTTCATAAAGTGGTAAAGTAATTGATATGGACGAAAAAAAAATTCTACTTTCACATTATTTAACGGAAACTATTGGGTATTAATTTTCTATTGAAATTGTGATAAAACTAACTAAAATCTCAAATTAAAAACAAAAATGTTTTAATTTCGTATTAAAATAAGAAGACGAGATGTGTGATGCTTTAAAAGTTTAACGATGGGGGTCAGCATAGATATACTATGCTATAGGTCTATACTAGGCATTAATATGTTATAGGTCTATACTAGGCATAGATATAATATACTAAACGCGTCCCGAGGTGGTCCTAGGATTTTTTAATGGGAGAAAAAATCCTTGTCTATGCCGTCCCTCGGATAGGACTTAAAATTGAGGTCCCGAGCCTTTACGATGTCAGGTACTCGTTAAAGATCCCTATCCTAATTAAACCTGGAGAGGCAAAATTTAGGACTCCTACTGTAATATCGTCCGATTAGCCTTAGTGGCATAAAGTGACGTTAAGCCAAACAAACAAACAAAAAAGTTTACCGATTGGAAAAACATATGGCAATCTGTAACCTTTGATAAACACAATTTATTTTAATAGATATTGCCCTATATAGATTGAAATAAATAATTATTATGTGTTCCTACTTCAGCAGAATTGAATATTCCCTTAGCATTCTGATAAAGACTTTAGCGCAACCTCAGATAAATAAAAATATTTGTGTAAAATATAGATCTTTATTTAAATCCTGGATACATACATTTACAGGAAATAATTTCTATATCTACAAGATCCCTAAATATTCCATATTTATAATTTTATAATTTTTCTATAATGTCCTTATTGTATAAAAATGAACTCGGGAATTCACGTAAAATTCATTTTAGTAGTTTTAAAAAATACTGCACCTTTTAGGAATATTTTTTTTTAAAATCTGAAATAAAAAATTATTATATATATTTTGGTATATAAATACTCGAAGAGTATGTGGGGTCAATTAATATAATGATTTAGCAATTTGGGGGAAAAAAATCAAAGATTTTTTCTTTACGTGTCTTCGAAAGGAAGGAAATCTAATATCGAAACATTATAAAATATATTATAGAATAAAACAAGATTTTTTTAGATAATACTAGATATTGATAAGACAATAGTACAACAGATTTTACTTTTACGATGAATGATTTTTCACTTGATATCCATACTTACATATGGAATGCATTGAATAGATAAGCGGAAGAAGGTGTTATTTTACAAATTCAGTTTTAAGAAAATTACAAAGTTATCAAAGGGTTGGAAACCTTTGTTGCATGGGAAGACCGTATTTAAAACTTGACGAAAAAATCTTCATTTGCAATTTTCTTAAAACTTTGAATTCCATAGATAACCTTCATCAACTCAAATCTTCAATTGTATGTTACATACTTCGTGGTAGTCTAAATATAAGAACACATGTACAATAAATAATTATAATTTTTCTTTCAATTACCATTTATTATTATTCGTACTAATAGCATTTACACGGAACTAGTAAGCAGTAAATAATATACCGTCATGTTATAAATTAAATCGAAGTTCATTGTTTTATCTTGCCTAGAAAAAAAATTAAAATGAAAAATTATTGCCTGGAATAATTTCCTATTGTGCAAGAAATCACAATGGGCAGTAGTAAACACTTATTTTCGACGCTTCTTAGAGCTATTAAATATGTAAAATATAAAAATAGAAAAAAAAAGAAACAATGGGAAATAAAAGTTCAAATGGGTTGCTTCAAGGATAGCAACATTTTTAATACTCGAGTGATCAGAGAATGGGAAAAAAATATTAGCTCATTGTTTTTATTATTTAATATTTATTGAGCTGAACTGAAGGATATCGTTCACGGATCTTGAAAGAATTTAGAAAGCAATCTACATGATAGGAAAATTACTAAGGTAATAACTGTTGCCAAGATAGAAATAATAAAACCCAAAAACCACGTTTGAATCAATAATATATTCTAATACAAGTATATGGAAAAAAACTGTATGAATATTTATGTATTTCGTTGTATGATTTATCTTTTGTAATATAAAATTAGTTATTCATTTTATCTTAGTTTACGTTTATTTATTATTTGTATTTAACTCTGCATTTTTTCTGAAATACTATTTGTTTCAGCATTTTAACGCACAAAAATGCAATTCTACTCTGATTTAATTATTTGATTATATTGAAACAATTTTAAACTTAACGTCAAACTTGCCAAATAATCAATAAGGTTACAAAAAGTATCAACTTATAACGGCACAGTAACACAAAAATAACGATATGATTCAAGCTTCTGAGCAAGACTAACTCTCCAGTCCATCCCTTCTTATATTTAGTCTGAATCAGAAAATGTTCTAGAACAGTTGGTTCCAACAAGTCTAGGACTCTTTTCAATCATATGTTTTTCTTTGTTGATATTGTCACATTAACAATATCAATATAACATAAGTAATTTATTTATTTATTTCTCGTTATTTAAAGTAGACATTTTTATATTTTATTCTGAAATGTATTTATTTCATATTTTTTGCAAATTAAAATATACTTAATATTTATCCTTCCTAAATTTAATTTATCATGGTGGCTTGGACAATGTTTCGGCACACATCGACGAATCTCACCTTGAGTCATGCTTCAATTTCATTCAAACGGATTTTCCAGTAAAGACTCATTGGTAGTCTTCTCTCACGGTTTTCTGTGAACTGTATAATCTCAAAAATAGATGATACGTTTTAACTTTAATTTATACACTGTATTCCTTCTACAAAATTATTAAGCTAAGCGAATCTTATCAATGCATCAAATCCGAATTCAGTCCATATTACAGATTTTCAGGTTGATCAATCCTCAGACTGATAGAAATGCTATCCTAAGTACTGCAAGAATCCATATGGAATCCAACATTCTTCCCTCTCCTCCAAATATTCCAGGAGAATATATTTCTAGTTCTCAAAAGTCCAGAAGTTTATTATACGAAGAAGTGCTTAATAGTGCTTTATTTCATCCAGCTAACTGTTCGTGTGAAATCTCTGAGAACACATGAAACATTGCCTCATGACAATGTGTTGAGAACAAAATGATTCAATATGCAGGGTGATTCGGAATTTAATGGAGAAACTGTGGGAGGAGAATCTAGATATGATTTCGAATCCAAAGGTTTGTTTAATGGAAGGTTTGATTCTGATTCTGATTAATGGATGATAAAAAAGAAGTGAAGTCCATTTTTTTGTTTTCTTTTTGGGGTCACTTCTTTTATTGAATCAGAAAGTACTGCTCAAAAACCGTTGTCTGTAATAAAATTTTATACGCAACATTATAAATTAGAGAAACTGTTTTTGTTTGTTTATTTAATGTCACTTTTTGCCCCAAAGGCTAGTCGGACGATGCTACAGAGGGAGTACTAAATTTTGTCTATCCAGGTATTTTTAGGATAGGGATCTTTAACGAGTACCTGACATCGTACAGGCTCGGTACTTCCATTTTACGTCCTATCCGAGGGACGGCATGGCTAAGGATTTTTTACTCCCATTAAAAAATCCTGGGGCCACCGCTGGGCGCGAACCTGCGACCTTTAGTATTGTAGGTTGCCATGCTAAACACTATACCACAGGTGACCCCATAAATTAGAGAAACTGTTTTTTTACTTTACTAAGATAGTTGGTAAAAAGGACTCTGAACTCAGTCTTGTTTTTCCTGATAAATAAGGAATTTTTCACGAATAATTTCCTCAGCCTCTTGATGGTCACAGTATTTATAGTTTTAAGAAAAATTCTATATTTAGTAAATATTGAATTTCCACAAATGAAGTTGAAGCATATTGAGGAATTGCTTGAATAATTGACTCCAATTTGTCAAAAAATATGGAATGGAACTTCGTTTGTATAAATTTTTATTAAATTTGGGACTGGGTTCGTAAAATCCCAGCTCTGGAAATGGATTGGATAGTTCTAAGGAAAAAAACCGAAAGAAATCAAATATTTTAGGTTCAAAAATCGTTAAAATTGGCTTTCACAAAACAGTCATTGTTCCATTCTACCTGAACCAATTTTAATGAAATTTTCAGGGATTCTTCTACTTGAAAATATATTAGACACGTGTATCGGGATTTTTGGATCAAAAATATTTAATTTCTCAGTCTAGATGGTCCATTCAATGGAACGGCCGGACACGTGTCGACTTATTTTCGATGTAGAACCACCAAAAAAAAACAATTCATCAAAATCGGAGAGGAAAATGTGACGTGGTCCCCTTGTAAGTGTAAACAGCTGTTTTTGGTACGCTGGTAATGCAAGGTTCGTGGTATTAACTGTTCGAGGGTGAGATTCGCACTTGGTAAAGGCACCTTGGGATGTGTTTCATCCTATAAGTTATTTTAATTTAAGATAGACCTACATTAAATGTGCGATATTAATAATTTATTTTTTATTATTTTTTTTTTTTTTTTATAATCTCCTATATCTTAACCTAGCTAAGCATCTAAGAAGAAATAAATGCGAAAATTAAGAAAAATACAGCACGTCGTTCATTAGAAAGATTTTTTCCTTTCTTTTTGGCTTTGAGATATTATCAAAATCCTATTTAGAAGAAGACATCTTAAGCCTTGAGTCATGTGTTATCATGACTCTGTAAGGCATGGTCTTTTTATTGTTCTGTTTGTCCTCTAGGTATGAGATGTGTCCTAATGGGCAAATTTTCATGGTTATTAATTTATAACTGGAGACTTTTATTTTCAATTTTCTATATTGATAATTTTAAAGGTAGTTTCGAAAATTAACTCATCACCTGCATTCAAGAATTCATTTTTTTTATCGAATATAATGATTTCTATGTTATTGCTTTTGTTAAAGTAAACACTTAAGATATGGCAATAGAGCTGTATACACACCAATTCCCGTTTCCTCTAAATAAATTTTCTACTTTTCTAGTTCAATGTAATGCAAGCCAGCCAAGTATAATAAAGTGCGTTCTCTCCAATGCTAAAAGAACACGTCAACAAGTTTTGGTAGTGGGCCAAGCTCTCAACTGGGTTACTGAACTAAGCGTGTATTAGGGATCTCGCGTTCAAACAAACATATATATTGTAGATAGTAAGTGCGCACGGATCGAAATAGAAATCCAATGGTACAGATTAGTTCATTCTCGTTTTAAAATTGTGACAAATAACCTGTTTCAAAAATATATGATTTTCTAAAAATAAATGAAGTAAATATGAATATGTGGTTCACCAATGATTTACAATAATGTTTTTGGTTTTTTATTTTGCATACAATAAATTTTATACATAATTAAAAAAAAAATATTTTTTTTTTTAAATATAAAAACAATGCATCACTGTAACTCAACCCACAAAAATACAATAGAAAAATAATTCTATGTTAAGAAAAAACTATCTTTTAAATATAACATTATTATAATTTAATTAATATAATAATTATTTTAATAAGTATATAATAAGTGTATAATTATTTGTTTGTTTGTTTGTTTAACGTCCATTTTTATGCTGCTTAGGCTAATCGGACGATGCTACAGTGGGAGTCCTAAATTTTGCCTATCCAGGTATAATTAGGATAGGGATCTTTAACGAGTACCTGACATCGTACAGGCTCGGGACCTCCATTTTACGTCCTATCCGAGGGACGGCATAGCTAAGGATTTTTTACTCCCATTAAAAAATCCTAGGGCCACCGCTGGAATTGAACCCGCGATCTTTAGTATTGTAGGTTGCCATGCTAACCACAACACCACAGGTGACCCCTGTATAATTATTTGGATAATTTTTAATATCGTCGTTACCATGCCAAACTGTCGAATGTAAAAAACTATTATTTTTTCTTAGATAAGCGTTGCATAGAGCACGGCACAAACTGTTCAATGTTTATATTTACCATAAAAAGATTAAACTTTGATAAAAAAATATATTAAAAATATATTTATAAAAACTTGCCTTTATGGAAATAGGCCAATTTTGGGATCATCATCGGGATTTTTTTTTCCCCCTTTCCTGGAAAGTACCGATATACTGATTCGATATTTTGTTAGCGACGGTATTCATACCTAAATAGCTTGTATATAGGTTTAGCAATATAATAATTTTATTAATTAACTTCGATTAAAACAATATTCAATGGGCGGTGTAAAACCATAGTGAACAAAGCGCCAAACCAATTTAATAATTTTTGATAGGTTAAATGATGGTCAGGATTTTCAGTTTACAATGATTTTATTGTGGTAAGCCAACGTTTCGATCCAACTTGTGGATCTTCATCAGGGCTAAAAGAAAACACATATATGAGTAACTATGCTAGAGGGTGACTATAAATGGATACATTACAGAACATGATAATAATATAAAAGATGGTGTATACATGATCTTATCTTTTATATTATTATCATGTTCTGTAATGTATCCATTTATTGTCACACTCTAGCATAGTTACTCATATATGTGTTTTCTTTTAGCCCTCATGAAGATCCACAAGTTGGATCGAAACGTTGACTTACCACAATAAAATCATTGTAAACTGAAAATCCTGTCCATCATTTAACCTATCGTAATTGAAGAACAGTTGACTCTCTCTCACCTCTATTAATAATTTTTGTATTTTTAAATTATCTATTGTATTTTTTTTAAAATTATGCTTCTTTATATTTTAAAACTATTAAACAATAAGTGAAATATTCTACTTAAAAAGCGACGAAAGTGAAAAAAACCCTATTTCACAAAGTTCCGTTTTCTCAAAATATGGTGATTAGTTCACTTAGGCTTTACACCGACCATATCTATGGCAGGATTATAACACGGACAGGACATTAAAAACGTTTCCTTTTAATGTTTATATTTAATAACAAATAGTGGTGCCTTTATACAGTGCGAAAATCCCTCCGAACAGCTTTTTACACTTAAATGTGAAGTCGAGCGAACAATGATGTCTGAAATCATGGTAGACTTAAATTTAAGTTGCAATATTAATGTATTTTTTGTAGCTTTTTTTTTTTTTCTATATCCACGATCCTAATATAGCAAGGCATAAATATATATAGAAAAATACAGCACATTATTCATTAGAAGACTTTTTTTTTTGCTTTAAGATTTTATAAAAATCATATTTGGGGGAAGGTATCTCTTAAGTCTTGAAGTCATGTTTTCTCCATCATCATCGTGACTCTGTATGGCAGGTTCTTTTGTTTGTTTGTCCCGTTGGTGTGAGATTTTTTGGGACTTAATGATATTTGGGAATAAAGTAAATTTTTGTCTAACGATAAATAATATTTTTAAAAAATCTAATGAATTAATACACTATTTAAATCCCGCAGGTTCAATCACCTCCTATCCATCAAGTTTCCCTAACAATCGTAAATAGTCCCTAAAAGTTCTCAATTTTAATAATAACGCTCCGTCGGGCGCGTCAAGAATGTTACGCTGTCGGGCGCGTGTATCTCTGAGATCTTCTAACTATAATCATCATATAAAATTATTTCATTTTATCTAAACTTGAACGTTATGTGTTTCATTCGAATCCTTAAGAATGGAAAGCGTTAGTTAAAAAAAAATAAATTATAAAATAGTCTTGTATTCCATTACGAAAAGTAGAAAAATACGACACCGGATGCGTGTATATCTCAGATAATAGGCTTTACAGTAATTCAGATATGAAATAAAGTAAGAAAAATATATATTTATATTTTAATTGTTACATAGAGACACTAAATCAATAAATAAAAAAGAGAAATATGGAATTGAAAAAAATTATGTGAACGGGCGCGTTGTATCAAGTAGATTAAAAATAATGGCAAGTAAATCACAGAACACTATCCAATTAAATTGCACTACTGAACTTTGCAGAAGGACCTGTGGAACACATAACTGGGAGCACAACACCACCACCCTCAAGAAGGCAGTTTGGTGAATATTTTTCTTTAAAAAGTGTATCTCACAGATAACGCGCCCGACGGAGGGTTAAATCGGTGAAGGCTTTTATTATTTATTTATTTTTTAAATATAAGTTCCATTTATTTTATTTGTAAATAAGTGCTTATATGTATATATTATTATAAGCTCCACACTCATTTTTTTTTTTTATTTTATGCCAAAAAGGATATTTAATTTATTTTTAATTTTTTCATCACAAGAAAATTACTTTATTATTTATCCTTATTTTGTCAGCTTTTTTTTTCTTTATTCCTTTTTTCGCCTCTACCCTAAAGGGTCATTGGCGTCTAATGGTGCTTTAAAATTCTTTTTTTTACATATGTTACACTATATGCATATTATATGTTTCTGTATAATTTTGTTCCTAAGGGATTATTAAATGAAGGTTCCCGGGACAATTAAATAAAGAGTTTAATATTATTATTATTATTTCTAGTATATACTACAACAAATTTTACTTCGATGCAAATTCCGATTTATTTTTTGGATATGTGCAATGAGATGCACATGCAAATGATTTTTTGGCGATAAATTTTTCCAATGAAAGATGTTCCCTTATATGGGATTTAAAGTTTTGCCAATTGGAATACAACGTTAAATACGATTAAGTGATATTCTTTGACTATTATTTGTAGTATATGAACTGACCGAGCATAATGCTTTATTAGTTATCTATTATGCTAATATATTTAATGCTTAAATCTAAGGTACGACCTGGGGAATATTGAAGAAAGAGGTGGAAAAAATGATGTTCTATATTTAATGGAGTTGTTCGCCAAAAAAAAAAACTCTTATAAATAGTGAACACGTACTCACGCCTATATTTAGATTTCCGAGAGCATTTAAGAAAAAAAAAAAAAAGATGACTAGTAAATTTTATTTAAAATAAAGAAAAAAATATTATTTGTCGGTTCGTAATTTATAAAATTATAGCTGTGATAAATTCAAGCTGAGGCTTGTTTATGATTTTGTGGTTTATGAAAGCAAATCGTTAGTTACTAATATAAATTAGAATTATACTAAAAATAAAAAGTCTTACAAGCTTTTTTATTGAGATATGTTGATGTTAAACACTTTTATGTCCATAAAACACTTTTAATTCCATATGTATTTTTTTTTTTTTTTTTTTTTTAGTACGCGATATATATAAAAATGGGGGAAAATATTGGTATAGCACTGGAGGAATATCAGACATATTAAAATAATGTTACGACTACTTCAGGTCTTGATTCAAAAACTAAATTCGGGAACAGAGAAGATCTCTTGTCCAGCTTTTTCCTGACGTGTTCTAATAATTATGTCATCCATGACCATTTCGTATAACAGTCTCTACATGAATTTCATTTTAAAAGATAAAGTAGATAATTTAATTCTATATGAACATAATGAAGAGTTTTTGAAATTTAATTTTATTTTATTCTAAAACTTTGGATTCAATAGATTGTAATGTCTGCCGAACTGTATTTAAATAAAGATATTTCTGTTTGACTTTAAGTAGATAGGTATATAGTTGTATTTTTTTTTATGCAAAATTTTTAATTTTGATGATTCGAAAGAAAGTTTACATGATCCTGTATTGGTTTCAAGTCTTTCTTTTCATTTTTTAGACGTGTTTAAAAACAAACCGAAACGAATTCGTAAATAGGATTCCCTGGAGAAGACTCATTTGTCGATCATTAGAAATTATATCTGTGCTTTAATAGTTATACAAAATGGAATTTTGAATCTTAAAAAAATAAATTTAGATATTCTTTCAAAATTTTTTATTGAAAACATGTTATATTATTTAATATGATTTTGGTATTTGCTATACGAGTATATATTGTTATATAATTAATATAAAACTAATGATGTAATGAATAAGATAAATGGCCGTTACTCAATTTCCTTAAGCTGTATATTTTTTATACGCTCTCGTAAAATACAAAAATATTATTTCATATGTGTTATGAAGGGAGTAAAAATTCAGCATATTCAATAAGTTAATTTCTTAAATTTCACAATAGCCTCTAATATTTTTCATAACACGTATGCTTATTGATTTTGGAATGATTACAAATTGGAATTATATGATTAATTTTATAATATTGCCTGCCATGAAATGAAGCAGCTAATATTTTTCAAAAAGGATTATACATGTAGATAGGACAAAAAAAAATGTAAGGTGTTTTTTCTTTTTTTTATTCGCTATATAATGTAACAATCGCTACTAAATCTAAAAACAATGACATTGTCATTAACAACATAGTTTAATTGATCGTAAATCACGCCATCTTCCTATTGTCTATAGAAAAAAAAAAGTTTTACTAAAGGTTGTATATTTATTTTATTTATATGAATAATTTTAATTCGTTCATTCATTTAATAAATAAAAACATAAATAAAAAGTTTTGATAGTTATTAATAGCCCTTGATATTAATAAGTATGTGCATCTGATTGAGTGTATAGATTCATCAGTTTTACAAACTGGTAATTATATAAATTTAGGTAATTTACATCTGGATAAATATTTTGAAGATGGATAGGTAGATAAGGGGAGTTTGATCATAATGTAAATTTCATGTTACCTAGAAATCAGACCATTTTCCTGTCATCTGTAGCATCATTGTAAGCTATCTAATATGGATAAGTTAATTAATTTTCATTGATTAATTTCCCTTTGCTGTAGGATTTCCCTGGGATTGTCAAGTAGCATTAAATTAAAAAAAAAAATATCATCAGTTTCACATTGAGGAGAATTGGTAAAATTATCTTAAATGAGCATGAATTTAATTATTCTCACTTGTACCAACCATTGGAAATCATCGGCTATTTTGAATACATACATTTTACTTGAAACGCACTCTTTCAAGTAGATTGCACTGCATAATATTTTTGATTTTAATTAATTAGATTATCATACTTAAAAATCTGATTACATTTCGAAAAACTTTATTAGATATAAAAGGTGATGTTCATTAACAATTGATGATAATAGTGACAATAAGACGTTTTTCTTTTCAAAATACAGTTGTGTTTTGTTTTTAACAAAGAGATAAATTCTCTTTGAATTTTCATCAAAGAGAATTTTCATCACTTGTCAAAACCTTCTATGGTATAAAAAAAGCTTATATTTTAATATATCTTTTGTTTAATTCATTTATATTATTTAAAAAATAATTTCCATATTAAAAAAAAAAAAATATTTACTCAAAAGTTATTCCACTTGTAAAATTATATACAATTAATTATGTTAATATTAATTTCATATAATAACAATAAGTTTGTGCTAATAACCATTTAACCTTTTTTTATGATAGATTTTTATAGTAAATGTTCATATTCAATATTATAAAAAGCTTTCTGGTTTAATTTTTTTATATAAATGTTCTTAAAATGATTGTAGAGAAATTTTAAGTAAATAATGATAATAACACTAAAAAATTTTCTTCTAAAAAATTATTCAATTTGTAAAAATATATGCCGGTTAATGCTAATTTCATATCTTAACGATGACATTTTGATAATATTCATTTAACTTTTTTTATGATAGATTTTTATATTTAATGCACATATTCAATGTTCTAAACAAGGCCTTCCTGTTTAAATTTTTTGAATAAATTTTCTTAAAATAATTGTTGAGAAAAATTAATTTGATGGTTATCAAACGATCTATATCTTATCTTTTAATTATACGGACTATAAAAGTATTTTCCATTGAGAAATATTGACTACACTATTTATTTCGGTGTAGTATAACCTAAAAAAAGAACATATTGTTTTAATAGCCATTTTAATAATAGGCGTCCTTAGGCATAAACAATAATTTTCCCTTCCCAATGATTAATGCACGTGTTCCACATTACAAATATTTAACTATATATACTTGGTATAATTTATTTATTTTTTAACGATGAAATGTTTTATTTACTGTTCCCTTAATATAAATTAAATTTACTGGCCATAAACAGAATAATTCTCCATATTTTATTCAACTTTTTAATAACGGTCTCGTCTTAGTAGAAATTATTTTTACACTTAAAAAAATAATAATTAAATATTTTCTATATTTCTGATGTTCTTCAATTAAATACATTAGTCTAGATATTTGCTCGTTAATACTATTTCCTAAATGCCTTTGAGCGGGGCTCCTCGCTGGTCAGTTGGCCGGCATTAGACCTCTCGCCTCCGGCCAAGTCCTGCTACTGACCGCCCCTGAACCCTTCCAAACAACCTTCAGTGAGGTCTTAACTGTTCGAATTTATTCAATTTTCAGTCAATGAACCAATATAATAGAAGGATTAAATTCGTTGATAATCACTTCGGCCTAAAAGTGATTTTTTTAAATTTTGCTGTTTTTCTGTGAATAAAATTAAGAAAAGAAATTCTCTGTAGATGTATTGGGACCTTATGCATAAAAAAATAGAAAAGCTTAAAAATACTTTAAATGATATTGGCAGCGCCTCTAGATTTTTTTTAGATGCAATCTCGATCCATAAATAAATCTTCATGTCCTATGCAACAAAACCGAACCCGATAATTGTCTACACATTTTCTCAAGTCCCATTATAAATCCGATTGATTCCTTTAAAATACTCTAACATTAAGAAAAATAATAATGAAATTTTCAAGAATATTTTAATAATCACAGATTATAATAAAATCAAAGGCATTTTTTATTTTTATTAAAGAAGTTGCTGAAAAAGGAAGTTTAGTACTGTTAGATTAAATAAGATAGTCATCTGACATATCAATAAAATTTTATTTCTATTGTTCTTTTTATCATTCATCATGAACTATCTCATTAAATTTTTTAGGAAAACTTTATTATGATGATTTAATATTGTATTCAAGATAAAACTGATTCTTATGTATTGTATTGTTGTATATAAAAATGCCTGTGTATATTTGTTTAAGTCCAAACTCTTTGCTACAAGATGTTGTAAAACCTGTAAAGCTATAAAGATTTTTCTATTTATTCTATTATCTAGATTTTTTGTTAGAATTCTCCTTCTTATTTTTATTCAATGAAACAATAATAAAAAAAAAAATGTCGCTTACGAGGCATCACGTTAAGACCGAGGAAAAGTCCAATTAATAAAATAATTCCAAGAGTATATCACTCTGAAATATTGGTAATTATATCAAGCAATATTATTATTCATGATGTATAGATTTTAATAATCAAATATTTAAGTAAATACAAATTATAAAAATAAAATTTAATGACTACATTTAAACATTATTATTTTTATATTAATTTCATTACATGGCAGTTGATTGATATAATTTACTGTGTAAAATTAATCTATAAATTATTGTTTTGTTTTTTTCTCTAGCTATTTCCTATTTATCTTTACCTATATCAATCCTGTATCATTTTTACTTCTGTTCTTAGATTCATCTAAATTTTGTATACTTTAATTTTTAGTATTTTCGTTTCTGTTTATCTTCTTTACCACTTAAACTGTAAATTTTCAATTACATAACTGAATTTTTATTTATTTATTGAATTTACCTCTACCCGACGGGTTCATTAGCATTGAATTTTTCCATTTTATAACTATGAGCATCTATTTTATAGGGAGTATCAGAAAATAGAAAAAAAAATAGGGTAAAGAAAAAAGATCTATTGCATGGTTAACGATTATTGCCAGGCTTGCAAAATTTCGGCCAGAAAGCCCTAAAAATTGATTTTTGATACAGTAATAGGAAATAAATACCCTAAAAATGGATAGAGGCAGATCTACTTTGAGACTCAAAAATATGAATTATTAAATTTATATGTTTTAAATAATATTTCTATATATTTCATTCATATAATATATAGCGTGTAACTCTATAAATCAGACGAACATTAACGATAGATACCTCGCCCACGAGAATTCCGTAGGATTAAACTGATACCGAGGGTTCGAAAACAACTTACATAAATTAATGTATTACATGCATCAACACCTAGCCAATATATAAATGTATATATTAATATTTTACTTGATCGCCAGCTCTAGTCGACTATAAAGACGCATTAGTGTAACTAATATAGTTTGCACTTCATAATTCTTTTTCTTCATTTATACATTGCATAAGTTAGATTGTTTTTTAGTCATCTACTAATAGATATTAGATAGCTACAATGCATTGAGTTGAATATTTCATTTATAAAATGCATATATTTCAGGTATATACAGACATGTTATTATTATTATTAGCATAACTTATTATGGAAAATATGGTCCGATGCGCGCAGCACTCCACTTTCACTTACCAATCTATTTTTGGAGTAGAAATCGAGATGTTTTGGTAGTTGTGTAAACGCAATTTAGAAACATCACAGCAAATAGCTTGATCTATATTCACTTACTTATTTTTGTTTTTTGTTCTCCAAAAATTAGAGAATATTATAATTATTGCAAAACTTGAAAGTCTTCAGATATTTTTTATTGATTTTATTGTTTAGAGGAAAATCCCACTTTCATCAACAGTCGAGTTTTTTTATTACAGTTTTTTGTAAATAATAGAAATAAATAGAAGGTGTATTTTAGAAAATTGGCACTTAGTTTTCAAATTTTAGTGTCTAATGCCTTTCCAGAAACCGACCAAGGTGATTATCGATGATTGCTCAAGCGAAAACCACCTTATGTTTCAACAAGAAATCTATTATGGAACCAATGTTTTAAAATAATATATAATTACTAAGAATTATATTGCAGTATATATTTTAAAATAAATAGTTTTAAATATGTTTCCATTAATAGTTGTAAAGTACTGAAGAACTAATAATATAGGTTTTTTTTCTTTTCTTTGATATTGTGACAGCATTAAACATAAAATACTACAAGAAGTTAAATATAATTTCTCTATTTAGTTGTTATGAAACTTAATTTTGTTACTATAGAACAATTTCACAAAATTTATAAACTAAATATTATTCTTTTTTAGGAAGATCAGCTTTCCAACGATATATTACATATATATATATTACTGCACTCATTATTTCTCCTGTATATGTTTAAAAAATTCTTTACTTTTTCTTATTTAGCCGTTTCTTATTACTGGGCATAATCAGAGATAGTTAATCTCTCATAATAACAAAACAACGGTATTTTATCGGAAGAACATTTTCTTTGGCCATTTAAGCACTATCAGAAAAGGGCCATTTCAATGATGATGAGACATACCTGATATTAAAGAATACTTTATTCTCATTAAGCATAACGATTTTAATCAAAATCGTTACAGCCGTTATTGAGTAAATCGTAAAAAACGTAAAAATGTGATACAATTTATGAAATAGAGTCCTCCTTCTGTTTACCCGATTTTGACAATATTTTTGCTGTCACGTCCTGGGCATATATCTACTTCAAATACCAAATTTTAGTTCCGTGTAATGTATTGTTTTTGAGCTATTATTTTTTACACACAGACAAAAACATAAATACACACACACCATTTAGCTGGACTTGGTTATTTAGACTCAGGGACCATAAATCGTGTATTTCCGTTGAAAAATGGAAAGTCGAAATTTTTCACGATCGCAATAATCACCCTAACAACGGTAAACCAGACACTTATTGACACTCAATACTAGCCAATAGCAAACTAACCATATGGAAGATTTCACAATTCAAACAAGGTGTTATTAACTAGTTTTTACAATAAATATTGCCATATGGTAAAACTATTGATCTTTTGACCCAAAAAAAAACCTCTTGAGTCTTTATAAGGATAGATAAAGAGGAGCTATAGGAAGTTTCAATTTGATCCCTTCATAAAAAGTTTTTTTTTTAATTTCACCACAGAAATGTAGTCTTGAGAGTGTCAATAACTGTCCGGTTTACCCTATATATTTCATATATAGGTAAGTGAAAGTTTTGCGTCCATATCTTCAATTCCATCATAGGAAAGAGAGAAGTTGGAAGAGATGTTAAGTTAAGAATATACAAAGCAGTGTACCTTCCAAGATTGCTCTACGGTAGTGAAAGCTGGGTAACTCTAAACAAACATAAAAATAGAATAACCACAGCTGAAATGAGGTATCTCCGAAGAGTGGCAGGAAAAACCAGACGAGATTGCGTACGCAATGAAAGAATTCGTGAAGAATTAAACGTCGAGCCACTTGGACAAATACTCGAGAAAAGACAACTAAGGTGGTATGGTCATATGTGCAGAATGGGCGAATATAGAGAACCCAGAAGCTTCTACCACTTCTATTCTATGAAGCCCGACCAAGAGGAAAAAGACCTAGGGGTAGACCTCGACTGTCTTACGAAGACCACATTGCCAGGTTGGGACTATCAAGAGGGAAGTCCTTAGGAGAGATGAAGATGCTGGCGAGAGACCGGGATGCCTGGCTGCGATGGCTAGATACAATACCTCCACGCTGAAAGGCATAAAGGAGGAAGGGAAAGAAGAAGGTAAGTGAAAGTGAAAAATTACAATTAATGTTAAAAAAATAATTTTACTGTTTCAGCAATGTCTAAAATCATCAATAGATAAAATATAAAAATTGAAAAGATAAGGGTGACAGGTTGCTCTTGATGAAGCGTTTTGGGAAAGCACTTGAAAAAATTCTGTTGACTGTCCTATAACAAGAGTGACGGAAGGTTAAACGAACCCATAAAAGTAAAATTAGACTCTCTTGAGATTAAAGGAAGAGGAATTTATTTATTTTATTTCGATTACGATGTATACAACAAAGCAGGGATATGCAATGATCCAAGAGAGCAAATGGAGCCAGAGAGGTACACACTATATAAAACAAATCGCATGATCCTTAGGTGCAAAAACAAAAGGCTGGCTCTAGTCCAAAAGAATCCAGCTGAGATCTGAACAAGAAATAAAGATGTCACGCTTGGCGCTTCCTCTACGCAACTTAGCAACGTTTTATAGTTTTAATATTATCTCCACATAATTATTACCATGGGGAAACGACGCAGGAAATTTTTATTCAAATTCCTGAGAGTGTTTCATTTTTCTACCCGGTTCTAAGGCTCGTAGTTTTTTTTTTTTTTTTTCACTATTCCCATTCCGACTCGCCTATAACTTTCTTGTAACATGTTTTTACACCTCCTTTCTGCTATCGAGGTGATCCAGGTATCATTTTTAGATGGCCATTTCTCATGAAAATGCTAATAAGCAGAAATATTTTTATACATCTAATGATATCTGCATTAATTCCAGCTTCAATTTTTATTTTTGAATATAGAAATACAAATAAGAATATATGTTATTTTTAATATATTCCAACTGTGTAAGAAATAGCAATGGTTAAATATGAATTAAGAATAACAGCTTTAAATAATTTTATCATCACGTGCTTTTCAACGCATTCACTCAGCAATGAATAATAAAATAATCTTTATTTTTATTTTTGACATTGTGACAACGTAAAACATAATACTTGATCTCTCTATTTAGTTGGTATGAAAACTTGATTTAGTTACTATGGAAACAAATGATTTGGACTTGGTTATTTGGACCCATATTTGAACCAGATCTTTTAAGCAGTGCTCTATTTCTAGAGAAGTTCATGGATTAACAGAAAAGTTTATCGTTAAGTTGGTGGAACGAAGTTTAACCGTACAACAACAAACCGTAGGTTCGCTTTTTGACCGCGATTACCATAGGCAAATAGATCTATTTACACGATTAAGTTTTTTGATCAATCTTTGGACGAAAATGAATAACCGGTTAATAAATGAACTTGAACATTTCCATCCCAAGATTAAAATCCTTAAACACATATGATTCAAGAATGCTTGAAATGATCAACTCTTGGCTAAATTTATACAATTGGAGCGTGAAAATGCATAAGGGTTTAAGTGCCAAAAATATAAAACAAAGTTTTTTTTTGCCAAATTGTTATATTTGCCAAAACCATTCTTCAGAAATGGGTATAAGTAATGTTTTGTCATTAGAAAAGATTTCATTGAACTTATGAAAGATGGCATGGGTGTAAGCACTGAACGTTTTTCACCCTAGAGGGTATAAGTCACATCATTTCTGTACAAATATCCTAAGGCACTTATGCTTTTCCACGCTTCAATTCATCGTTTTATTACAAGTTCCCCTAATGGTAAATTTATACAAAAATAAAAAGTTTTTTATATTAATCGAATTACTTCTTATGGGTAACCAGCTAATTTAATTTTATATTAGTTTCAAACATTTTATTTTTGAAGAGAAAAGATTTAAAAAGAAAAAGAAAACTTAGATAACTCGTAATATAATGGAATATTATAAAGTATAGAAATGATACAATCTTATAAAGTTTTTTACAAAATTCTAATTTTTACATAATTTTATATTGTTGAATATATAAAATTTTAGATATTGTGTTGACGTGCTTTTAAGGGTCTACTGGGAAAATTATGAGATTATTTAGTTTTTAGTCAAAATGAGTTTACGGTGTCATACAATTGCGAGTTATATAAATTAACAACCTTCACTCGAAAGCTCTGTTCCGGAGAAAAATGGGAAACCGATGTGACATCATAGCTTTCCGGAGGAGAAATGTTTTCATTTTCATTAGTGAAGTATGATGACTTATAAAATTTCACAAAGTTTCTAAATTACTAACAGATTTCACTATCACTCACAGTTATGCTGCCGTAAAATTACAATTCTATTTATTTTTATAATTCGGAGATCATTCGTGCATGGACTTCTACATACAGTTTCAGTGCATAATAATAGTTTTAGGCATTACTTTAATATAATCATATCTAGGAAGTTGTTCAGTTTTTTTTTTTTTTTCATTATTGATATGAATTTACGGCCAGTATAAATAATTATGTAATTTTACCCGATAAAATCTCAGCTAATATAAAATTTTCATTCTTCTTTTGTTTAAATAGTGTAGTAAAATCCATTTGATGTTTTATTCATAAAAAAATAACCCAAAAATAATTGCTATAGTCATAAAACTTAGATTGGTTTTTTCTCGGAATCTGATTGATTTAATAACTAAATAATTGAAAAAATATTCCTTAGTTATGGTATGTACAAACATTGTATCCATATGATATGAGAATATTAATGAATTTAGAAGGAAGTAATTTAAACATCATCCAATCAAAAATAAAAATAAATATCATAGGAAGACTCTGATTCATAGTTTATCAGCTACAAAGAATTCTGATTTCATACCCTTGTTTGTGTATACACTCGGCTTAAGATGTTAAGATATAAACGGCTTAAGAGAGACATCTAACAAATCATTTTACCGTGGAGATGCAGCAGTGATTGTCTGGGAGTGATGAGTGAAAAAAAAATTGGCGTCACATTAGGTTTTTAATGTCTTCACTCCTTGGCATTAATTTAGTTTCCACTGTTTACTTGTAACCTCTGGAAGTGAAATAAATAATTAAAATATATACATAATCATAGAAACAGTAATAACTATGAAATAATATTTCATACAAAATAATAATATCATTAATAATAAAATTTGGGGTGCTAAAAGCACCTAATGATATTTAAAAGGAGCCAAGCAATATAATTAGTGAATCGTGAAATTTAACACTATCAAACCACTGATTATCATAACAATGTGATTTTTAATTACAATGAATAATATAATCAATTTATCTTAGAAAATTAAAAATCACATTATAAATATGATTAGTATGCCTCAATTTTTCTTGCAGACTATGAATTTATTTTTGAAATATTTTAAAAACATTAAAAGGTCGGTACATTGGTTTGCTTTTGTTCTGATATTTTCGGCGAGTTTCTAATTATCCTTTAAAATATTCATTTGTTCTACAAAACAATTTGTAACTTCATTTACATCTGCCCTCATTTATTTTTTATTTCTTCGGTGCTTGAGACTGTATTTTAACTGTATTTCAACATAATTTATATAAAATTAAACAACTCAAACCAACCTAGCGAACTAATAAGTATTAAAAAATAATGTAAAGTAGTGAAGTTATGCAACCTTTGAAGAATAACTTTAGTAAACAAAATATATGTAGGCGTATATGAATGATTACATACTGACTCATTGTCAGCCTGAAGGAGTCCCTCTCTTAGATTTTCATAAAAATGAAAAAATGTTCTTTCTTAATTTGCCAATTTTTTGTTAATGTTCTTATCTACCTGAAATTTAATTCAAAATTAATTATTCATATTAAAATAATACAATTTTCTATACCTGAGTACATATGAAGTTTAAATCTGGATACTCCATTGTAAAATAAATTAAAGAATGTGTACATGTTTTGAAAATGATGGGTTTTTCTAAATTTAAATTGTGGATATTTTGATTGGATGCTTAAACTAAGAATTATCTTTAATTAAATGTAAATAATAATAATAATAATAATAATAATAAACTAAAGTCATAATTTCTAAAATGTTAACTAGTTTGGTTTAAAAAAAAATATTGTAAATTTTCAAATGCACCCTAAAACATAGTAAGAAAGAGGACATACCATAAATTATAGATTTCTTTTATTTCAACAATAAATACTTTTAATATTAGGATTCACAATAATTTTTTTTTCTAACTATAAATTAATTTTTCTTTTATAATGTCACTAAGAGAAGGTTTTCTATATTTATATCTCGAAATTTTTTTATTGAAGTAAAAATGTTGAAAACATCGGCTATTTTTTGTCTCCATCTTCAGCATTTACTAATAAATCCCCAACATGCATGTTTAGTCCAACCGAATTTTGAAAATGATTCCCGTAAAAACGTTTAAATTTTTTAATTTTTTTTATGAATGATTCGGTATTGTATGAAAAAGTAATATTTCATTGTAATTTCATAATTATTATTATGTGTTTGATAGTGGATAAATGTGGTGTAGTGGTTAACATAACTGCCTACTATAACCAAGGTTATGGGTTCATAGCTCCACACATGGTCCTAGGTTTTTTTAAACGAAGTACGAATTTCTTGGTTATGTTACGAAAGAGACGTAAAATGTCTTAATCTATCTTAATCATACCTGTGCAGATCAAATTTAGGAAGCCCTCAGTAGAGTTGTCCGATTATCCATAGTAGCATAAAGTGATTTTAAATAAATAAATAACAATAGCTTTACAATAATATTTCTTTCTACTTACAGATCGCCTATACCTCATCGTAGAGTTCTTTCTCATGCCCAGTATGGATGTAGACATTAGCCATTTAATGGCCTTGGAAAAACTAGCCTAGAGCTAGTTTTCCATTAGTTCTTGCCCTCCTGCAAAAAACCCATTCCTCAGGATCGGGTCTCGCTGAGAGCTTCTTTTCTTTCGCTCCTGGCTAGTTCTTCAATTATCTTCTTTTATAATTTTATTTCTATCTTCCCCCTTTAGAGGCGAGCTAGACAAATAAATGGATTAGTCCAACGTCTCATTACGCCCGTGGCGTCAAGGACCATAAAGGCCCCTCGTAAAGGAATGCCACACCGGCTGTAATTTTTCGGTCACAGCTTTGCTAGAGTACTCGCCGCTGAGTATTGCCGTAATATTGATGTTTTTTTCCTGTAGGTAAAAATTAAAAATTGATTTAAACTTATTTTTTTTTTATCTACATGACTACAAAAAAAAAAAAAAAAGAAATAAATAAAGCATCTTTTAGAACCATCAAATTCCTTTTATTGACATTTTTAAATATCTTAAATTACAGTCTGAGTCAAAGTAGATACAAAGACTGAAGGCAAAATAAGGTAAGGTAAGAGGTAGTGGTAGGGGAAGTTTGCCGACTTCAACTTTGTATACTGTACCATCTATTTCGTTAGTTTTCATATTTTATTTTCACTCAGTTGTCATGGAGCTTTTCACTTCAAAAATGTAGAGTTTTCCCGCCATAAACCTTTGAAGTCGGCAAACTTCCCCTACCACTACATCTTACCTTACCTTATTTTACCTTCAGTCTTTGTATCTCCCTTGACTCAGAAGGTAAATATCAGATTCTATTTTATCTTGCTAACCAGCTACTTATTTAAATATTCGTGTATAGTGCTTACCATCTTTTATATTATTATCAGTTCTGTAAAATATTCATTTATTTTCATCCTCTAGCATAGATACTCATATATTTGTTTTCTTTTAGCCCTGATGAAGATCCACAAGTTGGATCGAAACGTTGGCTTTCGAAAATAAAAATTGTTTTTCAAACTGAAAATCCTGATCATCATTTAACCTATCGTAAAGATTAACAGTTGACTATCTCTCACCTCTACAATTTATCAAGGTATGTTTGGTGTATAACTTGAGGCCTTCCCTGATTAATGGAACGATGAAACTTCCCGCGAGGACGAGCCGTCGTGGACTTTAATATATAAATTAAATATTAATTTGATTTATTTATACACATATATATAAATTACATATATACATATGATGTTATAATCGATCTTATACCACATATAGACATGGATTTATATAATGTTGAAAGATACTATTTATAGATACTCTAAGCATCTTATTCAAGTTAGGGGATTAATTTAATATGATGAAATAAATAAAAATAAGGTAAATTTTCTCCAAAAAAAAACGTCACAACGTAGGTAATGTTTTGGCTCCTAGAGTCATTTTCAAGCCATTTATCATATTTGATTATTCATAGAGTGATTGGAAAAAACTATTGTTATAGTATAAAATAAAAACTTGGTGCTGGAGGCGTCATTCTAATTTCATCTAATAAACATCAGTTTGTCATATATTCTAAAAACTCTCACTACTAATTCCGAGCAACTGTCTCAGTTCGATTGGTTTTTATTTTATTATTTTTTTTTTTTTTTGTGAAAATTGACCAAATTTTTATTTATTTCTTCATACTAGTTTTTTTTTTTTTTTTTTTCGGGACTTTATGGCTTCCATTGAAGCCCTATACTGCCCATACTAACACCCATGGCACTGGGTGATACTTCTCCTACGAAAGAAAAGCACCACCCAGGGCGGGACTCGAACCCGCAGCTCCGGCATGGGAATACGGCACTTTACCGCACAGCCACACCGGGCCCCTTCAAACTAGTTATAGATTTCCTTTTCACTTCTATGAGATATACCGAACATTTATTATTTGGGCTGCCAGAACCAGTACTGTCTACTGTTTATTGTATAAGACTATTAACTCTGACTATTCCCGTTATTTATAAACTTAAATGATAAATCTAATATATTTTAACGTGAAACAGCAACCAAAGAGTTCCAGACTTTTTGTTGAAACAGTTACCAACTGTTTTGGTACATGTTCGTGATTGTTCAAAACATTTTCGGGAACCTTGTAGAATATTCTATTTTCGACTAAATATAATGAGCAATGGACTATGGTCTCAGTCTCGCTCTGTAGACCGAATCATATGGTTACTTTTGTTTTATAGGTTGATATGTATTGTAACATTGTTAATTATTTGTTTGATATTTTGAATTATTATTTTTGTATAATAAAAATTATTTAAACCCAAAATATGGTTGATATATGATAAATTTAATACATGTTAAATTCATTACTTTCAGGATGTTAGTTTCCTCCATAGCCCATATTTCTTTCAAAGTTCAAAAAGGTTCTGGATATGGTTTTATTTAATCATTTTTTAAGGATTATTATAAACTCTTGTTGTAAAGAGTGCATTTCAATATTGAAACAAGCAAATGTTGAAATGCACCCTATCAGATATCATCAGTCCATATTAATAACCTCCAGTGAATGTTATTTTCGATTTATATTTTGCGGAATATTATTTATCAATAGCCCAATCCAACATTGGCCATATCATCAGCTAACGAACAATTACACAAATGGTACCGGGAAGTTTTCAAACATTGCCCAGTAACAAGGATATGCATAATCCGAATACTCATCGCATATAACATTTCATGTCAATTATCCTGGCAAGCTTTATGGTTGAAAGTTGAAAAGAGGAATTATAATTAATTATTAATTAGGACTTATTATAATTGTCAATTATAAAAAAAACCACGGATGTCTGCGTTTTATTTTAATAATTAAATGGATTACTACCTTTTTTCTTTTATTTTTGGAACGATATTTCAGTAGATGATCCACTACAAAGTTATCATAAAATTTAATCCAAGTATGGATACCAACACATGGAATTCCTGAAATTATTTTGTATTTTTATAACATCCAAGGTAAAGCTCTACTGTATTTTAGGGCAGCTACTCGCGCCGTGTGAACGCATGGGGCGAGTTACTGTTATTTGCGAGTTTAATCAGGGTTCAGGATGTCTCTCATACGTCAGATGATTTTTCTATACGATTTTTATCTTTGTGTTTGATAAATATAATGACAGAGTTTTAAGAATATAAAATTTGTGGACTCATATAGGGAAATTTAAATAATATTCATTTTAAATTTAAATTTAAATCGAAATTTAAATAGTATCTTCCCTTTGCATCTTATTCCTGTATCAAATCGTTCTTCTTTTCTATATCAATTTCAGCACGATACAGGAGCATATTTCTAACTGGTTTTACTAGGTTATAACCTCGAATTAGCCTCAACGTGACATACTGAAATGGTTAGGTATTGAGGAGATGCGAGTACATAGGGCAGGGGGTGTCTGCCGTATGACCGAGCGAGGAGAGTGAAGCTACTGTGTAGCTATGCGAGTAAAGAGTTGCTGCCTTTTTGTCAAGTAAGCTACTCGCACTATGCGTTTTCCGTATAACCATATTTTTAATTAATACATCTTTTTTTTTTTACTTTCACTTACCCATATATCTCTATATATATAAGAGGCTCTATATATATGAGGGCTAAGGGGTTTAAATGGCGAAATTGTCGTTTAACTCTAACGGAAAACTATTTTTGTACTTCGAGAAAAATATCTAATTTGGACTCATTTTAAAGATCTAGATACTTTAACAGTCGTGCTTTAAAAACTTATAACATTATATTATATTCGACTTATAACGATATATCAATTCAAAATTCTTACTCTTTAATGCATTAAAATTAATTAAATCCACTGTTTATTGCATCAATGCATTAAAATAGTATTGATAAATTGAAGGGGTCGGGGCAAAATAGTGCCAAGCAACATTTTCAACAAAAATAAACTGTAGCTGCAGACTGCTGTAGGTATATTACGTAGGACTATATGTCTTTCACCTAAGTATGACTATATAGAGCCTCTATAGACATATTTAGGTGGAATTTCCTTCGTAGACATTTAGTCTTACGTAATATATAGCAGACTGCAGCTACAGTTCATTTTTGTTAAAAATGTTGCTTGGCACTATTTTGCCCCGACCCCTTCAATTAATACATTAATTGAAGGTATGGTATTAAAACATTATACATACAATAATGCATTCAAATTAAATAAATCCACTGTTTATTGAAAATAAACAATTTTTAATTTTAAATATTTTTGGGATAAATGTAATCCTTTTTTTACTATTTTTTAATATAAATAAAAAACAATTATTTTATATTTTTGTTTTGTAATGTACCACTTCATTTATTGCATGATTTTTTTTATAAATAAATGATCACTTATAGGCTTTTCAAACCGTCTAATTAAATGAAAAATGTGCCTGTTATTAAAGTATTATATTGGAAATATACCTGATAAAATGGAGTAAATTGAATTCGAGTTGAAGTGAACACAGCTTCTAGAATTGATTATGTCAAACCATATTTTTAAATATTTATATTTTACTTCCTCTTGAGTTATGAATCCAATACAAAATTCTTTATTTCTTTTTTATGTTCTCCTTTCTTATGAGTGAGATGTCACTTGTCCACATACCACCTGAAATGAAGACGAAATTTAATATATTCTATAACTATATTTCTGATTGTAAATAAAATAAATTATAATCAATCTAGAATTGTAAAATATATAATTAAATAATTCTCGCTTCGAGATAATAATAGCTAATTATTACATTCAAACGTAATAATTTATTTTTATATTAATATTATTTTTTTGAGAACATTTTACATACTCCTACATGTTTTTTGTTGCCCTTAATTAAAAAATGAATGATGATTGTTGCCCTTCAATAAAAAATAAATTGTAATAAAATAAATAAATATATTTAAAAATATTTATATGAATACAATAATTTAACAAGTTCACAATAAACCATATAAATTATAAAATTACTATAAAAATAATTTCCTTACAAATTCTATAATAAACTTGTCTGCCATCAAGGATAAATTTATTTTAGCTCTTAAAAATGGAAATTTATTCAGCTGAACCAAGGAAAACAATACTTTTACCATTAACAAAAAAGTTCAAGACTAATATAGTATAGTTGTATCAATAGTATTTTTCAAAGGTATAGGACATTTCTATTATTTCAAAAAATTCATAGTTTGTATAAATATTATTTGCCTTAATGGAAGAATAATTTTTATTTTAATATTTATGCATGTTAAAATAATAATTAATGTCTTGGAAAAATAGGACTTGGGTGGCAAGTTTTGAAGCCAAAAACTTAAAAAAAAAAAAAAATTATGTTATAAGAAATCTGTGACATATCATTATCCAGATATATTTTTTACAATTATTATTGAATAAATTTAACCACTGATAAATATAGATAAGGAAGAATTTCTTGTAATAATATAATGGTTTAGTTTTTGTTTGTATTGTCAAGATATAAAGATTAATTTTGATTAGACATTTTTTATTATTAGCTGCAATAAAATAAATTAAAATTCAATGCACTCAAATGTTTGTTTTTAGTAAAATAGCTCATAACATTTTTACAAATGTTACTTACATCTATTTTTGGCTAATGATTGTACCTACAATCCTATTTATAAATAATGGGCAAATAATATATTTAAATAATAACTTACAGAAAGAAAATGTTGAAACATTACTTTACTTTTCAATTTTTTTCTTGGTTTAAAATAATGGCCACATCACACTAAATCGATTACCTGAAAAAGTAAACGTAGTTCCAGGTTTCATCACTAGATGCTGCCCCTACGAAAATATTAGAAGAAACATTTTTTTTTTATCAAAAGTTAATTATTTCAATATATTTCATCTTATATTTTAACATTTTAAAATTAATTAATAAATTATATTAGGCATTTGAATAACTTTAAATTGTTTTATTATTTTCCTCATTTTCACATTGTAGTCATGCTCTAATGAAATTGCTTAAAACTGTTTTTATTGATGAGTAAAATAGCGGATTTCAATTCTTCCCTAAATGTGGTTATATACCTAATCTATTCAAGAAGAAAAAATATTGGATGCCAATTCTTCATAAATAAACACCTAATTAGTTCATTTAACTGTGTTGCAGTTCAATTTCAAAATTTACATAAAAATTGTTATAATAATAAATGAAGTACTATATAATTTTTATAATGAATATGTCTTTTTTTCTTATTACTCAAAGTAAATGAAAACAAAAAAGTAGATGATAAGATAAAGATTTAGGTGCTCAGTTGAAAAGATAAATTTAAAATAGTGCTAAAGTAAAATATTCTGAAATAAAGGAAATAGTATAGTTTTATCATTAATGTCTGATATTTTTCATTTAAAAGAATTAATTCGATTTTTAATTATATCGAGCAAACTAATATTAGGTAATAATAAGATAATAAAAAAGTATTGAATACAATGCCCTAATTATTAAAAAATAATAAGTGAATTGATCCACATATGTATTAGAACTTCATTTTCCTTTTTTAATCTAGAATTTTATTCAAAACTTTGTCATCCCAATAATAAAGAAACAAAAATTTAAATGACAGAAAATAAAATTGTTTGACCAAATTTAAGTATTATTTTGAAAAACAATATGAATAATTTCTACAAGTGCTCTAATGTGACTTAGTTTTGCCTTCTTTACTGAAAAAATCAATTTAATTCACTCAACAATACATTTTTGATTCTGAACAATGAACAATTCATTTCTTTTTCGATAATTAAATGTTTTTTCTAAACACATTGCTAACAAATTATGTTAGCATTATTTTAAAGTGCTGATCCTGATCCCTCTGGGTAGAAGATTCAGATTTGCACAATATCCGATATCAAATAAAATTAAATATGATTGTAAGGCTGTCTTTGGTTCTCATCCAAATCTCAAGCAAATAGCAAAAAAAATAATTCAAAAAACTAGAAAAAACAAAACAGAAAAAGTAAAATTCTTGTTTCCTTTTAAGTCTACACAATTGAAAGTGCCAAGTTTCGAATTAATAACAATTTTATAAATTCCTTAATGTGTCTAGAATATTATTTTTCTCCATGTTCCAAGTTCGCCAAAAAAAACAACAACTTATAATGTTTACAATAAAGATTTTTTAACTTTATATTTACTTTTAGTGTGTGGACTTCTTTTTACTTTCACTTACCTATATATGAAATATATAGTAAGTGGAAGTATTGCGATCGTGAAAATTTTCGACTTCCGGTTTTCAACGGAAATACACGTTTGGGGTCCCCTGAATCAAAATAACCAAGTCCCGCGAAATGGTCTGTGTGTGTGTCTGTGTGTCTGTGTGTCTGTGTGTGAACAGACTAGCTCAAAAACTATAAACCGTGCGAACCTGAAATTGGGTATTTAAAGTATGTATAAGCCCGCGATTTGACAGCAAAAATTTCATCAAATTTGCTCAATTGGGAGGGGGTACTTTATTTAATAACTTTTTAAGTTTTTTTCGATTTTCTCAAAAACGGCTCTAACGATTTTGATTAAACTGAGTATTTGATCTATTTATATGCCTGAAATATGACTGTAAAAATTTCATCAAAATTGATCAACCGGAGGGGGGACTTTACTTAATAAATTTTGTATCATTTTCACATGTTTTTTTTATTTACTCAAAAACGGTTTTAACGATTTTGATCAAACTTGGTATTTGATGTATTTATATGCCAAAGATGTGATAACCAACATTTCATCACAATTGATCAACCGGAGGGGGGACTTTACTTAATAAATTTTGTATCATTTTCACGTGTTTTTTTTATTTACTCAAAAACGGTTTTAACGATTTTGATCAAACTTGGTATTTGATGTATTTATATGCCCGAGATATGACTGTAAAAATTTCATCAAAATTGATCTACGGGAGGGGGGACTTTACTTAATAAATTTTGTATCATTTTCACGGGGTTTTTTTATTTACTCAAAAACGGCTTGAACGATTAACAAAAATAAGATATGAAAGTAGAAAAATGTGTGACTTTGGGAAATGATATTTAGCAAAACACGTCAATTTCTAATCTAAGTAAGATGGTAAGTGAAAGTTGTGTGTTGCGCGCACGCACCAGATTTTTTTCTTTTTTTTTTAGGCTCAAAATTATAGGTAGTTCTTATTAACTTTTAAAATATATATATATATATATATATATATATATATATATATATATATATATATGTATGTATATATATGTATATATATACTTTAATAAAAGTGGTTAAAGATAATTATCAAAAATCACAAATATCATGGAATTCTACTTCTCTGCACGACCCCCACTGTTCATGCTCTGCAGGTCAAAGGTACCACCCACCTGCTGAAGAATCAATTAATTAATAATTATCTATTATGATTATTATACAAGGTGTACACGAACATAAGTATCTGTTATACCATTGAAATATTCTATTACAATCAAAATAAATAAAAATAAAAACCGACCAATACGTCGGGATACCTACTCTCTTCTTTAAGTATCTTCTTCAGATTCCTCCATACTCCCGATACTCTCGAAGATCAAGCTATCCTCTTTTGCGGATACTCCTGGTACATCCTGGAGATCGAAGTTCCATGGACGACCCCCGATGGCAGACTGGAGAAGACGTCCCTTCCCCGATGTCCGGCTGACATAGAACAAAGCGCCCCTCATTAGCAACACCTGGCCCATTGTCTTTAGTTCGCCCGTTTTTGTAATTGACATTTTTATCCTCGGCCCCTCTCGGGGTAGTTAGTTCAGTGCAGGCCAGCCCTTCGGCTCTTCTAGTTCCTATCGTAGTACATGGTGCAGCGGTCCGTGTAAAGTTGGCTTCTTCGATAACAGGGTAGGTTCAACCATATCTAATCATATAATACCTTAATTATTATTTTAATTAGGAATGCCAAGGAGCAATAATCTTAACAAAATATTAAAAAAAAAACCTTAAGCAAACTAGATCATATGGGTCTTATGCACAGAATAAGTGCCCCTATATAATATTAAAATTTACTTTAAAATAGGAAAATAAAGTGGGAATCAAAGTATGAATTTAAAAATCACTTCTTCATACTTTTTTTTAAAAAAAATTATGCAATATTACTACGAACATTAAATTTCTTTTAGATCGTTAAATTATCAGGATTTAATTGTACAGAATTTTTAAATTACTTATTTAGTTAATGAAGGAAATTTGTTGACCGTAGAATATATCTAACATATATCTTTAGACTTTTACCCATCTTTTCCTATTTTCACTTCGCACATATTCCTTCCGCTTCCTCGTTACATCTATTCCGTATCCCATTTAATATTGTTATTATTCTGTTATTCATTTAATATTGTTATTCCCATTAATATTGTTATTGATTTATTCATATTCTTTTGTTAAATATCTAATTCCACACACAAAAATTATATTTAAAAAAAAAAAAAAAAAAAAAAAAAAAAAAAAAAAAAAAAAAAAAAAAAAAAAAAATTATATTATTCTATTATGCAATTATTTACTCATTTTCATTTTTTCATGCATATATATGTATATAGATACATATATTACTCATTATTTTATTTATTTGTTATTTTTCTTTTCTTCATATTTATTGGTTGCTATCTTGTTTTATATTTAGCCCTGAAGAAGACCTGAATATCGGGTCGAAACGTCGGCACAATATATATGTTATTTCACATATAGTGTTTTCATTTCACCGCACCCCCAACCATTTCCATCTCATACTTATTTAGTTATTATTTTAATCTATTTGAAGGTATTTAATGGTAATATGGTTTCTCTAACATTAGGATAATTGATTATCGGGATTTTCAATCAAATTTTCTTAATTTGGAGAGCCTACGTATCCAAAAATGTTGATCTTCGTCAAGGCTATAATGAAGACAAATATATGTGCAACGTGTAAAGGATCTATGTTAGAAAATAAGATCTTATCTTCTATCCTAATTTTATTCTCTTTTTTTTTTTGAGTTATTTTCTTTTAAATTTATATATTTTTTAAAAATCAAACTATCCATATCATATGTTATGTAACAATATTAATCAAACCCAAACTAGCAAAGCCAGTTGACAGCATGGGCGTACCCTTCTAGGACTATGGGCGGTGGGGGGAGGACAGCTCTTCCCTTAGAAGCTTTTTTTTTTTTTTTTTTTCAAGCAAATGATTGTAATAGCTAATGAAGCATTGCTACTATATATAATCTTTTTAAACTTATGGTTTCATTTGCCTTTTCCGTCCAAAAATGTTTAAACCTCAACGACCATAGCTAGTTTTCATCCTGGGTACGCCAGTGCCTCACATGTAATTAATTATTTGAAAATGTTATTTTCAAACCCTTATATTGCTACAAAAAATTTTCATGATAATAAGTTTTTTTTTCATATTGGTTTATTTATGTGTTTTTTAATTTATACAGGGTGCAAGTATAAGACGCATCAGTCTTTATTTGTGCAATTTCGATTTTCAAGCTTGTTCCATTCATTTGACCTTTATATATGTAGAAAGGTGTGATGAATCGGTTTAGTAATTTATTTTATAAGTACTTGCTATTATTTTCAAAGATGAAACTATTTAGGCTCCTTAAATATAAATATTAACTTATTTTTTCATTATATTTTAAAACTATAAATTTGATCTAGAAAATGTACGCACGAAAAAAAAAATGTTAAATGAACGGCATTTAGCACATGGGAACAAATCCACATATTTACGTAAAACTCAAGTTAAAGTTAGCAGGGATATCTGGAACTTTTTAAAAAGGAATTTCTTTTATATTTTTTTTCATGATGTTTTACCCAATCCAGTATTATGCTATATCCTAAAGCTAGATGCTAGATTTTTTTTATTTTTTTTTTTTAAGACGGTTTAATGTTTTTTTAAATATCCTTCGATTTTCCTTAAACTTTCCAACAACGAGATTATTCTTTTCGTTAGCATTTGAAAATTTCCAAATTTTCCCATTTGTAAAATCTCGTCAAAAAGTTTTTGATAATCTCGACATTTAAAAATATCCTATTTTTTTTTTCCTTTTTTTGTTTTGCGAAACTTCATCTTATTTTAATCCAGGAGCTTTGATTTCATTGACATCTGTCCCCATTTACGCTTACATTCATATATCTGTTCAATGTTTAATATAAAAATATTAAATGTTATTTTAGTTAACCATTGAATATAATTCGGAATAAAGATAAAATGTTAGAATTTATTTAATAAATATTAAATACTAAAACCCATTCGGGAATATATATATTCAATCAATTTTATATTAAATGATATTGTTGAACATGGAGAAATTTTCCAACTATCTGGAACCCAGCGAGCACGAATGCAGGTTCCTGTCTGTACCTTCGCAAGTAAATAAGAAAAGTATTAACCCCCCCCCCCCCCCGACCCTTTTTAGCGATACCCCAGCCGTCTTCTATGTAAATTAAAATTCTCAAGCCCCGGACTGAATTATGGGGTCCCGGCTGATTCATGGTCTCTCGGACCCGCCATTCCAATAAGTATACTCTCGGTTAGAACGGAATTAATAATTCCTTTAGAGAATTATTATCATTGGCCGTTTCCTCGGACCAGTTGACCAATGAGAATTTTCCAATTAAGGGAATCTTGTAGACATTGGCCTTGTCGCTAAGTCCACGAAAAAAAAAAAAAGCGCACGAAATTTGGAACATGAAAGGTGTTTTTCGCTGATCATCAATTGATGTTCAATAATCTGCGAAACTTTGTTTATGGTGATTCATTAAGTTTTCTCTCTTTGTACTCGTTTAGCTCAATGCCTTTAAATTTTTCAGTTTCATTGAGGATCTCACGTGGAATATATCCAGGGAGTCAATAGATATACTCATGGAATTTTAGTCATATTTTCCAAGTAAAGGCTGAGGATGTCAAAAAATCGATTTGTATGTAAAATGTTTTATTTGTACTTTGCTACATTCTTTCTGGTAAATATTGGTGGGAGCTATTAATCCAAACTTTCAAAAAGTGGCATATTCTTATACAGCTGAAGCTTAGTAGGTATTAATAATAGATTGAGAGAACCATCTCATTAGGAATTTCTTTAACACAAGAAATTTGCCTAAAAAATGCACATGCTCCATTTCTCCTACATGTACACTACACATTGTTTAATTCAATTGTTAATAATTCAATATGTTTAAAAACTTTCCTATATTAAAAATACTACTATAAAAAAAAAAAATCTGATCCTCTCGAATGACTATATTTTATAATAAATGAACATTTATTTCCTTGTTTGCAATGAAATGTTGGCGGAAGACACAGTTTGCCAGGGTAGCCATCTATAGCCAAGGAAAACATTTCCATCATTTCAATTAACACTATAACCTACATAGACGATTGATTCAGAGACTGGAATTTCTTGGTACTTACTTAGTATCTGATCGCATACAAGTTCTATCCACGATGTTTATAACCTGATACAAGACTGATAAGGAAATAGGCCGTTGTTGGTATTGATAGAAATTGAAAGAGAAAAACAACATTTAATGTTTTTTTATTTATTCATTTATTTAATGAACAAATGCATCTACCCACAGTGATTAGCATGACAAAGATAAACATAATAGCATAAACATAGTAATTTTTGAATTTTCAAATTAATTATTGAATAAACTTTTAAAGAGTTGATAACATGTTAATACAATTATGTATGTAACTTATGAGAAGCATTACATAGTTCATTGACTTTACAATTTTCTAAATAATATGAAAGAACTTTTTTTTAAGATTGTTCAGCCTGCTACTAATGCTGCACTCCTTCCTTGCATCTTTAAGTGCGTCGCAGTCCAGTAAAATGTGTAAAGGGATACCATGCAGGTCTTGCGTGTCGGGTGGTACAGTCCCTTAAAAAAGTAAGTTGCATTATGGACATATGTCCTTCGCGTCGATTTCTTCTCTCGGCAGTTTTCCACAACTCGGGAATATCTTTGATTTTTCTTAATTTGTCGCTGCTATTTTTCCACTCAGTGGTCCACATATCGAATATTCTTTTCTTGACGTGCTTCATACAGTCGATGGGGGGTAGTCTTGTTGACAAACCTCACTTCGGTGCCAGGTTTCGTTCTAGCCTCATTTGCAGCTATGCCAGCTTCCTCATTTGCTCCAATGAGATGGAATCCTCAAGAATTTTTCAGAATTCTTCTAGAAAGTGAGCACCCCCACACAAGTATTTGAATTTTTGTTACCAAAATATCTTTTGAGTTCTTTTTTTTTCGAACGACTTCAGCGAGCTTAATGAGTTCGGAACTATCACATGATATCTATGAGTTTGAGGCTGGTCGATTGTGGTAAACTGAACTTTTGGCAAATGAAATCCATAACGAATGACATCCAGCTTAATGTTTTTTTATTTGATGAAAAGATAAATTTCATTGTTTTCCTCATCATTTTTGAGGGATCTTCGGAAGCTGAAGTCGAAAGTTGAGATAAAGCCATTTAAGGCACCTTTTTAACTCAATAGGACGCGATAACATTTCGCACAGTTTAACTCCATAGCAGCCATTTCGGTTAAAAAGTGCATTAAATAGCTTTGTTAGATCTCATCTATCGACTTCTGCTCGCCACGGTCGATCAAAATGGATAACAAATCCCGAAAGGATCCTTTTCAGTGAATATCGGGCCCACACCAAATGGTCCTTTTCCGTGGGGCCCAAACATTTATCCAGTTGAATAAAAAAAAAAAAATATGGTAATGTCCTTAGAATAAGACATTGCCAGTTTACCCATGGATGCTTGAAGCTCCGAACTATAAAAAATGCGAGAACACTCCACACACAGGAAAACAAGTATCTACTAATAGAATGTCCTCAATATGAAAAACGAAGGAAGAAAATAAACACATCGATATCTTATAAAGACGCACTGGAGGATTAAAGATCGCCGGTTAATTATTATGGAACTTGAACTTAAGTTATTCACGGCAATGACCTTTCTGGGTAAAGGCATTAAAGCAACTGAAAAAAATAAATAATAATAATGACGTTCCTGAAGTTATAAAAAAAATCACGACATAAGACACAAAAAAAATAAAATCCAATAACAACGGAGAACGATTTAATAACCCAAATACAAAGGAATCGGTCAGTTGAGAATCGCAAAATGTTCACAAAATCAAATTATTGGAAAAAGTGAAAAAAAACGTTTCTACTTTTACATTAAGAGATTTCCTTAACTTAAATAACTTTCTCCGATACATATTCTTACTTAGAGTACACTTTTTATACATTTGATATTGTAACGTTAAATCGTTATAGAAAGAAAAATATGGTTCAAAATCCCGGAGCTTTTGTTGAAACGAAATAGCGATTGGAGCGAACCGTCAGAGCACGTGTTAGGGACTCGATTGTTCGAGTTCCAGGCCTGAAAGGATCGACGCAGGTCTGGAAGGATTCAGAAGGTTCTTTTTACGACTATATATAATGAGCGAGTGATATGTTCATTCGATAGATCTGAAAAATAAATGTTTTTTTGGACATGTAGGACATGTTGAGTTTCCATATTCTTCTGATTACGGAAGCCAACGATTTTTACAAACCATATATTTTTGAAATTACACAAGCTTGCATATGAGGCGTTTGGTTTCAAAACCGGTTACTTCCTTTTTTTCCAAACAATTTTTTTTTTTTCAAGTTTTTCATGTTCAAAAAATGTGTTTCAAAAACAACTAAATCCTTGGGAAATCAATACTAAAAAATTCCATTTCTTATCATAGCGGTTCCAATTGATCCTTCTTTGATCAGTCCTGAAAAATTGTTGAAAATGGATGTAGCCGGTTTTGAAACCAAACGCCTCATATATTGCCTAATAAATGAAAAATAACTGAAGGTATAAATATATAGAGGTTAAAATGGGCAAGATTCATATTTATGGTTCTTCATTAAAATGTACTATAGTTTCTTAGACAGTGATAGATCAAGCAAACGTACTTACTGCTTTGATTAGATGAAGATATTTTTCAATTTTCTGGACTTGCCGAGTTTCTCCTAACAAGGATTATTTGAATGGCCTATTGATCAGCTGGGCTCGTCGGGTATCTTTTGAATTTGAAGTCTCGGCATGAAGGAGTTCAAATATATTAATAGATTTTATTGGACATTTTGGGTTTCTCGTTACGGCTGATAAAATAACTCCGCCAAAGGCAAGTAATAATAAGAGGTTACGAGATAAGAGGGTAGGTTCCCTAGCGATTCGATAGTACACAAGTACCCATTTCAGCTTAATACTCATGCCACCTTTGCGGGGTCAATGCCTCCTTACCTACCCCCCCCCTAGAGAAAAAAAAATCGTGCCAATTACGCCGACCTAGAATTTGAGCAGTGACGCATTTGAAACAAACAGTTGGACGATTAGTTGGCCCAACGGATGCGTTATATCGAGGCCGGGCGGTGACTGCAAGTTGGAAATAATTTATTTCGATTTATAGCTTCTAGCCGCTATTTTTAGATTTATCTTGGGATCTTCGTTTGAAAAATCCTTAGGGCAAGAATAATAGCTCTTTGTGCATGTGGAAGATTTATATTATAACGCGAGGAATATATTTTAAAGAGATGGAAATAAATAAGAAAAAAAAATCATAGCCTACACAGATCAGATTTTTATAACCTCGTAAATCGTAATATTTTTGCCTATAAGTGCACGTACATATTTACGATACATAAATCGCCTTTTTTTTTGCCATTTAAAAATACTATAGTAAGTGAACTACGAGTGGTAGAATTTTTCCCATTAGAGTTAAAATATTTTTAATATTCTTAGTTTAGAGCATATGAATTCAAAGTTCATAACAATAAACCAAATAAAATTTTAGTACGTATATAATCTTATATGTAACAATGCAAGGTCCTAATGTTTATTACATTAAAGTTCGAAAAGAGGTCAATGTATTTTTTTTTAAATTTGTACACATCGTTCAGCCAAATAGCGGCAATATTGCTTTTTTTTAATATCCCTAATAATTGATTAATGTCAAAAAAATGATATAAAAATAGATTTTTGTTTTCCGTTTCTGCCCTATAATGTTTTTCAAAAAATGATTTCTTCCTTTGCTACTACATAAAAAATAAATCACAGGAATAGAACATTTATTAGCAGAGTTATGGCCTATTTAATTTTTATCACATGTTCTATCTCCCGTTTATCATATATATGCTTGTTACCTCAAAAAAGCCCCCTTTCCCCACCACGTTGTCTTGAAACTTTTACTCAACGTTCCTTCGAGTTCATTAGAGCCCTTTAACTATTTATTTTTACATACAAAGTCATTGAACATTTTATATTCCTTACCTATTCCACACTGATTTAAAGTAGTTTATTGTATGAAATGACGTTTTTTTGTGTAAATCTCGCCAGAGTACATTTATTTGTTTCGCTAAAATATAGTATTAGAGTAAGCCATAGCAAATCGTGTCAGGGTTTAGCCAGTTATTTATAAAACTATTTATACTTATATATTTTTCTATTAGTTAATATTTATATAACTATTATAGAATATTTTTTTTAACTTTTCGTTGTTGTTTTTTTTTTCAAAATCAAAAGGTCAATTTTATTAAACAACAACAACCGGGTAGGGTTGATTCATCAACATTTTATTATATGCATGAAAATATGTTTTAGCTAAAATTACTGAAATTTTTTATAGCATACATTTTTATTTTTATTTTGATGAAAACTCTGTTTATCGCAAGTGCCAACCCATCATTTTTTATACATTTTAACCCAGACTTTGCTACCTCCAGAGGATTTCGCTGGTAAGCAAGCATAATAAAACAAGCCGAAAGTTTTAAAACTCAGTCTTTTAGATCCACTAATCCCTGTCGAACAGATCCGCCTCCTGGGATTCCATATTGACAAGCGTCTCATCTGGAATCCTCAAGACTGAAAACACAAGAAACTGCTCTCAGATTCCGACTTTTACAACATTTAATAGATAAACGTTCCTAACTTCTAATTCACTATACAAATCTGATCTACGTGACAATATTAAGACCTATCTGGACTTACGGAGTCGAGCTTTGGGGTTCCTCCAAACCATCGAATTCCTCTCGCATGCAAGCCTTGCGATCCGAAATCCTTGATGGTTTTTAATTTGTCCCCAATAAAATCGTCCATAAAGACCTTCGATTAGATTCTAAATTTGTAGATTATGATTGATTCTCTCTCATATATATATATATGGTGATAACCTGTAGTCTGTAGATTATCACCATATGCCTGGAACCCGAGATACGAGGACCGTAGTAAGGCCGAATGTTGTTCCCTGACCAGCCTCAACCCTCCCGCTATTTTTGCCTGTTCTTTCCCCCTTGTCGCCATTTTTCCCTCCCAGTGGCGGATCTATTCCTAGACTTTTACAGCCGCCGCCTTAAATAAAAAGGGAAAAATATATTGTCGGTCAAAGACCCTGTCTTCCGATTAATGAACGCCTTCGTGGCCACGAGCCAAAGGAGCATACTCCAGCCGTCCTAGACTCTGTATTGGTTTAAGTGACCTAAGATCGATTTACTTTATCGATAAATAATATAATAAAATACTATGTTTATCTTGTATCTTGTAATGCAGACCAATACGTGTTCGGTTGCTTATAAAATCAAATATTTTACTATAATCAAAGAATAGCTCTTTATAATGAAATCGTAATGATAACTGAGCAATTTATTGTACTTGGAAGTGCACTTATACTAGGGTCGGACGTTGGCGAACGATTAAGTGTATAATCGACTCGAACATCCTCGAATATGAGGTGATGTGACCGTTCGCTGTCTTGTTTTGTTGTAGCGCTTGATTCTCTTATATTTAAAGCTAGTCAAGCTTGAGTTAAGACCGTTATTTTTATTTCTTATTTTATAACAAATTATACTACAATAAACCTTTAGGTCTAGAGCTAAACAGTATATAAGTAGTTAGAACTATAACTATTTCAACGTCAAGATGTCAACTGAACAATACTGTGTAAAAAGAACACATACCCCTTGTTAGCAATTTTTTGTGTTCGAGAGATTATCTCTTAATTATATATATACATATATAATTGCAAATGTGTCTTGAGAGTTAAATGTTCCTGTTTGACTTCATGTTTATTCTTGATTTCCTCATTTATCAAGTATTTTCCGCTGTAGGGACCTTGAACCTTTCCATCTCTACAGTTCCTCCGTACATAAGCGATTAAGTATAATAAATTCAAAAACTTTTCACTTTATCAAAATTTAAGAATTGTAGGAGCTCGTTAATATTATATAGGGTTGATTTAAATTCTCGTACTCTAGAAATTTAAATACATTATCAGGTTGTTGTGTTACCTTTTGGGTCAATCCATTTGAAGTGGTCCAATCTAGTTGCTTCAACATTTTTATTTTTTTAAATATTTTTACCATTGAAAGAGCAATGCATCTCAAGTACAAAAGTGCAATTAGTTTATTTTTTGAATTTTTATTTTTCCAATGGCGGCCATATTATTTTCGAAAAACCGCGTATTTTTAGCTATTTCAGTGCTCTGCTTCAAATCAAATATCTCCTCTTTTACTCATCCTAGAATATCCAAATAAAGACGAATCTCTTTAGAAAGGTCTGATCTTTAATAAAGGTTATTACAACTATGAACGTGAAACTAAGTATTAAGGTCCAGGTACACCTTCAAAGTTTCAAGCGGTAATTTAAAAAAAACGGGTTTTCAAAAATTATTTTTTACAAGAAGGCAAATGACTAAGTGTTTGTTATTTTTTTATTTAATGGATACAGGTAGGCACTATTAATTCACAAAGTTTCAAGCTGTGGACTTGCACAGTTTTTACAATACAAATTTTTGAAATCTTGAAATTTCCAAAATTTCAAAAGTTTAAAGCTTCATATCTCTGTTGGGCAAGAAAATAAAAATTTGAACTTTAACCCAGATTTAGTTCCTGGTTAGAGGATTGAACTGTCAAAATTTCATTTTGTGGACTCAACTAATTGCAAGGATATAAAACATTGAAAAGTACTAAAATACGTATTAAATCCAAAACGCTAAACAGCGTATATTATTTTCTGTCTGTTTACACGAAATGAAATTTTGACAGTTCAATCTACTACCCAAGGACTAAATCTGGGCCAAATTTCAAATTTTTATATCTATGCATTACAGAGAAATTAATGTAATGCTTAAACTTTTGACAGTTTGGAAATTTCTAGAATTTAAAAATAAAAAACCGTGCAAGTCCACAGCTCGAAACTCTGTGAATTTGGAGAACCCACCTTTATCTATCAAATAAAAAAATAGCAAACCCTTAGTCATCTGCCTTTTGGTAAAAAGAGTTTTTGAAAACTCGTTTTTTTAGAATTACAACTTGGAAATTTGTAGGGGTACACAGACCGTTATACTTATTTTTAATTTCATACTTGTTATGACCTTTATTAAACTACAGATCTTTCTAAAAAGATTATTCTTTATAAAAATGTTCTAGGATGAGTTAAAAAGGAGATATTCGATTTGATGCTCAGCACAGAAATAGCTAAAAATATGCGTTTGGTCCACAAAACTGACCGAAAAACTCATCAATATCAATAGAGCGGAAATGATGAAGCAGGTGTTCCAATAAGTAATGCACTGAAAGTAGTTAACAATTTATGCAAAGTGGCTTTAATAATCTTTACTATTTTAATATAATAAAGCGGGGAAAACGGAAAGGATATAATATGTGCTGTTTTAGCGCTCTTGATATTATACTTATTTTAGTACTTTTCAATGAATTTTTTGGTCAGTTTTATCGTCGACCATACGCGTATTTTTTTCTACTTTTGTGCTCAGCTTCAAATCGAATATCTCCTCTTTAACTCATCCTAGAACATGTTTATAAAGAACATGTTTATTAAGATCTGTAGTTTAATAAAGGTCATAACAAGTATGAACTTAAAAATGTGACAATGAGATCAAAGTTCCTTTCCTCTATGCCAAAAAATGTAAAATGCAAAAGATGACAAAAGTATTATGTATACTGATTAAAAAATGTATGATGACAATTTGCAATATGAATGTGAAAGAAAGTAACTCATTGATAACCCCAGAGGATGGGCCAATAGCCCGAAACGTTTGGAAAGCAAATAAAATTTTGAAGAAGAAGAGACGGAAGAGACTCTTTCATTTAAAAAATCATATTAAAAATAAGTATAACGGTCTGTGTACCCCTACAAATTTCCAAGTTGTAATTCTAAAAAAACGAGTTTTCAAAAACTCTTTTTACCAAAAGGCAGATGACTAAGGGTTTGCTATTTTTTTATTTGATAGATAAAGGTGGGTTCTCCAAATTCACAGAGTTTCGAGCTGTGGACTTGCACGGTTTTTTATTTTTAAATTCTAGAAATTTCCAAACTGTCAAAAGTTTAAGCATTAATTTCTCTGTAATGCATAGATATAAAAATTTGAAATTTGGCCCAGATTTAGTCCTTGGGTAGTAGATTGAACTGTCAAAATTTCATTTCGTGTAAACAGACAGAAAATAATATACGCTGTTTAGCGTTTTGGATGTAATACGTATTTTAGTACTTTTCAATGTTTTATATCCTTGCAATTAGTTGAGTCCACAAAATGAAATTTTGACAGTTCAATCCTCTAACCAGGAACTAAATCTGGGTTAAAGTTCAAATTTTTATTTTCTTGCCCAACAGAGATATGAAGCTTTAAACTTTTGAAATTTTGGAAATTTCAAGATTTCAAAAATTTGTATTGTAAAAACTGTGCAAGTCCACAGCTTGAAACTTTGTGAATTAATAGTGCCTACCTGTATCCATTAAATAAAAAAATAACAAACACTTAGTCATTTGCCTTCTTGTAAAAAATAATTTTTGAAAACCCGTTTTTTTTAAATTACCGCTTGAAACTTTGAAGGTGTACCTGGACCTTAATACTTAGTTTCACGTTCATAGTTGTAATAACCTTTATTAAAGATCAGACCTTTCTAAAGAGATTCGTCTTTATTTGGATATTCTAGGATGAGTAAAAGAGGAGATATTTGATTTGAAGCAGAGCACTGAAATAGCTAAAAATACGCGGTTTTTCGAAAATAATATGGCCGCCATTGGAAAAATAAAAATTCAAAAAATAAACTAATTGCACTTTTGTACTTGAGATGCATTGCTCTTTCAATGGTAAAAATATTTAAAAAAATAAAAATGTTGAAGCAACTAGATTGGACCACTTCAAATGGATTGACCCTTTTGTTTCACTTGTCTCAGCTAGCATCCGATCCGTATAGGACTGATTTATTCGTCAGTTTCGTACCTGATTTTCGGATATGTCCGTCCCCACCTGTCAACTCAATCAGGAGTCAGTATAATTATTTAGAACTACCTAAATTACTACGTTGCCATTAACAGGAAAATCGGTTCTTAATTCTGTATTTTATTTCATTTTTGTTTGTAAGTTGGTATCATCAATAAATCTGCACAATTTCGCAGTACTTTCTTGAGAACCAGGTATGTCCCAAATTTTAATATAAATCATATTTTAAAACAAAAACAAACTGACGAGAAAAAATTAATAAAACAAAAAACAATGTGCAAAACATGTTCAGGGAGCAAAAAACTCGGCCGCTCCCACTAGAGATATCACGAGTTCACATATACAGGCGGGCTAATACGTAAGTACCGCAAATACCTAAGCAAATAAATTCTGCTTATTTTAAAAGCGAAATTTCTAAAAATAGTATAGTGTTTGACAATTTTAATTATTTTTGAAATTTCATTCATATTTATTCTAATTCATATTTATTTTCTCATTTTGTTCCGATCGCTGTTAAGGTAATAAAGGAAATAGGCACGTATTGAGATCCAACTAATTTCTTAATTTGATTTTAATTTTTATCTTTATAAATGTTCTTCATTATATGTGATATAGTAGTTTTCATTAGAATTAGTATAATATATTATTTCTCAAAGCCGTTTTTTTATAACTTCACTAATACTTCATCAAATTTCATGAATAAGGCATCATTTTAAAGCTTTCCTTAACCGCTCCACCAGAAACAAATACAAATCACTCATTTCACCTTCGATTGCTAATTATAAGCGCAAAACCGAGGTTTCTAAATGGTGTCAATCTTTTCAGGGTTTTTTTGTTACCTGTACCTCCTGCTTTCCTTGTTTTGTTCGCCTTCAACTCTCGAATCCTCCTCCCTCCCCCTCCCGAGACGCTCTTCCCCAACAAGAAGACCTTATCTAAATGGGACCATTCTTTAGATGCCTTTTAATCTTTTAATTATTTTTTACGGCTCCTGTGGAGTATGTTCTCCAGTTCAGAATGGGGAGAGGGCATCCCTTTATCTAAATTAAGCCCCATCCCATCTGCTACTGCCAAAACAGTTTTTGGTCTGTTGTGATTTTTGTTGCGAGATAAGTCATCGATTTTAGCCGTTCTATTCTAGCGGGCAAACAGTTCTAATCCCTTGGAATGGGCTATTGAGCATGCCTCTAGCCAGGGTCGTCTGGGCCTCCGCAGTCACGTTACAGCGTAGAAGAACCGTTTCGATGCAAAGCCGTGGAAATTATAACTATTTTTTATGGTCTGTATTCTTCAACTCACCGAAATATTGTGACATGCAATCGAAACAGAGCTTCATTTTTGTTAAGTTATTTAAAGTTCTAGAATGGCCTGGAACTGTTACAGTCATGACATGTATGTATAGGCCTTTTTGTTTGGTTCCATAGCAGCCCATATACAAGAAGCAATATGGAAGAAGTTTAGCCCAACCTTGAACACCGAAGAATATAGTTACATTTAAGCCACTGCTAAATACTGTTTCTGATTAGTAACGTTGTTACTAATTTAAGTTCTCATCGTTTAACATTTTATATTGTCATTTTACATCAACAAACTTATTTAAATCCATATCAGTGTTATATTGATATATTTATTTATATTTTTGAAATTATATTTATCAAAATTCATAACTCTATTTCAAACAAAAATAAAATAATGAATAATAATCAGATATTTAAAATTATATAACCGTTGAAATTTCGTTACATTTATATAATGTAAATCTTCTTTCTTACAAAGAAAAAATTTGGACAAAAATACAGATGTTGTTAACAAAATACATATACAAAAAATTGTTTAATTTCTACATCAAATAATGTGTCATTAATTACACTTTATTGTTAGCTTATTTATTTAATGCAGCTATGGCTAATCGGACGATGTAACAGAGGGGGTCCTAAATTTTACCAAGTTCCTGAAATCGCACAGGCTCGGTACCGCCATTTTACAGATATACCCAAGGATATTTTACTACCTCTGAAAGATCTTAATCACCTGACGGGCTACGAACCCACGATCTTCGATATTGTAGGTTGTCACACTAACCACTACACTTACGGTGGAAAATTTATTTAAAGCATACTTTAAAAAGTGTATTTGAGTAGATAATAATTGTATAAAAAAATTAAAAAAATAAAATATCGACGAACAAACAAATGCTGCGCCAAAGTATGAATGGAACACACATATTTTATTCAAAGCAAACGAAAAAAAAATAAAAATATTGCTGCGGCGTAAAGATTGTTGAGTTTAAACTAAAAAATATATATACATATATATATATATATATATATATATATTATTTTATTTATTTTTTTTTTACACATATATTTACAGATTTGTAGGAATTATCTTGATAAATAAATTTAAACATTCAGGAGGTTGCTAACCGTGTTAAATGTTAAATAAACAAATAAATATGTTAAAAGTTTGCAAAGTCGGGTGCAAAAAAATCTATTTTTTATTAATTAATATATTTTTTAATTTGGACTGAGCACTCTTTAGGCTGCAGCCACATAAGTTTTTATCAAAACAGAATATATTTACATGAAAAGGTAACAGGGATGATTAGTAATCCTAGGATGCGGAATAACTACACGCATGAGAGATCTATAAATTTATCTTATAACACAGGGAAATTCACATATTAACCATATTTACCAAATATTTAATTTTTCCTTTATACCTCTTAACTTTTCAGCATTTCATATAAGATTTCAAGTTCATACTAAAATATTTCTCAAGCTCGATTGGAAAATATCAGAACGCGCCTAGCAATTAATGGTCGTCTTGGACAAAGCCGTTAATTGCAATTAAAATAGACCTGGAAGTTAAGTAAGGTGTGAGGCTGTAGGTGAAAGCAGCTTCGCTACCGCTTGGCTGGGTTTTATGATGTTTGGGTTGGCATTCCGGCTCCCCGTGTAAGGTTGGCATCTTAAACAGGCTGCATCTTCTACACACCTGTTGTTTCCATCCAGTTCGAGTATCTCATCCTTCGTGTACAAATTGGGTTGTTAAATCTTCTGCGAGGAAACGTGTCTTAAAAAAAAAAAAAAAAAAAAAAAAAGACGTTCTCTTATATCAGAGTTTCCATCGTTATCAGAGTTTTGTATTCTATAGAACTGTGCAACCGTGGTAGCAACGATAAGTACCAAGATTGGGAAAGAAATTACCGAATAAACTGTAAATTTGAAAAATAAATAAATAAATAAAAAATTAATGATTTTTAAATATTTTTTATAAGAAGAGAAAAGATTCACCTTGGCCGTGTTTTGAACCCAGAATCCCTAATAACTTGTAAGGCTTATCTTACTGCTTGAGCTACCAGTCACATATCCCGGTCAAGTCAATTTCTCTTCTTATAAAAAATATTTAAAAATCGCAATAATAAAATTTCATGTTATCATGACAGAGAAATAATTGAATTAATAATTTAAAAAAACATTTGCCAAAACATAAATTGGACAACAAGTGTTCACTCCCCTGTATAATTCGCAAAAATTGCGAGATCGGTGGGAAAGAGGCCAATGAAGAGAAAGGATTGATATGACCGGGATATGTGTCTGGTAGCTCAAGTGGCAAGAGCGCCTTACTAGTGATTAGGAAATCCGGGTTCGGATCCCGACCAAGTCCAATCTTTTCTCTTCTTTAAAAAAAAATTAAAAATCATAATAATAAAATTTCATGTTATCATGACAGAGAAATAACAGAATTTAAGTATATAATTATTTACTCAGAAATGTGACCATCATTGATTTAAGAAAAAAAAAATCTAAATTTCTTTATCAATTTTCAGAAATTTTTTAATTAGATTTTTTATTTGCCCCTTTAATATAATCTTTAACAACGTATAATCCAATTATTAATACAACAGCTCCGTGAAAGTTTTTACTAGTGATATTAATGTCCCTTTGCTTTTAATCAGTCAACTTACTAGTAAGTTGAAATTTAATACAATTGTTGGAAAATAACTGAACTTGTGAACTTTTATAAAATAATCGTTACTTTCCTGTCCAGTGTAATCCTTCAGCAAAAGAAGGGGTTTGAAATCTATAAGAGGGGCGCCCCATTTTGAAGGCGGCGGGGGGTGAGAAAAAATCCAGAGACGGGACCACCCCTAGCCATCTTTATTTCTTTTTTCCCCTAACGCGCCATCATAACAGTCCCTACTTAGCAAACACTCCCACCCCCTTTGTTTGGGGGAACTTTGGGTCTTCCTACTGTCTTTATTTAATTTTTCTAAAACTAAAATTGTAACTTTATTCCTACCACGATACATCTAATATTTATATTATATTAAATATAGATTTACCAAAGTCTCTGGACTTAGAGGGAAAAAAATGATGTCCCGTTGAAGCATAAAAAGTGTAAAATGATGATTCATAAGTACCATGAAATTTTGTTTTAATTAAAAAAAAATTAAACTAAATGAAGGTGTAAATTAAATTTATTTGTTATCAGTTCAATGTAATTTTTTGTTGAATTTTGTTGGGTATTTATGTCAGAGACTATGCACTCTATGAAGTATAGTTTTTATGATATAAATTCCATACGAGTAAAAGGATGACGCATTAGGAACAAAATAAATGGGGTAAATAAAATATTTTACACTCCATTTAAAATATTTTTACTCCATGTTTTATATATATAATACAATTAATTAAATGTATGTACAACCTTGGCAAAACGTATTAGGAATTCATTTTTTTCATTTCTTATAACAAGGATCTAACTTTTTTACATATGTTTTTTCTAACATAAAAAAAAAGTCAAATAAATATTTTCCATAAACCTTTGGCTCTTTTGACCTCATTTACTCTTTCTGTTATGGAAGTAACAAGTCAGGAAAAATCTCCTTTATATATTTTTCCCATTCCTCTTTTATGAATGAAAACAAGGTAAAAAAAAATATTAAAAAGAAGAATTTTACTAAAAATGAAATTATTTTTAAAAATGAAATAGACAATTTTGCAGGATGCCTACTACTGTTAACTGGCTACCTAACTACTGGTCTTACTGCTAATAAGACCAAGTTTACTGTCAGGGGGGGGTCTTAAATCACTTTATTGAATTTTAGTTTAAATATGTCAAGTACCAAATGTAATATTATTTTTATGACAATTAACAGTTAAACATTTAAAAAGGGTGTTTGATCGCGACCCCCATAAGAATGTTCGAGACGAACGGTTGCGGTTCGAATCCTTGGAGGCCCCAAGGATTAAATCTCGACCTACCCACTATTGTTAGAATACGTTAGTTACACCTCTAGAGTAACCCACCGTATGGCACACTTGAATGACCGTATTGAATTGACCGTATGGCCAAGTAAGTTATTGTTAACCTTATTCGCACCTGTCAACCATTAGCGACAATTAGCGAATGTGATCATATAAAATAAGTAAATATACAGGCATTGTAGGCATGAGGAAGGAAAGTATCCAACAGCACCTCTTTCCGGACTTGACACTAAATCAGGTGAGGAGGTCTCTCGTCCAGCCTCTTTTTAGCCGCCTTCTAAAGGGCATTTCAGACCTTGCCATGTCGTTAATGAAACTGTCGTCATGTCCGTGTAATCTAACAAAACAAAAAACGTGAATAAGGAGTTCGTCTGTGTTGTTCGGTTGTTGTAAGTCTGCATGCAGAGTTTGGTTACTTACGGAGTTTGGGTATTGCTGGAGCACTAGAGCAAGAACAGTACGCAACTGGTGTGTTTCTGGATGTCGTCCAAGCATTTGATACAGTCTGGCACCAGGGGCCTCTCTTCAAACTCAAAACCGAAAATTTAAATTAAAATTTAATTCAGTATGTGATTTCAGTGAGAAAAAAAAACTTCGTTCTATCTTGTCTTGGGAGGGGGTCAGCCACCGAGGCCCAACTTGGTGGCATCGGTGGCCAAGGCTGTGGTGTGAGCCAGCACGTGAATTGTTCTTTACTGTAAAAAAAAAATAAACAAATTAAATTAAATTACAAAAAAATAACTACATTAACGATTAATATATTTTTTTTAAATCAGAAAAACTATCCTATTAAAAGATATTGAATAAAAAACAAATATTTGAAGTAGCTTATGTAATCAATCTTATGCTTTTTTTTTTTAGCTCTAAAGATACCCTGAATTTATGTTTTTCATTGATAAGGGAAAAATCGTAACATTAAAGAAGTAAACCAAATTCTTTTTATTTTCTTTGCTGGCAATTCAAACCAAATACTAACCAGTCTATTAACAAGTTAGGGGTATCCTGAATTGGACGGTATCGCTACCGGGGGTCCGACTGCTGGGATGAGCCACAGACGATATCGGGCGTCAGGGTCCGATGGGAATGCTCTGACGAAAGTGTTATTTTTTTCCTGAAAAGTGAATTAAATGAGCTTCTCAAGGGCATTATCTCTTGGAAGGATTAGACCTAGACATAACAGGCGCAGGACATGCCACTGGGGTCCGATACAGGATTTTCGCCATACTTTATCGAAAATAGCATTAAACTGCTAGAATTTTTAATTACCATCCATATTGATAATTTTTGCCATGGTAAAACAATTTTATGGAGTCTTTTACTGCTTACATCCACTTACTCTATGATAAAAAAAATATCTTTTTAAAGAAATGAATTTACATAAAATAAATAGAGCAAATATCAGTGTTTTATTTATAATTACAGACTTAGTAAGAAGTATTAAAGGTAACCATAAAGGTATTCTTTGCAATATTAACGGACGCGGAAGTGTGATGCCGTCCAGTAGTACTGATGGCCTGTATCGCACCCCGGAGTCCGATTCTAAAAAACAATAGAATTTCATCTGTTAGCAACTTTTGCTGCACTAAAATGCAATAATCTCATTAAAAATCGACTAAATTGAGTCTTTGAGGTGTTCGGCCTTTCGGACATTTTCATGTGAAAATCGGCTGTTAAGATGGGAATGTAAGACATCGGACCCCGGGTACCGATGCCGCACCTAACGTGTTAATAATTTATTAATTCCATAGTTTAGAACCTAACAGCCACTACCATATAAAGGGGATAATTTTTTTTTTTTTTTTTTTTATCAGTCTTAACAAATATATACACATACAAATAGAAATATATTTGTATACACATAAAAATTATGTAAAAAAAAAATATATATACTTACACATAAAAATAAAAACATTTATATCTAGTCAAAACACCGGATAATTGCTTGGTTACTCTTCTTCTTCTTCGTTATAACAGTAGTTATTCTGAATACGAAATATTTGGCGATCAAAATTTGAAATTGATGTTTTGACAAAGTCAAACCGTGTTTATTTTTTTTTGTTGTTGTTTTTTTTTTTTTTTTTTACAATGCTCACCGAATTCCCTTCACCATGAGTTATTTACGAGAAGCGGATGTCAAAAGTTTTGAAATTGCGGCGGGGCTTGGACCCCACTGACATCACAGAGGAGCCTCTCCATCATCCCTACACAAAACCAATTATCCGACGAACCTGCCTCGGCACTGGCCAGTAGCGGTCCTCTGCTGTTCGTCCCCGTTCTCCGCGGGTATCGGGAAATTCGCGATTTAAATCTAAAACACCATGAGGCAAAAACGAATTATTATTTCCTATCTGCTGACCTATATAATTGCTACTATCTACATAGTACCTACATTTTTAAAAAAAATATTTATTTTATTTATTTATTTTAGAAATATATGGTTTCTTGCAATTTTTTTTTTTTTTAAATTTGCTATCGATTATTGTAATGAGCAAATATTTTGACATGAGGGTAAAGCAAAGATAGGAAAAAAATAACAAAGAGAAAAAAAAGCGGCAAAAAATAAATAAATAGATTACTGTCCCTACCAGCACCTCAACAGCCTACTTGGATGATTTTATGGGTATTGTATTGTATATAAGTTACTACAGGTTGAGAAAAATAATGGTATATGGTATCAATAATTATTATCTGATAATTAAACAATGATTATATATACATATATGAGCTAAATCTACCTTGTAGCATTTTTTTCATTCGGGATAGTCAAAGAAAAACTGTGGTCGCTATTTGGCTAAACGATGCTTCCATCGTCCATCGACCACTTTTCGACTTTTAAGTAAGGTAGCAAACATACGGTTCTTGCATTTTTATATCTGAGCTAAACCAGCGAGGGGGGGGCGGTAAAAAAAAAATTAATCAAAGATAAAAATAGCTATAGGTATACAGACAAAGCTACTGTGATTTAACTGCGAATTCCTCTATATCTAGTTTTAGATTTGCTTATAACCTGCTTTGAAGCAATACAACCCTTCATTTTGATTAACTTTCTTTATTTCGTCTATCTGCCCATCTTCAAAGATCATAGAATATATTCAAAACCAATCATTATATTTTAACAAATATTTATCGCCATTTATACACCTTTGTTTTTCAATGTTTTATTGATTTGAGGTAAGCTAAATATATTTTTAAAATTTAAGTGTTATTATTACATATATATATCAACGACTTTATTACAACACATATGTCGTAAACTGAAAGGCCTTGCCTCCACCTTTCTCGATCATAACAATCTTCCACGGTGAGCCCTCTGGCCGCCATTCCTTCTTCCAAGCCATCGATCCATCTTTTTTCCGGGCGTCCTCTTCTCCTCTTCTCTTCAGGAACATAGGTAAGGAGCCTTTTGGGCCATCGTTCTTGAGTCATTCTCATTACGTGGCCGTACCAGCCCAATTTCCTAGTCTCGATGGTATATAGGATGTTTCGCGTTTCTTGTATCCTTTCCCGTATTTCGGCATTTGGAATGTGCTGAAATTTTGACAGCCTGCAGCTACGCCTCCAGAAATCCATCTCCATCGCCAAGAGTTTTTTGGCTGAGCTGCCAGTGATGGCCCATGTCTCCGACCCGTACAACGCAACACTTTCAACAAAGGAGTGAAACAGTCTCTTCTTCATAGCCATCTGCACTTCCTTACTCCACAATACTGAGTTTATTGTGCTAATGACCTTCCTCCCTTTGGTTACCTTCTCTCTAATGTCCAGAGCGCAGCCAGTTTTGCTGGATATCCACCTGCCCAGATATTTAAATTTTTCGTTAGGTGTCAATGTCCAATTGTCCAAGGTGAGAGAAGGGCTGTTGGAGTTGAGCCCCAAATATTCAGTTTTTGTTCTACTGATTTCCAGTCCTCCATGACTGTATGCTTCTAGAAGTTTTCTCATCATAAATGAAACTTTTATTATAAAATTTTATTGTAAAAAATAATTATAAAATTTTATGTTATTATTACATACGTGCAATAATATTCAATAATTTACACTTGGTGTGTAATTATCAAATATTCAATAAAACTAAAAACTAAAAAACTTGTTTTACCTACTAACTCATTCTTTAATTGATACTTATTGCCCTCTGCCCTGTCCCTTTATTTTTATTTAAACCCTAACTACCCATGTGAAAGCTTTCCCTCTCCCCTCTGCTCCTTCCCAATCATTATTCTTATTTTTTTATTTTTAATTGTATCGCATTAAATACTTATCTTGTTCATTATATCCATTTAATGCCCTCCTATGTTTCTTAACTGAATCTAGTATCTACAGGTCTTTCCAATATAACTTTTATTTTGGCCTTGCTCTGGATATATACTAGATAATCTACGATAGCACTTCACTTATGCTACGGTTTTTATTCGGAAAGACCCAACTCTCAGTTCTAAATATTGACATCTTTCCTAGCCCCTCTTTTTTCCATGAACGTGTTTTAGAGTGAAAAAAGTTATCATTGATTTTACAATCTTCTGTGATTGCTCTTGTTATATTTTATTATTTCCTCTCATCACAGGTACGAATACTCCTTGACAACTTTAGTTCGTGTTCATTACCTTTAAAATCAATAATTTGTATAGTATTTTTTCCTATCGAAGTCATTCATAATCCACAACTTATAAAGACCATCGAGCCAATCCGGACTACTGGATCAAAGGCATTTTCTCTTTCTCCGAATAACTTCATCTTCTTTCCGGATCAGCTAGGGGGACTGACTCCATTCAGTCAGACGGACGAAAGTTTGCTAAGCGACTCACATCTGGACCCTGGAAGGTTATAAATTAGCTTTGTTTTAATTTGGGAGGCTTCTAGAGATGGATATAAAATAAGTTCATTCTAAGATGAAAAGTTCGTCAGCCGGAGAGAGGCTAGCCCCTCTGGAGAAATAAAAACAAAACTTTCTTCCCTGTAGAAAGTCCTTTATCATCACAATTAATTTTAAGACTTCCTTCCGGCTAATAAGAATTTCACTCTTGGAGAGGGTTGAGGGGGGGGGGGGGGTAGGGCAAGCGCCCCCCCTAAAAAACGGGGATCTTATAAAGCAATTAAAATCGGGAACTTTTGCGCACTCTGCCAGCCCTTCTGGCCTCTTCTCAATTATTCTTTTATTATTGTTTTTAAATTAATAAGGCTCGGGGTTGGTGGATCTCTGATTACTTTGGCCCAACACTCTGACCGTTTTAATGAAAGCTAAGGGTAGTGGGCTGTGATTTTTCACCCCTTTCTCATTACCTAGATTTAAATTACTTTTCTATTTCAACTTTAGCATTAGCCAGCAATTGGCATTATAACTACCTAGTGGGAAATAAAAAGTTTCGTATTCCTATGAGTTTGTATTTTTATCATTGTTCATGTTCAGACCAGTTCTCGCTTGAATATTATAATTTTGGCCAAGAGGAAGATTGGAACTAATCGTGTTAAACAGATATTGCTTCATTTCATCTACTGCACATCAAGTTACGTTAAGATTTTAAGTTAAAGCTTCTATATACTAGCTTAAATTTTTGAAAATTTCTTTCCTGAAATTGGCATTGTGACGATAATTGTGATGAACCAACTGCGCGGTAATGAAAAATATCAAGCAAAACGACTTAAACAAGAACTTCTATCAAGCTTTATTAACCTATAAATAAAGTTTCATATTTTTATATATGATCAACCAATAAATAAAAAATCTTATCAATAAATATAAAATCTTAAATGAACTTCAATCTGTAATTGAATTATATAAAAAAAGTCAAATAAATTCTAATGCGAGGGCTTCATTTTTAGGTCCTGTGACTGGCTACTGAGAATGTGCCCACTTGAGACTCTAAAAAGTCGCGTGATGGAAAAAAAACAACCCTTATTTTGACCTTACTTGCTATCAGTGACCACAACTGTTGTAAACTCAGTATTGTAAGATCTATGAGTTTGTCAGTGTTGAATACGCACATTCGCAGTTGATTAGTGAGAAATTTAAAAAAAAACTTATCTAATGCTGCTGATTCTTGCGTTTCACGAATCAAATATTGCTTCAGAGTGTTATGTAGCTAATTTTTATTTTTTTTATCACATCTTAAATCAACATGGCCAATCACCTATTTATACTAGTCAGTTCAACATTCCACCACTACACGAATCTTTCGCTGGCTAGGATGTTTCGATGTGATTTTTACTAAGAAATATTAAAGTTTGTCATCTTACCCCGGTTTCCCCTTCACGAGCATTAGATATTCTTTAGAAAATAAAATGATTATTAGCCAAGACCTTAACATTGACTTATTCCAAAGCAATACATCACATTTGAATAAATATTTTATTTCAGATTTCGGTAAAAGTCGATATTTAAAAACCTAATAAGTTTTGTATTGTAAGGTGAAACAACAGAAATCATATAATTTAAAAGAGTTTTAGACGTGTTGGAACGAACTAACAGTTTGTACAAACTGTTCTAATATATGTTTGTGACTACGAATTTCGTGCACAATCTACGCTAGAACCTGGCAGACAGTTCTTCAGACTAAATGTAATGTGCGATGGACATATCTGAAGCTTAAGTCATCTCGTTATTTTTGTCTTACTTTGTAGTTAAAAAGTGATACTTTTCTTTTACTACAAATAATTCTACGATTATTTTGAATCGTGATTAATTATTTGTGTTTTCATAGTTTTGTGGCGTTTTTAAATCTTATTTTCATTCAATTAAAATTCTTTTAACCCACATAAGTGTTATAATATATTTCAAAATATCTTTATATTATTTTTAATAGTCGACTTATTAATGAACCAAAACCTCTTGCTTATGAAAGCGTGAGGGGAATTTTTCCGAATGGAAGAAAATAATAAAGTTCGTTTGCACTGGTTTGTTTGAGAGGAATTGATTGAATCAATCAAAGGGGAGGGGTCGGCGGGCGCGGGAAAGAAGGGTTAAAAATAAGGCGCCAAATGTAAAGGCCCAATTACCGGGGCCCCACTAGCAATCGGCATCACCTCTCCTATATGGCTCTGCCTGGCTATTAGTTTATTAGAAATGCTAATTTATCCTTTCGTTTATGTTGGGATTCCTCGGTTTCTTCGGTTATTTTCTAAATGAAAACGATACCCGAGCGGCTCGAATGTACTGATTTACATCTACACACCTTCGGGAGAAAGGCGCCTTATACCCGTTAAAAGTAACTAAAGAAATAATTTGCATTTAGAACCGAGACGGCCGCGTATGCATTCAAATTTAATTAAACAGTATGTAGTACGTCGAAGGAGGAACGTTAAGTGAGTTCCTCGGGGAATGTAGCCGTTCCCCGCCTTGGTTCACTGCCTTCTAAATTATTTATCTTAGGTTTCTCCCTTGGCGGGAAGTTGCACCATTGTGGCGGGGAAAAATTCTCCCGCGCTATCAGGTCCGGGGATCTGCCCGTAATTATAATGGAAGCCGGACAAAGGAGGAGGGGTGGGGGGGGGGGGTTCTAATGACACGAGGGAAATATTTATTGCCGGTGTAATAAATCATCGTTAGCATAAGCAGTTTATGAATCAGGTTATCTGCGTGAACAACGCCCACTCGTCCCTCTAACGCCTTGCTTACTTTGTTGGTTTTATCTCAAATATTTAAATAATATAAAATTAAATAATAAAAGTATTTGGCTACCAACGAAATAAAGAAAGAAACAACTCTTAAAACAAACTTGATAGTAATTCTCTAATCAAGCAAAATAAAATGGGCAGAGCTAAGAGAAGTATACTCGTAGTCCAGCCTGTATTTTTACCATAAGCAGAATAACCTACTGCAAAATGAAAATGGCTTTAGACTAGTGACCGACCGAAGTTTCGGTTTCGGTTTCGGTTTAGGCCAGTGCCGGCCGCAAAACCTGGTTTCGGCCGCAGTTTCGGTTTCGGCCAAAAATTAAGGCCGAAACTAGCTCCTGTGTCTGATATCTCCAAGAAGAAAGTTGGACTACACGATTACAGCTTGTAAGCTCGATCTCTTTCATGGCATTTAACACCCTTGGATTTAATAGTGGGAAGTATCTGTTATTTTAGTTAATTAAACTTGTATTGTATTTCAGTAGAACATAGATTTTTCTCATTCTTTTGGTATCTTTAATTGATCGAAAACTTTAAGTTGGGTGTGGAGACAAAAATTTGATAGTGACAAACAGAAATGTCCTCGTAAATCAAATCAAGTCTTAATATGTAATGAAGGCATGCTTTTCATATAGGTTTCTTTATGTTAAGTGTAAAGAATAGTATTTATTCTTTACCTTGAGCGTTAAGAACCTTTTTGTGCTTTTAATCATCTCCTCATTAATAATGAAATTTGATTTCTAAAAAAAAGATTAACATAAATAAGAATATATATTGTAAATACTTAAACTTAAATTAGTCGACATGTCCACAGATTCAATTCATAAGTGAAAAAAATATTTTAGACATTAACCTTCTCATTAAAAGTTGGATCAAATGGTGGTAGTAGGTTTTGTTCTTTGTTCTTGTATGGAATGGGAATCAGATGCAAAACCAATTTTTCAACCTTGGCAGCCCCCTTCTCCCCAGCGTTTCACCAATAACATCCCTAATACTCCATGAAGAAGCACGTTTTCGACCAAAAACTATTCTATAAATTTTCAAACTAGATAATTTATAATTATTATAATTGCTTTTGTATTTAGCAACTAATTAGTTTTCACTTGATTTTCTTTTGCGTTTGCGTTACTAAAATATGTATATTTTTTACTGATAAGAAAGTTGTGTTTTTAAGCAACTCAATATAATTGAGCAGCCCCACTTTTGTCATATATTTTGATAATAAAGTGTTTCTCCCGCTGACATTTGAGACCAACACAGCTTCTAAGATACAGATTTACGTATTCCATAGGCCGTCATTTGTTTTCTATCGGCTTTATTATGGCAAAGTTTTACTAAATTATTTATTATTTAGACATGGTAATATGAATTTTTATTAATATCAGCCTGTTATTTCAAGATTATTTCAACTTTTAGGGCTTTACTAGTTGAGGGGGTATGGTCTAACATCCCACGGGGACCAGCCGTACTAGGAAGGAGGGGCCGGGGTTCGATCCTATAACCTAACTAATTCACCTGTTTTACCACTCTTGTATACCAGCTCACTTATTAAATGAATAATTGAGTTAAATTACTGTTATTTTATAAGCTTTCATTGATATTATGTCTAGTTTAGCAATAATATCAATGAACACACTTATATGTATTATGTATAGACACGTAAATAAGTTTCGGTTTCGGCCCGAAACTAGGTCTATGGCCGAAATTCGGTTTCGGTTTCGGCTAAAATTTTGGTTTCGGTCGGACACTACTTTAGACGTTTGTCATGCTAACCACTGGGTCTTAGATGAACACTACCAGTATTACTTTATAAGGTTATTTTTTACCTTCCTGTTTTTACGTATATTTCAAAAGTTTTTTTAATAAAATTCTTTTAATGCTGTGAGTTCATCAACAGTATTATCAACCTGTATGTATGGTTGCTTGCATAGAGTTTCGTTGCTAACCCCAACCATATCGGGGAATACAGTAGCCCTTAGATATTGGCCGTGCTGGGCGCTAGGGTATTAAGCCTTGTACGACCAGCCTCAACACCACACAGGCTGTCCCTTCGTTTGATTATTATAATTGGCCCTCGGCGAAACGTCGCTTTCTCAACTTCCATGGCTAAATTTAATAGCAAATAGTCATAATGAATACATGAAAAGTTTTAGTTTAAATATAGTTTAATTTAAAAAAAAAAATAAAAAAAAAAAATGACCGTGCTCTTTTTTTTATGTACTTTTTCTAATGGAGATTCCTTCATATGAGTCGTCTACTTTCAATAAATGGAATTATATTTTATATTTCGATATCAGTAACTTCGGATTGAAACCCGAATCAGTAGGAATTCTTAGGTATGATAATAAAAAATAGAACTCGTTTTCAAATTTTCGAAATCAAATCACCTGCTAACGGAAATTTGAATATCACATCACTTTAAAAGAGAAATAGTGATGATTAAAATAATAATATTCAGATCATTATTATTTATTAAACAGATCATCACCTCAGGAGCACAAAATTAATGGCCTGAGCATTCGAAGCGATGTTAAACATCAAATAAAAAAATATTCAGAATGAAATAAAACAGGAAAAAAAATCATTAAAAAAATGTTCACCTTATGACCAAAAAAAATTCACCTTATCTCATTAATGATTGGTTTGTTTGTTTGTTTGAACGTCACATTATGCCACTAAAGCTGATCGGACGATGCTACAGTGAGAGTTTTGCATATGCAGGTATAATTTGGATAGGGATCTTTTACGAGTACCTGACATCGTACAGTAAAAATTCCCTAGGGCCACCTCGGGACGCAAACCCACGACATTTAGTAATGTAAGTTTCTAGGCTTACCACTACACCTTAGGTGAACCCGGCCGGTTTAATTAATTAATAATTAGCCAACAGTTTGATATTTTTAACGAAATTTCAACGCTCGATAATGGATACGTGATTGTACGAGTACTAATGTTAATCAAATTTTTAAAGTCGTGCCCTGACAAGTTGAGAAATTTGACTTAACCACTTCATACTTCACTAACCTAATACGAATTCAACATTTTTTTTGTACTTCCCTTCCTAGCCGTTCAGGTTATTCGGAGTTTCTCGGGCCAGGGGAGGTGGTGGGGGATTAACCTTTCTTTGGGTTCCCAATCATATGTCGGTTATCAGTTGCATCGCGTATTTCCTAACGCGTTAACCCACTTGGCCACCCGCCACCCGAATTCAACAAATATGCTAAAATAGATTTTAATTTTAGTATTACTGTTGTATGGATTCACTACACAAATAATGAAGAGGGTGTATCCCCTAAAAGATAAATAAATAAAACATCTCTCCGAACTTCTATATGGCAAAGCCTTGCTCGACAATTTCCTCCAGAACTAATAAAAAAGGATGAGAAGGTTGAAAGAGGGAATAAAGAGGAGGGCATTTAGAGTAGGGGTGGAGGGGGGGGGGTCCAGTGACACTTCCATTAAGTTGTAGCCTGATGAAGCAGCCCCGCTGGAAAAAGAAACGTCTGGAAAAGCGTCAAGGGTTGACAAGTCTTTCTAATGGAAGCCTCGGGCGTCCCTGCCTCAATTTACTTTTATTCCTTTCCCGAAGGGGTTATAATACTTTTTCTGAATAAATTATACTCTCGTTATTTCTCTGGGATCTTTTTATTCAAAGCATCCTAACAAGCTGTATTGAAATGTTCCTTATCTTGAAATATCTCGAATTCCAGAAGGATTCCGCATCATATGCGGACATAATTAATTAAATTTATTTCCTTTTCCATGGTCTTTAATAACCAGTTAATAGATAGAAAACTTAATATTCACTTAATAAAGTTTTAGTTAAGAAAATAATTTTTTTTTTTTTAATTTTTAAATACCGCATTTTACCAGCATTCTTGCTGGTGTCTTTAAAACTTGCTATTTATTGGTGCCTACCAAAAAAAATTTTTTGATTTTTTACTTTTGAGATTTTTCCTTCTTCTAAACATTAACGAATTGGTGACTGTATAATGAGAAAAAAAAAAAAACTCTCTCTTTAGGAAAATTAATACACCTTATTGCAGGAAATTACCAACTATCATATTTTTCCAATCAATAGCTTTTGAATAAAATGAATCTTCTATATAACTTCTAAAAGTTTTTTTGTTATCGGTACGCTATAACAAGCTTAATACCTGGTCAAATTCGATCATTGAGGTACCATTTAAAAAATTTCTTTCTCTACATAGTGAAAACAATTATCGGATTTCTCCCAAAAAAAAAAAAAAAATGCCAGGAGAAAAGCTATGTGGTAAATAAAAGAATAATCTAATTGCGCGTAACTAAAAAACTCTGATGAAATGAAAATCGGATGTGCCTTTCTATAGACAGTATCCTCATTACGGGTTTGACCATAAATTACATTAAATTTTTTTTTTATTTATTTATTAAATTATTTTTGGAGGAATACCCATACAAAGGGTTTGACTTAGCCATAATTAACGTTATTGTTTCATAATTAATTCAATGAACTTGTATCAATTAATATATAGATATAACAATAAAAATAAATTAACCTAAGTTGTTTTAAATAAATAATAATACCTGACCATAATATTGATACAGCTAATAACATTGGTAGTTTGTATTATCTTGTAATCAATAATATTCAATGCATTCAGTTAATGGCGTATCTACAAGCTTATATAATCATCTTATATACTTTTTATGTGTATTAGCATGTTTTTTTTTCTTAAATATTTGGATTATTGCTCTATTTAGCAATGTGCGAAAAAACTATTAAGTAACACTATATTTACAGACGATATCCTGAAAAACATTTGTATTTCACTTGTAACACAATAACCATGATAGACGTAGATATAGAAGTAGTATTAAGTATATGTCAAAAAAAGCAAAAAAAAAAAAATGTCTTTTGCATATAGATGTTCTTAAGAAGAGCTATAAGCAAAATAATAATTTAGTTGCACACAACTAAAAAACAAAAACGTTATCGGACTATTATTAGTTGCGAAGTAACAAATTTTTGAATCCTGCTCATGCTATAGTTTACATAGCAAAAAAAAGTTTTCCCTTTACTTACTCACTTAATCTTATATTAAGTCTATAAGGTCATTAATTAATATTATATGTGAATTATTCTCACGGGTCAACTAGAAAAATAAAATACCGATAACGTAATCTAAAAGGTGTAGTATTTGAAAATACTTGTCATTAGGATCGTCCGGTTTGATGAATGAACAATTTGACTTTATTGCGTGATTTGTTACGACTACTAAAATACCTGCCTATATATTTATTTTAATTTTCGTATCACTTTTTGATCATTTTCTTGCTTTATAGCTGATTTTTAATTATTGATATAAATAAAAACAATGAACGAACCATGGAATCAGGAGTTTACGGTTAACACTAAATAACACGTTGAACGATTCTCCATTTCGGCAAACTCGAAGAGAAGCTTAAACCTAGTGCTGTTGTTTGCTGTTTGCAAAGTCATACAAACGGAGCTCGCTCGATTTGAAATAGTTTGAGTAAAACCTGAACTACATGAGTCCCTGTTTTGTTGTCTTTGTACGGTTGTCGTTTGTTTTCTCAAGTGTGTTTTCCCGCTTTGTCTAATGGTGTGTAGCACTCAGTTCGCTTGGTAAATATATACCAACTTCAGGGACATTATTCCAGGCCCCTCCCTTTCTAACCAGCTTCGAATTAACACATCAAGGAGATGATAATAGATTATCTTTTAATATTTATTCAAGGATGTTCATCTTGTTTTAAGATCGTTAAGATTTGCAGGATTGCTTTCTCTACTTTTAAGAGAATTGACCTCTAAGGATGTAATAGCTTTTGTTATATATATATATATATATATATATATATATATATATATGTATATATTTTCCGTTTGTTATTTTACTATATTTACTAAATACATCTATACTATAGTTTTAAGTAATAAAGATAAGAAAAATAAATGTCTAAAATAAAATAACATAAAATGAACGCATGGAAAAATAAAAATATTGTGCTTATATTTCTGAATCCGGTACAAATTAAAAGAGTTTAAGTAACCTGAATGACCATGTCGATTTCACATAAAAGGGCTGAATACATGGAAAATAACTTTAGAAAATGTTACTATTTTGAAAGAGGTTACTATTAAGGTACTATTGGAGTTGCACACGAATTATAGAAATATATCATTTTGGCCTAGGATATACATAAATAAAGAACACATAGGTGAAATGAGAATAACCTACTAACTCGATGGCCTGTACTTTTTCCCTTTTACACATTATGCAATTCTGTATAATACAAAACTCTGAATGCTATGGTGTGCATAACACATTTGCACCAAAAACCCTTTATGGTATAATATTTTTTTGGTTACATTTAATTTACCTTATTAAGATGGAGTGATGTTACTCACCCATTTTTTGTGTTTATAATGCCTTATAATACTTCTTTGATGCGCGGTCATAAGGGCCTAAGCCACTATTTGAGCATTTGGAGATTACATCGCCATATTACAGAGCGAAATCAGAGCTAACGGTTGGTATTAAGGTATTAAGTCAAACTATATTCTTTTATATAAATAACAATTACAAATAATATCAATAATTAGATTTTTCATAATGTTTTGAACTTGAACATAATGTTTTGAACTGTTGCTCTCCTGAAAAATTCAAAATTATGACTTAAGCCCTTATAACCGCGCATTAAACAATTACTTATCGAATTATCTACCTAACTACAAATAACTTACTAACAAACTTATGTCTTAGTGGTCAAAGACAGAGAGAGCTGTTTTGCCAGCAAACTGGTGTCAGTGTATTGAACAGAAGGGTTGCCATGCAAAGAGTCCAGAAATTTTTCTGCTTTTCTAATCAGAAAAACTGGAATCTTTTCTAGATGGAATTCGTCATGATACTGCTCAGCATTAATTGTCTTCATTGAGGTTGATCGCTTGATTTTCTTTAATACGCTGTTCTGAAATCGCTGCAGGTGTTTCAGTATGAAGATGTGTGGAGAGTGAGCTCCATACATAGGGGAGGACGCAGGATGCTTTCGCAAAAAGTGTTGGGAGATCTTGTTATGTTAACCAAGTTAGGAGGTTATGATTTAGTTCTTACGGATTTACACTTTCTTAGTACTAAATATTTTGGCCGAAAGTTTCATCTGTCAATCCAACATTATCTTGAGGTAAACAATAGAGTGGATATCGGTTGAGATTTGTTAACGAGCACTTTCTTTCCTTTCTGGTGTAGGAACATTTCTCTTTAATAGAAAAAAAAAAAAAGAAATTCAGCTTGTTTTACTGCTTCTGTTGGATTTATACATGAGCTGTAAAATGTTATATCGTCCGTGATATGGTAGCTCGTTTGTAGTTATGTCCAATAATGTCCACCTTGTAGATTGTGAAAAAAAGGGTGGATAGGACTGCCCCTTGTTGTACACCACATGTGAAACAGTACGGCAATGTTTATCTTGGACTTAAACATCAAGACTCTGGTTTTCTAAGAACAAACCATGAATGTATAGTAAAAAAATTTTTTCTAATATAACTTGAGCGTTATTTTGCATTTTACTGAATGTTGCGGCGAAATGGATTTGTCGAGAAGAATTGATAATTAATAGGGTCGTTGTATTATTAACGAAAAATTTTTATTACTGGCTATAGTTAAATATATTTTATTTAACTAGTAGGCTAGTGAAGGGGAATGAGAGATAGAGCAATAAAAAGGACTCGTTGGGATTCTCGGCTTGGGCGGCGACTCCACCATTTTTAATCCGGTTGATTAAAAAGCCTGCCCTGACTCATCCCTCTGATAAGTATTCAAGTCTGCTTTTTAATTCTACTCCGAGTAGGCCTTTTTCCCTCCGGGCCTGCTACGGACGTCTTCTTTTCTTCCGAGCAGAATGAGGGGTTGACGGTGCCGAAAAATTGGAAATTGGAACCCGATTCAGGCGAAAATGAGATTGTCTCTGGGTATATTGATTAGGAATATGTATTAACCAGATAATCCATATCTAAATTGAAAAAGATGGATAATCTATACTCATAACTACATATCTATATATAATATACACCTGTTGGAGTATGTTAGTATGTGAGCCCTCAATTCTCAGGATATATGAATCCAATTTGAAAAATTGTTATTGAATTAAACATACAGTTTACTAACTTGGGTGTTTATAAAACAAAGCTACAAAATATAGCTTAATCAATATACGAAATATAGTAATAAAAACCAAATAACCAACGTATTAAGAATATTGTTTTCCTTAATATAAGGCACAGCTAAAGTAGAAAGGTTGTTTTAAATTGCTAGCTAGCAGTTGCTGATAGTAGAGCGTTCAAACAAGTAGTTTCTTCTAATTATATATCATATAACGGTACAAGTGTATTTTGTTTTATGTGGATTTCATGTTATATTCAGTTTAGAAAATGAGGTATATTTATTAAATAAGGACGTGAAATGGAGGTCCCGAGCCTGTTCGATGTCAGGTACTCGTTTAAAGATCCCCAACCTAATTACACCTAGTTAGGCAAAATTTAGGACTACCAAAGTAGCATCCTCTGATTAGCCTTAGTAGCATAAAGTGACGTTAAACAAACAAACAACCTACATAAATTTATCTATAAAAAATTACTAAGAATCAAATAGGGGTTACCAAAGTTCAGAAAACTCATAATGATTTCAATAACCCAGAATATCAATATATCAAAATATATATATATATATATATATATATATATATATATATATATATATATATCAAAAAACTAAAAAAGTGAATGTAAACAACTTAAAACTGATATTGTATGTTTTTCAAAATGAAAACAGTCATTAGTGTATGGTTTTTATTTTTGATCTTCTCTGGTGGATTGCTATTTTACTTGAGGAAATTGTATCTGCTTTTGCAATACTTTTTTAATTTTTTCATCATAATCTGAAATAAAATTTCTTTGCTTGTAGTCAGCTACTTAAACTTTCTCTATTATAGAGGCCAGTTTCAAAAAAAATTTTTGTTAATAAGCCTTAATAATATATAAAATATAAATATATAAAATTATTAAGGCACGATTATTTTCCATTAACATTTTTTTTTAAACTTTTTTTCTTTCAAAATTCTTGAATCAAGAGATCCTTTTTGAGTTAATATTAGAGCTCAATCATTAAAAAAAAAAATCCTCTATCTCGTTATTTTTTTATGTATTTTTTATATATTATTTATTTTATATTTTTTATTATATTTATTCCATTCTACTGACTACTATCCAATAGGTTTCCTTCGTTGAACGTGGAACTATTGAATTGTATGTCATATGACCTACATGTCTTATTTCACCCTAACTTTTTTACCAGTTCTCGCTACAAAAAACTATGAAAGCAGTTCTTGTTTTCCGAATTTCAGCGTTAATTATAACAGTACCTTATGATGAGGTATAATATGGTATTTAGGTTTAATTCGTAGAGTGTGAAAGTATATAATGAATAAAGAAATTGATGAGTTTCCAATAAAAAGTCTACTTAAAAAAAAATTCATTGTTATGCTACAGGTATATGGTAAAGAAATATGTAGAATCTGGTGCTCAATGTCCTAGAACTCGGAATATACTGACTGAACCTAGATACCTACCTCCTAGATACCTAACCTAGAGATCCATCCATTAGGAACTCAGCTGAAGCCATATCCCCGGATGCCCCCTAGATCGGGACAGATAGTCAAGATGTCCACCGGCGGTCCATCTGCTGGCCAGGTGGCGACCCCTGACCCCGCTGCCCTTTGTTGCCCCCCAGCCAGGGGTGTGCCGCAGTTTTAATTATTTTTATTTATGCATATGAGGCATTAGTAGCATTGTCCACGTGCTCCAGGTGCTCCCAGGTCCATTATGTCCTAGTTGGTCTAGTAGCTGCTAGGCCGATGGTCCGGCGTTTACCCCCGGATAGGGTTACTCAATGGAAAACAATTGACGGAAATAGTATACAATAAACATTCACGTATCTCATTCTCTCTCTCTCTCTCTCTCTCTCTCTCTATATATATATATATATATATATATATATATATATATATATATATATACTTCAGGTGTGCATATCTATACATTTTTCAATAAATAAATACAACTATCGGAAAACTGATCAATTTGAAAATAATAGCCAGAATGATTTGTCCCATGTTTTGAAAATAATTATCGGTCAGAAAAAGAGTGAATTTTTTATCTAAAACCAGTGGGTAACGTGAGGTAAAATAGTTCTTTTTATTGTTGATATGCAGTTAACACTTTTTACGTTGTTGAATCGAACATGACACTGCAGTCTGTAATTTGAAAGTTATCACGGATAATAGATTAAAATGACATTTAGCAGATAAAAAGTTACATGAGGCAATCTCATTAATTATTTTCTCCTTATACGTAATAATTTATCAACAAATGCCCATCTATATACGTACTATATATACATACATTTCTGTTATTTTATAAATATACATCCCTCTCCTGAATTCATTACATGTAGGTATATAGTAATTTTCATGTATCCACTCTGTTTATTATGTTAAATATTTTTCATAGTTAGTTCTATATTTTTGAATTTCTACTTACATCAAAGTATTACTACATATTTTGCCCTTATTTAAAATGAAAATCCGACTTAAACTTATAGATAGAATAGTGAATGACAATCTTCCAATAATATCTTTTATTTAAACATTACATATTAAAAGGTCTAACGCCAAAGTTTCGGACAATTTCGTCCATCTTCAGGGCCATAATCTCTTATTTCATACTTTCTTCTCATGTTTTGGTGGCATGGTCAGTTACAACTTGAAAAGGTCACATTTTTTAAAGATTATTTTTACTTTTTTCAAACATTAAAATTATTATTTGTCACATTTATCTACTTCGATTTCAACTTATTTCTTCTGATCATATATGTTCTGTAATAATAATTTTGTTAGCTGTTGCTTCATACAGTCGCAAAAAATGTTTTGTTTTTTTTAAATATAATCTGATATAACTATTAATCTATTGATTTTATCGTCTTGAGAATGGGCTCTTTGGCATAAGAACAAACAAACCATTAAAAACGATACATAACTCAACATTACAGCGAAAATTAATGTTTTAGTACTTGATAGGGGGGGGGGGGGGAGAATGTGGAAGGAGACGCACGTATAGGATACCTTATTTGGGTGACCTCCGAGCTTTCGAATCTTAATACTTATAATAAAACTGAAGTTTCAGGAAGGTACATTTTTTTTTCTAATCGTGGTTAATTTTGGTCTATTTTTTCAGTACTATTATATCTTAAAGTTTATGATAACTCCTTGAGCGAAGTACTGCAGCTAATTAGTTATTAAAGGAAAAAGCAAAACATAAGATATTCGAACAAATGATATTGCTTGCATAACACAAAAAACGAACGATAAAAATATATCAGAAGATATAATAACGATTGATAAATAAAAAAAAATTAAAGACATAAACATCAAAATATTCGAATTTTTAATTTTAATATCTGTATCATCTGAAGTTGAAAGTCCATTTTATAAGTAATTTTTTTTTCATTTCCCGGTCATGATTCTTAAAAATATTCTTATCCTTCAGGGCCCAGAAGTATCTTAGCTACAACTGTAAATTAACATAGCTCTTTTATTATATTTATATTTTCTCAATCTTACGACTCCAAGTTAAAAGCTGTTAACATCAACAAGGAAAAAAGTTAAACCAGTACAGTTTAATTAATAATAAATAAATAAATCAAGCCTTATTGGATGACGAACAACATAATCTTGTATTAATCATATCTTCTCCAATATTCACTTCTGCAATATTTTCAATTATTAATTACTAGTAGACTACTTTTAATATTTCGATTATTGTTTTTTCTAAAATTATTGGACATTTTGTTCATAATACATCGGCGTTAAATAACACTTGAACAATCCAGGTGTTCAAATTCATTTTATTAAAAAAAAAAAAAAAAAAAAAAAAAAAAAGCCTTGTTCAAGAAATAACTAGAAATCATAATGTAATTATGAATCGCAGGCCCTGTTTTATTTTCATGTTTCCTTTTTTTAGCATAATATCAAATTATTTCTGCGTATAATCAAAGCAGACTCAGAGTAAAAAAAGGAAAAAAAAATATATACAAAAGCTACAAAGAGCAAAAATAGAAAGGGTCCCGCAACGAGGAGCACATGTTACGTTTGTAATTCCATTTTCTTTTGTATGGTAATTCGCTTTTTCCACTCCCGTGCGAGTACAAGCGGCCCACATAACGAGATAGGAAAAACACGTAAAAGGGTCCTGGGGGGAAATTAGAATGAAAAACCCTCGGAAAAACCCACGGGAAATCGTGAAAGGGGTCGGAATTAAAAGGCTCTCATAAGAGAGGCAGAAAGAAGTCTGCTGGCAAGCAGGGCTTAATATAATCTGGCTGCCCCGCTGATAACGGTAGCATGGAGGAAAAAACATTCTGTCCCTTGTAATTCCATTTGTGGTCTCAATCTCGCTTACCTCTGTGGCGAAAAAAAGAATATTTTAATCCCGCAGAATAGCGCCTCAGGCAGTTGTTGTGTTTAAAAATGATGTACATAATATTTAATTATGTTCAAATTCGTTTTAACTAAAAAAAAAAAAAAAAAATAGCCTTGTTACTAGCTGACCCTTGCGAACCATTAGCATCCTAACCTTCTTAAATCCCACTTTATTAATGTACGTACACGCTGTACATTTAGTATCCAATAGAGCGTATTGAGTGCTTGATGGGCATAGGCAAGGGTCGAAGTAAAGAATTTATGTGTTTAAATTGTAGATTATTTATTTTTAGAAACCTAAGTTTAAAGTAATTAAATTGACATATTTACGTGTTTAGAGGAACTCTCTGAACATTATGTTTGAATATTGATAGTTTATACCTTACTGGAAGACTTTTTTAAAATTCCTTTTGGTCTTTTATTATTCTAAATTTATATTACAGTGAAAATTCATTCTTCCTTTTTGATATATATATATATATATCAATATATATGATGTATATATTGATATATATATATAGAGGTGGCCAAAGTAAGAAGTGCAATCTGACATTATTAATTATTTGACAAGATTTTAAGGAATCGATATATTGTATAGTTATAACATATATTTTGGTATGTATATAATGAGTATAATGTAATATAGGATTTTAAGTCATAAATGTTTATGTTCCAAATTATTATTAATTATTGTAAATTAATTATTATTTAATATAATTATTAAATTATTATTAATTATTGTAAATTATTTTTTTTATTTTTTTTTTTTTAAAATTGTAAATATTATGTAAAATGTTATTGCAGTACACCTGAAGATGAGGCAATGAGCCTCGAAACGTTGTGATGTTTTAATGTATTAAAAAATATATATATCAAAAAGGAAGAATGAATTTTCTTCTTCTTCTTCTTCTTCTTCTTTCTCTTCCTCCTTTGTGCCTTTCAGCGTGGAGGTGCCTCTGTCCATGCAAACCAAGCCTCCCGGTCCCGAGCCAGCGCCTTCATGGCATTCCAGTTTTTACCTCTTTTCTCTCCCACACTGGAGATGTAGTCTGTCCATTGAGTTCTGGGTCTCCCTCTGGGGCGTTTTCCTGTTGGTCTGGCCTAGAAGTATTTTCTTGCATCCCGGTCCTCATTCATCCGACAGAGATATCCGAACCATCTAAGTTGCCTCTTTTCAAGAATGTCCTTTAGAGAAGTAATCCCTAGATCCTCTCTAGTCCTATCATTCCTGATACGATCCCTTCTGGTTCGGCCCGCTACTTTTCGGAGGTATCTCATTTCCGATGCAGTAACTCTACTTAGGTGCTTATCTAATGGTACCCAGCTTTCACTTCCATATAGAAGGGTAGGTAGGTAAACAGCTTTGAAGATATGCAGCTTAACATTTTTCTCCACCTCCCTTTTCCCTATAAGTGTGTTGCGGAGATGGTAGTAGATTGTGTTTGCCTTTTTTATCCTATTGGATATCTCCTGGTCTATCTTTCCATTTCTGCTGATCACTGTTCCCGATTCACGAGGTAAGTGTACTCGTCCACCATTTCCATTATTTCACCTTTGCAAAGTAAGAATAAATTTTCACTGTAATATAAATTTAGAATAATAAAAGACCAAAAGGAAGTATGTTTGAAGTTACAATATGGTCATCTGTGAGTGCTTTACACAGGCATAGATGACACTGAAATAGCAAACCCTGGAAAACGCCATATACTTATATATCGGTTTCGCGGAAAGAGAGTGCGCTGATTCTATTGACTGAAATCGCATGTAACTCGCAAATGACGGTGACAACGGAAAAGTGTATATAACCAAAAATGTTCGTCTCGTCAAACTGAAAAAAATTGACACCTTCGAAAAAGCCGACCATTTTCGCTGAGAATTGCAATTGCACCGAAAATGATCTTGAAAACCCGAAAAGATTGACACCATTTCGAAACCTCTACTACCAAACCTCTATTACCAAAACCGCGGTTTTGCCCTTATAACTCGCAATCGAAGGAGAAATGATTGATTTGTATATTTTTCCGGTGTAGCGGTTAAGGAAAGCTTTAAAATTAGGCCTCATTCATGGTAATTATAGCATACCGACAAAAAAGAAGGCTTTGAGAATTAATATATTATATGATTATTTCTTAATTTATTGCATACAATTCAGTACCAAATTCTTGGATCTAAATATGTGAAAAATAAGTTATAAATAAATATACCTAGTACCATATAAAAATATTAGATTAAAATCCGAAGATTCTAGAAAAAAACCATCGAGCCTCACTAATTGCGGTGAATAGTTACGTCAAATTATTAAAAATCGGGACATAAACTTCACTTAATTTGATAATCAAACCATTCAAAAAAATTTCTCATTCAAAAGATATTCTAAAAGACAGGATTAATATTCACTTAAAATTTAATCGAATATAAATAAAATGATAAATACATATTTATTGAAATTTCGTTGAGTTGACATTTTGCTTTCTCTAATTATTTATTTTTAGTTGAACTCTCGTGAGCATTACTTTGATTTGAAGACCCACATGTTTGGGTCAAAACGTAGGCTGTTAAAAGAAAGAAAAAAATAGGGACTGAAATTCCTGATAATCTGTCATTTTAACTATTAATCGGGATTAACAATAATCATTAATTAAAAAACCTAATGTACTGAAGAGAAATGTTTTTCTTTGGTTTCAAATTTGGATTAAGTAAAACGGATCCTTTGTGAAGATTTTAAAGAAGAAAATAAAATAAAATATTTTTCCCTCTAATTTACTATTTTTATTTGAAATATTTCTAAAAAGTTCAGGTTTTTTATTTTAACAATAAAAAACTTTATAAGTTTGAATTTTCTTTATAAGTTTGAATATTTTTTTTCGTTCAATTTTCGGAACTCGAGGCATGATCATATTGAATATAGTGATTAATGGACATGTTCCCAATCGTTACGAATCGTTGTTTCTTTTGTTGTCATTTTAAGAGATACAAAATATTAAAACACTTTATTGTTTAAAACACAAAATAGATTCTAATATTTTAAGTATGAAAATACATAAAAGTACGTATAAATTTGAAACTTGGTACTAATGATGTCTTTACTTTTCATATTTTCGTAAGAATGGTGATAAAGAAGGTATATAATATTTGTATTTTGAAAGAATAGAAGATGAAGAAGCCTTCATCTATGATTTTATTTCATCTTTATTTATTGGTTACTTTTGTATAAATCTGCATATTGCAATAGGAAACAAAAACAGATGACTATTTTTGCTACACTAAAAAGAGTTCTTATACTTTCGTTGGAATCGTTACATTCATGTAACGTGACCAGTTCTATCGAATGATCTAGACATTTCTAGGATGATCCATTCAGGTCTAAATATAATAAGGGATGGACTAGGGGCTTATTTTTGCTCTCAACATCGAAGCAAAAGGTTACTTTTGAGCCACTGAGTAAATACCACCTGAATCCCTAAGACCAGAAAATTCAAAAAACTTATTTCAATTTCTTAAATAAACCAATTTTAACAAAAATGTATAAAATTACCGTATTTAATATAGTTTACATGTATTTATAATTATATATAGACTTTTTTTGGTACCTCTAGCCCTTGTTGTACAAGGCACCTAAAATGTAATTAAATAAATAAATAAACCTACATTTAATCACAATATTTTTATATTTTTAGTTTAGTTTATTTTTTTAGTTTAACATAACTTTATGTCACTAGCACTAATCGGACGATGCTGCAGGGGGAGTCTGAAGTTTGCCTATCCAGGTGTAATTAGGATAGGGAATACCTGACATCGTACAGGCTCGGGACCTTCATTATAATATTTTTATTTAAGGAAGGTCTTTTAAATTTATATATATTTTCTAAATAAAATAGCTGCTTAATTCTTTGTTAAATAAGGATCGAGGTACAGGCCATATTTTAAGTTGGGGTTGAACCTAGCCCGAAGGAATGCCATCTATCAGAACGGGAACAGACCCAGGCTTGTAACAATAAAAGTTGCCAAGAAGAGCCCCCCTTGTCTAAAAAATAAAGTGTTTTAAGTGCCGGAGAGATAGCCAGGAACCGTTGTAAAGTTTTATTTGATAAGTTTTGTATAAAGGAGATATTTTATGGTGGCCCTGTTCAACTCCCCCCCCCCCACCCACCGCCATCTCAAACTCCCCCCTGTATTTTTCTTGACAGTTATAATTTATGCAGGAAAAAGCTCCACTAGCTCCCACCAACCTTTTATACTTTTCCACCGAGAAGAAAAGCTTTTTATGTTTACTTAAACATCCACTTTTCAAAACTTTATATAAATAATGATTCGCTAACCTCCCACTTTTCTCGGAACTCATTTCGGAAAACTCTCGCCCGTTTCGTTTTTAATTCAATTCATCTTGAGCTGAATTAATGGTATTTTGAAAGTGGAATAAAATGTTATCTTAAAAGCACTTAAAAATTAACGAGTATAAGGAAATCAGTTAGAGAGGAGGAGTTAAATATAACTTAAAATTTTAAGCTAAAACAAACTGAACTAGTATTTTAACGTACCTTGGTTTAATGTTTTGGTTACTATCATCTCACGTCATTAAATCCAGCATTTAAGGTCTTAGATGTAGCATTGTCTAAATAATTTTCACTTCTTTCATACAAATAAACTTACTATAAATTGTAGCTGTTTGTAATTGGGTATTTACTTAATTTTTCCAGATTTCTAGAACATTTGTTCAATAGGGCGTTAATATTAAAATAATGATGAAGGAGAATGATAAAAAAAGAAGAGCGGTGAAATTACAGAGAGAGAAAAACAAAACTTTTATTCTTAAGGAAAATTACAATTAATAAACAGCTCGAGCATTAGATAAAATGAAATAAAATAAAGCTGAACCATATGACACTTCTAATAACAACAATAACTTAAAAGGTTATGAATGAATAAAGATGAAGAAAAAAAAAGAAACTAGAATTCTTGAAATTAAAAGAAACTTAGCACTAACAATTTTACAATGAATTAAGGCCTTAGAGCATGTTAAGAAATGATCATGAAACATTTAAGAAAATTAAACAGAGATAAAGAAAACCAGACTAATTGACAGAGCTCTGTATTCTAATCCACTCCTGGTGATTAAAATAAATAGCTATTAAATACGGCGAACAAACCCACTAGTGTTTCTGAAGGCGAACTTAACTTCCGGTGAACTGAAACTCATAGAGATATGCTTGGGTTGCACAATCTCCAACGTTGACCTCTCTTCTGCTCTGAGTCAATTCTTTGAAGAAAAATGGCAATTGCATATAGTAAGATCTTACTTACGTGGTCGACTCGCAATCTGACCAAAGATAACACCTGCGTCGTGATGGCGGCCGGTGGCAGGATGATTGAGAGATGGAGATCTTAACGAGACGGCGGTCGACAGCAGAGTGAGTCGGAGTGGGGAGGACGCACGTGGCGGTAGACATCCGACAGCTGATTTTCATAGCCTTCTTAACTTGCACTTAAGCTACGCACTTACAATAAGTTAGGAGGCATTGGATGGCGGGAAACATTGTTTTTAAATTCAAACAGTCTGAGACTGAACATCCCCCCCCCCATGGCGCGGATGCGGCATTATTGAGAGGGTAAGGGGCATAGGCGATTAACGGGACGTTTAAGCAAGCCTGAAGGGGTTAAGATGCTGGCCACTCGGGCTACATTGTCAGTACCTGGAAACAGCTCGACGACCCGGGCGAGAGGCCAGTAAAGGGGAGGTAGATTGTCCGTTTTGACCAGAACGAGAGAACCCGGAGCTAATTCAGGAGAGGAGTCCGTCCAGCGGGAACGCTGTTGAAGAGTGTGCAGATACTCTACCGTCCACCGTTTCCAGAATGATTGGTGAAGTTTATCGACTAGTTTCCATCTTGTTAACCGATTAACCGGGGTGTCGGAAACATCGCGACTAGGTGGGGCGTTAAGAGGTCGGTGAATGAGAAAATGGCCAGGGGTTAAGGCTTCTAAGTCTTGAGGATCCGGAGAGAGAGCGCACAAGGGGCGACTATTGAGAACGGCCTCTATTTGAGTCAAGAGAGTAGAAAATTCCTCGAAAGACAGAATCTGGGAACCCATAACAGTACGGAGATGTCGCTTGGTGGATTTGACTGCAGCCTCCCAAAGACCTCCGAAATGGGGAGCACTAGGTGGGATAAAATGCCATTGAATTCCCAGGGCGGATGAGCGTTGTGATATTGCCTCGCGGGTATCAGCGTGTCGCAGGAAACGCCCAATTTCGTTCAGCTGGCGACTAGCCCCTACAAAATTAGTACCGTTGTCACTATAGATGTCAGAGGGAACGCCGCGGCGACTGCAGAACCGAGCGAAAGCGGCAAGAAATGCGGGGATGGAGAGCTCGGAGGCGAGTTCTAGATGCACAGCTTTGGTGGAAAAGCAGACAAAGGCGCAGATATAGGCTTTAGTGACGCGGCATCCCCGAATGCGGGCAGAAGAAACCGAGAAGGGACCGGCGTAGTCGACTCCTACTTTAAGAAAAGCATACGTGGATGAAACACGGTCTTTAGGGAGCGAACCCATGGTGGGAATGAGTGGTTGGGGGTTGACTTGAAAACATCGGTTACACTTTGCTAGGCGATGGCGAACAACGTTCTTTCCGTCTAAAATCCAAAATCTCTGGCGAATGAATGAATGAGTAGCAGATGGACCGGCGTGTAAGTTGGTAAGATGAGCATTATCGATTATTAAGTGAGTGAGGGGGTGATCCTTAGGAAGTAATGCCGGGTGTTTAGCATCAAACGGGCGAGGAGCAAGATGAAGACGACCGCCTACGCGCAAAAGGCCGTGGGAATCGATGAACAATTGTAAAATGCGTTTAATGCGCAACTTGGAGGCGGGTTCTGACGCGGCTTTATATTCATCTGCTAGCGCGACTTGTTGGACTCCGCGGACTAGGGTATCAAGTGCCATGTTTAGTTCAACGGCGGAAAGAAACCCGGTGTATCGGCGATCAGGATTCCTACAGTTGTGGGCGAAGCGGAGGCACCAGGCGGTGATTCTCTGGAGTTGAGTCAGGGAAGAATATCGACTTTCCAAGTCGAGGGAAGTTAGGGCGACACAAGTGATGATTTCTTTGGAGATTCGACGCTCCTTGTTAACGGCGTCAGGCGGGGAATCTATATGCGATTTTGGCCATTGACTAGGCGGTTTTGATAACCAGGAGGGACCTGTCCACCACAGAGGATGACGGGTGAATTCATTGGGGAATAGCCCCCGAGAGGCACAATCGGCGGGGTTTTCCTTACCGTCAATGTGACGCCATTGAGAAGGGGAGATAACTTCCTGTATTTCAGTGACGCGATTGGCCACGAAAGTTTTCCATCGGTGCGGTTCGCCGCGAATCCAGGTGAGGGCTACCGCGGAATCGGAGAAAGCAACGATATCTTCAAATGGTTGAGGGAACATACCGAGAATTTTAGTGGTCAATTTTGCTAAAAGGTGAGCTCCGCATAATTCTAACCTAGGAAGGGATACCTTTTTGAGGGGAGCTACGCGGGACTTAGCTATGAGTAGATGAACCGCGATTTCACCGGCGGATGAGGTAGAGTGGAGGTAAATGGTGGCCGCGTATCCTAATTCTGAAGCGTCGCAGAAGGCGACCAGTCGTTGACTGCTGCGGGATTCCTGATAGAAGGGGAAACGGCGAGGGATGGATATCTTTGATACAGATTCAAGTTCGTTTTGAAAAATATCCCAATCGCGGGTAACATCGGCGGGGGCAGGTTCATCCCAATCGGAGTGTCCAATCCACAGGCGTTGAATCAATAACTTGGCGGTGAATGTAACAGGCACTAACCATCCAGGCGGGTCATAAATGCGAGCAAGTTTAGACAATATCAACCGCTTGGTAGCCGGTAATTTATTGGAACAGAACCGGTAAGAGAAGGCATCGGTATCGGCAGACCATATTAACCCTAGAATTTTAATGGTGGGCTCATCAGTCGTGTCAAAATCAAAGGCGTGGGGTCCGATACGACAATGGTCGGCGGGCAAATTGGCGAGGATATCGGGATGATTGGCGGCCCATTTTCTTAGTTCAAATCCCCCGGCGTGCAAAAGAGCTATTAAATTATCCCTTAACTGAATGGTTTCGGCGAGTGAGGAGGCTCCGGTGATTATATCGTCCACATAGGTGTCATCGCGTAGAACCGGGGCGGCACTAGGGAAACGGTCCCCTTCATCTTGAGCTAATTGGTGAAGTGTCCGAATGGCTAGGTATGGAGAAGAACTAACCCCGTAAGTGACCGTGCGGAGGCGGTAAGAGCGCACAGGCTCTTCGGGTGAAAAACGCCATATGATTCTTTGAAGGTCTTGGTGTTCCGGGGGAACTAAAATTTGGCGATACATTTGCCATATGTCCGCGGTGAATATATATCGGTGAGTACGTGAGCGGGTGATAAGGGTAACAATGTCCGTTTGAAGCTTGGGCCCGGTGTAAGAAATGTCATTGAGGGATTTTCCATTAGATGATTGTGACGAAGCGTTGAATACCACCCTAATTTTAGACGGAGGGTCATCAGGTCGGTGAACAGGGTGATGAGGAAGATAATAGGTGGCACCGCGGGCGTCATCAGGATCCGGAACTAAGGACATATGGCCGAGGTCAAGATATTCGCGCATAAAGGCGACATAGGCCTCCCGGAGAATAGGTTCGCGTTGGAGGCGGGCTTCGAGACGGTGAAATTGTTTTAGAGCTCGGTAATAAGATTCCCCTATATCAACAGATTTTAGTGGTAGAGGAATGATGTAGCGACCCTCAGGGTTCCGGGAGACGGATCTTAGAAATAGATCCTCACACAACTGTTCTTCAGCAGAGAACTTGGGGGAAATGGCGGACACTTCTTCGAGATCCCAGAATTTTTTCAACTCTTTATTGAGTTGGAGGTTGGTGAGCGCATTAAAGGCTCTTAGTGCTTCTGGAGGACTGGGAATTGCAGGAGAGAAATCTTTGGCAAGTGAAGTAGTCAGGCTATCAGCCTTGGGTGCAGGCGGAAAATGATGAGAACGGCGGCGAGGAGGTGGGCGATAGGTCTTACCTTCGTTGTCGATCACGTCTTTCGACCATGTAATACGGCGCTGATTGGCTGGGGGGCGACAGTTCCCCATGATACACCAGCCAAATACAGTTTCAAGGGCGATGGGTCCGCCCTGAGATACGGGAGCGATACCCAGAATGATGAGGGGAAGGACGTCTATACCTAACAGGAGGTCAATCTCCCCTGGTTGACACAAGGAAGGGTCGGCGAGTGGCAACTGGGTAATATGCGGCCAAGGGGACAAATCTACGTGCGAAGTAGGAAGAGTGTCGGTTATTTTCTTAATAACAAAGAGCCGTACCCTAAGTGACAAGGAGTTCGGGACTTCTAGGGAGGCGGTAGTATACCCTGGGCAAGAAATGTTTGAAGGGCCCCCAAGAACATTAACTCCGACGGGCGAGGGTGTGACAGGCAGCCCTAGGCGAGAGGCGGAATCGGCGGTGATGAAGCTTACCTGGCTTCCGGAGTCAAGAAGGGCGCGGAGAAGCTTGGGAGGATAAATAGGACGTCGAACCGCAATCTGCGCAGTTGGAAGGAGAGCAGGCGAAAAATTCCCAAAGGAACCTAATAACGTTAACGGCGGAAAGGAGTTGGTGCTTACATCAGGAGACGGCGAGCGGCGCTGGCGAATAGGACAGCGGCTGGGAGACGGCGCAGAAGCATGGTGGTTGAATGGCGCGTCACTCCTACTCGATGAGCGGTGGACAGGGTTAGCAATGGTTATCGGCGAGGGTTGATCATCTGGGCGAGCAGGAGCGAGAGCGGGAGTGTCGGCGGCGGTAGGTAGTCAATTATCGTGCCCGGCGGCCCCTAATGTAGGTGATCGGCGAGCAGGTGAGGTTCCATGCGGTGGAGAAGGCCCCTTCGAAGATTCATTGTGATAGGGGCGGAAGGACCCCCCCGGATGGTGATAAGAAACGGGGGCAGCGAACGGCGAAGGCGGCGAATTTTCATAGGACCTTCGGGCATGATCATGGGAATTAGGCGAACGTCTTTGTGAGCCCCGTGGAGGAGATGGCGGTGCCGCGTGGAACACCGGTAGAGGCGGCGAGGAGCGAGGTCCTTGCGAACGGACCGGGGGGCGTTGGGCCGAATAGCGGCGCGGCTGAGAAGTTCGGACGGTGGGAGAAGCTGGCCGGGGTGAACTAGGCGGAGAGCGCGGACCCGCCTCTGGGCGCGAGGATTCCGAAAACCCCCTATGTAACAAAGTATGATGAAATTCCTGACAGTTATGACAGCGCTGGCTAGACTGACATTGATGTTGTGAATGGGCCCCCAAACAGTTATAACATAGCCCTGATCGGCGAATAAATTGTAATCGGTCCCGGCCGGAGAGTTCCTTGAATTCACGACAGTGGTAGATGTTATGGGCCTCTCGACAGTAAGGACATTGAATACTGGAGGCGAAGGCACGCGCTACGCGATTGACAGGGCGCGGTGGTTGGCGACTAGGCGAAGCTTCCCGTTTCCTAGGGGGAGGTGATCCGGAAACGGAAGTGGACGCTATTTGGAGACGGTTGATGTAACCCAACAAATCGGTGAGGGTAGGAAAGTCTTCGGGATGGTGAAATTTGAATTCCTTCTGCGTGACCGGATCTAGACTGCGGAACGCCATGAAATATAATAAATAATCGCTTAGATTCGGAATAGCCATTGATTTTAATTGTTGCCCCAATTCAGAATAGATCTTTAAATATTTCTCAAGAGCTTCGGGAGATGGGCGTGAAATCGGCGGGAAATTCAACATATCCGTCAGGATACGGGCGGCGAGAGTCGATGCGTTATCGTAACGCTTGGTCAATGCGTCCCAGGCAATAGCATAATTGGAATCTAAATTGTCTAAATGACCTATGACGGATAGAGCCTCGCCCGATAGACAACTCTTTAAATAAGTAAGCTTCATCCCATCACTTAAACTATCATTATGGTGAACGATAGGGAGGTAAGTAGTTTTAAAAATTTGGAATTGAGAAATATCCCCGTTAAAAGTGGGCAAATTGAGTAAGGGAAGTCGCATTTCCGTGAACCGGTGAGCTGAGGGAGGAACTGGTGACGCGGATGCCGATCGGTCAGGCACTCTAGACTCTAATTCTATGATATCGAATTGCGCTTTTATGAATTGTTCCTCCACATCTTCGGGAACCCCTTGATCTAAATTGAAACATTCCTCGACAAGGGAGTTGAAAGTTACTCGCATCTCTTCTATTAATTGATTTAATTTTTTAATGAAAACCTTTGATACTTGGAAATCCCGGCGATCCAATGCCTCTTTACATTTTTCGGAAAAGGTAAAAAATTGTTCTAATGATTTTATCAGAATGGCCTTACGGGCACTCACCCCTAAATTATTTGATTTACGGCGATTTCCCATGATTACAATTACAATATACAAAAGAAAACGGGGTGCTGAAAAGAATTACAATGTTAGAGATAATATAAGAAATAAAGTAATAAAAAATGATGATAATAGTAACAATAGAAAATAATAGAGCTAAGAAGAGTGAGAACTTATCTTAATACTCAGAACACAATGACTCACAAAAGAAACAGAACAACAATGATGATTCAGCTTTACCAGGAATGACTCTAGACAATGGCGAAACAAGTTTTCTGAAATGTAAACAAGTCTCTCAGCGGTTAAATAATATTTAATTTTATTAATTAAATTCCCGGGTTTCGGCACCAAAATGTTCAATAGGGCGTTAATATTAAAATAATGATGAAGGAGAATGATAAAAAAAGAAGAGCGGTGAAATTACAGAGAGAGAAAAACAAAACTTTTATTCTTAAGGAAAATTACAATTAATAAACAGCTCGAGCATTAGATAAAATGAAATAAAATAAAGCTGAACCATATGACACTTCTAATAACAACAATAACTTAAAAGGTTATGAATGAATAAAGATGAAGAAAAAAAAAGAAACTAGAATTCTTGAAATTAAATGAAACTTAGCACTAACAATTTTACAATGAATTAAGGCCTTAGAGCATGTTAAGAAATGATCATGAAACATTTAAGAAAATTAAACAGAGATAAAGAAAACCAGACTAATTGACAGAGCTCTGTATTCTAATCCACTCCTGGTGATTAAAATAAATAGCTATTAAATACGGCGAACAAACCCACTAGTGTTTCTGAAGGCGAACTTAACTTCCGGTGAACTGAAACTCATAGAGATATGCTTGGGTTGCACAATCTCCAACGTTGACCTCTCTTCTGCTCTGAGTCAATTCTTTGAAGAAAAATGGCAATTGCATATAGTAAGATCTTACTTACGTGGTCGACTCGCAATCTGACCAAAGATAACACCTGCGTCGTGATGGCGGCCGGTGGCAGGATGATTGAGAGATGGAGATCTTAACGAGACGGCGGTCGACAGCAGAGTGAGTCGGAGTGGGGAGGACGCACGTGGCGGTAGACATCCGACAGCTGATTTTCATAGCCTTCTTAACTTGCACTTAAGCTACGCACTTACAATAAGTTAGGAGGCATTGGATGGCGGGAAACATTGTTTTTAAATTCAAACAGTCTGAGACTGAACAACATTTCATGAGTAATTCTTTTTTTACAATATTTTTGTTTGTATTGCAGGATAGAGCATGATGAAAAGTGTTATGTAATTAAATAGTATTATTAAATAGCGTAGTAATTAAATAGCGAAAAAATATTAAACAGCCTTGTTGTTTGTTTGTTTATTTAACGTCACTTAATGCCACTAAAGATAATCGGATGATGCTACAGTGGGAGTCCTAAATTTGACGTAGTAAAGGCTCAGGACCTCCATTTTACATCCTATCCGATGGACGGCATAGCTAAGGATTTTTTGCTTCCTTTTTTACGTCCCGTGGGACGCCAACTTTTAATCAACAACAACGCAACACCTTTAGTGTTGTAGATTGCCATGCTAAGCACTATATGCTAAAAAAAGTGATCCATATAAAATATTTAATGTTATCCACATAAATTGTTAAAGTATGGCAAGTATTGTGTATTTTCTTTAATAAATGTAAAAAAAAAAAAAAAAAAAAATGATTGAAAAGAGTTATAGACATTTGCTGGAACAAACTTTTCATGACAGCTCGAGAATCTTCTACGCTTGTCGCGAACCTTCTAGATTGTTCTAATTAGGACTAAATATAAGGAGCGATAGACTGGTGGTTAGTCCGGTTCTGAAACTATAATGATTTGGTTATTTTTGTGTTACTGTTAAAAGTTAATACTTTTTGTAAAATTTAATTATTTGAGTTTGTATTGTTCGGCTGACATGGTCAATTATTATTTTTCACAGGTAAAAATTATTTAAAACTATAATGGTGTTACAATATTATTATATAACCAACAAGACATCTCAACAATATCATATGATTGAGAATAAAAATTTAGACAATGGGGACACATCCCCGTCAACTGTATGACTTATGTAGGAAAATAAAATAGAAGATGAGTTGCTAAAACTTTAATTTAATAATAAATAATAATTAAATAGTCAATCGAAATAATAATTGGAGTATTTATAAGAAACGTTAATTTCTGTTAAGAAGAACATAAAAGCCAAAGCCGTTATCGTAACTGGTAAATTGCTGAGAAGGAGAAAAAAGTCATTAAAAGTTGTAATAAAATCCGAGGCGAGAGAAAAACACGTCTTTTTGAGGCTAATTACAACTATGTGCATTAGATTTAATTGCAGCTGTGGTAGGTAAACTGTTAGGAGGGATTTTTAATGAACCCTAAAAGAGGTTGGCTGCCCTGATCGCCTGATTTACACCCCATCTCGAAAGACGTGAGTTCCCTCTTGAGGTAATTGGCTGCCCTGTTCCCGATGAGCAAAACGAAGAAAAATCCCCGCTTCTTAAAGTCTATTGTTGAATAGCCAAGTTGGTCGGGCATTCACCGTCATTGGCGGGCCTATATTTCTTCCCAGATTGTCTCCTCATTTTATACACCGCTAAAGGGTCATGTGAAAGAAAGCCATTGTGCGCTACGAGTGTTACTAAGAATACTTTGAAGGAAAAGTGAGAAACGATCTTTTCAGGGCTAAAATGGTTTATAATAGTAAACCAATGAAACACAAGTCCGCTAGATTGTTGAACTCCAAAATTGAAAGATATTAATCGATATAAAATATTTACTTATAAATCTATAGACAGATTGTAGTGGTATTAGTGGAGGAACTAGTCACTGCTTACTACTCGGTTAAGTTTTTGAAACGAAGATCGGAACAAAACTTTGCAAAACAATTACAATGGACGAAATTGTGTAATGCTACGAGTAATAATGGAGGGTCATTATAGACTGTTAAATAAAAAACCTTGGAAGTTACAGCATAGATTAATTTGCAAGTTCTGTATACACTGTGAAATATGGGAATGAGGATGCTATCTTGAGGAACACCATTAGGGAAAAGGTAAATTATGATTAATATGTATGTCGGCTGACGAAGTAGACCTGTTCACAAGTTAAATCAATCAGCTTGAGATGAAAATGCTGTAGCTCACATATTTACCTGTTCGTAGGAATAATAATTATTACCAGTCATTAACCATGAGTGATAAAAGAACAACCGTGTAAACATTTGGTCCATCGTTATCGCCCCTGGCGCACAGTGTTTCGCTTAGTAGAAGCTAGGTGGACAAAAGTATTTTTCGACCAATTAAGTGATTTGATTATAAAATTATTATATTTAAGTATATAATCTTTATATTTATTTATAAAATTGAATGTATTATATTTGATATTATGTATATTTATTAAATTATAAAATTATTTTTCATCTCTTTCGACCAATAAAGTAATTTAATTAAAAAATAAAACATTTTTAATAATTAAAAATCGAATTTAAAACGATTGCCAAGAGATTTAGAAGAAAAAAAACAAAAGCCTATCAATACAAAATCCTGTACTATTTATTTTTTTCTAATTCTCTCTACATGAGTTTTTATTTTTTCCTTATTTTCTTTCTTTTAAGAGGTTCCTTTTTTTTATTGTTTCTATTCGCCTTATATAAATATTTGCTATTTTCACAAGTGTAGCATGATGGTCAGATATCTATGTGCATATCTGTTCAGGGATTTAGACCCAGAATAAAATTATTTTTTCAGAGCTTACCTATGCAAAGATAAATTTGATCGGATATCATAGATTATGGCTGAGGATTCCGCCGAATGATGTGCTGGTACTGCTAAGAAATCCATTGGGAATAAAAAGGATAACATATCTTCTTAAATGCCTGTTAGTAAATGATTTTCTTATACAGTAATGGCAAGAAGTCATGACCTGCCTTCGTAGATCTCATCCTAGTCTGCATGTACGAATGCGCTGTAGGCTTAGAGTCTATGTAATAGGCTAATGCTTCATTTCTACTTAGTTACTGAGTTTTTCCCCAAAGGAATAAATGATGTCTTATCACAATTTTTCCGGTGATCATCAAACGCTACTTTGATTTTCCCGCAGCAACTCATTTATGAGAAATTTACAGAGGCAACCTCATCCTCTGTCCTCTGTATGGTTTTTAAAATTATGTTTGGACGAAAGGAACTTTAAGAGAAAAGAGATTTTCTCACATAGAACATTTTGGAAAGAAAGTACTAAAAAAAAGAATGTTGTACTCGAGTGTGCTGTCTTTAATACATATTGTTATTAAGTTAAAAGGTGCCCCTATTATATACAAAAAAATCTGCCCGGGTACAAATCGGTACAAGTCATTAACATCATTTGGAAGTTTCAAAACGATGAAAATATCCTGCAGTCATCTCAAAAAATGTTTTTATTGTGGTCTGATTAACAGGTAAATTTACTGAATTAGAATAAATAAGCACTCATTAGCAATCAATCTATAAAAATATAGGAACACTTTAATTTTTATGATTTTATTAGTGGCTACTTTACAAACCCCTTACATTTTTGCCTCCTAAATATTTTCTTACTATCCATTGATACCTCGCTGCCAAACTCTTCAAAGTCGCAATAATGATATATCTCTCTCCTAATCATCATATTGATCATAATTCACCTTTTACCTACTGGTGTTCCTCAAGGTAGCATCCTCAGTCCTATATTCTACACTGTATACAGAGCTTACAACCTAATATATGCCATAACTTCCGAGGTTTTTCTAACAGTTTATAATGATCCATCCATTAATTTGCATTACAATCCTTACACAATGATTCCAAGCTTTTAACATTAATCTAATTTTAAATGTCGATGACAATGTGGATTTTGTCTTATCATAGTTTATTATTGAAAAATGTTCCGTTTTCTTCATCCCAACGCTTGAAATTAGGGCAGATACACCGCAGCGTTGAGTATTAAATATGAAAAATTTCGAATAAAATAATGGAAGGTAAACATTTCTTTTTATTACCAACTTTGCGGTTGGTTTTGGAAAGATGTTTGCGACAAAACTTGTTTTGCTTTTTGACTGCCAAGCGCATTACAAAGTACCAAATTGATCTGTTCGGTTTTTTTGACCGATGTTGGAATGAAAATTTAGTTCACTTATTCATCGGTTAGTAAGATATTTAAAAAAAAAAAAGTAATATTAGTTTATCAGGGATACATTGTTGTTGTTTTTTTTTTTAATACCATTTTTTGTTATTTTAGTACGATTTTCCAGATGATTGATTCTTTTATAATAAATAAGTATATTATAATAAGAAATTTAATAATTTTGTGCCTACCTCACTAGACTAGACCCTTGGTTTATTACTTGTTAAGAGTGCTGTGATACCCAAGGAGGAAATTATCACCCCCGCTACCCGATAATGGAACTAGCTCTGGAGGAATTGGGCGGGATTATTTTTTAATTATTAGCAGGAGGAGGCGGCGGGAAAGGGTTGAGGTTGTTTTTTTTCCCCCCACCCCGCAACCCCTTGGAAGAGACACCCCAAGAACAATCCGGGCTCATTTGGCTCCAGTCCTCGGCTTCATTTTGGCGCTGTTTTCCCTTTTTTTGGCGGGCTCTGAATAAAAAGGCTAATCACGGGAGAGGTGGTGTGCCGCCTCAGCGCCGCCGCATAATGGCAGTCGGCATCAAAATGAGCTTCCTCATCCTCCATTCTTCCTTTAGCCTTTTTGTCCCCTCGATCTTCTTTCTTAATCTGCCTGTTATTCCTGTAATTTTGTGGACAAGTTAATTCTTCAATGTGCTTAAAAATACACTTTTAACATTACAATAATTAATAGGGTAAACCTTACAGTTATTGGCACCCTTAAGACTACATTTCTGTGGTTCAATTAAAAAAAAAACTTTTTATAAAGGGATCAAATAGAAACTTCCTATAGCTCCTCATTATCTATCATCATAAAGACTCAAGAGGTTTGTTTTTGGTCAAAGTTCAATAGTTTTTCAATATGGCTATATTTATTGTTAAAAGTGCCAAATCTAGTTATTGGCACCCTGTGGATTTAATTGTGAAAATAATAATCTTCCCTATGGTTAGTTTGTCTTACTTCATAGATGACTTAGAGGACCCTTCAAACATTAGACTCATGCATATCTTGTAATAAAATTAGGACTTGTTTACCTATTTCTTTAAGTTAAAGTTGGGGTGCCAATAATTGTACTGAGTGCCAATAACTGTATGGTTTACCCTACATAATGTAAATAAAATAATAATAAAATAGTCATCCTAAACGTAACGCTTCATAAGCAACATTTTTTCACATGAAAGAAAAATTGAAAATCTCTATGGATCTAGTGTGACAGTGTGCACGAAAAAAATATATAAAAATATTTTATAAAGGAATATGAAATATTTTTATATCAAATCTACTACTACTTCATATCAAAACTACTAGATTGGAGATCAACAGAAAACATTTTAAATCAATTTTTTTAACAAAATAAAAATTAATTCGTGAAGAAAATGTCAGTTCTAGTTGATGCCACGTTTAGGCCGACAATATTATTTTCAACATTTATGTTCTTTTTAAAATATTTGGTTAGATTTTTTTCTTCACCTCTTTCAGCATGTACCATTGTAAAATTTTGGTTTTAATTATTATAGTCTGATCTGACGCAGTAAAAAAAAAATACAGTAAATTCCGAGGATCCATTTTTTTTTTTTCATAATAAGATGTTTTTAATTTTTATGCTATTTATTTTATATGTATAACATTTATTTTAAAAAATGAATACGTAAATATTTTAACGATTAAATGATGGTTAATTGTCTATTGTTCTTAGAAATTATGAAATAAAATAATAAATGGAAAACACTGCAAGCCGTATCGTATGATGAGATGTTTCCGGTAACTATTAGGTATTCCAATTCATATTCTAGGAACGATATTGTTTTCAATCTTTCTAGAAAAATCCTACTCTGGCCTTTTTGACTACAAAACAAAACACTCTCTGTTGTGATTTAGTCTCCATTTAAATACAAACTAACAAAATGTCGCAAATAACGTAAGTACGTAAAGACGTAGATGAAGCTGTCTATCAGTGGTTCTTGCAAAAACGCGCATAATCAGTAATCGTTTATATTAGACGGTAAAGTCTCACTCGAGGAACACGCACCTTAAGCTCCTTTTTTTTTTTTTTTTTTTAATATTTATAGAAGTTTCTGGACGAAGTATAGTCATCCTGATATACGGGAGGGGGGGGGGTATTTCAGCATTATCCTTAAACTTATACCATAAAAGGACCAGGTGTAATTGGTAGGCATTAGGTAAATGTGTAAGATGCTAATGGAGGATCGGAAACATCTACAAGCTCTGTGAAGTCAACAGAAAAAATAAATTATTTATTAATATTTTTTTATAATATAGTTAACTACTAAAGTAAAAAAATATATGTACATGGGTTTCGATTATGTTAAATTTACGCACGCGATATCGTAAGGAATGGGATTGTAGATTTTCAAGCTGTCCTTACCCGCGGACACACTTGTGGAAATATGTTTTGATCAGAGCGCGCTTACCGGACTACAAGCCAGAACCAGTCATATAAATCCTACCCCCCCCCCCCCCCCCCGCCTTCCCTTGCCAATTACATATTCATTTACATTTAGAAAACTGGAGACATTTTTCATCGGGTTTTCTTTCTCCATTACAAAGAGGCAGGCTAATAGCCCTGCGGTACTGTTTATTTTCCCCGTACGTCGGGAGGATGATATAGGAGAAGACTCTTTTCCCTTAATCGTGCTAAATATGTAAAGCGCGGAAGACGTAGGACCTCCCCCCGCAAGATATACTGGCGCCCCGGTGCATCTTTTCATTTTAATTACCGGAATATGCATTAGGTGTAATTACCTTTTGGCGTAGTGCGGGTGGAGCCGCTTCCTCTTTCTTGAGCCAATGGAAAGTATTCGAGACAATTACGGAAGGAATCGTTTATTTATGGTGATTTAGGAGGCCCTCGGTTGAGCGCGGTTGTAATGGCCGCAACCCTACCCAAGAACCAGGAAGACCTGGGTTGTGTACTCTCTGCTATTCTTGCACTAATTAAGACTTCCAAGATCCGAATCAATTTAAGTACTTCAAAAAATTCATCTAGCTAATTCAAAAAAAGTTGATCCAGTTTCCAAAAGAAAAAAAATCTTAAGTTGAACAAGAGAATCAGCATAGATTCACTACCTTTATCGTCCATTGTTTCTTCAAAAGTTACCATCCTTGGAAAATAATTATCTTAATTTCCCTATGGACGCCATTAAAATAATATAGAATTATGGATACGGTTTGGTACACTTATAAAGTACTAATGCATTTATTATATTTTATACTTATCCAAGGAGCTTTCCCTAGTCGATCTACGCGTACTCGTAAGCTTAGGTTCAATGAGATTCACCTCTCTTCAACGGAGGTTTTTATCAAATACGAGGAGGGGTTTTCATAAAATTAAGATGTTTTGGGTTGGGGAGTGGTTCCAGTGTGTAAAGCACCTTTCAAAAAATGAATTCTTACATTTAATCGTAATATTGAAAAACCTATAGCTTACAGTCTGTAAAAAGTTTATTCTCAAACCCTTTTATTTTTTTTACCTTCCGTATGTTTCCCGTACTACACTTAACTACATTATACACCTTTATTAACTCTATGAAAACTGCATTTATCAGTTTATTGTAAAACTATCTTCATTTGTTGGATTTTAAGTTATTGAAAATAAGCGTTTAAAACATCTGTTATTGGTTACTGTTGTTACTGTTATACAGCTGTTATTGGAATGAAGTGTCAACCGGGATGATTCTGAAAAGTCCCTTACAAGAAATTTCGACCGGGGGGGGGGGGATACTCTTGAATGTCCTTTATAATTTTTTCGAAAATTTTTCATTCAGACTCTTGAATGTCTGAATTAATTGAATGAGGGAATGGTTGCTCCTCACCCGGTTTGCTCCAAAACCAGTCCCATCCAAAATTTAAATTAAAATTCCCAGAAACCTAGGATTGCTATTATTGTAAAACAACCATGAATTAATCCCCGACATTACTTTCTAAACAAATAAAAAGAATTCAAAACTTGATATTTTTTAAATTTTGGATAAAATTGTTTTTAACTTTAACTTCACGCAACTCATGGCTGTTTAAAAAAATACATTTCCCTATACGAACTGTTATTTTTTTTTCTATTTTTTATTATTCGGTATACGGCTATTTTGTAATCTGCTTTTTATTTATATTTTGATAAGCTGTTTGATTTTCCCTTTCACAACTATTCGCGAGCCACATTTTTTAGTTTTTGTAGTTAGTTTGTTTACCCGAATACTCTAAGAATAAGACTAATTAATTTCAGAATTTTTAAATTATATCGTAATTTATAAAAAAAAAAATTAATTTCAACTTTACATATTTGTTTATAAATTAAAAAGGATATTACACATGGGTTTTGATTTCTAAGATGTATTCAGGAGTCAGTCTTACTTTTCCGATGATACCATAAGGGTATTAACATTTGTTCAGTATCTTCTTTCCAGAAACTTTCTTTTATTTATTTATTACAACGATATTTTCGGAATATTCCAATAATCTCAATCCATTTTCTAAGGTTAAAAACCCTGAAAAATTGTAACTATATTCTAGATACGTTCTTTTAAAAGTCTTTATCCGTAGCAAAATGAAGCTTAAAAACAAAAGTTACTTGAAACAGGAACACCATTTTAGTTAGGCCACGATATTTTCTAATTCCCTTTTCTGACAATTAATCATTTACAATTAGATTTCAAAAATGAATTTACTTATGTTTGATAAGTAAGTGTAAATTTGTAATTACTCAAATCAATTCCCTAATGATCACTCCACATCCTTCAGAAACACGGATATATACAAGATGCCAGACCTCCTCGAACGTTGAGAAACTCGAGAGAGCCCGTGGACTAATTGCGATACTTGATCTGACTAAGTCCCGAACAGCGGGGGTTAATGCAAGCGATACTTGACATGCAGGGACACGCGGTCTTAGTGGGCCACGCTCCTGAAACAACTTGTCGCTACTCGCTCCTACCAATCTCCGCCTCCAGCTGACAGACTCGCAGCAATATTCCCCCGTCTTACTGTTCTTGGGTAGTCACCTTTATGGTTCCGACAAAAGAGCAAATTCTTAGTTCCTTTATCAAAACATTATTTAAAAAATTAATTAAAAAGGGTAAGTCAAAAACTACGAGCAAGTTTCAGTGGGCAAAATATTTCATTTTTAGCTCAGTTCTAAATTTTAAAAAACGTAAAACTGCGGTGATTTTTAGAATAACGTAGACTAAGAAATTGTATCGTTCCCAAAGCAATCTCCAACTTTAGTTTCCGAAACAGAGTATTTATATATTTGCCCCACTGTTACACAGTTTACAGTGGAAAAACACCGCCAGTCATTTCTTTCAAGGAAATCGAATGATTATGCTCTCTATTGGTTGCTGAAATATACTTTTCGAATAGTCTATCCTATACAAAACTTCGTAAGTCAGCTAAATATTTGTTTGAAAACAGGCTATACAGAGACAATAGTCCCGTCAGTTGTAGGACAGTATATTACAGATGCTACAGCATTTTTTTTTTATCTATAAATCTTCAGCCCATTACAAAAAAGAAGAAAAAAAAACTCAGTGCAAAAACTCCTAGAAGAAAACTCAATACTCAACCAATCCTGCTCAACGCTGTAAAATTGGTATGGTGGAAAACTTACAACCAAAGCTGTATAATATCGCGATCTTCTTCATTTATCTCAGGTCTTGGAATGTCCAGAGACAAAGATTCTTATCAAATTTAACATGACATTGTGTTTACACGATGGAGAAAGCGGCGAGGAATATACGACGATCCCCCCCCCCCCACCCTCCGATGGACAATTACCTGGAGAAAATAGGTTCAAGAATATTTTTTCCAGATTCAAAATGCATATTTCTTGGTGTTACTTGTAATTGCAAGTTTTTTAAATCTTTTAGTAGCAAAAATATAAGTTAGTGGTATAGCTTGATTTATTTTTTTTCTTTCTGGTAATTTTTTGAGCCTCCCTGAAATGGAAAATATTCAAATACGTTTTTCTTAAAACTGACGGGGATTTTCTCCATTTGCCTTAACTTTTCATTTACTTATTAATTATACCTTAATTTATATCAGGTTTTGACGGAAAATTCACTTGTTAGGCACACAATCGTTGTTAGAAAAAATATTTTAAAAATGCAAAACAATTTTTAAAAGTTGTTATTTTTCATTAATAAAAAACTTCCTGAAAAATTATTAAAAGTAAATGAGGTTCAAGAATATTTTTCCAGATTCAAAATGCATTTTTCTTGGTGTTACTTGTAATTGCATGTTTTTTAAATCTTTTAGTTGCTTTAAATATTTAGTTTACAAATATAACTTAGTGGTATAGCTAGATTTCTTTTTTTTCTTTCTGGTAATTTTTTGAGCGTCCCTGAAATGGAAAACATTCAAATACGTTTTTCTTAAAATTATGTATTAATTTTTCTTAAAACTGACGGGGATTTCTCCTTTTACCTTCAATTTTCAATTATTTATTAATTATAGCTTATTCATCGGGAACTTTCTAAATAAGGGGGTCTCCTGTGGGATAGCATGGCAACCTACAATACTAAATGTCGCAGGTTCGCGCCCAGCGGTGGCCCCAGGATATTTTTAATGGGAGTAAAAAATCCTTGGCCATGTCATCCCTCTGATGGGACGTAAAATGGAGGTCCCGAGCCTGTAAGATGTTAAAGACCCTAAGACTAATTATACTTGGATAGGGAAAATTTAGGACTCCCACTGTAGCATCGTCCGATTAGCCTTAGTGGCATTAAGTGACGTTAAACAAACAAACAGCGTTCTAAATAAAAAATAGTCCGTCGGTTGAATGTTATGATATAAATGAAAATATATGATATTATCTTGGAATATTTACCGATGTCTTAGAGCCTACTTTCGAATTGACCGTCCCGATAATAGGGGCACGACAGTTGAGTGTTAATTAAAAGTAAGGCTCCTGGCAAAGACAAACACCGGGGAACGGGTTGTGCTACACACTGAGCCCCGTTTTTTATGTAACTCTTTGGCCCCCTTCCCCTCGCCTTCCCCCCCTTCCCCAGGTCGGATTCTCCCAATTAAACAGTAATCAGGAGCCTCTTGTGTGCCTTAAGGGTCCCTAACCCTTCCCTTTCAAAAATAATCTTCCTGCAAAAACTCTCTTCAAAAGTGTCCTTTTATTAATCGTTTGTTAGGGGGTCAGTCCTTCTCATCATTCTCTTCTGCGTGTCTTCGCATTTAGAGCCTTTTTCCGGTTGTCCCCAATGAAGCAAATTATATTTTCTACAGCTTTTTTCGAACCCCATTCAAATTCGATTATACTGTGAGCATAATTAAAAATACAAAAAGATCTCATTGTATTTTTTTTTTTTTGTTAATCAAAATATCATTATGATTAAATAATATATTCTTTCATTTTGTAACGTTAAATTGTCAAATAAAAACATATGGTTTAAAATCCTAAACCTTTTGTTGGAACGAAGTAGCGGTCGGAACAAACCCTTGGAGTACGTGTATGGGCCTAGATTTTTTTTACGGAAACCTGGGACCTTCAACGAAGACCTCGAACCTTCCAGAAGGTTCCTTTTTCGAACTATATATAAGGAGCGAGTGACTCGGCCAATTAGTCTTAGTTTTTGTCTTGACTGTGAAGCACAAGCGATATGATCTGTGTGTTATAAAGTTATAATTTTTGTAACCTGCCCGAATATTTATGTTGTGATGATTCGTTTGGCATTGATATTGTTTTATGTTCGTTTAATTAATATTTGTTCACCCACAGAAGTGTTACAATATATTCATTTCTTATATATCCAATGAGTTGTGACATATACATTTCTAGTCACCCTAAACCGAAATCACTTTGTATTCGAAATCTTCTATCTCCTTCAAAAAATGAAGAATCCTCAACTCTAATGCCATTGAAGTATACACCTAGCATTACCTTTCAAATTCTACAAATTGTCAAAAAAATCAATTAAAAATGCACTTTATACTACAAAAATACCAACACGTATTTATGTTAATATTTTTCTTAACAATAAAACGCCTTAAAATCAAAGCAACATGATACATTTTTATCGATCCGTTAAAAATTTTAATATATTTTTGTTCATAAAAGCACGTTTAGTTTTTTAAGTTAGGTTTTTCTCAGAATTTATGATTTTGTTAAAATTTTGTATTTAACAATTTTATCATTATTAGGTATTGTGTTACCATCAACATTATTCACTAAACTATATTGTAGGTATACAGCAAACTCGCATCATTAGATTATAAATATAATTACTTAATAAGTGTAATTATGTATAAACTGATCTATTCCATATAATAACTATTCCCTTTTACATACACCTTACATTAGGTGTAAATTATTCAATTTGTATGTATTTGTGTAGGTAATTTTAGGTGAACATGCCAATGACTCTCTGGAGTGGAGGCATATGAAATAAATAAATTTCAATTTAGCTCAGTTTACGATCCTACCGTGGATTGTCTGCCGAAACAAATGAAACAAAACAAATTAAATTTTCCGTTAAAACCTGAAATAAAACCCTGGCACGGAAGTCGTGAGACATGAGCTTCACCTGTTTAAATTATTCATCCCATTGAAGAATTCTTTTTATGTTTAAGGGCATTAAAAAAAAACACTTAGCGCTATCAACAGCTATTATTAGTTATGATTATGATGAAGGTACTTGGTTCAATCCATATTGATGTGGTCCAGAGGTGGTTGCTCTGAGGTGTATGCATCAGAAGTACAAAAGTGCAATTGGTTTATTTTTGGAATTTTTATTTTTCCAATGGCGGATATACTATTTTCGAACAAACGCGTATTTTTAGCTATTTCAGTGCTCAGTTTTAAATCAAATATTTCTTCTTTTACTAATCCTATAACATTCAAATAAAGACCAATCTCTTTAGAAAGGTCTGACATTTAATGAAGGTTATTAAAACTATGAACTTAAAACTAAGTATTAAAGTCCATGTACCCCTTCAAAGTTCCAATCGGTAATTTAAAAAAAAACAGTTTTTTAAAATTTATTTTTTACAATAAGGCTGCTGACGAAGTGTTTGTTATTTTTTTATTTGATAGATAAAGGTAGGCACTATAAATTCACCAAGTTTCAAGCTGTCGACTCGCACGGTTTTTTAAATATAAATTATTGAAATCTTGAAATTTCCAAAATTTCAAAAGTCAAAGCTTGATATCTCTGTTGGGAAAGAAAATAAAAATTTGAAATTTATCCCAGATTCAGTCCCTGGGTAGAGGATTGAACTGTCAAAATTTAATTTTGTGGACTCAACTAATTGCATCGATATGAAACAATGAAAAGTACCAAAATAAGTATTGTAACCAAAGCGCAAAAAAAAAGCATATACAATTTTCGTTCGTTTTTTTTTTTTTTTTTTTTGTATTGAAATTAATCTACTAGAGGTCATTAAATCCACTAAACATAAATTTACTTCTATTTTTATGTCTGCATAGCATTAAGAACCTGTGAAATTTATCACACAATGCTTGCCTAATGTTGTAGCTGCGCCCCTTCTCCTTCACTCTGTGATGAGGTTAATTCTTATGTTGTGAAATAATATGGCCGCCATTGGAAAAATAAAAATTCCAAAAATAAACTAATTACACTTTTGTACTTTTGATGCATTGTTCTTTCTATCAGAGTTGGGCAGTAGTTAACTATTCCAGGAGTAACTACATTTATAACTACTAACTAAAAGTTAAGTAGTTACATGGAGCAACTACCAATTAGTAGCTGGAAGCTAGAAATCTACAACTACTTTTTTTCAACTACAACAAAAGTAGTAAACTTTTACAATAAACTACTAGTTAGAATGTATAGTAAAAATCTTAACTACTGAAATGAATATATTTTTCAAAAACACCGTCCCCGATAACATAAAATTGGACTCCCGTGTGAAAGAAATCCGAAATTCAAACCATTTTATAGTTAAAGGTATAACTATAAATGGTATAACTTCTAAAATAGTCATGGATCCCCGTTTAAAAGAAATCCGAAAATGTTACCATTTTCAATATCATAGACCCTTCACTCGAACTTTAAAATAAATATTAATGTTAATGGATACCTGGTAATGATATAATTTGCTTATGTAAGGGGTAGACCAGGCGTATATGAAGAAGTGGTTGAAATTGACTTGGAAAAGGTTGAAATTGAAATGGAAAAGGTTGAATTTGACTGGGAAAAGGTTATAATCCAAATATAATCCAAGTACTTCAACAAAGGCTCACTAATATCCCGAAGTTAATAATAGTTGGAGAGTCATCATATTTGGATAGTAGTTAGTAGTTAAATGATTGTAATTACCAACTTCATTTGTAGTTAGCAGTCAAACATTCTAACTACTTTTTTTAACTTGTAGATGGTAGTTGGAAAACCATTACTACTACTACCAACTGTTAACTAACAGATACAATTGTAGTTAGTAATTGTAACTATAATCAAACCAAAGTAGTAGTAGTTAGTAGTTGTAACTACGAGTACTTTTTGCCCAACTCAGCTTTCTTTGGTAAACATATTTAAAAAAATGAAAATGTTGAAGCAACCAATTAATTTATTTTTGGACAACTTCAAATGGATTGAACCACCTCAGAAGTGTGTAAATATTTTTATTTGTAAAGAATATGCGTTTCATTTTATTATAGTAAAATGTTACTTTAATGGAGGTAATTTCAACTCATTCTTCCTTAGGAGTGGTTTATAGATCGTTAATCTTATCTTAACCACCCCCTGGGCCATTCGCACAACTGGAACTCCCCCCGATCCGTCGGAAGAAGGGAATTATGCTCTCACACTGGGTACAGCTAGGGGGTCCGTTATGAGCATATTACCCACTAAGGCGGAGACCTGGATATTCTTGAAGTGAGAACCGGACGGATTAGCCGTGGGGGAAATATATCGAACAATTTTATCTGTCACAGCTGTCCTGGGAAGGTCCTATGGAAAATTAATATCTATAAGCCGTTTCCTTGATGGCATAAATCATCGAATGAGAATAAGAGCTATGGAAATTCCATTACAGGGCATATTCATATATGTTACCATTCTAGGTATCATTAAAGTAAATCTATTTGTCCACAAAATAATATTGGTGGAATTATTGAGGAAAACAAAGCTATTTACCAAAAATCTTTGTAGATACCAAGCACAAAAAAAATAATTACACAATAAACAATGCGTCAGATGAGTTCCCAAGAAGGTACAAGTGACAGCATCTTACTTTTTGAGGGTACCTTTCTACAGTGATATGAGTTTATGAGATTTTTTTTGGAGAAACTTTCAAATCTTGGAAGCGAAATCGTGGAACATACCGCATAAACTCTTTCAATGCCTTTATAACAAGTGATTTTCAGAAGTGGAGGTCATAAATATCTTGTAGGGAGGCAAGCGTCATCGGTCTTGCAAAGGATGGGGTATGGACGCCCGTGATTCGTCAGAAAAATCAAGGTAGAAAATGTGGCGTATTGATAGAACGGGCTAACGTTTTAGCATACGCGTTGCTGATGTCATAACCTGAAGATGGTGGATTTAAAACACGGAGGGATGGACGTCAATCCCATGCCCCCTCCCTTGGAACTGTATAAACCCCGTATAGCTTAAAAAAAAAAAACTGAACTTACACGTCTCTTAGATTTTTATTTGGTTATTAGATTGTTCATCAGGTTTTTTTTATTTATTTGTTTTTTCGACTGCAATATATTCTTCTGAGTTCTGATCTATCTAATCAATAATAATAATTATGATATCTGTTAAATAACAACAATAATAATAAATCTTCAATTCAATAATAATACCTAATTACCTGTATATACAAAAGAAAATTAGTTCTGGCCTTCTTCAAAATATCAAAGTTCGCTAGTCGCAAGTCCCCCGAAATGGATATGGACAAGCATTCATGTATGGTTAAGGAATTGAAGAATTGTATTGTAACGTTAAATCGATAAACAAATAAAAAAAAAAAACATATGGCGTAAACTCCCGGACCGCATGTTGGAACAAAATAACCAGTTGGAACGAACTGTTTTTGTCTAGATCATTCCGTGATGACGGAGAATTGCCGACATTGTTCTAGAAGATTCCAGGCCCCACTATTTACGATATATATAAGGGGCAGAGACTGAATGAGTTAGTTGAAGTCTGTGTCTTGACTGTGTTGCTCAAGTCATATGATTGTGTGTGATAAAGTTATCAATTTTGTAACCTGCTCATATATTTAAGTTTTAATAATTCGTTGGCATTGTGATTTCTGTTAATAAATATTCTTTAACCCACATAAGTGTTACAGTATATATACTTATTTGTGTATTAATGACCGAAACCCCCATAATAGTGTCCTATGGCTTCCAAAACTGATATAAACTATCTCCTCCACATTCTCAACACTATCTACGAAAGGTTTAGAGAATACTAACAAAATTTGCCCCAAGTTCTAATCTGATTTCATATTAAGATGGAAAAACTCGGCTGTTCATGTGTTTCCTCCTTTAACTTACAGTACATTTTCGGGTATCATGGAGTGATGTGTTTTACATTAAAAGGTTGTTTTTATTTGTAGTTATTAGTTGGTATCTGTTTGTACCATTGATGCTCGAATTGGAGTTGAAAAATGGTAGGAGTTAATTTGTTTACTCTCCATACTTTTTATTTTGGCCCAAGTTGTCTGTTTTAAATTATTGTATAAATGTATAATATAACAATAATTATATAATATTATGGTTGGTGTATTAATAATTGAACTGGACATACAGAGAGACTTGTAGCAGACGGTAAAGCTCGCGTGCAGCAATTCCCCGCCTGCATTCCACCGCATCTGAGTCAAGGTCCATCCTTTGCACTTCTCGTCCGTAACTTCTCATAATCGATTGTTACGATTTTCTTAATATATATATATATATATATATATATATATATATATATATATATATATAATATGTGTGTGAGCATAAGGTTGTCATTATAGAATAACAATTCCTAACAATTATTTTTTCTATAATTTGTTTGTATTCATTAATAAACTATGCAGAAATATATTGCAGCAACCCTTCATGATAAACGTCGTTATTTTATCAATTTATACAAACAGACCTACCTTAGTTTTATATTAATTATAACCTTGTATTATATTAAATAAAAAAATAAGATAAGGACCCTTACAATAACCAATATACACATATCCATAAAGAAAGACATAAACTACAATATATTATGTTTTCAATTTAAAAATAAATTATGAAATAAACTTCTAGTGTTAAAAAAAAAAAAAAAAAAAATGTGAAAATAACTGGATGTGCAAATCCCATAATTTCATATACATTTATATTTATACATTATATTTAAAAATATATGTATTTATACATATATATTTACAAATGAGCTACAACGTCTAAAAAACAAAAAAAATATAAAACTTACGTCGGTTTTAAAAGTTATAGAATAGAAGTTATAAGTGTCAATTTACATTTTTAACTTTAACTTTTTTACTAAGGTAAATAGAATAGTAATAATGATTTATGCTATGTCTTTTAATTATTATCGTAAGCATGTTTTGGTGGAGCTGTTAGCCTCATAACGTTATGAGATAAACCAAACTAAAGTCACTGTTCTCAATTAAAAAATATTTTATATTCAATTTATATGTAATAGGTAGTTTTCGTAACTGTTAGTGGCGTTTTCATGAAAACCTCAAAACAAGTTTATAATTTTTCATGTAGGTATTTCATGTATAAATAATAGACAATTTTCCTATGTATTATACAACAGCTTAAAACTTGGCAGAAGAATAGGTGATAATGACCCTAGTGGATAACACCATTAAAAAAAAGGAACGAAGTGAATCAAAAAACTTTATAAAGCTTTTTGTTAAGTATAATTTGTAATAATGATATTGTATTTGTTGAGAGTGAAGTAGCGGAATATGATAAAATCATCCAGACTTTTATTTATTTTTAATCACCCTTTTAATTGATGATTTGATTAGAGCCTCATGCAGGTAATAAATTTATCATGAAATTCATTTTATGATTAATTTTATAAAACCGATGATTAAACCAGTACACAAATTAATAAATCCTCCTAAATCATCCAATAAAAGGGTAGCACCTCCACATAATGAATGATCCCATCGGTTTATTTTTTTTAATAAGAGTTGATTGAATTACAAAATTTAGGTTTTTTGAAGGATTGGGAGTAATTAATGTTAATTACTGAATAAATGCTCAGATTTTTTGTTTTAATTTTTTTTTTCAAGATAAGAGTAGCCTTCCTTTTATTAAAAATTATAACTAAAAGAATAGGCGCTTAATATACTTTTTTTAGGGCTAATATTTAATTAGGCAGCTTCCATTATGAATTCAGTCCTTATTAAACTAAATTTATTCGATTTTATTGTTTGGTTTGTAACCATTTTTTTTTTTTAGTATTTTTCGAAAGTAATTTTCTTTCCTTTTTTTTTTCCTAAAGATTATTTGCTCCTATATTATTCTTAAAATATATTGTATATATTTATTGATACACAGTTTTGTATTTTGCTCCCACAATAACAGCTATAAACGCGTAGACAATATGCGCAGGGTGACTCGAGTATATTGAAGACAGCCAAGACATGGTTGTTAGGTATCGGTGTCAATCATTGAGATAATCTGAGGATAGCTGCTGAGTTATTGTGTCAATAAAGATATCGGGGTATTAATTGACCTGTTAAGTCTCTCGGATATCTTGATATTTTGACATATTGACAGCACTACATCAACCAGTCAACGACCTCACTATCTTATAAATAATTAATAAGATATGTTAAAAAATATTTAAATAGTTATTTATTTAGTTCAGTAGCTTTACAATCAATCTACAATCTAACTTTACAATCTGCTGGATGGGCGTAATAACAATATTATGGATGTCTGCGGTGCATATATTGCTTTATATTATAATAAGTTTGTAAAATATTAAGTTTTATAAAATAGAAATAGATAGGATCAATATAATTGACATTTGATAGAAAAAAAATAAATAATTTTTACAATAAGCATTTAAGACAGGCAGTACATAGAAAATGGCTAAAATTAAATAACTAGTATTTATCAATTGATTTAATTATTTATGAATTATTGAGTTATTAGGAAGAAAGCACAAAAATCGAACAATTCTACAGAAATCTTAAAATCTTGAGAAGACTACTGTTTGGTTATTTCTAATCCTAGCTTTTATATTCAAAATGGTGCGCAATGGTCGATTCATTCTTTGTATATCCCTCGATTTACCAAGCCCTGACGAATATCCTCATGTTTGGATCGAAACCTAGCCTGTCTAAAAAAGAAAATGTTTTGACTGAAATTCGTGTTAGTCAATCATCCTAGAAAATGGAAAATAAAATACTCATAGAACTCAGGCATACATATAGTCTTTAAATACCATAAGACAGGGGGACTTTGTGGCAGTCAAAATATTATTTTTTTTCTTTTGCAAGTTACTGTTTATTTAACAGTCAAAAATCGAAATAATGTTGGGTTTATACCCGAGGTAATAAGATTACATCTGTAGGATCCCTCCAAAAGAACACATTGTGAGATAGGGGCATGTCCGAGGGGCTAAAAGTTGAAATAATACGCCCTAAAAACAACTGTTGGGAGATTTAAATTATCATCAATCGATGTATTTTAAAGGTATTTATAGTATCTAAAACTTGTCAATTTATGTCTCAGTTGTAATATAGGGGTCGTTAAGGCTTAATATTGAACAATGTGGGTCAAAATTTCATAATTGAATTTTATCCAAGTTCTACTTCTTATCCTGATCCAAGTAATTTCATTGCTTCCCATAAACTTTTATAAGCTTCATCGAATTGACAGAAAGTAGGACCAAGCTGCTTCGTTTAAAAAAAGAAATGGAGACCAATTCCGGTGATACAACTTTGTTACAGAATCCATAAAACAAAACAGATCAAACTGAAATAAAAGATATATAATTCATCAAATATACAATACGCCTGAGGAAGAAATTGGGTATAATCAATCAATACGATGTGCTGTAATTATTTATCTATATTTTATATCAATATTTTATTAAATTTGATTAGTTAAATTCGTAAAATCGCATTTTTATATAATTTTTTACCTTGCGTCCTCTCCTGCCAAAATATTGGGGGGGGGACAGTTCCTTCTAGCCAAAATATTGGGGGGGACGCGTCCGTCCTGTCCCCCTCCCCCCTTCCCCCCCCCACGGCGGTGACACCCGTGGATAGGGGTACCAAAAAAAATAAACTTACGCTTTTAATTTTTTCCTTTTCATTAACTGAGCAAATTCAATTTCAACTCAATTTTTTGTCGATCATTTAAGATGTTTTTTTGGTATTAGGGGTTTTTGGTGGCCTTTTAAAATATACCTGTTACTGGCATACAGAATGTGAGAAAAAACAATGATTTAAGTTTCAGTATTTCATCCAGAAAAACACAGTTTGTCTTATGCAGTGTGAGTAATTTTATTCAAATTTTCTTGTTTGTTCTGTTTTTGGCTTCCATGTATAGATGCAGAGTGCATTACACGCTTCAGGGGCCAGGATTTTAACCATGTTGATCAACTTGGGTCCTAAATAGTGCTTTGGGTTCGGGATTTAATATAACAGGGCCGTTGGATAGAGGCCGGAACTACAATATTATGCGAGGCAAGGACAGATATTGGTCCGGGAGTGATGGCCTTTGATGCTTCTTGTTTGCCCAAGACCGTTCGTTGTTAGCCCGCCATCCGCGACACCTTCATTACAGCATTTTCATCAATCTGGGAGCCCTCATCTGTTTGTTCATATGTTAATTCCTCTTGGGCTATTGGCCATTAACATATAACGATCCCAGAGCATCGGCTTATTGAAGATGTCCAGCAGGTCCAATATAGTTGTCCGCGGGCCTGTAGTTGTCCCAGCTACAGCGTTCACTATACGGCTAATACATTTCGATATTGGATCCTCTATGGTCACATCCGGGCTTCCTGTACAACCCTTCATTCCAGGCTTATAACGCTTGTTTGTATATTTATCAAAGATAATATAACTAGGTATAATAAGTATTATATAATATCATTTGTTTTAAAGAAGCTCAAGTTAGTAATACAGTACCTAACGGCCATACTGTCCGAAGTCCATATTTACTGATTTAGAGGTGAGAATCTTTGTCTAATCGAAAACGCTGTATCTATTAATACTATTGTAACGTTAAACAAAAAAAAAAAAGATAAAACATATGGCTTAGAAATGTTTTATTTATTGCTGGAAGGAACTAGTAGTCGGAACAAACTGTCATAGCACGTTTTTGTGACTACGAAGTTCCAGTACCATCATGCAGGCCGAGAAGGTTCTGGAATGTTCTCCTTACGACTATATATTGTATAAGGAGCGATGGGACTGGAGAGTTAGTCTTGTTCTGACGCTCAAGCCATATGATTATTACTTTGTTACAAAGTGATAATTTTTGTAACAAGCTCTAATATTTGTAACAAGTTCTAATATTTGTGTTGTTATAATTTTTGTGGCATTGAATATTGTTATTTTTCTTTGGAATAACAGTTGTTTACCCACATAGGTGCTACACATTATAAAAATTGATTCTTTAAAGGTTCGGGAAATTTTCAAAACCAAACTGTCTCAAGTCCAATGTTTGGGGTATCGAATTACGTTTGCTAAGACCAACTAAAATAAGATATAATAAAGATTGCTAAATGGTTCTTACCATTCTGGAACAGTATTGCATGTTCTTCTCCTCCACCTACAAAAAAAAAAAACTGTTAAAAAAAAACATTATTAAGAACATACGAAACAATCGACTACGGTGGTGTAGCCTTTTTTAGACATTTTTCGGTCTACAAAGCATAACCTGGAGTATGAATGGAGACACGAAAAAATCACCAAAACATGTCCAGTTCAACTAATTAAAAATTTATACCTTTTTCTCGTTAGGTTTCTTAATAAAATGAATTTTAAAAATAAATTAATATTTTTAATATAAACAAGGAGTAGTTTTTCATTATGTTTATTTATTTTTATTGTGTTAATGGTGAAGTGAATTACTCGTTATAAATACAGTATAAAACATGAGGATGTAAGTCTAATAAAAAATATATGTAAAGTATATATTTTTTATTTGACTTTCTTGATTGAGAATAGTTAATCTCTATATAAATATTAATTTTCAAAAAGAAGAAGACTAAAGAAGACCACTAACAGAATGAAGGAGGTTCAAAATTTAAGCAGATTGGGTCTCAAAAATTTTTCTTTTATTGACCTTTATACAGTCAAAGTCATATTGAATTCATGTTGACGTTTCACTCGACTAAGAGCATTTTCAAAACAATTTATCAACAATATCATTAAAAAATCATAAATATAAAAAATTAAAAAACTATGTTTGATGAGATAAAATAATTTAAAACTGGTATAAGAAATTAAAAGAGTAAGTAACACGGTGCTGAAAAATATATATATATATCCTGAGGAATTATTATGTTGTTAATGCATTAAGCTAGAGCAATACCTAACTAGTTGTTTAGAAAATTCTCTTAGTCGAGCGAAACGCTAACATGAATATAATATGACTTTGACTGTATAAAGAAAAAATGTTGAGACCCTATCTGCTTAAATTTTGAAACTCTATCTAGAGTGTATTGATACAATATGTAAATGTTTGGAATTACATAGAGAATAAAAAAAAAATCATATGATCAAAAAATTAAGTTACAGTTATTTTTGCAAATAAATGTATCATTTATTTAATAATAAAATCTTGCAGTGACCCCTTGGTCACTAAGGTTCAAAGCGGACTGCCCTCCCCGAGGGGTGCACCTGTTAAGTTCTATATAAAATGTTATGACCTATACATATATTTTTTTTTATGTCCTAGATAGTAAACTTGAATAAATATCCATTCCAATCGTATCCATTGTTTTACATTTGATATGATGATGAACTTTGTTTATGAATCACCTTATAACAAAATATCTCTTTGTCATAACTAGAGCTCGGATTCCCGTGCAATTGCATCTTTTTATTGGTAAGTCAGAATAAAGCGAATTCAAGTTACTTATCCGAATCAAGCCTAATGGGATGTTTTAATGAAGTTTTATACTGCACGAAATTGCACGTTTTGGGGTTTACTGCACGAAATTGCACGTTTGGGGGTTACTGCACGAAATTGCACGTTTTGAAATTTTATTGCAAGAAATTGCATCATTTGATATTTTGAAGAAAAAAAATTATTACAAATTTTAATTTTCTTAAATACACATCAAAAAATTGGTGGAATTATAAATGGTAAGTAGGAATAGGAATAAAAAAAATAAAAGAAAGGAAACAGGAAAAATATAAAGGGAACTTGAGAGATGTAAACAAACACAAACCTCTAATTTCCAAGAACTAAAGGTTCAGTAGTTCCTGGATGTTTACATTTTGTTTCTTAATTCTTATCGTTCTGTCACTATCAATCTAGTTTCTGTCGGATATATTGTTACTTAAAATGCCAAAAATCGGAGGTGTGTCTTCGAAACTTGCGGGATGGATTGAAAAATATCCTGGCTCAAAAGGGATGGTAGTGTAGTGTTTTGCAAATCTTGTGATAAAAATATTAGATGTGAGAGGAAATCACAAATTGATGCCCACTGCAGCACAAGTAAGTACCTAATTATTTTTAACTATAGAACGGTACCAGGGGTAGTGCGTGTCATCAGAGAGATTTAAAAATAAGCCTACGCACCGGATATTGCATCTAGTGATTCCATAATTTGAGTAGCATCTTTCCTTTATAAGATCTCCCTATTTCCAATATAATTACAGCTCACATGCGAGTTTTTTACTCTTTATTCCAAATCTTGTTACTATTTGAAATAAATATTTTATATTCTGATTTTTTTTTTTTTTTTAACGGAAATATTTTCAAATATACAATTGCAAGATAATGTGCAATCAATTATCAAATTAAAAAACATTTTGATGAATCCAACCATTCAATCTGATTTGGCATTTATTGGATCGAATTTAGCAGCTTTGCCGGTTGCTCTTACAGAGGAAAAAAATCTTTCTCTTTATGGCCAAGTTAAAATAGTTAAGGACGTTGGAAAATCATTGAAAACAATCAAGAGCGAAAAAGGAATTATAATTTACGAAAAATTTCGAAAATTTTTATTAAAAAATCCTGAATACAAACTATTAAAAAATTGTAATGATTGCCTGAACGGAAATTCAGTCACTATTGAATTGAATGAGATCTCTAGTTGCTGAGTCGCTCTAACGATTTTAGAAGCTGAGATATCTTTTTCTAAATTGAAAGAAAGTTTAAGTGAACAGAAAAAATTTAGAAATTTAGTTAGCTAGAAACTTTGATTAAAAAAATAATGAAGTGTAGTTACATTTCTAATGTATTCCATTAATTTTTCTTTACTAATGAAAAAATCATTATTTAACTTTTAAAAATAAAAGATTTTACTTCAATTTACTCTCCGCTACTTATTTGTTTCAAAATTAGCTATATATTGTTCACATAAATAATTTAATTCTTGATTTTCAAGCAATAATTTTTTTTGCATGTTTTTGCACGTTTTAAAGTTTTTATTGCACGGTTTTGCACGTTTTTAAGTTTTCATTGCACGTTTTCAAATTTTTACTGCACGGAATTCCGAGCTTTAGTCATAACGAAACCACTCTTGAGATAGTTCTACAATTTACAAAATACTGCGATGTTGCCAGTGATAAATGAATTTTCTCCAAGCGATGCCGCAAAGTTGGCACCGAAAAATAGCGAGGAAAGTATGGCTGGAAGGAACGGAGATTTATCCCCCAGCCTCAGTTTCAAGGAACCCTTTTAACCTAAAAGGAAGAATATGCGAGAAGGGCGGTTATTGAAATGTTGCCAAAAACGCCGCCTCCAAGATTTCTTTATCCTTCGCTTGTATTCCTTCCTCACCAGACACGATGATCCCCTTAAATCCTGTAGGCATTAGACGTACAAATGGCCGACGTAATCTTCCTGAGACTTAGCGCATTGTGCAAATCAGTCCCCATTAATCCACCTTGAGATATAGTTGTAAAAATAAATCAGCGGGAGGAGAGGACAGGGAGAGCCACAAGTCATGTGCACCCCCGGCGAAGAAGTCCTGGGGAGGTTCCTGATAAAGCTGTTATGGTAATTCTTCTTGGGGGGGGGTGGAGTTAACGGCTACGGAAAAATGGCCCCCTCCTTCTAATCCTCGGCAATCCCCCGAACAGCAATTAGTTCTTACATCTGTTTCACTTATTTCTTCAGGGAAAGACTTCGCTGTCCATTTTCAGTATAATATAAAATGTCCCTATTTCGACTTAATTAATTTTTACTTTTACTTATTAAATATTTTATCAACACTACCTTTCTGAAAGGAATACTTAGCAGGAAAAAAATTTCTTTCTGAAATAATGAATGCTATTTCCTTTTATTTAAAAAAAAAATATTGAAAAAGATAATACAGCTGCTACAATCAAGAACATTGGCATTAATTTTGCCAATATCATTCACACTATATATTATATACAGTGGAGATTCCGGGGGGACATTATGGATCGACAACCCCCAGAATCAGGAAAAAACAAAATATTATAATAAATTTACGTATCTAATTTTTGTGCACAAAATTTTAATGTGGTTCCTATTATTTTAATATACAAATAAGTGGCTGTTTTCATGCATATACATATATTTTTCTTGTTGTTGTTTTTTTACCCCCAAATTATTTTTCTGGCTCCGATGCAGTTTAAATATTGATACATAGTACAATTGCTAACTTAATTATGGCCTTAAGGATTTGTAATAGAGAATAAAAATCTATGTACTACAAAATAAATATCAGGGCTAGGGTACGAATTAATTATAATAAATTAAAAAATTATTTGTTGTCTTTTATATATAATTATATATCTTCTTAACAATGTTGAGTTTTTTTATAAAAAAAAAAGTATTGATATTCTTTTAATAAGGTATTGATTTTTTTTTCTGTATTTTTTCTCTTGTTGGGTATTACCTTATTTTATATTTAGGCCTGATGACGGCCTGTAATTCGGATCAAAACATCGGAAACCATTATATTTATTTATTTATTGAACAAATGCATCTACCCATAGTGGGTCATTAGCATAACAAGCATAAACTTAATAGCATAAACATGGTAGTTTTGGGCATTTAGAATTTGAGTTTCAAATGAAATTTTTAACAGTTAATTGCATCTTAATACAATTATACATAACTTACGGGATGTATTACATGGTTTTTCATATTACAACTGCTTAAATAAGATGATAGTAGATTGGTTTAAAAACTTGATGGAACTTTCGGCAGCATTCTTCGTGTCATATCTAGTCTTCCATTAAAAACAATTATATATTTAACCCTTTGCACTCGAGGTCTCCGGAGCGGAGCCATTTAAAATTTGTCTTCAAACTCGAAGGCTCCGCTACGGAGACAATGTAAATAATCTTCAGTTTTTAACATATAAGGACATAAACAAATCGTAAAAACTATTTTATAGGATAGTTCGCTTTTGGTGATAAATGACGCAGCTCGCGGTGTTTTTCATTATTTTTATTGTACGTTAATCTTTTAACCCTTTGCACTCGAAGTTTTTTTTCATTCATATTACCAGCAACTCGAAGCAATTTTAGGGAAAAGATCATTTTTACATGTAAGGTAATGAAATACGCATTAAAAGAAAAGTCATCGTTGTAGGTATGTAATGGGTTATAAAAAAAATTTTAAATTTAAAATAATTATTATTTTTTTTGTAACGATGTGTTCTTGAAGCATCACAAATACATATAACCTAAATTTCATTATAATTCCTTACTTGGTTCTAAAATTTTACTGTATAATATTACGTTTTCAGGGAGTACGTTTTCGCGAATAAGTTGCGTCGAGTTGCCGGTAGGTAACTTCCGAAACGGTGCCGAGTGCAAAGGGTTAATTTAAGCTAGTTATTTTTTAAGATCGCTCCCCCAACATTTCTTCCTAGGGTCCAGTTCAATCTTCCACCATATGTCCCAAAAATAATTAATTACTTTACCTAATAATTTTTCTTTGTATGATTCTTGATATTCTTTTATGTCAATGTCTTTTGTTTTTGGCGATTAACATCCAACTATATTTCTATTATAATATTTTTATTATCTTGTGTGCCACGTGTCAGGCCCTTTATCCATCATCACTTAACTAAACTTGATATTTTAGGGTGCTTGATGTTGGACAGAGGGTCCGAAACGTCACACATAGAATGATAAAAATATTATAATAGAAATGTAGTTGAATGTTCATCACCAGAAAAAAAAGATGTGTGACAGAATTATATTACGTTTCTTGGAACTTAGTCGGGTAAGTTAAGTTGTTAGTTTTTTTTTTTTCTTTTCGAACGCCATTGGCAACATTCTTTAACTATTTAATACTTAACTTTTATACATTATTGCTTCCTGACAAAGCGCAATATACCAACGGCTCCACCTCTTCCAAGAAGACATTCCTTCACCCTTCCTCTAGATCCGAAGCCCGAGGCATCTCCAATCGCCGCAGAATACCCATACAGCCCCATACCAAACGACAAACTGGACTTAAATAGCTTCATGGAGTAACAGCGCGATGGTATGCCCTAGCATGACCCTAGTTAGCCAAACGTGACTATAGCCAATCCCACTCCAGGTTCGGCCATAACCCGGTAGCGCTATGTATGCGCAAACCTCTTTTTATGCATCATTAGACAGCCATTAGTTTGTGGCAATAAAATACTTTATTACCTTTTTATGGCTGAGATAACTACATCTCTGCTTTTCACACAATATTTTTATTTTTCTGAGGATAGGCTATTTTCAAGATCCTTTACAAAAATATACATATTTACTGCACATACCTCTAGTCAGAGCATTATATTTAGCTCCGAAATAAACCAAGTTTCGTAAGTTTTGGAGCTTATAATTTCAAAACATCTGTGGAATACTCGAAAAATTCAAATCAAGCATTCTCTAGAAAAATCGTGAGCGGGGAAGGTGATTTTGATGAAAATGAGGATTTCATTGGGTGGGAAAACATTTTAGAAGATGTAGTGGGATCTATGATCCTTAGAACAAATACAATTTCGATGAAACGGGTTTATTCTTCGTGCCACTTCACACAAAAAAATGAGACAAAAATGATAACCAACAAAGTGGGAAAAAAATGCAAAAAAGAAAGTTTTGGGGCTGCAAGTTGTTATGATTTTGTCTGTGAATATGTATCAATGCAAACTGAATTACTCAAAATTTCTCAAATTCTTGAACTAGAGCCTACTACTGTCCCTTCTTAATACTTACTAACTAACTAATATTTACTAATACAGCTAACTTAATAAAATGTTAGTATTTATGACAGAATTATACAATATAAATCTATGTATGTATGGTAATATACCTATAATTGTAAATTTTAGGAGTATAAAAATGGTTTGGTCCAATGGCGACTACTAGATAACATTTTTTTTTTTTTTTTAAGTTTCATGCCATGAAATTGTTAAACAGCTACAGTATTGGGGTTCTATTTTATATCATACTGTATGTGAGCCTCATAACTGTCATTAGAATTTATCTGCTTATGATTGGTACAGTAAAATAAGTAAAAAATATTCAGAATATTAAAAAAAAAAAAAACTTGTCATATTCATATTGTATACCCTTCTTGTAATAACTGGTAAATAGTCCCAAGAAAACCTACGTCAGGTTTTCTTCCCGAAAACCTAAATTTCGATCATTTTAAATTTTATCCTTGTTTTCTTTTAGAGGGAACACTACTTTCTGTTAGATGGGTCGTTTTCGGTTTATATGAACCATTGAAAACAATAAGTTTTCTTATCTTTATCTTCTCCACCGATAAAACCCATCGCAGGATTTTTTGGTATTTTTTACTACTGCTTACATGAAGATTAGTGGACAATGTTTGAGGAGTTAGTTTTTTTTTTTTTTTTTTGTTTGGGATATAAGTAAAAACTTATTATTATTATCCAATGATGTGTGATTAAAGAAAGTTGCTATAAAAAAATAATAATCTTTTTGGTTCTTAGTTAAGTAAACAAAAAAATTTTAATAACCCAATTATAAAAAATAATATTTTTGTTTGATTTACTTATGAATATCTTTTTTAAAATATCTCATCTTAAATCTTGGCATGATCCATTTATATTTCAGTACAACTTATTGGTTTTAATTATGCTACATTCGATCCTAATACATAATTCAAAGTTTTTTATCGAGTGCTCTTAGTTTTTATTCATTAAGAGACTAATGAATAAAGCCAATAAAAAAACAAAAATTGTGTTCATCACGATGCCCAAAATAAAATAATTTAAAATCTTTTATCAATCAATTAATGCCACTTAATGCTTCTAAGGCTAATCGGATCATGTTTGGAGTTATAAATTTTGTTAATTCTGGTATAATTAGTATAGGGATCTTTGATGAGTGCCTGGTATCGCAAAGGCTCTGAACCTCCATTTCCCGTCCTATGCGCAGGACGGTATTTCCAAGGATTTTTCACTCCCTTTAAAAATCCTAAGGTTATCTGACGGACTATGACATTTGGTTTAGTAAGTTGCTATTTTAACCATTACATCATAGAGGTGGCAACAAAGATTAATAATAAATGTCTAAATTATAGTTTTAATACTAATCTTATTCTCAAAAATGCATTCGATATGATTCAAAATTTATTAAGTGAACTAAGAATTAGTGAAGCTAGTGACTTTCAAACTTTACTGGAAGTCTGTATGGAATCCCTGTGCTATGAGCCCATTTGGCCCTCAAACAATATATCGTTGATAGAATTTTTTGCAAACATTTGCTGCGAGGTGATTTTCTCGAGCTCTACTGCCCAAGCTGATTCTAAGTCAGTTTGAGGTTGTTGAAGATGTTTGCGTGCTATCGATATTAATTCTTCGGAATCATCAAGTTTCTTTGCCTTCTTTTTTTTTTTTTTGAGGACCATTCTTGCGCTGTAAATATTATTCGTATTTCTGTAGTATTGCGCAATATTGCCAAAAGACGACGCAATATTTACTTGATTGTACAATAAAAATCAAACTGTTTTTGATTGACCCAATGTGACCTACAGACGCTCAATATTACTGTACAATATCAGTTATTGTGCAATATATTAACTTATATATTGATCGTCTAGGGGCCGCTTGAAGAAAATTATAAATATAGTCTAGAAACTGGGCATCTCGCATAAAGAAAAGGCTATCCCACTCCAAGGCGCATACCTGAAGAATCAAAAAAGGATTCCCTACACAGATCCATAAATATCTTTTCAGTCATAAAATTAATTGTTAATTAATATCTTGGAACATAATATGTCAATAACTTCATACCCCAGGCGTTAGTTAATTATTATTATGGTATATTATGCTATAAATAAATAGTTAATAGACTAGGCATCAGGGTTCCCACTGCTAGTTATATATTTCCCTATGCCTAGCCGAGGTAGTCTTCTTATTTCCCGGCTTGGGAGTTCCCCATTATCTTTACGATAGATTTACGATCAAACGGTCCGCGTAGAGGCCGAGTTTTACGACGTTTTTCAACGCGGCTGGGGCAATAAGTACCGACTGAGGACAAGCCACAATCCTCCAGCGGTGTGCCCTACGGTAGCCGGGGCTACCAAGAACAACCATCAACTTGTTATTTTGGTATTATTGCACCACCTAGATGGGCGAACGTTTAACAAAATACCAAGCTCATCATTGCCAAATAATTATAATGTACTCCAACTGCTAGTCATCTCTGGAAAGTCTGTACTGTACTACATATCAAAGGTTTCTTAAATATTTCCTTATTTAAACGATAATGATTACTAAACCTCGTTGTACTATTAGTTATAGGTGATTCAGGTGGATTGACAAATACACCTTCTTCTTGTTGGTCTTTCATCTTTTCTATAAAGCTTGATCCATAAATCATGGTCCTCTACTATTTGTTCCCTCCTCATCCACTCCCAACTTCTGCCGAAAAAAAAAACTTATAAACCATCTTGTATGTAAGCAAATAAAATTTTTCGGAAGGTAATATTTGTTAAAAAATCCAGGATTTGTTTGTTTGTTTAACGTCATTTTATGTCACTAAGGCTAATCGGAATATGTTACAGTAGGATTCCTAAATTTTGCCTATCCAGGGATAATTAAAACAGAGATCTTTAACGAGCATCTGACATCGTACAGGCTCGGGAACTCCATTTTACATTCTATCCGAGGGACGGCATGGCTAAGGATTTTTTACTCCCATTAAAGAATCCTAGGGCCACCGCTGGGCGCAAACCTGCGACCTTTAGTATTGTAGGTTGCCATGCTAACCACTATACAACAGGTGACCCCAAATCCAGGATTTTTATGAAGGATTAAACAGTGAAATAGGTAACTCGGCAGCCATTAAATAACATTTGGAAACTTTAGGAATAATATTTATAATATTGTGAATATTAAATTTATTTTAATGATTATTTGGAAGATTTATTTTATCTTCTGAAGAGTACCTTAATATGTTAACAATATCAAGTTTCCCTTTTTGTTTTTACATTAGTTCAAACAAGTTATAATCGCGTTCCTACTATAATTTCTCCTCAATATTTAGAGAAAAATAAAAATGCTTGCAGAAAAAAAAAGTACGAAAGAACCAATGAGCGAATTTGGAGAATTTAGGATAAACGGTATGGATTTCTATAAAGAACAAACAGAATTTCATCTTTAATTATATAGATTAATGTATGATATATAATTAAGATTTAATATTAAATAAATGATCATATTCGTTTAGTTTCTTAATATTTGTGAGTTTGTTTACTGATACACTATAAATTTAAGGTGATTAATATGGACATAATGTTCACATTATCCACATCCAGGACATCCATCACTTTGTAAACAATAAAAGAAATTGTTGGATTTTCTTAACATTCAAATATATTAAACAAATGAACTTAGTAGAAAACAAAAAACTTGTAGATGATATGAATTGTGGAAGATGATATGAAAAAATTATTATTTGAGACGTTAGGTTTCAAAACCTGCTACATCCATTTTCAACACTTTTTCAGGACTGATCAAAAAAGGATCGATTGGAACCGCTTTTGATAAGAAATGATAAGATTTTCGAAGGATCTAGACGTTTTTGAAACGAACGCGTCTAACACATTTGTTTTAACATGAAAAACTTGAAAAAAAAATTATTTTGGGAAAAAATGGATGTAACCGGTTTTGAAACCAAACGCCTCATTTATATAATTTATTTTCCAAGGTTTCAAGTGTTAAAAACAATTCTCTTTTTGATCTGGTCATCTTTAGGTGAATATGATATATTTGAATAATACCCACATATAATTCCAACTCAATCTCGAAGATAGTTAGGTTACTTTTTGAAATTTCCTCGAAATTACACAATATAGACGTTCAACTGCCTCGTTTACACATTAGTCGACTCTCCTACAAACTATGAATATATTCGCTTCGATGAAAATGTAAATACTTGGCGCGCAAACAATATCTCTTGAAATTCCTTCCTCCGTATTATTCTTCGATGATGCCATTTATAAAGCAACACACCTGAAGATATGGAGCGAGCAGGCTATTTATCTCTGGAAGAGCGGAAGGCACTTTTTCTAACACAGTTCATTACAAAGTTAATGCGAGCCATCGGAATACTTCAGCGGAGAGAGGAAGTTAGTGGGCGATAGCCGTTTACAATATCTTGTACTAAAAAACATGTTATATTTAATATGTGCATTCCATAAAAGTTGAACACGTTTCAGCATATAATGCGTTGTTAGATATTGTAAATTTATGGAGTTTTTTTACTTGTTTCTACCTTGAGATAAAGGTTTCTTCATCGTTGAGAGAATAAAATTATTTAAAAAAGTAAATAAATATGAATGCCATACGCTCAAAGAAAGAGTGGAAAAAAAGAATAATAATAATTAGAAGACAACTTATTATTATCCCTGTTACTTCCCGATCTCATTGCCTGCAAATTCCATGCTTTTTCAATCATAATTTTGATTCCTTTATATTTTTATCAAATTTCAGTTCACCAACTTTATCAAATTTTGTAAATTTTGTTTATGAATTACCTACTTTATTGTACTATTCCATTTATAATTTATATGTTTTCCTGATCCAATTTACTTACTTAAGTATTACCTTCTGATATACCGTAGAGGATAAGATGACCCTAGTGGTCTAAGAACTTATAATAGTTATAAATAAATAATAAAAAAAAATATTAAGAAAATATTATGAATTTCCCATAATGATATGGGAAATATTTTTTATAATGGGTACCGAAAAAAAAGAAAGAATTATTACAAATTTCTTTAAAAATATTATAAAATAAAAACAATATTATAGATTTTCTATTATAATTTTGATTTATTTTTATTTTTATCTCATGTTAGATTTCCAACAATGTAAATTTTGTTACATAAAACGAAAAATAAATAAATGAAAAAAGTAATACGTTGTATTACCATTTTCATTTATAATCTTGATCTCATTACATTACCTTTGTATTGCATCCATATATAACATGAAGACTAAAATGATCTGAGCGTTTGAAGAGCCCTTGCTAGTTATAAATAAATTTAAAACATATAACATGAAAATAACTAACTCGCCTCATTAAATAATTCAGATGACACAAGTGCTTTAACATATAAGATCAAATTATTGCATCAAACAGAACAAATGATCACATTATTACTTAATATATAATTAAGCTGAGAGTATAATTTAATTGATTATTAAATCATTACACAATGATTACTAGATCTCAGCTAATTTTAAAAGGAAAAAAGGTAATTGGTATGCGCATTAGGCGGATTTCATTATAAGAAAAAAGAACACGCTATTTCAATTTGGAAATGTATTGTCTGCTGGTTCAGAAAAAAAATATATTTAATAGAAAATTTTTTCATTCTTTTTTGGAACAAGCTTCTTGGATTGCTGAATTTTTTTTTATATTACAGTCAGGTTAGAATTGAGTGTTGCCGAGCTTCATTAATTCGAACAAAAAATAATAAAATATATACGAAATAAAAAAGTGAATCTCATTAATTTTTTTTGAATTATTTTCAGAGGTTTGATCGCAACCGGTCCGTCAATACGCAATAAAATAAACAAATACAATTTCCAGTAAAATTTATTCTGATGTGAAAACAAATAGGAAATTATAAGAAATATTATGCCAGGAAAAAACATTTTTTTTGTTTCGACTCCCGCAATTGATTTATACCATAAAAAAATCTTAGACTGTTTCCCTCAATTATTCACATATCAATAATAAGGATTTTATTGATTCAATAAGGATAATATTAAAATGATATTTTTTTTTTTTAATTTATACCTAGAAATTTAAAAATGTATAATATCATCGCAATAAGTATATATGATATTACCAGATAAATAATAATCTTTAAATCAGAATCGAATAACGTTCCTAAAACAATGAATATATAATTACACGGATCAATATTTAATTTAATTTATTTTCAATTATTATTATTATTAATCGGGACAGCGTTGCCAGGTGATGCCGTGTAAATGATGTAGTACCCACGAAGCAGGTACAGATAATAATCCACTACTGGTTTTAATCCTTCTCAAAGCCTCACAACCTCGGATATGTTTATTCCCGTTCTGTTTATTTCAACATAATATCCCGGAAACATATATTTGATATATATTTCCGAATCGTGTATAGTTGTGTATTTAGATTAATATTAACGAGTGTATCCTCGCCAGCTTAATACATGATTTAACGGATTTTCAATTCATAGATGTTGCAATTTATTTTAATATGTATTTGAAATAATATCGGACGAAATAAGCGCTTTCATTCGGGAGAAAATTATTGGAAGGTTTACCGAGATTTCTGATTAATAATGATGTTGGATGGTGACAGCTATATGATCAATAATGAGTATATTTTCGTAAGAATAGCGTTACATATAGGTTTTAAAAGATTATTTTAAAACATATGACGAATTATAAATAAATAATAATTAAGGAAATAAATTAATTGAAAAGGACAAGGTAACGAAAACAATTGTATGATATTATTTCTTGAATAATGAAGAAGTTTATGACCACAACATGAAAATAGGTATTGATAATTGACCATGTATTTAACAATGTACATGATTTGTTAGGGGAGGCGCTCAAAAGATCTACAAATAGTAAAAAATTACTTTATTTTTACTTTTCGATCCAACAATGCAGGTCTTCTTCAGGGATAAATACAGGCAAAAATTGTTGTTGATAGTGTGATGTGAAGGCTTCATAATTAATTATAAATTTAAAATAAAAGAGATATAGAAATATAAACTGATAGTAATATAGATTGTTAAAAAAAACTAACAAGAAAAGTAAAATTTATCTGGTAAGACAAATTATGATGATAATGTCATGAAATGAGGCAGAAGAACAATTTAATTTAGTTCGTATAATCATTAAAAAAAAAATCAAAATACATATATATATATATATATATATATATATATATATATATATATATAATTATTAACAATATATTTATATTTTTTAAAAGGTGTTCATTAAATCCCACAAGGTTTTTCCAAATTTGCATGCATTTCGGCTAACCATCATCAGTGTTAAAACAATCTTATGCAGCTTTCCTGTCAGCCATAAATCATAATATATTTATAATATATACTAGTGACCGACCGAAACTTAATTTTTGGCCGAAACCGAAACCGAAACCGAATTTCGGCCCCAGGTCTGGTTTCGGGCCGAAACCGAAACCGAAACCGAAACTTACCTATTTATATGAAAATGTATTTACTATATTATTATATTTGGTTAGGTGTGCGAAAGGAATCATCAAATAAAAAGAAGAAACAAAAGCAGAAGAAACAAATAAAAATAGATTATATTACACAAAATATTTATATATATACACGGAAAAAATGTTCCCTTCCTTTAGCGAGCCCACCTCTAGCCAGCGGACCTCTTGCAGCGCCGCGATATCTAAACTAAGTATAAAAAGGTAATCTATCTTTTTGTATAGACATTTTTCGCTTAAGTTTTAGCTTTGGTTAAGTAAAGAATCTAGTAGCTTTAAAGCTCGAATATTCTGGCACCGCTTTATTAACCGTATGGTCTTAGAACATTAAAACATTTATTCACATGAGCGACTTTTTTACTTTCACTCATATTTTTATGAACTATATATTAGAAGAAGCATTGCAATCGGTAAAAACATCCTGTTTACTATTCTGAAGAAATACATTTTTCGGTGTCTTTAAATAAACGACAAAGACCGCGCAACGTTCTGTGTATGAAAACAATACCACTCAGAAACTAGGTATAATTTTATTGTAATTGGGGAGGTAAATTTTACACGTTTTGGTAAAACATAATATTATAGCAATTTTTGTCAAAACAAAGTTACCAATTTTGATATAGTTCGTTACATGGATAAAATATTAACCATTCCTTCATTTCAGAAAGGTTTTTTGTGAAGCAGTCTGATATGGCTTTATTAGAAAATGAAAACATTCTCCCTCTATAGTACCTTATTTTATTTTTTTATTTGGATCAATTATCTGCTTCTCATTCTGAGACAAAATAGGAATTTAAAACATCAACGCCTATAATATAAAAAGTCTATTTAATTCTTTCTTCTAGAGGGCCGAGAGACCCTCCTGGGGCAGCCTACCCCGTTTGGGAAATTTTTTTTCATACAAGCATAGAAATTAACTTATGTAACTAAAAGTGAGGAAGGGTGGTAATAATATGCAGAACAAGTAGAATTTTAGCTGTGGGAAAGGAACATGAAGGTAAAAAAGCTGACAGGCAGATCCAGGGGAAGGGCTGTGGGAGTGCAGCACCCCCTTTACAACCGGCTGGATTCGCCCACGATTTGATTCTCCATCCCATTGACTGACCGTGGAAACAAATAGTTTTCATTGAGTAGGAGTAATTTCTACTATAATTGAGCACTCTAATGAGGTAGGTGGGAAACCTGTACCGCCCTTTAATTTTACGTGTGGAAATATTTTTACTTTCACTTACCTATATATGAAATATATAGTAAGTGGAAGTATTGCGATCGTGAAAATTTTCGACTTCCGGTTTTCAACGGAAATACACGTTTTGGGGTCCCCTGAGTCAAAATAACCAAGTCCCGCGAAATGGTCTGTGTGTGTGTGTGTGTGTGTGTGTGTGTGTGTGTGTCTGTGTGTCTGTGTGTGAACAGACTAGCTCAAAAACTATAACCCAAGCGAACCTGAAATTGGGTATTTAGAGTATGTATATGCCCGCGATGTGACAGCAAAAATTTCATCAAATTTGCTCAAAGGGAGGGGGTACTTTATTTAATAACTTTTTAAGTTTTTTTCGATTTTCTCTAAAACGGCTCTAACGATTTTGATTAAACTGAGTATTTAATCTATTTACATGCCCGAGATATGACTGTAAAAATTTCATCAAAATTGATCAACCGGAGGGGGGACTTTACTTAATAAATTTTGTATCATTTTCACGTTTTTTTTTTATTTACTCAAAAACGGTCTTAACGATTTTGATCAAACTGGGTATTTGATGTATGCATATGCCCGAGATATGACTGTAAAAATTTCATCAAAATTTATCAACCGGAGGGGGGACTTTACTTGATAAATCTTATACCATTTTCACGTGTTTTTTACTTTCACTTACCTATATATGAAATATATAGTAAGTGGAAGTATTGCGATCGTGAAAAAAATCGACTTCCGGTTTCCAACTGAAATACACGTTTTGGGGTCCCCTGAGTCGAAATGACCAAGTCCCGCGAAATGGTCTGTGTGTGTGTGTGTGTGTCTGTGTGTCTGTGTGTGTGTGTGTGTGAACAGACTAGCTCAAAAACTATAAACCGTGCGATCATGAAATTGGGTATTTAGTTTAGGTATATGCCCGCGATGTGACAGCATAAATTTCATCAAAATTACTTAAAGGGAGGGGGTACTTTACTTAATAACTTTTTAGGTTTTTTTCAATTTTCTCAAAAACGGCTCTAACGATTTTGATTAAACTGAGTATTTGATGTATTAATATGCCTGAGATATGACTGTAAAAATTTCATCAAAATTGATTAACCGGAGGGGGGACTTTACTTAATAAATTTTGTAACATTTTCACGTGTTTTTTTTATTAACTCTAAATCGGCTTTAACGATTTTGATCAAACTGGGTATTTGATGTATGTATATGCCCGAGATATGACTGTTAAAATTGATTAACCGGGGGGGGGGACTTTACTTAATAAATTTTGTAACATTTTCACGTGTTTTTTTTATTTACTCAAAAACGGCTTAAACGATTAACAAAAATAAGATATGAATGTAGAAAAATGTGTGACTTTGGGAAATGATATTTAACAAAACACGTCAATTTCTTATCTAAGTAAATTGGTAAGTGAAAGTTATGTGTTGCACGCACGCACCAGATTTTTTAATGTTAATACTGTGGCTGGGTTTAAGAAAAAACAAATAAAAATCCTGAATAACTAGAAGTTAAAAACTTACAATTTTTATTTAACTCCTTAATATTATCATTTTATAATTATTAACCCAAATTAATGTCCACTGTCAAGTGAAAATGTACAATTTATTACCTATAACAATTTATCTGTGGGTCATATTTTGATAACAAAAGCCAAAACGAAATTCCTGGAATAAATGTTCTACCGAGCTCACACAAAACAAGTCAATATTAAACAATACCCGACGTTGTTTCGCAATCGTCTCTTTGTCCCATTGCTCACCTCTGATATTAATTTAAATTAAGTAGAAACTAATAAATTCAATTAAATATCCTGAGATATAATTAAATAGTGCCCCCCTTAGTGACTCCCCCCCGCCCAGATCTGGCGATAATTCCAGATAAAAAGAGAAAGTTCCAAAAGATAGACAATAAATAGATTCGACAGTAATGTAGAAAGGTCCTCTTTGATGTGGGAGAAAAATCGCTTCTAGAAAACATAGTCAACACAAGTCAACTCTTATTAAACCGAGGCAAACTTACATCCACTCACATCTACATAATTTATAAAACTATGAACAATCAATTTCATTATAATTGAAATTTATAAAATTTTGATTAATTGATTTTATTACAATTGAACAATACGAATACAGCAAGAAATAATATAGTTCCATAATAAATGCATTCTATTTTACTCTGTAGTTAAAACAAAAACAAATACTTACCACTTGAAGAATATCTGATGTCTTGAGTGCTGGCTTTTATTCGTCATTTATAAATTTGTTGATGAATTAACAAAATACACTATACTAACAACCATAGTAATAACACGATTAACAAAATCCAATGGAGCACAAGGAAATGAACAAGATCGGGTCGAATCGGCTAAAGTCGTGTTATCCCTCCGACCAAAGTCGGAAGGAAACGCCCGAAGAGCTAGTTTCGGCCTGGCCGAAGATTCGGCCGATTTTTGGCCGAAACCGAAAACGTGGCCGAAACTCGCTTTTTTGGCAGAAACTGGCCGAAACCGAAACCGAAACCGAAACTTCGGTCGGTCTCTAATATATACTATGATTCATTTCAATGTTCATTCTACAATTAGCACAAAATAAATATATTGTAATAACTTATATTATATCAGATCTTATATTCAATGACAATGAAAGTGGCGTATGTTTCGTTTAGAGTAAAGTGCCTCGCGGGATGAACATTTGTTTAATTATGTTTTATTACTAAATTAATTTGTGCCTTCAATAATATTCTTCATTGGAAAAATATATTTTCGTTTTTAAACATAAATTTCACTTTTTATTACTCCTCCCTTTCTACAGATTTCAGTTGTATTTATTGTGAGAGTATAAAATGGTACCAGTGTTCAGTCTCAACAAATTATATTTATTTCAAAATAGCAAACGTTTCAGCCATTGGGCCATCCTTCAGAACATCATAAATACTTTTTAGTTTTGAACAGATAATATTTAAAAACTTAGATTAACATTCATTCATAATAACTTATTCACAACTACTACATCCATTATTTTATTTTTTTAAATTATATTTATATAAATTTATAGTTTAGTAACAAAACAAATGTTTTAAGTATATTAGAGCCTTTTACTGTAAAAATGTTAAATTTTAAGTCTATGTTGTGGTTATGGTAATGTTTCGTGGTTACATGTTTCTTAATGTTATTTCATTCATACACACCCTTGGAGTGATGGGGCTCACCCATTTTTTGTGTTGGTAAATTATATTCAATAGGCTAAATTAATAATAAATTACTTTTACACATCAATTCAAAGAATTGATTAAAATTACCTGAATGTGATTGAAAATTTATATCGTTTTAAATTGTAATGCTTTTAACAAATATTGTCGGTTCAAAATTAATTATTTACTTATGATGTTCCTTGCAGCACCAAGGATTGCCCAATGGCTGAAACGTTTGCTGCATTGAAATAAATATAATTCGTTGAGACTAAATACTGGTCGCATTTTAAATCTCACATTACATAAATTTCACTGATATTATAAAAATAATTATATTCAATTCATCAATTCATCGTTGATAATGCAAAAGGTCATATGGCACAAATTTACGATTTTGCGATTTTACCGGATTTTTAATCAAAGCGAGTAGATCTAGGGTCCTAAAAGACGAAATATGTCATCAGTAAATAGAAAAGAAGAATCATGCCCAATAAAAAAAATATTCGAATTTTAAGATTCGCTTGATCATTAATCCTGAGTGAAACCAGCCTATAAGTAAAATTTAAACTCTAACTCAAAAAAAGTTTTACAAATTAATCTAAGAACAATTTTAATGTTTCTTTCAATAATCAAACACACACAAAAAAAGAAAAAAAGAATTGCAAATAAAATAATTTTTTTGTTCTCCTGAGAATCAGATATTAATTGACAGACGACCTTTTGCAGTATCAACGACGAAATGTTTCTTTTTCCACAAAAACCTTATTATATTATCACATCTTATCATGGTCCCCATATTACCAGCACAACTTTTTGAAGGAATTTTTTACAAAATGTACGTAATAGAAAAAAAATTATTTCTTTAATCATTAAGTAATAGATCTAGGTTATTATTAACATTACATTTTTACCCGATGATAGGGTATTGTTTTGAGTGAACTCTTAGGTTTATTGAAATGTCATTGAACTTTTTATAATAAAAAAATGAAACGGGTGCCCTCAATACTTACCTCTACTCTTAAGTCTTAAAACATTACATATTATTTGTTAATAAAACTTTTTCTGTTCTACAAAAATGACCACCCTGAAACCGAACGCACACTTCGCGAATTCGATTTAAATATTCCGATTTTATTAACGGAGTTATAACAATGGCAGAGAGTGAGTGTGCGAGAGAGAGGGAGAGATGTGATGTATTATTTGGCGTTGGTGAATGCAGTTGGTTGGGAGGAACAATAGGCAGATAAAAATCGAAGCCGGACACAGCTAACGACTGCAGTTAGACACCATCCATCAGCCCCCATCATACCCCCCCTCAATGCCCCCCCAGCTATATATAAATTTTAACCATCCCTTCCTCTTTGGATATTATTAAAGCACCCCCCCCCCCCCCTCGCTGGTGCAGTGGATTGCAATCGAAAGCAGGACCTTCTATTGATTTTATGCACCCTCGCCAGCTCAACCCCAAACTGCATCCCATCCTGCCTCGTTTTAATAACACTCTTCCATACCAGATCACGTTTTTGTCTTTTTTTTTACCCCCATCCGCTCGTTGTGAGGATTTATTTAATTTTTTTTTTTTTTTTTTTGAATGAAGGGTGGCCGAGGTGAATTCCGGTAATATTCGATTGGGGACGACACGAATAAAAATTGTTATTGTATTAAACTTTTACAACGTTGGAAAATCCAGAAACGAACCGTATAACTCAGTAAACACCTCGCAAAACTGAATATTCCAATTTCTTTCCCCTCCCCCCCCTTTCCGATATAAAATAGAACTTCGTTAACTCTTGTTTTACTTGATCTCTTTTTTTTATATTACGATCAGTTGTTTCCCAGGAAGAGATGGTTTTAAATTAAATCACTTAAATATGTTCGAACCATATGAAATCTGTAAATCTTTGACTTTTACTAAGTAGGAGAGTAAATGGCTGTAATGTCATATTATTTCTGGTTCTTTTATTATTAGCCTTCCTATATTATATTTCAAATGTTTATAACATTATAGCCTATTTTTTCCAGCTATTTAAATTTCTAAATAATATTATATAGAAATATAAATAGCTGGTATAAAAGGGTCACCTGTGGTGTATTGGTTAGCTTAGAAACCTACTACGCTAAAGTTCCCCAGTTCGCGTCCCCAGGTGGCTCTAGGATTTTTTAATGGGAGTAAAAAATCCTTTTCTATGCCGTTCCTCTTATAGGACGTAAAATTGAGGTCCCGAGCCTGTACGATGTCAGGTACTCGTTAGGTACTAGTTAAAGATCCCTATCCTAATTATACCTGTATAGGCAAAATTTAGTACTCCCACTATAGCATCGTCCGATTAAACTTAGTAGCATAAAGTGACGTTAGAACAAACAAACTGGTATAAAATAGAAAATTAGTATATAATAAAAATTATATTATACATGTATAAATATAAATAGCTAAATAAATATAAATATATGATATATTTTTTCAGGGAAAAGTGCGGTCTAGGTACATGCGAGGATCCAAAAACATCGATGATTTTTGACATGGATGTTTTTTAAAAATCCAGTTTTCAAACATTAACCAGTTAGGGCCCTAACTTATTTAAACATTGGTGTCACTTCCTTATTATAGCCATAGAAACGTATTTCTATTGAATATAAAAAAAAATAATAATAATAATTTATTTATTTACATTTTAGCCTCTACCCGTAAGGGTCATTGGCTTTAATTTTTCCTGTTTATATTTTATTATAGTAATTTGTTTCTTTTAAGAATTGGAATAACTTAACGGCCGAAGACTCTTCATCTCCCAGTATTTCTTTCACAGTTTTCGGTAGCTTTACCTTTTTTCGTACATCATTATGTTGTACACAATCTAGCAACAAGTGTTTTATACTGTGAGTTGTGTTTTTGTACATTTTATTTATAATTAAATAAATAATAAAATTTAAAAAATAGGGAAAACATAACCTAAATGATGATTATGAAATAGCGTTTTCCTAAAATCCTCCGAAAACTTTTGAGACATTCCAAGACATTGGAGTTCAAAAACATCGATGCTTTTTAAAAATCATTTTTAAGCATTATTTGAACATATCGCTTGGTGAAACAGCTCAAAATTATAGTTTTTTCAATTTAGGTGCCAAGTATTCTGGAAAATCTGCTTAATTTTAAGCAAGGGAAGTGTCATAATTATATTCGCAATACTTTTCACCTAATAAACATTGTAAAAATGAAAATTTACTACTTTATTTTAATCAAATTATATTTTAATCGATCGATTAAATTATACATAAATGTATACTACGCACTACGAGTACTATACTCATTTTCAATATGTCATTCATTCAAAATGATATTTACCATCCATCTATTGTATGATGTTTAAGCATGGAAAATATTTTTAAAAAAAACTTTTTGTTATTGAATGATCAAAAAACACGATTGTCGAAAATAATCGACTGAAAATGTACTTTACTGTGTCATGTTTTTTCAGCGGTATAGAACCGTGAAACACGCTAGTCTCATTAACTGAACATGTTCTAATTAAAGGTTAACGAAGCTAGTAATTGGTCGAGAGGATCTCTCATTGAACAGCCTAGGATTAAAAATTAACCCAACAACCTAGTCCTCTACTTCCGATTCCACATAAGCTCACAACTAGTAGCCCAATTAACAATAGATGAGTCCTTATCAAACATTTACTATCCATCTATTTAATGAAATATTTTGGTTTTTAAATCAATTCATACGTGCAATATAAAGGTATTAGCTAGTTGTGAATAAATAGCTGTATTTTATTGTTAACCCTCTGCACTCGGCACCGTTTCGGACGTTACCTACCGGCAACTCGAGCAACTTATTCGCGAAAACGTAATATTATACAGTAAAATTTTGGAACAAAGTAAGGAATTGTAATGAAATTTAGGTTATATGTATTTGTAAAGCTTCAAGAACACATAGTTACAAAAAAAAATAATTTTTTTAAATTTTATATTTTTTTATAATTTTATATTAATTTCAAAAAAAAATTTAATTTTATATAATTTTATTATTATTATATATAAAAGCATAAAAAATCTAATTGGAGAAGTAAAAATTTACGAGATGGGACCCTTTTAGTTGAAGTTTTCTCAGATATCCAATCAGAAAAGCTCCTACAATGTGAAAATCTACTTAATAACTTTCCGGTTAAAGTAGAAGCAGATGGGAAACTAAATGAAGGTAAAGGGAATATTAGGTGTCCCGAACTAAATTATTGTACAATCGAGGAAATAAAAAATGAATTAAAACCACAAAATATAGCCGATGTTAAAAGATTAACGTACTATAAAAACAATGAAAAACACCGCGATCCGCGACCGTCAATTATCACCAAAAGCGAAATATCCTATAAGTAGATTTTACGATTTGTTTATGTCCTTATATGTTAAAAACTGAAAATTATTTGCATTGTCTCCGTAGCGGAGACCTCGAGTGCAAAGGGTTAATATAATACTGTAAATAACTATTATTTTCATTTCAAAGCCGACGTTTCGACCCAAATTTCAGGTATTCATCAGGGCTAAATGAGAAAAAAAAGGTACTACGTATGTGTACGCCCCATTACCGCTTCTTTATATCTACGGTCAACTATCCTCCATAATTTATTTATTTTTTAAACGTTTCAAGCTCTGTGTTTCTTTACCTTGTTATAATGGAGTTTCTATTTGTTTCATAAGGAGTTATGAATAACCAAAAAAAAAATAAATTAAGTAAAATCAGTCCATATGGATACTTTACTCAACATATAAATTGAAAACATAATTATCTTATTTTTTAACCCTGGAGAACAGTCAAGGCAGTATTCCACACAGCTGACAGAGAGCTATAATTATATATTTTATATTTATTTACATATGGGGGATCAACAAGGTGGGAAAGGCTTAACAGCGTTGTATCACATATATAAAACAATGTATATAAAAAATAATTACATCGTTAGGAACATTTCTGTTCTATCTAAAATTCTGTTATGGCCCTGAATGGAGTGTTCTTCGCTAAAGAGAAGAGACAGAGATGAAGACAATAGAGTAAGTGATTGAGAAGAGAGTTGCTCTCGCCGCAAATAATCTAGATATTTCCAAATGGAGGCAACTCTTTCTCTTCCCACCCCCCCGCTCAACCCCCCTCCTTTGCCATTTTTCAGAGTAAAGATAGCGCTTGTCACTTTTTAGGTCATTCTTTTATCTCTTTCACGCTCTTTTCGTGTAATTTCTTTGGTCCCGTTCTTTCTTAATTATTTTTTTTTAACACCTTTAAAAATGACTCTTGCATAATAATTTTATTAAATATAAAAAAACAAAAACTACCATAATAATAACTGATGTTAAAATTTAGATGAAAACAAACAAATATCCGTATGTTTTTATTTATTTATTTTTTTTAGATAATGCACACATAACTTTTGAAACAGAGTACTTAGTTAACCTCTGAAATAATTTAACCTCATCAACAGTATGGCTTTTTTTTCCAGTTCACGATGGATTACTCTAGAGGTTTAACCAACTTCTCCTGACCATTAGGAAGGTCGAGATTCATTCATTGGGATGATTAGGGATGGTTAGGGATGGTTAAGGTTTGTTTTTCAACACGCTCGGCTATCCTGCCCCGAAGGAGATGACTTTTATTATTTTTTATGGCGGACCCACGGTATGAATATCCACCTTCCCACCTTAGTTATAACAGGGCGTGTTATACCTCTAGGACAAATCCTCCACTTCATTCCCTTTTGTGCCGCACAGGGCCAGGTATGGTTTTAAAGAAATTACGAGATAATCTGATATTTGATCCGGAATAAATAATGGTAAAGAGAATTGGGATAAATACGTCATATGGAGTGTAAAGCTTAAAGTTAAACCTTAAAATCTCTTATTTTTAACTGTATAATTTATGTTTTTATATAGGGATGAAAAAAAATGGTTTAAGTTCGATTTGCCACCCCTAAATGGGTGAAGTGCATAAAACTCTTCTTAAAAACATTAAAGATAATTGATTATTTATTATTCAATTTTACACCGAATCTTAACCAACAAGTATTAACTATGAAGCGCCGCAGTGAGGTTACGCACATGGAAAAGTAGAATCTACTTTTTTATATTCGTATCCAGCATGGAAAACTGTTGTATAGAATGTAAACATATTTTTTTCGGTTTTTGTCCAATCTTTCCGTGCAAAATGATAGTTTTATTTTTTTACTTGTTAATAGTAATACATTTATTAAAATAGTTATTTGGATTACACAGAGTTCCTTCCTGTTCAGTTGATGAGGAGTTAATATCGTAACACTAGTATGGGTTTAAATAATTTATATTAAACAAAAATAATTATTCACAATATAAGACAAACAATACAACCAAAGTTATTATTTCGGTTACAAAAAGTATCAACTTGTAACGATACTGTAACACAACATAACCATATGATTCGATCATCAGAGCCAGACTAACTCTCCAGTCCGTCGCTCCTTATATTTAGTCTGAATCAGAACATTCTATAACGTTCCAGACAAGCGTAGAAGGTACACGAACAGTCACGAACGTGTACTAGAACAATTAGTTGCAACAACAAATCTAGAGCTCTTTTCAATCATATATGTTGTGTTTCACGTTACAATATTAATCTTTTTATATGCAAATAACGCAAATATTTTATGCAATGCAGGTAACATTTTATAATCCTTCCCTATTTCACAGTAATTTTAAGTAGACTATTATGTGTAATATTGTACTTCAATAAATGTATTTATTTCCCTATAATTCAATATTAGAGTAAGCCATAGCGTATAAAGTATAAAAAAGATATATTTAGAATTGAAGTATATTGCATTACATTTTCATCTTGATGATTTGTTTAATGTTAAGTGGTTTTTTGTTTTTGGTTCTCCATAAACTAGATATTTTTGGACTATCGTCATTTTTATTACCGCATACAGTAGAATTATTATCCTACGCATCATTCTCATTTTGGTTTTATTTTATACTAGATCTTAAGCTAGCTTCCTGGACGGAGATATATCCTAAACTACAAGCCTCTGGCTGAGGTCGGTGCTGAGTGTTGGCAGCGAGGGCTGCTGTTCCTTGACCCGCCTTAAATAATGCCGTCTTTGATTGATTCCGCGAACTCTCCAAACAATCATGCATATTCTCCTTTCTGTAGTTCAGACCCCTCCTAATTACCTCCGTGTTGAGCTAATGAAGAAACTCCCTCTACTACTGATGCTTGTGCTCCAGGAGGAAAAGGTGTTCGGCTGATTTGAGTGTTTGGCTATTTACGAATCTAAAATGATATTTAACATTATTTAAACTTAGATATAGCTTTGGATTCGCCTGGCACATCAAATCATTATGACATCCCTAAAAAGGGCCATGCTGTACCTGCCAATGTTGGAAAGTTTGTAATAATGTAAGCTATAATAGATATAAAAATATATTTTTTTTTAATTTTGATTGATAACGACGATGTGGTTTTATGTGTTTCAACATTGGGGATTCAAGGATCAAATGGTCCGTAAAGGAATAAGGAATCATAGAGATTGTTGTTGAAGGAATTCTGGATTCTGCATTGGGAATTAGATCCATAATAATAATAATAGAAACTCCTTACAAAATTTATATCACAATAATTTCCCCACCCTTCAAATAATTGTTTTCACCCTTGAACATTACTAGAAACTAATGTATTTTTTATAACTATAAACCTAAGTCGAATTATTAATCGAAGGATTTACACTTAAATAATTTCAATGCTTGATATATAATTAAACATTACACAATTTGACCTTGCTTCTGCTTCTTATTTCTGAACTTTTTGATTCCTCCAGAAAATATAATAAAAAAGTTAATAATGTTAGAAGATTAAAAAAACAAAAAAAAAACAATAATAAACCCCATATCAAAGAAACATAGTGGTTAGTTTTTACGGGTACAGATCAAAATCATTATTTGATTTTCGAAGTCTTCTCGAATACATTCAAAAAGTATGTCATAGAGGATCAAAAATAGACTATATTCGTCTACGGCTCCGCCCGACCTCAAATACTGGGAAAGCTCGATGCGGTGCACCACGCTGGAATCCGAATAGCGACAGGAGCGTTTCGAACAAGCCCCATCCTTAGTCTGTGCTCGGAATCCGGTATGCCACCCCTTCTGTTCAGGAGATTAAAATTAGCGATTAAATATGCCTCAAAGTTTTATCTGCAGACAGGACATCCTTCTCACAAATATATTTTTTCACCAAAATTCTCTTCCGCATTTCAACAAAAACGAAATTCAACTCTTCCGTTATCAGAAAGAATCTCCTCGGCCATCTCCTTCCTCAAAACAGTAAACCTATGTCAATCCGAAAATTCCAGACCACCTTGGACCAACCAGCACCCTAAAATAATGTTAGACCTTACTAAATATTCAAAGAATAGTACAGATCCAGCTGAATTCCAAACTCATTTCGCGCTGATCATTAAAAATATACCGGAAACTTTCATTGTTTACACAGACGGATCAAAATCAATACAATCAACAGCATCATCCTTCGTTACAAATGACTCCACATACAAAATCAAACTACATAAATTATGCAATATATATACCGCCGAACTTAACGCAATATCAGCAGCTCTCCACTTTTGCATGGCAATAAACCAACAAAATATTTTAATTATTACCGACTCATTGAGCTCATTAAAAGGCCTACATAACATGTATCCAGACCATCCTAAAATCTCCCAAATTCACTCTTATCTAACCGACCTAAAAGACCTGGGTAAGACAGTAACGTTTCTATGGGTCCCGAGTCACGTGGGCATCGCTGGGAACGAGCTAGCCGACCGAGCTGCAAGAGAGGCACTTACCCTACCCGGTCCTGGCAAAAACCTTCCTAACTCCATCAGACCTTACCAAGCCCCTCGAAATGCAAATAAAAGATGCCTGGCAGTCGATGTGGGACGAGAGTCCTCCAAGCAAACTAAAAGATATAAAGAAAGATGTAAAACCGTGGGGTACATCCGTTCGAAAATGCCGTAGAGAGGAGGTCGTGTTGACTCGGCTGAGGATCGGTCATACGAGACTTACCCACTCCTTCCTCATCTCAAGGGAAGCACCACCGATATGTAAGTACCGCGGCGGCACTGTCTCCATAAAACATATCTTCCAAGATTGCCCATATTACACAACCAAACTTAATAGCTATGGACTTAAACCAGAATTAGCAGTTCTTGGAAATGATAGTAAGGAAATAGAGTAAGTTTTCAAATTTTTAAAAGCAACCAACCTACTGTCAGAAATTTAACATATCCGATCACTACGGGAAAATCGGTTATGATAAAATAATAATATTTTAAGGAAATAATATTAATATAATAAAGCTGAAAAAAATGATATTTTAAGAAAATATTAATAAAATAAAGCATAAATAAAAACCAGTTGGCGTTGATGACCATTTTTGGTTTTACGCCAATAAGCACAAACAAACAAACAAACAATGTCATAGAGGATATGGTTCTGAAAAAGTTTATTGTACAATTGTTATTATTGCTTATTGGTAACTATTATCGCTTAGAGATGGATTATATCTGACTTTTTTAAGATGAATTTAGATGATAAATAGTCAGGTTTTTGGTATGATAACAGTTATGCTGTTGTACTGTAGGTATTAAAATTATGATTTTTACAATTCATAAGGTTTAAATAAATTGATCTATTTATATCATCTAGGGATGAGATGATGAAATGCATCAGCTATCTCTGTGTCTTGATTACTGCTTCCATTTTTACCATTCAATTTATCTATTTTTCTCTTTTTTCCTGTTTATATGATTTTTTTTTTGTACTTATAGGTGTAGCTTTCTTATATTATGCATGCATGTCCCTTGCAATTTCAATCCCGACGATAACGTCTCGTTCGTACGTCTCATTTCCCAAAAGCTCACACATGGATACAAAGGTAATTATAAAAAACAAAAAAAATCTGTTTTTTTTTTCTAAATTTTATAACAGTTATTCATGACTGAGTGATTTGAGTACTTTCCAGTTCCGAATTTGAATCATACGAACATGACGTTAGCCAAACCGAGGATGCCCTTGTTCCCGGATGGTGATGGAACAAAGACAGGCCTCGCTGGAATCCTGGAGGATCAGCCTTGATGATGATTACTAACATGTGACTATCCTCTGCCCGCAGGCCTGGAGGGAGCCGCCCAAGAGACAGATTCCTCCCCCAAAGCTCGGTAATTGATGCTTGCATTAGTGTCATTAGACTTAGCAGGGGTAAGCCGCCAGGATCCGGCAAGTCCTCGCCGAGTGCAGCCGAGGATCTGAGGTAAGGCAAATCCATCCATGTTTTGTTTTCTACATCTCTGTAGTCCGAACCCACCTAAAGAGCTGTACCTAGTTCGAGTTTTGGTAAGACATATATAAGGTGTATTAAAAATATATACATATATTATTAGGAGATATCTCTCCTTTGCGATAAGAGTGTCCTAACTCAAAACTAATTTTTTAATTTAACTGCAAAAATAAAATCAATGCACTTCTGAGATACTCTTTACTTCTATACAATTCTAATTTTTATTTTAAAATCAATCGACAGATGGCTCCTTTTACAGAAATGTCTTCATTCAAAGGGAATTTACTGTAAAGAAAAAAATTTCATATCTTCAGTTCATGGATTGGACTGGAGAGACAGAGGGATCATCAAGTATTTACCGGAACAAGTTAATTTTTGGATTAAGACCTTGTTGCTGTTTTAAATTCAGAAAACTTTTAAGTTGTTTTTTTGCAGAAACTAGCAAATCTGAGTTATAACACTCTTCTCGTAAAGGAGCGATGTGTTGTTTTGGACTGGGAGAACTTTGAAGAACATGGACCGGAAAAAAATTATAGTGACTTAATTTTTTTTTAAACAATTCCCTAAGAACAGTTATTCATTTTAAATTGTCCTGTTATTATTCTGGACCGATTTATATTTTTACTTTTTTTTTTCTTCCTTTTTTTATAAACTGAATTTACCTAATTTACTTTAACAACCGAGTTTTATTTCTTAATTTTTCCCTTATTTTTACCTTTATTCATAGAATCAAAAGAAAAATGAGCTTAGGACTGAAGAACCGTGAATTTTCTAAAATTATTTTACGTCATTCGATTTTCTTTTTTTAAATCTAATTACCATCCATATATTTTTAACAGCCAAAAAAATAGTCAGCCTCTCTTCTTTGATTGCGTTAATATGTAGAATTTCAAAAACCGTAATTACCAAATATTTGGTATTAATACATAAAAAATTGGTATTTTTTATCAAAAAACTCTAAATTGCACTAGTGGCACAGTTAAAATTTTTTTTAAAATTCTAATCGTATACTGTATTTTAAAAAATTACTCAGATCCATATTTTTCGCTCGATATCAGAAATTCTCGCTTGAATATCACAACCAAATTGTTTCCAATTATTATTTTATATTTTTCTTTAAGGGGTCTTAATTTTCATTAGATTTTCTGTTTATATTGCAGACTTCTTATAAAATAAATTATTATTTATAAAATAAATAAATTATAAATTCTTAATTTTTTTTACAATTGTTAAATTACGCCATAGTTAGGAATTTTTTTCTGAATTTGACAAAATTCACATCCGAGCAAAGGTAGATTAACTCCTACTTCAACATTTAGGTTGACCGGTCAGGGTATGAAGATAATACATGAACTATATTAATAATGTACTAATAGCTAAAAATGTAGGCAGGTAGTGCTAATTTATGTAATTATATCTAAAGTCCAAGCATATTGTGGTTGAAAATCCCCAAGCTTTTATATAAATAAAATAAATAAATAAGCATGGTGTTCTTAAGTAAGCTTACCATAAAAAAATAGATAATTACTTATTCCTACGTAACAACTTAAAGATTTTATGGTTAACCTTTTATAGTTACTGAGGGCTTTATGAGGTTCTTGAAATTGAATTTAAAAAAAAAATATTATTATTACTTGTCATAATTATTGTATATTATTAGGATATTTTTTTATGTTGCTACTTTCTTATTTTCTTTGAACAAACAAAAAGCAGTCGTTCGAATAGCGTATTAAACGCATCCCTTTGCTAAAATAGCTCTTCTGATAGAGGCATATGCAGCATATCTCCGACAAAGAAGATATCGCGGCAGTTTCTTGTCTGCTAGCGGAACTATGCGGTTGCAGCTCATTGTACGACGATCGTTTTGGGAATACCGTAGGGCCGAATGCATCTCCGGCCGGATACCGCGGGGTCATTTCCTGAACAATCGGCGATATACGGCAAAAGGTATGCCGACCCCCGGTAAATCAGGTGCGGAGGATATAAATACGTCATAGCAAAGGATATGGCGGGAATATGGACGCGCGGATTTGGCGGGAGATAAGGACAGAGCGGAGCAATCAGCCTCCAATATATGGCCTTTGATTGGATAGTAATCTTACTACATCCTATCGCCCGTCCAATCAGGGAGCATTGTGTCCCCTCCACGGCTATACTTATTGGTCAGCGCCTTCCAATCCCTGTCAATCAGTCATGGGTCAAAGTGTCATTATCCCCGATCCTGTATTATTAATCAAAATCCACCTTTGGACTATCCCTGCAATATTCTAAAAAAAAATTAAATAAACTGTTTTTTCTCCTCTAGTCTTAGCATGTTTTAACTCATTACCATTATATAACTTACCTACTTTATTCACCAATAATCATTGGTTTTTTTACAGACCACACTAGATCATCTTTAGCTTTTTATTCAGTACAAGCCGAAATGTATTTCATACCTAAAAGAATTAATCTAACGATATTTGAAGAAAATAATTTATATCAGTTGAAAAAATTACTACCGTTACACGAATACTGTATAATAGTTACCGTTACACTATATAATACGGTTAAAAACGGATACTCAATAATAGTTAGCGTCACACAGTATAATACGGAAGTACAGATCCCTTTTCCAACTCCTACAATCGATTCATTTTGGCTAATGCGGAATCAAAAGAAAGATAATTTCACGGAGATGTGGCGAATATCTATGTCGATTTGTAAATTCTAATAAGCCTTAGATAAAAGTAATGAAAAAAGTTGGGAGTTTTAAAATTTTTGACGATGATAAAGTTAATGGATAAAAACAAGACCATTTTGTTTTAAGGATTGTATGAAGACGCGATTCAGTTTTACATTTTCTAGTGATGAAAAAACAACCGTTTTCTAGAAAACGGTGAACGAAGTTTCTGATATTGGTATGGATACTTACATAAGACATTTGACGTTAGTTTTTACAAACGACAGGCTAAGGAGATTATGCATTATTTCCGCTAATGTTATCTTTTATTATGATCAGTTGAATAAGTTGATTGTAATATAAAGTTGTTATAACAAAATTCAAAAAGAGCGAAATCACGAACTTAAAGCCTTCAAGTTTCAATATCTTGCCATTCAAACGTTGTGTTTCTACCATGTGTCTGTATTATGTCTATAATTTATGGAAATAATGCTTAATTTATCATAAACAAAGAGAAGAACATGACTTGCCAAAACTAATCTATGAACATTTGGGAACCGATCTTTGTACCAAATCGAAATTGTTTGAATTGTTATAAGCCTCAAAATTAATTAATTGTACTAGTAATATTAATATTTTTTCATAACAATAAAAAAAAATATTTTTTTTCAAAAAAAAAATTTTAATTAATTTAATCCGAAAGTATTGTAAAAATTACTTATTTTTTCCAAAAATCTTTCCCCCTTCCTAATCCTGACCCTTTCCTTCTCACCCAATTCCCCACAAACCTTCCTTACCTACCCGGTCCTATCAAACAGAAGTAGCGAACTCTTAATTTATACCCTTAATATAAGACATCTAAGAGCCTGTAATTATTATTCCTCATCTTGGTGATGATGGTGTAATAATCTATATTACCAAAAATGTCTCTTCAGAGTCGGACGATATTGACCTTAATTGACCTTTAACTTGTCCTTAAACGCAGAAAAAGAAAGCAAAGTTTTTTCTTTTTTAAAATGGCGCATTCTATACAATGAAAATCAGCGATATCCGTTTTTCGATACACATTTAGTTCTCTAGCCATCGAGATCTAAACATTTCATAGAGAAATACATATTTAAGCTATTTTAAGAAATATTTGCCACATGAATTTCCAAATTTTATTTATTTTTTTGTTTTGTTTAGAGGCACAAAAATTCTTCCGTCATCAAGGCCAAGCCGTCATGGCAAATACGTGAAACAACTCGTTTTAGCTGCTATATCCAAGGACAAATCTATTATACATACTTATTCCTAAAGAAATATTAACTTACGTGTATATACATATATATATATATATATATATATATATATATATATATATATACGTAAGGTAATATTTCTTTAGGAATAAGTATGTATAATAGATTTGTCCTTGGATATAGCAGCTAAAACGAGTTGTTTCACGTATTTGCCATGTCATATTTTCGCCCTCAAGGACATAAACCGTTTCGGAAATAGCTATCAGCTGGCCATTCACAGATTCAATTTGGGTCCTGCGATATGGACACCTTATCTCCTAATACTAAGAGAGGAAGTTGCCACTACCACTGGATATATCCTCCCCTTCTCCCCCCCCCCAATCTAAATTTATGCCAACGAAGAGAGGGATTGACATTGACCGCGGCTATAACTCACAGCGATTCAATTCCGAGTTAAGTTGAGCTCCTAATAGCAGTCCATCAAACCAGTGTCATCCACCCTCCATCTAACATAACTCGGGGTTTGGGACTCTTTGTGGATTCGGGTTCTTCTTCTTTTTTCCTATTATATATATATATATATATATATATATATATATATATATATAGAGAGAGAGAGAGAGGAGTATGTACGAAATCGTATATTCGATTCATAAGTGCGAAACACGACCCCGTAAAATAAATAAATTAATTATTTACTTAAGATTCAGTTCAGTAAAATCCAAGAAATATTACCATAGATAATATTACCACACATATGCACTTGTTGACATTTCCACGTATTGAAACATTATAAATCTAGATATATTTAAACCCAGTGAATAAGTCGAATAAGGACCAGAATAGATTAAGTGGCTAAAAAGAAGATTAGAGGCGATTTCTTTGCAGCGAATACACTTTTAATTCAATAGCTTATTTGAAATATAGCCATTGTAATTTTCGTTAAATTTGAACTAATCTATCGGCGAACAATTATTCAACTCCCAATTGTGTTAAGAAATACCACATTACTGATGAGATCTGTGCTGTTCGTCTAATGTCGATAATCAGGAGCCAATATTTTGGCAATTGTTTTACGAAATTTCAATGCTTCATAATGGAAACCTGATTTTAACAACACTGTTCAAACTTTAAAAGCCATGGTTTGAAAAGGAAGGGTCTATGACTTAACCACATATTCAGTGAGATGACAGAAATATTAACCCTTTAACCGGGGAGTTCCCTTTTAAATTACGCATCCTACAACGGGCGTGAGCTCTTTCACTAGGACGTGTATATACGTCCCGCCCGGTGCAATGTAACTTCATATTATTATTTTTTCATTTATGCTTAAAATAAATGGGAAGGCTATGAAATATGTTCGTTTTCGTTTTTTTTTTTTTTTTTTTTTTTTTTTTTTTTTTTTTTTTTTTTTTTTTTTTTTTTTTTTTTTTTTTTTTTTTTTTTTTTCGGTTGGCGCATTAGGCCTAATGAGACCTTTGGCCGCGCAGTGTGGTCTTCTTACAGACATTTGTTTTGCTTGCGGGAGTACAGACAGCCTGGAGGGGGTAGCCCAAACCTCACGTTGCTGTAAGCCATGGTCACCATGGTACAGCGGCAGACTGCCCATATAGCTCCATAACCAATCCCATTGGGGCCAATTTGGCAGTGTCCTTCCCACCGATGGCGTCAGCTCCCTCGGTTTCAAGGACAGTGACAAACTGGTCTAGATCCAAGGATTGTGGTAGCTCAGAGTCAGCAGGCCCCGAGGACCTATATTTCTTTCCCTGAAGCATACCGTCCCTGAACCAAACCTCCGGGCGGTTACTGACATCCTGGAAAACCACACCACGATTCTCGATGAGATACACGGGGAAGGTTCATCACTCCTACGCCCGGTCGGTGTGAGTCGCCTCCAGTAGGCTGACGGGCCTCACATACCTGGGGGTGGGGGTAGACTTGGACTGCGTGGCGTTCATTGGTGGGCGGTCATCCGAATGGAGCGGTTACCCATCCAAGTACTAACCACGATGGACGTTGCTTAACTTTGATTATCTATTGCATGCGCCCTTGTCCACTCAGCCATCCCGGCCCCAATTTTCGTTTATTTATATATTAGTTCGTTTTCGTTTATTTATATATAAACCACAAAGGAAAACACAAAATGACAAACAAATAGAAAAGAATATCAACAAAAATATAAAAGTATCGAATTAAGAAATTATAAATTTACAGCCTTAACCTATTATAAAGAGTACAAAAAATATATATATAAATATAAATTAAATATATTATTATTATAAATATTATAAATTATATATATATATATATATATATATATATATATATATGTGTGTGTGTGTGTATAATATATATGTATAAATTCACGTCGTTACATGTATCGATGACTAATCACTCTGTTGTACGAAAATATAAGTCCCATCCATTCCAGGGCACAACATATATTTCAAGGACGTATACATACGTCCTGCCCGTTCACGGTAGTGTTTAGGTTGGACGCCTATATACGTCCCGCCCGGTTAAAGGGTTAAAAGGGGGAAAAATGCATTGATTTACAGAGAAACTTCCTATTAATAGAATCATAAATGGCGTTTGAATATTATTTTTTATTTATGTTGGTTTTTAAATATTTTTTTTTTTCGCATATACATTCTGTTGACAGAATGTATACGAGCTCTAGAATGTATAACTTGACCAAGTGATAATGTTTTTAGGCATAAAAAATAAATATTAATTCTGAAATTTAAGCCGAGGAATTAGGTCAATCCATATGTACATTGTAGTACTATATAATAAACTCAATCGTTTCCACTAGTATTTCTCCCCCTTCCCCTTATGAAATTAAAAGGTTGTGTGTGACAAACAGAAGATGGTTTCGTTACCTTCTAATTTAAAATTATTATTTAATCGATCTTGACTATTGCTCGAACTTACTTTTTATTTATGATACAGTTGTAAAGTTCAATAAATATAAAATTTAAATTTTGGATTACTAAATAATTTTTGTTTCGAAACTCAGAACCTCCATGTACCTCGAAATAACCACATATCTGTGGGGTCACCTGTGGTGTAGTGGTTAGCATAGCAACCTACAATACTAAAGGTCGCAGGTTCGCGTCCCGCGGTGGCCCTAGGATTTTGTTAAGGGAGTAAAAATCCTTAGCTATGCCGTCCCTCAGATAGGACGTAAAATGGAGGTCCCTAGTCCGTCCAATGTCAGGTACTCGTTAAAGATCCCTATCCTAGTTATACCTGGATGGCCGAAATTTTGGACTCCCACTGTATCATCGTCCGATTACGTTAAACAAACGTCGTGGACGTTTTAGATACAAAAAATGGAAGAGAAAACAAAATTGTCTTTAATTCTTTAGGTGAATCTTTTCATCTACTCGCTTGATTTTTTTCTAATTTTTATCATCTTCTAGGTGGTCTGCAATTTTCATACAGGTATAGAAAAAGCTTTCTATAACTGTTATTCAATTAATAATAATTTTGTTCAATTTTTTTTTTTTTAGTATATGTACCGCCGAGTAGAGGATATGAATCGAGTACATTCATTTTGTTATAATCAGTGAAAACTAAATAGAAATAAACTATCTCCGTACAAATCTTATGATAATACTAACACACCAATGCATATTTCTTGTTATGATATACAAATTTGAGCATATAGCTGGAGCTTTTAGTTTGTTAATTATTTAAAATTTAGAGATTAGATAATGTAACTGACCTGGTTCTCTTAAGAGGAAATTATAACAATTACTAATTATAGTTAATGGCAAATTGTAGTGCTTTATATCTAATCATTTAAATGATAAGTATATATACTGTTTAATTATAGCAAAGAGGGAAACACAACTGAAAATTAGTGGTTTGCTGTGTTTAATTTGGCATTAATTTTCAAAATCACTTCAGTATATAATATGAGTCTTATTTATATAATAGATTTTAAAATCGGGTTTCAAAATTAACATAGTAAGTAAACTTGATCAATTAATATTACTTTGATTTTTCTAATCACACATAGCAACAAGATATATAGGTATATAATACATTTTTTTGTGTTATTTACAAAAAAAAAAAAAAAAATCAAGAAAACATAAATGTTAGACAAATATTTTAATGCTACTGAGGATTCAATTTTTCTGCACCTAGTAAAATGATAAATTAATTTACTTTTTTCAAACAAATTTTAAAAGAAGAATATAGTTTCACTACTTTTAATACATGAATTAAGTTGTAAAAAATAAATAAATACAGTTTTTTATTTATGTAATTTAAAAATTATAAGTATTTTTTTTTAAAATAAACCATGTTACCTATTCAAAACAGAGATTTTTTAGCTCCGGTTATTTTCATTTGCAATGTTTTGTTTTTATTTATGTAAGTTTAAGTCCTTTAAATGATTTTTGCCCTGTTAAAAGTGTGATTAACTCTGTTATTTATTCTAGAAATTCTATTATATGGTGCAGATATTTTTATTTGTTATACACCCTACTCCTTCCTACTCAGCTTATGTTTCAAATAATAAAAAAATTCAAACTGTTTGCAGGATTATTTTGAAAGTGTCCCGAAATAATGAAACGTGATGTAATCGTTTTTAATGTTTTTTACTAGCCCTGTTTTTTCCTTTTTAGACCTTTTTATTTTGGCCATCAAGATATCAAATTATCTATCTATCTATATATATACATATATATATATATATATATATATATATATATATATATATATATATATATATATAAACAAACATATAGGTATATTATATATTAACAAGATATTTTTTTCTTATAAAATTCGGCTGCATTAGGGGTGTTAGATACTGGATGGTACAGCTTGCATAATGTGAACTGGCTGTGAATGCACACAACACAATCAATACCTCGCCCTTCTTATCAACACACACGCACGACAAAAGTGCACTCTGATAAACTCGCAAACTCCCCCCCCCCCCTTTTTGCATACTGGTCGATGATGTGTTGGCATTTTTCTCTTTTCACAGTATTTTTAGTTTTGGGTATATCGTTAAGTTGCCTTAATATTTTTGAGTAATTGTTAATGCTAAACCTACAATAAAAAAAACCAAAAATTATATGAATAAAACTTGTGGAACATGGAGAGAATCGGTAGTAGCTCTCTAATAAAAGAAAAAATAAATACAAACTTTAATAAATGTTCATTCCTAATACCTATTTTTTGAATGTTGATCTATAATAAATTTAGCTTACTGCTAGTCTAGTTTTATTATAGATTGGTGTTCTAAAGTCATCAGATCTTAGCTTAATAATAGCTTTAACCAGTTTATTTTTTTTTGTCGTGAGCTAAAATTCTGTACTTCCTTCAAAGTACACATCTACCTAGTTACATATAATAAAACACACCTTGCAACTCATTTGCATTTTAAGGAACTTAACCAGTTCACAATAATATAAATAATTATAACGCTAAATAATTAGCATAAAAGTATATAGAATTTGTAGGCTTTACAATTCAATGCAGACCAGCTTTATCCTGATGAGTTGTTAAAGTATTATAATTTTAATTCACATATAACATTAGTTATTGTATAACGAGTAGGTTACTGTTGGTAGTCCAATATAATCGATTTAGTATAACACAAGTTAACAATAAAATCATTATGATGTTTAAATAAAGAGCGAAATTGCCATATAAAGTATTTAAAACTAACTCATAAGTTCTGCTAATCTATATAAAATACTGAATAGTCTTTTTTTGAATCGGTTTTTGACCTTGGGCCAGACCATTCCTCAGAAATCTATTTTCGTTATCTATAAATATTCCCTCCCTCCCAGAGAAAAAAAAAGGGGGGAAAAAACTTGAAAGAATAAAGAATAGTTTTAATCGATGTTTATTCGGTAGTTGGCAGGGATCGGCAGCCACGTGGTACTCTTTTAATCTCTTCTTTTTTTTCCATTTTATTTATCCCGTCTCTTAAATTCCTTTATTCCTCTATAATTTTTCGCAGTCAGCGCTGTTTAGTCATTGCATCTTCTCCCAGTTTATAGAAGAGGTAAATATTATTCTGAGTGTGTGTGTGTGTGTGTTTTTCCGGTTAATTGCATAATTTTAAACAATTTTATGACGCTTTCATTACGAAAATACTTGTTACAAATAATGGGGGAATGTAGACTAACTTACCAAGGCTACTTCACAACAGGTTATTTATTTCTTTTTATTTAATTAATAACTTTAACGCTAAAAAAAACTTTCTAGGCTAAGGTAAAACTTGAGCCTTTAGTGAAATTTTCTGTACATAATCTTTTTGAGCTAACTATATATTTATAATTTAAAACAATTTATATACCTCCTCAATGACTATTTGTAAAACTGTCTTAAGTGCATTTATTGTTTAGTCTATTCCATATTTAATGCGAAATCAGTTGATACTTTAAGAATAACCTTAATAATTTTTCTTGGGAAAAAGAATCTTAAAAAGAGATTCATATTTTTTCCAGAAATAGAAAAGGCATCGAAAATCGATGTTTATTCGGTATTTGGCGTAAAACAGTACGGTAACGGTTTTAAGCGAAAAACAGTCCCCAATTTACCTAATTATATATATCGCTGGAAGAAGGAAAATTCTCTATCTAATGGTGAAATAATATTAGTGAAGTTTTGAATTATAAGCGTTTTATTTGGGCCTACCCGGAAAACCTTAGATATCACATTACAAATATGTGATAGCGTACTAATAAATGACTGTAATACTTCAGAAAATTCTAGAACTTGTGCAATTTAAGAGAGATATACATCTGTTTTGGTTTTCACCTCACAATGTTCATTGCGATATAATATTATTGTATATAATACATGTCTTTTGTGTATAATATTGTAGACTGTTATTCTTCTCTATGTAAAATGTCATGTTTAGCCAGTAAAATTTGAAAACAAAAATACAAATATTTGCTCTATCGTTATATCTGAATTTTCAAAGGCATTGATCGAAAGCTGTATAATAATTTAAATATAAGGTACCGTTAGTTTTGTTGTTTTTATTTGTTTCGTTTCTGACCAATTAGGATTTTCTGAGGAACACCGTTGATCCACGAATCTTGACTTGAGATATTTCCAATTTTCCACGGATTTTCTCGTTTCAAAAAGCAGCGATTTAAATTTATAAAAAAAAAATTGTACTGCCTTTTTTTTCTTTGTAATTTTTTTCTTTTTCCCCACATTTCAATTTCAATTTAAAATTAAATTTTTCGAAACAATGACAAGAGCGATTCTTTGCTATGGCGCTCATGTAAGGCTTACAACCAATTTGAGAAAGTCCAAAGAAGTTTCCTTAAGCGAATCTTTAATCTCCCCAGAAGTACTCCAAATTATGCACTCTATTTGGAAACAAGCAGACCCCCTTTATATATTTATACTTCAAAGTACTACACTTGACCTATATTTTGAGATTATTGAATTCTCCTGATCACAGATTAATCAAACAGCTTACTGACGAAATTTGGTTTAAAAAATAGTATTGTAAACGGATTTGGAAAAGATATGCGGCGAAGTTGATGTAAAACCCGAAGATTTGTTCGTGACTCCTCCAGAAAAGGTCAAGAATGTGGATGATGTGATTGGGGAGATAATTGAGACTTTGAAGTGCAAAGAGAGACAAAATTGTTTAGATAAATTATCTGAAGCGCTGTAGCATTCAACCTACAAGAGATTGAAATTCGAATGCAAAGAGCTCTCATATATAAGCGACCAAAATAGTCTTAAGATGATCCGTAACATAATGAGAGCCAGGACAGAAACTCTGAATCTCAGCAGGAAACCTTGGACCTACGACGAAAGCGCCCTTTGCTCCCTCTGCAACCTGAACGAACCTGAAAGTGCTATTCACTTCAATGGAATCTGTCCCATCTTGTCCGAGATAAGAATCAAGATATTCAACAAAATCAAGATTCCTGAAGAAGAAGTCATAGAGTGGGAAAAGCTATAATGACCGACATAAATTTATAACTCAAGCGTTACTATTTAAATATGATTATACAAAATAATTATTACTCTTTTTTCCCATTTTTTCACTAGTATATTTTCTATTATAACGAGCAGACCCAGCCAGCCACGCGTTGATGTGATTCAGTAGCTATAATGCATAGAATTAATTATATCCTATTTTTTTTAATACAGTCACATCGAAATTCACTGATAATAATAAAAACGTTTCTAAAAACCAACGGGATTTAAAATAGAACTTTACGTCAAATTTAAAATTTTTTGGTAAAGAATTTAGAAGGGTTAATGTTTTTATTTTTTACATCTCATAGGTATTTGACTATAGTAAGTGTTAATGATCCATTCATTTAGCACTTACTGGATTATTTCAGCAAAGGCGAGATTAAATATAAATAACATACATGTAAAAGGAACTAACAAAGAATATAATTGGAATAAGGTCTAGTACAATCACAATAGTTAGCAAAAATGTACCAAATTAATCTTTTACCATAGTACATTTACACCAAATTCAGAATATAACACATGATGATATGAGATTAGATATCATATCGGTAGGTTCTACCTGAAATAGGTAACCAGAATGACTTTTGCGAAAATAAATAGATTCGATGCTTTCCCCACACGTGAAAAGGCGACATATCATTGCCCATGGAAAAAACACGGATTTTCCTAGTCCAAGGCAGAAAAAATAGATTTGTCTACTGGATAGTTTTACCCAGCCTATCTTTTAAGTTGGACAAAACTACACACTATCAGCCAAATTTCACCAAGATCGGTTGAATAGTTTCTGATTTTACCTCCGACAAACATAGGGACACGAGATTTTTATATATGTAAAGATTATGTATATCGATGTCACTCGACTGACGGATAGTTTTTATAAATTTATCCAAGTCTATGTCAATTTATTGTAAATAATATTTGCACTTATTTGTACTTATTGTATTTTCTATTTTATGAAATTATATCGGACATCAGTCACATTGCATCCTGGTAAAACGGGATATCGATACGCAGAAGTCATGAATACTCCCATTAGTTATTATATAAATTTCGTTTCTGCCTCTCGAATATAAATTCAACATGAATTTTGTATGTTCATTGGCTAACACAATGTTCATTATCGAAACTTGGGAACAAACCTCACCCGCGGGCAAACAGATAACAATTTATCCGCTACGAACGGGAAACGGTGAAGAGAAATGCAAATACCATACAGCATTGCAAAAACATGCAATTGATTAAACAAATGGCCGTTAATAAACTGCTAATCACCATAATTACCCCCTCCATTTACCCCCACTAGCATTGCCAAAGGATAAATAAAGTGTATTAGTATCAGGTGTGTATTTATTTATCTAGCCATCTATCGTTCCTTCATTTCGGGATAATTGTCCAATGCCTTCATCATTGTTATCATGGCTTTCAACGAAATTTTAAATTATAACATTACTTTAACGCTAATTGTATAAGTTCATTGATAAAATAAATTAATATTTAAAGAATCATATTTTAAATCGGCTTTTACCCGCAGCCCGCCTTAATAATGGTTTGTTGTTAGGATGTAAAATTGATGATGCATCTTGTATTTTCTTTGTCAATCATTTAGATGGATGTGTTTATGCTGGAATTAACTTGGAATCATCATAAAAAGACTGTAACCATTAGTAAATGCTCCACGTTTCTGATGAACTCAATGCTTATCAGGCATGGACTCCTTAATTCAAATTTATTTCAATAAAATCATCTCTTTCCGTATTCCTAACATTAAGTTCCCAAAATCTCATAGGTGCTGATTTTAATATTACCGAAGCACCAGTCAACATGCAACTGTCACATCGATTTCGGAGGATAGTTTTTTAAAAACAAAGTGGTAGTTTTGCTACTTAAGGAAACATGTTATTCAAAATGCAAATTTACTATATTTTGTTTTAATTCAGTATACTTTTCAGTAAATTTGTAAAATAAAAAAAAATATCTGCTCTGTCAATATAAGTAAATTTTTAAAGGGATTGATCCAAAGCTCTGTAATAATTTAAATACAAGGTAAAGTTAGTTTTGTTTCTGACCAATAAGGATATTCAGAAGAACCACAGTTTTTTTAAATTCAGTATAATTTTCAGTACAAACAAATGTGCTCACTTGAGGAGTGTTAATCTTTTTGTTCAATTAAATTATAGATTTTTTATAAAATATATTCCTTCCTACAGCTTTCTTCCCATGATATTACACTGCTAGAAAATTCTTCATGTTTGGCTTACAAAGAATTTACTATATCCATTGATGTGTAAAAAAAAAATTAATAATAACCATAATAAGACATTTAATGGTTTAATTGAAATCTAATTCATGCTCATAGCGGCTCAAACGACACAATGGTCTTTTCTTTGCCCTGTTTAACGATTAACATTACCCCTTTCCTAATATTTGGAACAATGAGTAACATGTATACATTTAACATTTTATTCAATATCCTGTGACACATCCACTTAATGTATCGATGTTTTATTAGAAATATATTTATGAAACTGAAGATTGTTCACCAATATTTAGCTTATGTACGGTTTTTCGAGAAATTTGCATATCCGGAATCACTGCCAGATTTTTTTAAATATAACTTCAAAGAGTTAAGTAGTGGGTACACCTGTCCTATTTATTAAATCTCCAATCCCCACTTGTGCTGTTTGTATTGTACGCGGAGAACTGGGTAAATCAAAGAACTCGTTTACATTGTCGGTTGGTAGGATATTGATCAAGCAAGTTGATGGGCGAACAAGTTGGAAGTCGCAGAACATTCGTTGCCCCTTGTTCGAGGCTGCTTGCTCAACCAGATTGAACATGTAAACCATGGGTCACTCACTCTCTGTTACCCGCTGTCCAATGAACTGCGTGCTGTTTCTTCAGCCGATTGCTCTTGTGGCATTCCACCAATTGATAGGGATCGGTGGAATTGGAATGGTACACTAATACAGGTCCCAGCTGTTTTAAAAGGCAATTTGACTCAGTTCAAACGGTTTAAAACTAATGAAAAATTAATCATACACTAGTTAAAATTTATTCAGAACTCATTCATAATGTTTAAACAACTTATACAGTGGCTTTCCGATAGGAATTGAAACTGGTTGTGAATGCTCGGATTATGTGTCCCCCAAGGCTCAACAATATCAGAAGAGTCATTTTTTAAGATGTCTGAATTATGTAGAATAGGAGTTGCTTGACGGACCTCCTACTCAAAATTGGTAAGGTTTTAATGTTCGGACTCACCTGAAGGCACTTTAATATGATCAGTTTTTTCGCTTACATAATTTGCATTCTTATCGGGAAGGTACATTTAAGCTGTCAATAGGAATGGAAACGCATACATCTTTTACGATTCGCCTGCATTCTAACATAAAAAGTAGGTGACGGTGAATTTTTCATCTTTTGATTTAAATGGTTTACCGAACGGAAAACGCTAAGTGTACTAAAATAGTAAAAACGAAAGAAAAATATGGCATATGTGGGTTTCTCTAGAGTTCTAACCAATCAGCTACATATAACCCATATTGGCAAAGTCGGATGTCAACTTGCCAAGGGTAGGTTCGATTCTCAGCTGAGCATTCTAAAGCACGCTAACACCTTCCGGCCCTGAAAAAAGTATTTATTTAAAGGGCTTTGAAGAATCCTTGTTGGAAATTCTTGGATGTGACGTAAAATAGCGAACCGAGCCTATGCTAGGTCAGGTATTCTTTAAGGATCCCTATCATAATTATACCTGCAAAGCCGGAATTTAGGGCTCCAACTGAACTGTCGTCTGGTATGTTCTTAAATTTTAAAAATCTTAAATCAATATTCTCAAATTTCTCAAACGGTTATAAAATATATCAGACTAACCCCCCCCCACTTCACCCTCCACATTCGGAAGACATTAATAATGCAGTAATTAGCAAAAAAAAATTTATTGAAACTTTTTTTTTATTGAAATATTTTACCGCAGCAAGTGTTTCATGACAAACAATTTAAAAAAAATGTATAATGAACCAGTAGGTCGCAAAAGCCACTAATCGCTCGCTACATTCCATTAACCGACCCCCCCCCCCCGAACCCTGCTAAATATCCACCTTATCACAATCCTCCCACTTCTTTCTTGGTATATCCTACGGAATTTCAACAGTCGGCATGGCGCTTATTATTATTTAGGAATTCTTCCTAATTTTCAAAATTTCAAACTTCAGTTTTATTCGCGGTAGTACTATTACCTCAATTATATTCTTCTAGCATTCCCCGTCGCGGCTTCGTCCGCGAGCCTTTAAAATCAATTCTGTGATCATTATCTTGGTATTGATCTAATATAATATGTTAACTGATGTTAAGGAGATTTAGTAGAATTTGAGCTTCCGGTAGGTGGAATGTTGGAGGGGGAAGCTGCCGGCTCGGTAGAAAAGAGGAAGATGCGCAATGGAGAGAGTTCACTAAAACCACCGAAAAAAAAATGACTTACTCGTCGTGAACGCTTCATTTTTCGGCTGTAAAACATGGTTTTCGACGCCCCGTAGGAGCTTTTGAGTTAAACTCGTCGGATCAAATTCTTTAAAATGAGTCCAAATTAGATATATTTTCTCGAAGTTCGAAAATAGATGTCCGTTAGAGTTAAACGACAATTTCGCCATTTAAACCCATAAGGGGTTACATTTTTTAAATGCCTTTCTTAGTGGTTACCTACATCGCTTTTAAAATCTAAATTCCGAACTTCAAGTTTCTATCATAAGTAGTTTTTGCTCTGCATTAATTAACAGGACAAAGCCTCTTATATATATGGAGAAAGATCGAAATAAACACGCACCATCCCCAACCATGGGAATCACAGTGTGCATAATTTGATTACCACTAATATTTAAATAATCAGTAGCCATATTTTATGTGAATGTCTATTCAAATCGATATTCAAATAAAAAACATATGGTTTAAAATCTCAAAAATAGATTTCCGTTAGAGTTAAACGACAATTTCGCCATTTAAGCCTCTTAGGGGTTACATTTTTGAAATTCCTTTCTTAGTGGTTACCTACATCGCGTTTAAAATCTAAATTTCGAACTTCAAGTTTCTATCATTAGTAGTTTTTGCTCTGCCTTGATTCTGTCAGTCAGGACAAAGCCTCTTATATATATAGAGATTTCCAAGATTTTTTTTTTGTTCAGAGTGTGCTAGTGTAATATTACCCTAATGAATCTACCTAAAAAATTTTCGATCTTTATAATCCTAGTACAGTTTCCATCATCCTCAGTTATCCATTTTTCCTACAGGCTGTTATCCACTCGCGGTGCACAGCAGTGTAATGCTTTGCGCTGTCACATCGGACACACTCCTCTCTCGAAATCCATCGACGTTTGTTTTAAATTGAACCAGAACCCCCCCCCCCCCCCCCCCCCCCCTCGCCTTGTGAAAAGAGTCAATACGGACCGACAACACAAATAAACAGGGACTACGGCGAGGGGAGTTTTTAAAAATATCTTCGAATTTTCCGCCTCTACTCTCGGCAGCGTTTATTATAAGCGTTACTGTTTTCCCTTCGTTAATTTGGAAGCTCTGGTCGTTGTGAAAACGCTAACGGGAATATTCACAATTTTCAATAACTGCCCACCGCCAGCTCAAAACTGTTTCCAATGAAAACTGGTGAAAACTTTATTATTGTCGTGTAATAGATATTTGAAGGGACTCGATTGGTTCCAATAAAATTCATAACGTTTTCATAAAATTTTCCAATATAAACCTCATGTTACAATATACCACTAATGTTTAAGTGTTTTCAATCTTAAAAAGAGATTGTCAGTTTCAATCTTCTCAAATTTGGGCTCTATTTAATATATAGATATTTAATACTAATCGTTTGTCATGCGATTAATGAGGAAAAAAACCAGTTAAGTATTTGAAAAATTGAATTATTTATAAAAAGTGATTTAAAATCAAAAGCTGCGTTTTCTCACCAGACCAGGCAAATGGTAATAAAAATTGCGTTATTCCTCGTTCCAAAAAATAATTGACTACTAAATTCATAAAAACTTCTTTTCTATAGCAATCATTCATAAAATCATGGCATGTATTTAAAATTTTTGGTAGAAAGCATAATTCTAAATACTACATTTTGTTCTGATAGTTTTTTAATTTATTATCTTTTACCATAAAAATAGTTGGATGTATTAAAACGAAGGAAAATGTATAATTGATCATTAGTTGTTCTGTATATATTTATGACGGTCAATCAATTGTAAATATATTTTTTCATCTGTTTGCAGACATATTGTTAGTTAATTTAGATTTTCTTTTTGAGTTTTCCCCTCTATGTAGTTCTATTTCTCCTACACCAAAGTATTCAGTACCCTAATCTCCTTCAATCTTTTTCCTTGATGACTGCTTTGCTTTTGCTTAATAACTCCAGGAAAAAGGAATCTGACTATTTTGTTTCCTCATAATTTTACGAATTTAATGATGGTTTTTATTTCCTCTCTAGAATACTCAACTAACTGCGGTCCAATTCTTTTGTAAAAGAATTGTAAAAGAACAGATCTCAAATATTGTGAATTTCATCCATGAAAACTGTAATTTTCATCCTTTATATTCTGGATTTCATCAGTACTTTTATTATATTTTGTGGTTTTAATTCATGAAAACTTTTACAGTAGCATAGAAAACATTAAGTACACATTTAAAAAAAAAAAATATTAAACTTCAAATTAACTATGGGAATTTGAAACAAACAACCATTATAAAGCCTTATTTTATATAATATTTGAAAATTTGATATATATATTTTTATACTTTTTTTTGGCTTGCTTGTGCCTTCCTTGGATTTTATGTCGCTTTTATATTGCGCATTATACACTTATTTTCTATAAATATAACAAAACAGTCATAATAATTATCTTTAGCCAGTGGAAAACGTGTGCAGTATCGATTTAAAGCGAATTCTCCCGAGTTCGCACTAAAAACCGGGAACGCGTTGGGATCTGAAACGGGAGCGGATGAATTTTTGATGCGTGCAATGCACTTGTTCGACCCCTCCCCTGCCATTTTTGCACTCCTCTGACCTACATGCGTGTTCAGCTCCGGCGAAATTTATTAATGCAAAGTGCAACACAGCTACCCTATTAGGGATTTAATGCAATCTTTTATATAACATCCACCCGTTAAATTTCCAATATCTTTCTTCACATGCTTCGAGTAAATATTTCAAGGGGAGGCGGAAGAAGGAATTTTCAACAGTATTGATGTTATCATAATTTCTTGTCTCAATTGCAATACCAGGATGAATACTTATGTAAAATATAAATACTTTTTGAATTCTATAGTAGAGCTTATAAATACATAAACGACCTTTTCAGGTAGCAAAATGTTGGATTATTTTTTTTTTTTTTTTTTTTCTTTTTTTTTCTTCTTAGCCCCTACTTTGTTTTTGTTGTTCGTTGAATGGCAGGAACATGAGGACTTCTATATTCCTATAGAAAAAACTCTTTTACTGCACATGGTGCATTTTAAGAGTGTTTTGTGTCACTTGGTGTGATAGATCTGAGTCAGTCAGTCACGAATCTGTTTCTGGTGATGGGGCTCACCAGTTTTATTAAGTCAGTTGGGTTAAATATCTGGGTTGAGTTAGCCTAATCTGAGGCTGTCGACATGAGTTTGCCACCTCTGTGGCCGTCCTGTTGGTGTGAGCGTTTGAAACAGTGGATTGGTGCTTGAGGCTGTCAAAGAATTTGATGTGCCTCCGTCTAATAAATTCAGTGACTTTCGGAACGTCAAGAGTGGTATGCAGTAAGTCAATTTTCGATCGTTGTAACGCTGTATGTTTCACAATACGTCTCAGTATACCGTTCTGAAACTGTTGAACCTTTTTTGCAGTGGACCTTGATATGTTTGCAAGCATCGGAGCTCCATGAAGAAGGGCCGGTCTTAAGACGCCTTTGTATATCAACAATTTGAGGCGGAGGGAAAGGTTTGGCGAAGTGAGCAGGTGGTTAAGCCTGTAGGACTTAGTCCTAACCGACCTAATCTTTTTTTCGCAATGGCGAGATAGTGTTAGGTGCCTGTCGAGTGTGACACCTAAGTACACTATGCTGTGCGCTGGCCTGTTCTCGCTACCCGCTACCCTGTAAACTTTGGGGAGGGGGCGCTTGTTCTTTTGAAAAGAGAAAATAATACAGTCGGTCTTCTTGGGATTAACTGAAATATTTAACCTTTCCAGTTTCCTGGTGATTTCCTCACAGGCCTCCTCTGCCTGCCGTAGAGCTCTCTCAGCGTTTATTGAGCTACTATATATAGCTATATCATCGGCGTATGCCGCTACAGTTGCTTTCTTGTACTTAGCGCCAACAGTTTCAGACGTGTAGACCGAGAACAGTATTGGGGATAGCACAGACCCTTGAGGGACTCCGCAGGTGAGTGCAACGGCATTGGATACAGCTTCGCCGACTCTCACACTTATAGAACGGTGCTGCAGAAAGGATCTCAAAATCGTATATAGTTGCTCAGGAAACTCGTTGTCCAACAGTGTCTTGCATAAGAGGCCATGAGATACTGAGTCAAACGCTTCCGTGCAGTCGATTGAGATCATAGCTGTTGCCTCGTTCTTAAGTGAGTTCTGACTCACTTCCGCCTGTAGCTTAGCTAAATGGTGATCCGAGCAGAGACCGGCCTGAAAGCCAGTCTGCTCCGGTGGGATTAGCGCTATTTCTGAGCAATAGGTTTTGAAGTAATTAAGAATAATTTTCTCAAATACCTTGCCTAGGTGGGAAAGCAAGCTGATAGGCCTGTAGTCGGCTGGCTGGGATCCATTTTTTGCTGGTTTTAAAAGTGGGACAAGTATAGCTTGCTTCCAGGCAACAGGGAAGTATCTTAACCTGAGGCAGGAGTTGTAGAGGTTTGTTAGGTGGGCAATACCTCTCCTAGGCAGTTGTTTTAGTAATATTGTTTGGATTCCGTCCAGGCCTGGGGCCTTATTCCCTCGCGAACGGCGGAGAATAGCCTTTAGCTGTTTCGGCATAACAAACATATAATTTTGGCCAATTTCTTCCACAGGAAGCTCATATGGTGTACCTGTCCGTCTAGTTACGATTTCACCGTAGTGATCCTCAAATTTTTTAGCTTGTTCCTCTGGCGTTAGAATTCTATTTCCTTCATGTAGTACCGTAGAACTTCTCTTCTTAACGCTCGTTCTCAATAGCTTCCAGAACTTTTTGTGATCACCGTGAGTTTCTCGGAGTTTTTCATGCCACAGTGCAGTCCGCCATTGCTTCATTAGGTTCCGGATCTGAGTGGTAAGGGAATTAACCACTGATTTCACCTGGTCCTATACCATTTATTCTTCCATTTATTACGTACGTTGATTAGGTTCTGAATGTGTCCTGGAAGAGGACGTAGAGCCGGCGGAAGTGGCCTGTACTTCGGAATTGTCGCATCGGCTGCTCTTCTGATGGTTGCAGTGAGGAACTCAACGTAGTTGTCTATATCATTGTACGTACGAAGAGCCGGGACAGTTGAGAGTTGGTGATGGACCTTTGATTTGTAGGCCTTCCAATCAGCCGCTGCATATTTGTATTTTGTAGGCGGTAGCGTTGGTGCTTCGCCGTCTACCTGGTAGATGACAGGCCTGTGATCCGACGTTATGAAGTCAAGCGCAATGCAGTCAACGATTCGGTGTTGTTGTCTAGTTAATAACAGATCGACAGTTGACCTATGCGACGCATTCGCCCTATGGCTGAAGGTGTGGGTATTCGGGTGGACAACCGTGTAGGGAGTTTTAAGTAATAGTTTACCAGCTTTGTTAGACTGGTTATTATTCCAAATGGTGTGACGGGCGTTAAGGTCTCCCACTATCCAGTGATTCGTTTTCTTGGCACACTCATTGAGGAGCTTAGAGAAGTCCTCGAGAGAAGACCTAGGCCTCCTGTATAGCCCTGTAATGATGGTGGGCTTATTATCCAAAAGGACCTGGATAGTTTTGTGATGTATTTTTGGGTCCCTAATTAATACCGGTGGTGAGTGTTCTCTCCATCTGGTCCCATGACGTATAGCTATCAAAACCCCTCCTGCCCGTTCTGCCGATTGATCTCCTGTCAGATCGTAACCCGGCAAGCGTATGCGCTGGAAGTTGGTTCTGGTATCAGTGAGGATCACTACGGTGGGCTGGGTCTGAGCTATCAAAGCGTATAGTTCGGCTATTTTAGGCATTAAACCGTCCGTGTTAAAATTTAGTAATGTAATTGGCGGGTTCATTTTGTAATGAAGTCTGTAAACATTGTGATAAGTTTGTGGGTTGAGTCAGTAAGTGCCTGTATACTCTTCATGATGTTTTCCACCCACGGTGGTGTACTATAATGGCGAGCCCTGTGTGCGTATGAATGGATGTCTGTCTGTTGTTCGGTCGGTGGAGGGCCAACCCGATCAGCCGGTGGATTCTTCTTTTCTTGTGAATTTTTGGTCTTACTTGGAGAAACCTTTGACCTTGCAGACGGAGGTTGTGCCGTGGCAGGCTTCGACCTTAGGCTGAGCTTTTTCTTGATTTCTTCAATTTTTTCTTGTATTCTTCTTCTCGCCTCACAACCGGTGAACGATGCTACGTGCATTTCATTGCAATTAGCACACTTAACTGGGGTTGTGGCGCGTGGACATTCTGCAACTGGGTAAGGCCCGGCACACCTGACACAAACCACCTCCCTCCCACAGTGGTTTTTGGTGTGTCCGAATTGTTGGCAGCGGAAGCACTGAACGACTCCACGTCTTCCTCTGTAGGGTTTCACAGTGAATCGTACCCTATTAATACTGTCAAGTTTTTGAAAATTCTCCAGCTTCACTTCCAGCTGTGTGGTGACTAAAATAAGAGGCAGATCGTGTTTCTTACCATCTTTATCGCTTTTCTGAAGGCGGCGAACATCCACAACTCCATTCAGTTTAGCCTCTAATTCACGACGGACATCTTCAGGGTCGTGATCGATATCCAGATCGTAGATGATGAATTTATTGTATTTCGGTCCGATCGACGTAGAATACGTATGGAAAGGGCACTTCGATGCCCGAAGATAAGCAATTATACCTTCGTGTTCTTTCATTGTTTTTGGATATATGCGGATACCATCTCGCATTTTTTGAATCACAAAGTCCTTAAAGCCTTGGACATTCAAATCACCCACTGCCCTCACGGTGCTAGTAACACCACCGACTACGATGGGGGGAGGATTTTTTCTTTCTGAGTTTTCTACATTAGTTTCATTAATAGTTTCACTGGTAGTTTCGCTAATAATTACACTGTCTTTTTCAACACCACTGTTTGTACTTAGAGGGGAGAAAACATTTGACGTACTTACCGTGAAGCTGACAGGCGCGTCCGCCGAACGGCATACTTTCTTGGGCTTTTCAAAACCTTCTGCGTCTCGGGTTTGTTCTCTCTCTTTAGACTTCCCAAGTGATGTACCAGTAGGTAAACTAGGGGCTTCTATGTCCACGTTCATACTTCTCACAACTCACAAAGCGTGTCTTGCCAGAGCGACGCTGCCCGTTTAGCTGTCGAGGTTGGCTCCAAGTGATAAGTTTGGACCCCAACAGCCTAAGGCGCAAATCTAAGCAAGCTACACTAGTCTTAAACGCTAAACGATGCCTCGTTACTATCCCATGTAGTAACGCCAAAAATATTCTTACGGGAATGTAGCACAATTCACAATTCACAATTCAAGATTGTACAGAAGGTCTGGGGTTTTCCGTTGTGAAGTTGGCCAATAAGTTGGTGTGTCAGGTGATATGGTGTCTAATGAAAGTTCGTGGATAGCAGCCTTCAAGTTTCTTCCTCTAGGTGTGCATAGCCGTGACCCCCAACATTGATGCTTAGCATTGAAATCACCACCTACTATAAAGCATCTTCCTAGACTTAAACCCATTTGGACATACGCCTCACAGATTTTCGGCTCAGCTAAAAAGACACACTTACAAAAATTACAAACTTTTCAATCCAAAATTTTAAGACTAATTACGGACGCTCCCAGGTACGTAAGTAACCAAACTCTACATACAGACTTAAAACAACCGACTATTCAACAACATATACGAACGCTTTACTCACGCTTCTTTGTTAAATTGGATGGACATAACAATAGATTAATTCACGACATGGCCACGGTTGACTTGCCCTTTCGAAGGCGGCTAAAAAGAGGCTGGATGAGAGACCTCCTCTCCTGAATTTATTGTCAAGCCCGGAAAGAGGTGCTGCTGGGCACTTTCCTTCCTTCAAGCCATACATGCCTTCAATAGTATTGCGATGCTGCAGTCATCGGATTCGCTGATTGTCGCAGACGGCTGACAGGTGCGAATAAATGTTTGAAAGACAAAAAAAAAAAAAAAAAAAAAAAAAGATTGTACAGTTGTTTATTATTTTATTTTTTTTTTATTTATTTTACATTTTATATACATTTTATTTATTTATATTTATATTTATTATTTATATTTATTATACATTTTATTTATTTTATGTTGGATTATTTAGGCTGATAAAGAAATTAATAGCCATAGTAAAGATAAAAAAATACACATTGAAAACAATTTCTACGGGAAAAAAATCTTTCTTTCGACCTCCAGATACTTTAACATTCTATTCTGAAATAGCGACGCTTAGTTGACATAATTTAACTGACTAAATTAAAAATAGCTATGAAAAAATCATAGGAATGAGATCAAATATATATTCATTTGTTTTATTCGAATAGAACCAACAGTTTTACTATTATTAAAACTGTTTTAATAGTATACACTATATTTATAATTAAAATGTTCAAAAATGCTTCTATATGTTAAATTTAAATAATGATGATAAGTCCTTATTATTAATACTTTTTGGTTGGTATTTTTCTTCATACTTAGATTTGAGCTTGCCACAACTGAATAACTTTTAGCTATTGATTTATAGTGAACATTTATTACAGTGGCATTTTCCTGTATCGGGGAAGATAGTGAGTGCTCCGAGGTTCACTCATAGTGCACCGGCCCACCGGCTTATTCAGTTCCTTTTCGGTCGTCTCAAAAAATCGATACCAGAGGAAAAAATATTCTGTGGAGGTGTCGGTCAGTATGAAAAAAGAAAGAGAAAAACTCACCCATAGAGCGAAAAAACAGTATACTTAATAATTTAGAAAAATAATAATAAATTTATTAAATTCTTATTTATAAATACTACTGTACTAAATTTTTTAAAGAATAAGATGCATACATATAATTCAATTTATTTTTTTTTTTCGAAATTTAGGGGATCTATCTTCCCCATATCAAATAACAAAAAATGTTCGCCATGTAGTTAACCTGTCTGTTATGTCTTTACAATTTGATATGAGAGCCTGAAAATGAGTTCGTATATGTTGGTCGATAGTTTTTGTTAGTCGGTATGTAGAGTTTTCTTATTATACCAAGCTTTTCTTACTCTGATTCGTCAGTAAATTTGGGATTCAAAATCAATCAATCAATTCAATTTAAATCAATATTAAAAGCACCTTTTTTTAGGGTTAAAAGGTGTTTTTTCCAATCATTCTAAATAATTTTTTTGTTTGAAAAACTTAAGAAAATGTTTTGCCTTTTTGTGTAAATTTAAAAAATATACAGAATATGTCATTTTTAATAATCCTATTTGTTCAAAAATATTAATTCTTTTATGATTTAATTTATTAAAATAATATCATTCTGATTTAATAACTGGTACAAGTGATTTGTGGCTACGGATTCAGCAATTCTCTCCTGTCCTTTATTTTTGATTTCCACGAATTCTTTCTGCGGTTCGATTTTACTGATTTCTGTTTCAATTAGGTACTCTATCCTCGTCATTTTACAGTGTATTAGCTTAAATGGCCAATTTTTACGTAAGTAAATTCAGGAAAGGTTTTAAACAATTGTTTCAATCGCTTAAGTTTCGGATTTGATTTTTAATTTAAACAAAAACGACGCCTTTTTCGCCATCCGAAAACCAATGAAGCAAACGAAATCGGAACGAGTGGACCGAATGATTAATTTTTTTTGGACCACCGAGGAGGGTGGAAGGGATCGGATTAATCCGATATATCGGGGGCAGTTGCTACATTTATCTTTTTTGTGGCTACTGATAGGGGTGGCGTTTCAATCAAGAACCGCCCGAATTAAAGCTAAACATACTCCGCAATTAACATCTTTCAGAACTCAGGCGTTAATTAATTACCACAGGTGGAAATTAGGTTGATTTTAATGTTCAAATTAAAGGGACCCAATTAATTTCTGGACGCCGGCGATGTGGGCGCGGTGCCGGCCGAACAATAATAAAGGGACAAAAACACCCCCCTCCCCTGACCCATTGGCGTTGCTTGGTATATCAAATTAGTTATATTAATCATTTTTATTTAATTATTATTATTTAATTTAACAAAAATAAATTAATGACACATTTTATATCAAGTACAACACTTAGATGGCTTTTAGATAATGTTATACGACAGAATCAGATCAAAGAATAGCAAATTGGAATGAACTACGGTGCATGAAAGTTTTGGAAATAGTAGATAAGGCCGAAAAGTCAAAAATATTTTGTTCTCTAAAGAATAACAAAAATATTATTAGGTGAACAAAGGCCTTATTTATGACGCCTTATTATTATGACCCAGTAATAATAAAAAATTACTTTTAATTGTCCAAAAACGTCGATTGCTTGTATTTTAATCTAAGTGTACATACTGCAATAAAAATTGACTTATTAATGGACTATTAATAAGTCAAGTCAATAACTAAAATATATGCTCATAAAAAATAAATAATTAAACCAAATATTCCTCGAATGTTATAATGATCATCAAGAGAGATGGGGTGGCATTGGCTAGCATAGCCTGCAGTACTAAAGCATGCGGGTTCGCGTCCCGCGGTGGCCCTAGGATTTTTTAAATGGAGTAAAAAATCCTTGGCTATGCCGTCCCGCGGGTAGGACGTAAAATGGAGGTCCCAAGCCTATACGATGTCAGATAATCGTTATCTATCCTATCCTAATTATACCTGGATAGACAAAATGTAGGACTCCCACTGAAGCATCGTCCGATCAGCCTGGATGGCATAAAGTGACATTAATTAAACAAACACACGAAAAAAAAAAACGAATATAAAAAACGAGAAATGAACACCTACGATTTTATTTTATTTTTTACGATTTTATTTTTAGCCCTATCTAGATGTATAGCTAATTCACGGCTTTAAGTAGATCGACAAGACTCTTTGTTAATAGGACTACTGGTTGATATGGACTGAAGAAGTTGAGGAGGGAACATATAGAACATCGAGATGATCGTGGAAAATTAAATCAAAAGTTTTCATGTGACAGAAAACTATAAACCACATTCACATACCCCAATAACATGGGTCCTTGTAAAGCAAATTTTATAATCGTATAAATTGAGATTAGTACGCCTCCAGAAGGGCGATCCAGCGATGATGGGTACGTGTCTCCCCAAATATTTTAGAAGGAGACAACTACTTACACTCTAACTTTGACATAAATTGACAGTTTTTATAAATACCTTAAAATACATCATTGGAGCAGAAATTAGGTGTTTTTTACAGTTGTTTTTAGCCGTTGTTATTTCAACTTTTAGCATCTCCAGTATTTACTATATATCAGAATTTCGATTCGTCCCCTCCAATAATTTGGTGCTGGTGACGCCCCTGAATGATGTGATAAGATCCATAGTTTATGAGTGTTAAATACTATACCATCAATTTTTTTCATGTAGGCTTCTTCAGAGGTTCAGTTACTGCTCTCTGATAAGTTTATGAAGGGGCTCAATCCCTCCAGTGATCTCTAAGCGGAAATGTGAATGAGGTGTCGCTTTTTTTTTTCTTTAACCAGAGAAAAATGTTTAGGCGAGAGCTCTAAATGCACTATGGTCGACCTAGGAACATTAGTGACTATAAAACGCGGAAGGGGACGCTCGCACTGACCTGGGACCATTAATCAGTTGAGTAATTGACATATAAATACGGCGGGTGATGCACGAGGCCATGTGAGCATGGCAACAGCACGTTCCGACGGAGGAACAGCCTGCGTCCGCGGTCGATAGCGCGTTTTCATTTGTGCAATGAAAGATTTACTGGGAATCGGGAGGCTTCCGGAAGGCAAGGAGTCGAATGAAAGATAGAAGAAATTGGGTTGTGGTATATCAAATACAAGAAGCTGTGCCCGTTAGCATATCATAAGAAAACGATCTCCACGTCTTCGATAGAGTTTCTGTACGTTGCAAGGAAGTACTGTTTTGGGGTCAATGCTTGTGCAAGGAGGTAATCAACCGTCCGGATTCCCGCTTCATCGAAGAGTTTAATTAACAATGCACATTGTATTGAAGGAAAATTATCTTCATTGTAAATCATCTTTGCAGTGGTAAACCGATTGTTTACTATACTACACATTAATTTTAGAATAAATTTGAATAAAATTTTTAAAAATAACGTCATAAATCAAAAAGGGTCACCTATGGTGTATTGGTTAGCATGACAACTTACCAAGCCCATGGTCTCGTGTTCGTAGCCCGGAATGTGGCCCTAGGAATACTTATAGGGAATTAAAGGTTAAAAAAAAATCATGCATAAGAGTTAAAAATAGAAATAAGGTCCATTTAAAGTAGGCTATGAAAGATTCGGAAGGGCTTGTCCTTTTTGGATTGATAGAGCAAGCGTTCCCCCACTTGCGCTAGGTGTGATCTGAGGATCCTCATTTTAACACATCGGTTCCTTAAAAGGATACATAGAGCACGGCAAGTGTGGGGAAACGGCAATTAAAGCAAGTCCGTAATTACTGAGCTATACTAATTGGCTGTGTTCTGAGCCAATCATTGGCTGTGTTGTTAAAAAAGAAAATCCTGAGGGAATATCGGGCTGGGGAAAAAAAGGCGTACGAGGGTTAAGTGAAAAAGCTTGTAAACCCTCTAATCAGGAGGTGCTTAAAAGATGCCATTTATTGCCTCATAAAATTCTCTTTTTTAATTAAAGCCTCAACCAACCATCGGTGGTCTCTTGAGACATTTTTATGATACTGATGCACTTGTAATACTTTGGTTTAATTATTTTCCAATATAGAAATGTTATTGAAAACGAAAACCTACTTATGAAATCTCATATTGGCAATTGACTTTAACCTATAGTTGCTGCCGCTTTATCCTTTGCAAAAACGAATTAAACGAAAAATGAGAAATTGGGGTACATTTTCATGCATATATTTTCTTATTATTTCAAACATATACAATTCGTCGTAAGTAGATATAGAGCAAAATACGAAGAAGATATGTATATATATTAGACTCACAGAAACATTTATGTTAAAATCAATATATTTTGCCATATACGTGATATGGCTTTGTTTTTGAGGAAGAATTCTAATTAAATCCAATTCTAGGTAAATTCTAGGTGATTCGCTCAGCTCATTTTCCTCGACGGTTTTCCTGCATTGTCGCATACGTTTTCTATTTTCTGTTCCGGCCATCTCCATTAATAGATCCAAAAGTGTTCAAACCGCGATTCCTAATTTCCTCATGTAGTATCTTTTTTTTTTTTTGTCACTTCGGTAACTTATCATATTGAGCTGAAAATTTACTCTTGTACGTTAATGAAAAAAAAAAAAAAAAACAGTATACATACGTTGGTATACATTCATGGTGAAAAAAAATCCTCACTAACAACGGATTATCCGATAACAAATATGTTGCACAGCACCATTTGGTTTCGTCCTATAATTTTTCTACGGAACGTTCGAAAAAATGGATTAGCCGACGACGGATTAAGCGGCAACCTCTGTATTTAAATATGTACCATTATTACTAGGACTAATTGCAGTCTGATTTAAAAAAAATGAAAATAAAAATATATTTTTTTTTGTAACACCCCATAATAATAACTAACATTTCAAGCAGGTTTATTTTTGCTATGATAGTAAACATAACGATTTTAAATTAGGCATGTAATAAATTATTAATCGTAAGCAGATGATTGATACATAATCTTAAGGCAAATGATGTACGATTCTTCTGAAAAACTGTTCTATGAGATGGAATCTACGAATCGGTAAGTAAGGATCTCGTATTTATGAAGTCGATTCATGGTCGTATTTAATAATTTTACGCTGGAACTTCTTAAATTTAAAAAAGTTTCCTAACATTGAAACCACAAGCAATCGCTCGACGCTACCGTCTACTATATCAGTCGTTGGACAAAGGTTCTAAACAACCAATCTATAACAAAAGGCCTATTTGGCAGTAATAAAACTTATTTGGACTTTCTGAATTGGGCTTTGGGGCTCCATTTAACCATATAAATCCTTTCGGATTTAATCCCTACAATCCAAAATGCTCCTTATTTTGTAACAAATAAAACAATCCACAAAGACCTTAATGTTCCATAGGTCGCCGATTAACACCTCTGCAGATACCAATCCTTTCATAGTAAACCAACGACCCATCCGAAGCTCCCTCAGTTCCTCCTGGATTCCTGGCAATCCTCACAGGCCTATGATAAGAAGATGTCCTCAGAATCTTATAAGTTGTATAATATTAGTTGAGTTAAACTGTGAAGAATTTCCCTTGATGCTTGTTCATGACATTATTTTTCTTTTATTATATCTTATATTATATTTCATCATTCAGTGTTAACTTACTGAAAAGCTTTTTGACGTATAAGAATGTGAACTTCCATCAGCAAAAGAAGATATTTAAGTATTCCAAACTCGGCGCGTTACCTTGTTCTTCGATCAGTTAAATTCCGTCAAGTCTGTAAAGTAAAGTCAAGTTAAATTCCTTAGGCCTACTAATAAGATAACAGCAGTATGTCTGTAAAGAAATTGGTTTCGGAATAGAAGACTTCTTAAATGAAAAATGAATGGTAACTTTAATGTATTAAAAAAGGCAAAACTCTCATCTCCAACAATTTGGTCTTAAGATCGGATGAAATCTAAAAGGAATCATGAAATAAATAAATAAATCTTTGGCTGTCTTGTTCTGATTGAAAAGTAAAGACCAGCAGTTCTAAAGTAATTAGATATTCCAAACAAAAAGAAATGAGACAAGGAGGAGGAAGTAAGGCATTGCTTCAGGAATCGTTGAATTTTAAAACTGCCTCCAAGCCGTGGAATGTAGAGGTTGCACAGGTGTCCAGCTACAACAAAACGATCAAATGAGAGTTGTTCTGCCGTGCGCTACTAAAGGAAACCAACAAAGACATCAGCTGTCTCCCGGGGTGACAGATGGCTGCCCAGCCGGATGTCCTTGATCCGATACAAAAATTAATTATCGATAAGTTGCTCGGAGGGACTAGAGTGTTAGATAGAGTACAGGATCGAGGTGGCAGTGGGCGAGGTTCCCGCCTGATTTATACCGCGCACCGGGAAATGGGCGGGAACATTAGCATACCCTTCCCTTTTGCAGCCCCGGGTCCCTCCGCTATTCCTTTCCATGAAACATAACTTCTTTCATCCAGGATGGGCCGGCGATAAAGAATCTGCAGGGGATCTCCCTAGACTAGGAAGGTAAGGTGCCATACCTGTACAGCTCTCCTCTTGTAGCTATTTATATGGTCCCTAAGGTAGGCCTGCTTTGCTGCGTTCTTGATGGCGATGCATTGCAATTTCTAGATTTAGCAAGTGTGGTACCCTGTATTATTTATCTCTAGATCTGTTTCCTGGGTGAACCTGCCTTGTAGAGAAACAAGTCAATGATGAGATAACTAAGGTAGTTATACCGATTTATTAGGCTAAACTTGTACAGGCTGTTCGGCTTTCTATTTCTTGGAAGGTGCTCAATACAGTGAAGGATGCTATAAAGATCACTTGGACTACCAGGAAAACTAAATTAGTGATCGGCAATGTCTTGTAATATCTAGTAAACGTCATTTAGTAAATACCAGCAGATCCTACATACCATACCACCATGGCATGATACATAGCAACTTACCGCAGGCCCTTCCCTAAACCATTAAGTTAAGACGTTGTGTGTCCATAAACACAAAAACCTAACCTAACCTAAACCATTTAGAAATTACCTGCAAATACTTACGAAATACCTATGCCATCATATCTTTTTTTTATTAAATTCAATTTTTTTTCCATCTACCATATCTCATCTATCTATTTTTTTTTTAAAGTATTATTAAATTAATGTTACAGCTCAATATTTTTTATGTTTCTGCTAATCTTCAGAATTATATCTAATTATTGGTAAATGTTTTTATTAAATGTTGATTAAGGCTTCCATGGTCAATGTTTTCCATGCAGACAATGTTTTTATTGTTCAATAGTAAGGCTTGTATTAAAAGAAATTCTTTGATAGATATTTGAAGAAAGTATTGTCCTATCTGTCAAAAACTTATAGCTACAATATACTGCATTTTGTAAATTTCTGTTTTTAAAACTGTTCTACTGTACATGAAATTCTGACTCAACTCAAAACTTTACCCTCAGTTGTTGAAATAGAAGAATGCTATAAATAAATAGAGAACTTGATAAAGGAAGAAAAATTTCTTAATTTGAATTGTGTGCGCATGAAGTTCTCTTTAATAATGGGTAAAACAGATTATATAACAAAAAATAAATTATAAATAATAAATATTATGATCTGGAGTTCGAGGGTGCTTATTCATCTAAACAATCAAAATGAAATATTAAAAAATTAACAAAACTATACGTAAGGCTTGTAAATGGATATAGAAAATATAATTGGCCGAAAGTTTACTCATAGACTTTATGAAATTCTCTCATACCCAGCGAAATTCGTTAACTTGAAACTGTCCATTTCGTGTCGCAGTTCAATATTTCTGATTGAATAATGCAATGAGATTGACAAATACCAACGTCCTGTTTTCCTCACACCCTTTGTCACATTCCCGGTGCAACTTTTGGGAATTACAATTACTAGGCACACATTACAAATAATGAGACGCTTTCCCACAATATTTACTAGAGAATTCGATGTTCAGTGCGTCCGAAACTACTCCAATTACAAAACGGGCATTGGAACGAGAAGGAGAGAGAGGGAGAGAGAAGCGGTGAATTTGACGTGGAATGACCACTCGACCGATAATTAGATAATATTTCAATTGCACTTATTGCAAAGTGCACCCCGCCAAATGAAAGTTGGTTGGAGGACGTTGCTAATTGCGTGATATGCCGAGGGGGAACTTCGCAATGAAGGGAGTATTTGCTGGGGCAATTGCACCCGCGCTAGTACTCTGATTCAATGTGCGTCAGTGTCAGCCCAGCAATTGCAAGTATGAGTCAATGAAAAAAATGACCCCTATGCCCATCCATATAAAAAAAAAAAAATAAAAAATAAAAAAAAATTTCCCCTTTAATTGTTAAGATGTGAATTTGATTTAATTTGAAATGCACATAAAAAATGTGGTTTTTCTTTTTAGTATGTCGTTATATGAAGAATATATAAACACAACACTGTACGAAATTATGTTAATATGTAATAAGGTTAGAAAGCATCACATGCTGGATTGAGCTGATCTCGAATATTTACCAACTCCTCGTGTCAAAAAATATTAATTTATTTAACACTCATAAAACTAATAGTATTTATTATCGAACATATTTTAACTCTTGGTTTTAGAAATATCTAATTTTGCCATGTTTTTTATTTCTGAGCCTATCAAATTCGATAGCGTTGATAAAGACAGACAAGAACTCAAGATTGGAATAAACTCGATTAAACGTTAAATAACTTTGCAAAATCTGATTACTAATAAAAAAATTTTAACATCGGTTTCGGCAGCTTGTTAACGACTGATCTAGGCTAGCCCCTACTCTAGAATGTCATTTTTTCTGATCTACGTTGGAACTCATAGAGAGATATTCACGTTTGTTTGTTTAACGTCACTTTATGCTACTAAAGCTAATCGGACGATGCTACAGTGGTAGTCCTAAATTTTGCCTATCCAGGTATAATTAGTATAGGGATCTTTAACGAGTAACTGACATCGCACAGGCTCGGGACCTCCTTTTTACGTCCTGTCCGAGGGACGGTTTAGCTAAGGATTTTTTACTCCCTTTATAAACGCTAGGGCCATCACGGGACGCGAACTCGCGGACTTTAGTATTGTAGGTTGCCATGCTAACCAATACACCACAGGTGACCCCAGATATATCCACGGATTAAACAAGAAATAAGAATGATGGCAGTTTACGGTTTTAAAACTGGCTATGCAAGAACCTAAGAATATTGTACTGTTCTTTAAACCAACCTGCTCGACTCCCACAGGGCATACTCTATTAACCAGACTCTATCTTCCTAAAAAGCCGTGAATTATATATGCACGAACCAGAGATCTGTCATATGTTTTCATTAATGGCTAGTTTTACATATTCATTAAAATCGTTGAGTTCTCTCTGATGCAAAAATTATTTTTATGAAGTGGTCATACGAAGCGTAAAGCTGTTGCATTACCCGCCCAACATACTCCAATGTAAATGTAAATATGATGCTTGGTTGAATGCATCGCATCCATCCTCTTGATTACTTTCGAATATTATCTGCGAGTTGATATTTTTTTTTTAATCTAGATATTTTTTAATTTAATACTTTCATAGGAACCGAATGTATTAAAATCGTACAGTAGAAATTCATTGTGGAGTAATGGAGACAAAGTTATCATTATATTCTCAAAATTTCATTACTTAAATTCATTCATCACTTAAAAGTTTTGTATATTTATAATACTTTCTTTGACCTTCACTAATGGACTCTTAATCTCCTCTTTTATCATGGTTACATCGTTATGAAATCGTGTTGAGTAAGTACTTGTAGGTTGCTAGTTTCTGTCTTAATTTTAATTTTGATCGTAGCATGAGTAGGGTGCATAATACTATGCCATTAAAAAAAAAAGAAAAAAAAAGACTTTTATTTATTGTCTATTTTTTTGGAGTTCTTCCTTTTTGCTGAATGTCGTCCAAATAATTTTTGGTTATATTCAGTTGATAAAATGTACGTAGCATTCAATATTTATTTTTATCAATGGATGACTTGTTTATACTGATTTTTGGTCTCACCTTGCGGTCTTCTATCTGATGTTTTGAGTTAAAATTACCGTATATTTTTTTATTGTACATAATTTCTTTGACCTACCATTATGGATTCCTAATCCCTTCTGTCATCATTTATTACATGGACATGAAAAGAAACCGAAAAAACGATCTAGATGAGCGTCCAAGGAAGACCTCGATAGAAGAAGTAAAGGAAGGGAGACCTCATGCACGAAGCATATATATATATGTATGGCGTTGTTTACATAGCATGTATATATTATTTGTTATCTTGCTAAGCAGTGGTCCTTGTTGTTTATGCCAGATATTATCAATAGACAGTTGTAATAATAATAAATTTAACGTAAATCATAAATTGTATTAGTTCCATAAATCTAGGAGGTGTCAAATAGAAAAGATATATGCCTGGTTGAGGTGATGGTGAGAAGCCAATAATGTCAGGTATGATTGGGGTGATGATTTGGCCAGGTGCCTAACTGCATATATCATATCAGACCACTTAAGCCCCGCATACCTCCATAAATCCTCCCCCGAGTCTTGTAGATGTTGATCGTCTTTATCATGTCCCTACCAGTAATCGTCCTCAATAGGGTGAGTAAATCTTAGCCGATTCACTATCGTCGTCTTCAATTGTTTAATTGTTAAGCTATAATTAATAGGTATAATTATGGTCAATGGTTATTATATAAAAATCTTGAAGTCTTGGTTTTTGATATTATTTTTATGTACTCCTCACCTTGCCTGCCGCAAACAAGGGTGTTGACAAACATAGAACACAAGCCAGTTCCAATGCTGCCAAAACACTTTATCTTAGATTTTACTGTTGCCATTCTGTTTATTATTCTTAAGGTTGTCTTCCTTGCTGTGGTGTTCGTCGAAAATCCGGTGGCCGATGGCATCTTTCCACCCGTAGCTAAATTCTGTATTGTAGTGTATTACCCACCAAAGATATTAGATCATCCTGAGAAAATATAGTCCAGTTTAGCTTTGGCCTCAGTGCCTCAATGTACCTCAAATGTTGTTTAAAACGACATTCTCAGCCGTCTGTGGATGGAGGTAAGTTATCGATGTCTTAGTGTTGAAATCAAGGTTAGATATAAGATATATGGAAATACTGTTCACAGATTTATAGCACTGCTAAAAAAATACTTTTACGAAAACTTCAGACCTATCAGTCAAAATTATTACGACTCATTTAAAAGCACCTAGGTACGTGACTAATCAAACCTTACATACTGACTTCCACATGCCAACAGTCGACCAATACATAAAGACCCTTTACAAACATTTTCACACTAACCTACGCGGACATATAAACCTACTAATAAGAGAAACGGCTATTGAGGAAATGCCCATAAATGTGAGGAGGAGATTAAAAAGGCGTTGGATGAGAGATCTCTTTCTTTAGCAGACCAGAATAACTGCATCAAGAGGTACTGTTGGGTGCCATACTGACATGCCATCGTTTGTCATTGTATACGGCCATTACATCTGCTGATTGTCGACATAGTGTTGACAATTGCGGATATACGAATGAAGTAAAAAAAAAAAAAAAAAAACAGATATAAGATTTAAAAAACTTCGATCGCATTGCATTGAACGGCTTTTCCAAACATATCGAAGTATTTCGAAAATCGCTCCCATCCCTTAAAATTCATAAATTCATTAGGAATATTTCGCACCTATCAGCTAGGTAGAGGCACTGCCATCGTTACACCTCCAGAAATAAGTTTCTTTTTTTTGGAAAGGAAATATCAGATAGCAGTTGCATCAGTGAACCCTTGATCCAAATCAACTCATCCCAACCACGGATAGCAGGTCGCTATTGTATCTGTCAACTGAGAAAATAAGTTGTCAAGTCGAATTTCCTTACTACTCCGTGCACGACGTTTATAGTTTGAACATTGCTTAAATCAGGCTTCCATTATCAAGCGTTGAAATTTCGTCAAAAATACGAGCAGCTACTGATAACGGACATCAAATCAACTGTATAGATCTTGTCAGTAATGTGGTTGGTCCCCTTTCCATTTTTGTGCAGCTGAAGATTGTCTTAAGCACAGATTTTGTCACGTTTGCTGAAATTACACATTAATATAGTTATTGCATCATACCAATAAGCCAGAAACGTTCCTCAATAAAAGTTTTATTTAAACCAAAAGACATTTTTTTCTTACTATTTAGTTTTGTAATCAGCTATTTCGAAAATACTCATAAATTACGAATATTATTGACTTACATATTGTATTCGTCCAACTCCTGTGAGCGCCCTTTTTCAATTGTTAAATATACTTAAATTTCATAACCAAACGTCAAGCCTTTCAAATGCAGTACCATGATATCCTGGAAGGCTCTGCCGGTCTGCATTGAGAAAGGGCGGCCCCGTGTTGACATACGATCCGGCCCAGACGGACAGAGCTAAGATAGACGAAAGTGTGGCAGTGACGCTATTGTGATAGGGCGAGAGTTAGGGGCTCCGGCACAAATCAAAAGACATTGTCCCTTGATGGAGTAGGGTCGGACATGCTCCGAATATATCACGGCCCGGAGGAAAACCATCTCTTCGGCGGCCATAGCTCTCCCCGGACCTCCTTTGTTCGAGAGCATCTCTTGGGAAGAGGAGTCGCCCCACCAGCGCATGCCTAAGGCCTTCTGTCCACGTCCAGCTATGTATGCCCCCCCTGGATATAGTGCAGCTTTTGGAAGGAATGGATTGTTGTCTTTCAATATAATTTAGTAAAGGCTCTCCTAAAGCTGAAAAATAAATTATTTTATTAGTTTTGGCATGCCAATGCAGAAAGAATCTTTGGGCTGCATATTTAAATTCACTTGTAATTAAACTACGTGAAAATATATTTATTTTTTTTAAACCGGTTTTTACTTCAACACGAAGTGTCTTGAGCTCAAAGCTTTGTAGTAGTTGCATATCTTGATCAAATAAGCTTATACAAGGTAGAAACCGAATTATCGAAAATAAGAGACTTCAAAACTTCGATAAAAACATAAAACATCATATCTATTACTATCAACACCGAAGTCAAGAGTTAAAAAAAAAAATTGTGATTAATTGTTTTGATTTTCTTTCTATTCCCTGTATAATGTATTATGACGGAAGATACTAAAACATTTATTTCATTTAATTTAAAAAAATTTCTAAAATTGTCTGCCTCGTAGTCATACGTTATGATGGAACGTTCGCAAAACGTCTAGAAATTTCCAACGCGGACAATATAAAAACGGAGCTATCGACTAGCGAGTCAGTCCAACCTCGACCAGTAAAGCAATACAGTTATTTTCTAATCACTATGACATTTATCTGTTTTTTTATTTTTCAAGTGGATATTATTTTTTGTTCTCATTGCTTGCTTGATATTTTTGCTTTAAATATTACCCCATATTAGTGTTATAATATGAAAATATCGTGTATAGTATAATACGCATATCTGTACATTACAATGTTAATTCAAAATTTTATGATAAAAATCGACCTATATATGTTGTTTTGAAAAATCACTTAAAAGTCTACATTAACTTAAAATTTATATTTTCTTTTTCAATTATATATTTTTATTTCGTGACTTTTTTTTCGACAACTCATGTTAGTGGAATTTCTAAATACTGATTTAACTCATATAAATGCAAATGTTTAAGGTGCCTTTATACTCTACGAACTTCACTTTCGAACACCACCTTCACGTCGACTGTTCGGGTATTCTAGGTACTTCATCAGTTCGCCTGTGCTCGGGGGTAGCGCTAGAGTCACTTATGATTTTGGTTTTTCCCCAAGTGACAGGAATTGTTTGTGATATTAGTGCGCCGTTCTAATTCGTCTCATATTTTTTTATTTTTCAGATAATATAAAATATATTGATAATGGAGATTTTTTCTTCATCATAAGCTAGCGATGGGTACGTCAGCGATATTGGTTCGCTTAACGTCATGTTAAGTATAAATGGCTGTTGGTTTAACGCCGGTACGGCAAGGTTCGAGAGAGAACCTGTTCGAGGGTGAGGTTCGAAGACTGTAAAGGCACCTTTAGAGAGAATTCGATACTATATAGCACATAGGTGCAGATATTTTACCAAAAGGTAAGGTCTTTTTCGTTTAATCCCCGCTTAATCTATTTTTATTATAAAAAAATCATAAAAAATGTGTTTTATTATAAAACATATTTTTATTAAAAAAATATTTACATTTATTAACAGTTAGAGTAACAGTCTAATGACCAAAATGTTGACATTATTATTGGGTCTCTGATGAGAGAATCTGCGCAAACCTCTTAAATAATTTTTCCAATTAGTAGCAGTTTCCGCAGAGATATGTACCTTATTCCTCTTGGAAAAATAAGGGGGTTGGATAGTTTTTTGTCCAAGCATAAATGAAAATCATTGCTGTATTTAAAGGAAGTTTCGAACTGGTGAACCACGTATCTACCTTCTCTAATGCCAATTTTCAAACGGCAACTTGCATAGTGACATCGCCATCTAAAAACCATCCCTCTCTAATATAAATTCACAATGTGGCCATTACGGCATTGTCTTCCCTTGTGGAACAGGCCTTTTCCTTGAAGAAATTTAATTGTTTAGACCATATCTTTAAAATCATCGTATAACTTAAATAAAGCCATAATTCAAAATGCAAATACAAAATGTACCTACTCATATGTTAATAATAGTATGGATAATGGTTAATCACATGTTTATAATTTGAACAATAAATTAGAGATGCGGGGATTAAACGAAAGTTAATATATAATTGTATATGCAATAAATAGATGTATATATACTGGTTTAAAGGTTCTTATTCAAGTAGACCTGTCTGGTAACTAATTTACTCATATTTATCTACCATGTTTGTCTATTTGTTTAGCTTCCATTGCAACCTATTCCTAGCCCTGAAAACCTATTAGAACTAAACAAGTTTAATAGATAAAAAGAATAACAATGAAAAATAAAAAATGCTAAACTAAAATGAAAAACTTAAACCTAAGAAACAATCATCCAATTGGTTGATATTCCATTCCTATTAAGAAAATTGAAAGTGAGAAAACAAAACCGCAACCGTTTACTGAGCAATTAAACTCAAACATACTGGCCCGAGTAACCACCTGTTGTTTGGGAAAAAAAACTCGCTCTAACAAAAAAAAAAAGTGAACCGAGGTAGAAGTAAGTGGGGGATTTTTTTCCCCTCACACACAGACAACACTGAGTCAACAGGTAACCACGATTAATAACAGATTCACCCTTCCTCTGCGTCAGTGAGAGAAAAAAAACCCTAATCAATGGCCACTCTTGGACAGGGAAAAATCGAGACACTTTTTTCCGCCAGGGATTATTAGGCAGTTCCAACAGGTGGTCAGCCTCTGAGAGCAGAAGGAGTTGATGGGCCGGCTGTCTTGAGGACTTGTCTGTTTGGCCAATAAAGCTCAAATGGTTTTTAACTATTTGCTTTTTATACTATTTTAACTATTTAACAAATGGTTTTTATACTATTTTAACTATCTAACTAATAATAAGTTATAAATATCAAAATAAATTTAAAAAATTCTATCTTAAGAGGAAATTTTATGAAAGAAATTAAACTGATCCGGGCATATTACCTCTTAATGCTCAAACCTAATCTCTTATTAGGTTCCTCTTCCACGGCGAACATTTTATCTCAACTTTTTATAGAGATGTTATATTCTAAATTATTATAACAATAGAGTTTTGAAAATGTCCGTGAATCGTTTAAGATTAACTATTGAAATATAACAAAAAGACAAATTTGCCCATAAGTGGAAGCGTTTATTTCTATATATTTTGGATATTTTATGCATATAATAATTTCTAATATAAAATATAATTAAAATTGTACATGCAGTCATTATGGAGTGGGCTGTCCAGGACCGAAGCAAGCGGTTGCTCTCTCTTTCTAAGACAACTCGACTACTTTAAGACTGGCTCCTTCTGTAATGGGGCTTTCTCAATACTAGGGATAGTAAGAAGGGCTTTGGAGTACAAAGTTGGGCCTGTACAAATTCAACCTATTTTTATATACCGCAAAACGAGGTGACATTGTGACTAATGTGGTGACTTTGTGACAAGCCTATTTTTCTACAGTTTTTGAATTTCCCTCTTTAAAAAGAATCAGGTTAGGCAATTCAGTGGTCAGTTTCATATATGTTTGATTGTTTTCATTTAGTTGAAACTTTGAAATAAAGCACCATGATAAATGGAATGAAAGAAGTTATATCTGGCCAGTAGGTTGTAGCACATTACTGACCAACTGACAAGTCCACTGAATTGCCTAACCGGATTCCTTTTAAGGAGGGAAATTCAAAAACTGTAGAAAAATAGGCTTGTCACAAAGTCACCCCTTAGTCACAATGTCACCTCGTTTTACGTTATATGTACATATTCAATAATTTATCTAGGCACCATTACACACACATAATCACAATAATTAAATATAATCATACTTATTAATCAACGATATAATATCTCATCATAATCATACCTATCAATATATCATATAATATATAGCCTTAATAATAATAATACATCACTCATATATAGATCACAGAGATATGGACCATCATCACATATATGGTGGTGAATGCTTTCTATTATTATTTATTTGTTAAATTTAAATTTACATATCTGTTAAGCTAGAGAATAGGTGGTTGTCGAATTTTTGCTCAAAAATGTGGATAAAAAGAAGCGTTCACTTGAAATGTAGTTATCATGATATATCATTAAATCTGTTGTAATCTGTCGGTGAACAATAATTGAAGTCCAATATCTAACTACTGATCAATTGGTTAACCACTGTTTGGTATCCACTATTTTGGTATTATTGATGAAATTTCAACGCTTGATAAATAAAGCCTGATTTTAAACAGATCATGTTTAAGTTTTAAAAGCCCCTAAAAGTAAGGAAATTTGATGTTACCTCTTATTCACTGGGATCACAGATATATCACATTTTTTTTTAGTTCATAATGATAATAATATCTCTTTCCTAAGTTAATTCAATCTAATATTATTACATTTTCAGTGAGGAATCTCTGATCCAACCCCTTTTCAACCTCCTCCTGTATACTAACTTACTTTTGTGTCCATTTAAGTTTACAAAAAAAAAAAAAAAAGAAGTTGTAAAGCGTTTCTTTGTGAAGCACCATCATTTGTTGGTCAACTTTTTGTTGGTTAAGGCCAGGGTGTTGAGATTGGTTAGTCTAATATCAGGTTGATTTTGTGATAAGTCCTAACAATTTAGATTATTACAAGTTTGAAACTCTTGTAGTTGTTCCTATACCGTATCGCGTGTGTTCATATTGTGTATTAAAATAAAATTATTTAAAAAAAAATCTGGTGCGTGCGCGCAACACACAACTTTCACTTACCAACTTACTTAGATTAGAAATTAATGCGTTTTGTTATTGCCATTTCTCAAATGAACAGAACGGCTTTAATTATGAACAATGGCCTGTCATTAAAGGCGTAGGTACTCCGCATGCGTGGGCTCAACGAGTTTTATAAGTTGACTGAATATTTTTAATATGTTCTCCACTAGATGTTTACTTGATTTTTTTCATATTTCATATTTAGCCATTTCTTATTTTTAGGTGTAACGAGATATCGTTAAATTCTCCATATAAACAAAAACAAAGGTACTTTATAGTAAAACAAATAAAGCCCCTTCCCTATTTAAGCCCCCTCAGAACGTTTTAATAATGGTAAAGCTTACCTGATATTAAAGAACACCTTTGATCAAAACCATTAAAGCCGTTTCAGAGAAAATAAAAAAAAACACGTGAAAATGATACAAAATTTATTAAGTAAAGTCCCCCCTCCAGTTGATCAATTTCGATGAAATGTTGGCTATCACATCTTTGGCAAATACATACATCAAATACCCAGTTTGATCAAAATCGTTGAAACCGTTTTTGAGTAAATAAAAAACACACGTGAAAATGATACAAAATTTATTAAGTAAAGTCCCCCCTCCGGTTGATCAATTTTGATGAAATGTTGGCTATCACATCTTTGGCAAATACATACACCAAATGCCCAGTTTGATCAAAATCGTTGAAACCGTTTTTGAGTAAATAAAAAAACACGGGAAAATGATACAAAATTTATTAAGTAAAGTCCCCCCTCCGGTTGATCAATTTTGATGAAATGTTGGCTATCACATCTTTGGCAAATACATACACCAAATGCCCAGTTTGATCAAAATCGTTGAAACCGTTTTTGAGTAAATAAAAAACACACGTGAAAATGATACAAAATTTATTAAGTAAAGTCCCCCCTCCGGTTGATCAATTTTGATGAAATGTTGGCTATCACATCTTTGGCAAATACATACACCAAATGCCCAGTTTGATCAAAATCGTTGAAACCGTTTTTGAGTAAATAAAAAAACACGGGAAAATGATACAAAATTTATTAAGTAAAGTCCCCCCTCCGGTTGATCAATTTTGATGAAATGTTGGCTATCACATCTTTGGCAAATACATACACCAAATGCCCAGTTTGATCAAAATCGTTGAAACCGTTTTTGAGTAAATAAAAAAACACGGGAAAATGTTACAAAATTTATTAAGTAAAGTCCCCCCTCCGGTTGATCAATTTTGATGAAATGTTGGCTATCACATCTTTGGCAAATACATACACCAAATGCCCAGTTTGATCAAAATCGTTGAAACCGTTTTTGAGTAAATAAAAAAACACGGGAAAATGTTACAAAATTTATTAAGTAAAGTCCCCCCTCCGGTTGATCAATTTTGATGAAATTTTTACAGTCATACCTCGAGCATATAAATAGATCAAATACTCAGTTTAATCAAAATCGTTAGAGCCGTTTTTGAGAAAATTAAAAAAACTTAAAAAGTTATTAAATAAAGTACCCCCTCCCTTTGAGCAGTTTTGATGAAATTTTTGCTGTCACATCGCGGGCACATACATACACTAAATACCCAATTTCAGGTTCGCACGGTTTATAGTTTTTGAGCTAGTCTGTTCACACACACACACACACAGACCATTTCGCGGGACTTGGTTAATTGGACTCAGGGGACCCCAAAACGTGTATTTCCGTTGAAAACCGGAAGTCAAAATTTTTCACGATCGCAATACTTCCACTTACTATATATTTCATATATAGGTAAGTGAAAGTAATAAAATAAATAAAGCAATTAACTTATACTCACACTCCAAATGCTGACAAGGCTGTATGAACCAACGTTACATGTTATATATGGACAATTTGTAACAGACATATTTAATATTTATTGCTGTATATGATTTTCCATTTTTAATATATAGCTCAATGATTTTTTTTTCATTTTACTGCTATTTTTTGTGACTCTCAGGGCATTTATTAAATTTTAAGAATGAAGAGTGTTCATAATTACCGCCTGGAATCATGGTTACATTCAGGACTTCACTTCGGAAAGCTTATGACGAGCCAACCATCCCCCGCTGAAGGCAATCCACCCCCCTCCCAGAGCCCATCCATGGAGTGACAAATCTGATCTGGATCCATGGATTATGTATGTCCTGATTCAAATTGGTTGTGACCGTCTAGGATCTTGTTGTGCTTCCCCGTTATAAGCCATCAGGGCCATGATGGATTTCGCGCTAGTAGGAGTATAATTCCTAAGCCAAATCGGAGATACAGGGGTGCTGGAAATGATTATCGAAGACATTTCGATTCACTCTAAGTTATATGTAAATAAAAATAATTATAATATATACATAGTTAAACTATCCGAAAAAAAAACAAACAAAAAAAACGCTTATTTCCGTATTTCTCTTAAAAAAATCTGGTGCGATGCGCGCAACACACAACTTTCACTTACCAAATTACTTTGATAAGAAATAGAAGTGTTTTGTTAAATGCCATTCTCAAAGTCACACATTTTTCCACATCCACTTACTTATTTTTGTTTGTATTAGCTCTTTTAAGTACTCTAATTTTTTTTTATTATTAAATAAACGGTTTTACTTGTGATAATTCAGCAATGCAAGCATAATATTCCCAGTCGTCCAATTTTATAATTCTTTATGTACTTGTTGAAAACTTTATTTAGTTACCAATGGTAACTTACCATGAAACAAATAATTTCCATTAACTGAACAGACCATCTTTAATTATAAAAATCTTCTGTCATTAAAGCCGTACTGCGCAAGCGTGGACTCGAGGTGTTTAAGGATTTGACGGAATATTTTTCTTTTTTTCCCTGTATATGTCTATTTGAATTTTTCATATTTCATATTTAGCCATTTCTTATTTTGAGGCGAAACGAGAGACAGATAATTTCACCATATAAACAAAACCAAAGGTAATTTATAGGAAAACAATAAATGCCCCTTTCCCATTTAAGCCCCTTCAGGACATTTTAATAATAATAATAATGCTTACCTGATACTAAAGAAAACTCGATTCTCATTAAAAGTGACGAGTTAAATCAAAATCATTAAAACTATTTTTGAGAAAATCGAAAAAAACGTAAAAATGGGAAAAAAAGTTTTGAAATAAAGTGCCTCCTACGTTTGATCAATTTTGAAGAAATTCTTTATGCCATTTCGCGGGCATATTCATTGATTAAATAACCAGTTTTATCCAAATCGTTAGAGCCGTTTGTGAGAAAATCGAAAAAAACGTAAACAGTTGTGAAATAAAGTACCCTCTATGTCTGACCAATTTAGATGAAATTTTCGCTGTCACATCGTGGGCATTTACATACACCAAATACTTAATTTCAGGTTCGTACGGTTTATATTTTTTGAGCTAGTCTGTTCACATAAACACACACACACAGACCATTTCGCGGAACTTTGTTATTTGGACTCAGGGGGTCCCAAAACGTGCATTTCCATTGAAAACCGGAAGGCGAAATTTTTCACGATCACAATACTTCCCCTTACTAAATATTTCATCCATAGGTAAGTGAAAGTAAAAAAAAATTCCAAGATATTTTGTATTATTATTAGTTTCTGTAATCTTAAGAAGTCAGGTCAAGAATCTGTGCTTTAATTGAAAGTAAATAGAGAACAACCTCGTTTATCCGGACTGACTGAGTTCATAGACAATCCATATGTTTTTATTTCGTTCTGGGTTCATCGGTATAAGAGTGTAAAAATATAAGCCAAATATTGGTAAAAATTGAATGAAATATAAAAAAAAAAAATATCTTTCGCTCTTTGTTTTAATCAGGTGAAATAATTTCTGCTTTATTATTAATGTGTATTTAAAAACACTTTCCTATGGTCATTTTTTTAATCCCACGTTTCGTAGTTTTCTCCATCCTCAGGGTTTATTTTTATTCTATTGCTTCGAAATAATTCACAAATTCTATGTATTCTTATCCTGTTAGTATATTGTTTAATTATTATTCATAATTCGTCATAGTACATATTAAAAATTATTACATTTATGTGACTCTTTACTTAGCTCTTGCCTACATTTTCTTAGCACTTATTATAAATTAGAATTAGTTATAATAAGTTGTAAATGATATTAAAGATAATAATATTTGCATCATTAGCGAGTGAGTTTCCGATTAGATCGTTAGACCAATGCATTTGTATTTTGTAACTAACGGACAAATAAATAATTTTTTATTAAAACTAAATCTTTATCGGTGTTAAATTTTAAATAATACAATAACTAGGGTGTCGAAAGCTACCGATATTAATGTATGTTTATCGGTAATATTGTCATTATTGACGGACGTCAATCTATTTTAACCATAATAAAAACCCAAGTGAAATAAAAAATTCTATCTTTAATAAATTCTATTGAATCTATCTATTATACTATTCTATTAAATCGCCATTGGTATATCGGTATCGATCGATAGATCTGTTTTTGATGCGTCATTATTGGCCAAAAATGCTAAATATAATCCTTAATATTTACTGTATTACAGAAATTTTTTTTATCAATTTATTATTTTTATTTCATCTTGGTTTCACTGCAGCGTAAATAAACAAGATATAGTTTCAATAATTTATGTAATACTTTTCATAATATCAAGCATTTCATAATATCGAATTCTTTTATCTAGATATATCGAAATACCCGGCATTAATGTAGGATTTAGACATATTGCCTCTTTAGTAGCGATTTAGAAAATAGCGTTATATGAGGCAATAATCGACGAAATTACTCGTTTGACGAGTAGTTCAATCAAATAGGCTCATATAATAATATTAATTGAAATAATTAAACTTAGGCACCAAATTAATAGCACTGGGTAAATTGGAGTCATATTGTCCCTATAGGTACTACTAGGCACTTATTGTAAAATCACATCGACCTTAGCATGCTAAATGATAATTGCTACCTGACCTTTGCTCAGGCGCACATATTATATTATGTAATATACGACATGAATTCATGTGACCCGTATGTTACATTGCTTCTTACATAAAGTAATGGCTCAGGCTAATAAGTAATTAAAAGTATGTGATCTCAATAATTACTTCATAATTGAGAAATATAAAACCGGCATTCTTTACACAAGAAAAAAGCAATTTAAAGTACCATGGCATTTAAATAACTTAAAAAATAACATTTTCGACCAAAATGTTAAATTATAAATCCTATTCAGAGTTGAAAAAAATCGTTTCATCATATGACAGAGGAAACCAAAACATGTTTATTTTTGTGACTTAATAAAAAAAATCTAGAATCGTCTGGAGCGATTAAAATCATTGTTATATCTCTTCAATAATTATATAAACTTCAATAGCAGACCAAATAAAAGGAAACTACCAACTGGCAACTCACTACCGACCAGCGATGTAATACGGTTATTTTTATTCACTTCTTAATTCTTACGTTACTTTTGTAGCTCGGTATTATATAGGATATTATAATAGATTATAAAAAAAAAGAGAACATAGCCAATGAGCCCGTCGGCTGGAGGCAATTCCAACAACAATAAACGATAGTAAAATAAATAATTTTCGATAACATTTTTATCATTAGTAATAAAAGTTTTGACTTGTAGTTTTCACTTTTGTGGGGAAGAGTTTTATGCATTATGTTTTTGTGAAAAAGAAATCTCTTCCATTTTTTATTATTTATTTTACTCTCCCAACGTCTCCAACTTTTGGCTCATTTCCTAGAGGTATCTGTTGAATATTTTTAATATTCTACCAACCATTTGTTTGCCAATAATAAATTTATTATAATTTCTGAAAAGAAGAAAAGTCTACTAAGAAATAACAGAAAAAATGTAATAAATGTTAACATTTATGAAATAAGGGATCACTATTTATGTATTTTAGTGGAATGTTTAAAATGTTCAACAGATATCCCTGGAAGATGGCCCAAAAGCCCGAAACGTTCAGTGAATAAAATAATTAATAAAACACGGAAGAGATTCCTTCTTTATAAAATCCTCAAAAAATTTAAGTGTTGCCTAAATTATGATATATAAACCCACTTCGGGTTTCTGTTGAACATTTTTAATATTCCACCAAAATTAAATAAATTTTTTTTTTAAACTGCCAATAAATTTTTTACGAATTATAGAGCCAGTCATAAATAAAATGTTCTTTTCATTTAAACTTTTTAGGAGGATTTCAATAAAAATAACTAGTGCACAGCTCTACAGAAAAAATATATAATTTTTGGTGCCTAGAATCTTATTGCTGATTTTAACTATGTTTGGGGCGCTGATTACAATAATGCAACAGATTTTTTCTTTTCTTTTTTAGCTTCTTCATACCTTGACAGTAGTTTTATTTAAATTTACTGCCTATGATATATACCTTTGATATTACATAAACGAATCGGAAATAGATGTGTAAATGAATTATTTTAGCACGCTTTCACCTTATTTTAGAATGTTAAACTATATGATTTTACCAACCGGCAAATCATTTTAATTACTTTTTGTTATGGTATACTTTTGACTTTCGGATACCCTTATGAAGGCAGACTACTGCTGGTGACCTAAAACGATACTGTTTAAAGAAACATTCAAGAAGAAACTTCCGAAATGTGAAATAGAGTGTCTGACATATAATTGGTATAGTTACAAAATGACAATGTAAATAATGTGTATTTATATGGTTTTAACTGATTTAAAATGTTTTATGTAAAGAATTGTACATAAATTCTTTAAGTAATTGTGTTTTAAGAGCTAAATCACGCCATTTATATATCTCAACAACTAGAGCTGATAGAGGAAAATTAATGGCAAATTTGGGTTCAGCGCACCAACTACAATCAGAATCTGCTATAAAACTCACGGCACCAAGACCACTGTTGACCTGTGTTATTTAACAATTACAGGAACTGCTATTAATCGGTAAGAATGGAGAATCGCTCTTACCTTTATAGGAACTTTTTTTTAGAGAATCGGATGTAAAATCGCTACAATTTTTTTCTGTACTTGTCACCATGTCATATACAGTAAAATATTAAAAACACTATCTTAATACCTACCAATGATTCTTAAAATTTGTTGACAAACTGAGACGTACTAAGAGATCATTTTTTATTTAGAAAAAATAAAATAAAAAGGCAAAAATTAAAGGCATCGACCATTCAATTAAAATTAAGAGAAGAAAAGTGGAACCACTTGAAAAATTCCAGCAATACAAAAGAGCAATTAAAAAGTGACAGAAGGGTTTAGGTTAAAGAGGTGCAATTTACACCGGCGTTTAAAGTGCCTGTAAAAGAAGAGAGAGAGAAAAAAAAAAGGGACAGTTTAAAAGCAGAAGGGATCCCCCGGGATGAATAATGAAAAAGGGTCATTAAGGGAAAAATCCCGGCCCTCCAACCTGTTGCGTGAAAAAAAGGGGATTATCCTCAGTCAACATGAGGGAGTAAGTTGTCTTGGGGAGCAAACTGGGATTTTTTTTAAGCCTTTATATGCTCAGAAGTGAGAGCAATTTGCATATACATCTGTAAAATATATCAACATATGAACTCATAACTAAAGTCATGAAGAATTGTAATTATTTTATCTATTGATGAATAGGTATCGAATCATTTTCAAATTTCTATTCCATGTCAATTATAAATTGTTTTTAAGTAACACAGAAAATCCATCGGCAAATTATTATTTTACATAATGTAACCAATTATTTATAAACTCAGTCCTTACATCACCGTCTTCTTACCGCCCTATTTCTGATTTAATCAAGTCACTCCCTATTAAAGTATTAGAAAAATTAAAGACAAATTTCTGTAATTACAATAAAACTTTGTCCAGAAACTTTAAAATGAATAAATATAAAATACTATTAATCCAGGTATCTTTGGGTTCCCAATTTTGTCCAGGGCATAATGTATTTCATAACGCGTTTGCCAACTCTGCCTTCCCGCCACCTCACCAAGTTGTATTGGAAATGAAGATTGAATTGGAGATGGAACAAACTACTATTGAAATTATTTAGCTATAACTCCGTATGATTTGCTAATTTTCATTTAGTTACGACATGCACAGATAAAATTATGAAGAAAAAAAAATATATATATACATCAGGTCATCCCAAAAGTATTGTCGGTTTTTAATATTCTGCTTGCTTAGGTTTAGATTACAAATCCCTCCTTTTTAATTTATTTTTGTTTACATTTCACATGTTACGCTTTAGGAATTAGATAAAGGAGAAAATGCTGCTTCAACTAAATGGATATGAAAAGTTGGATTTCTATTGGAATGTTAGACGGTCGCGGCAGTGGTTAGGACCTGCAGAAACACCTAGGACAGAAGCGAAAGAAGGACTTCAACCGAAAAATGTGATGATGTCTCTGTAAGGTGGGATATGGAAGGAATCCTTCATCATGAATTCCTTGATCTTAACCAAACTATCACTAAAGATCTGATCGGAGAAACGTCCATCACTTATGAATAGACGCGGAATTTTATTCCATCATGACAATGCGAGGCCCCATGTTGCAAAACAAACATTGTCTCAAAAAAAAAATTAGTGTTTTTTATAGAGCAAATAAAAACAAAAATAAGAAATGAATGTGGAAAAATGTGTCTTTGAGAAGTGGCAATTAACAAAACACATCAATTTCTAATTTAAGTAAGTTGATAAGTGAAAGTTGTGTGTTGCGCGCAGGCACCAGATTTCTTTAAATATCCCGAATGAAAAAAATGCTATAAGGTATAGAGTACCAGTCAAAAGTTTAGACCCACTTCTATTTCATTCACAATCTTCAAGTTTAATAAAATAATTCTAACTCAAAAGATAGAATATGGTGGATATCTTAATCATCATATATCATGGATATCACCACCATCATTAACTCAAGAGGTAACTTTTCAAAATTTTATGATTAAGTGTAGAATAAAATTATAAATAGGGGTAACCTGTGGTTTAGTGGTTAGCATAAAACCTTATAATACTGAAGGTCGGTGGTTCGCGTCCCGAGGTGGCCCTAGGATTTTTTAATGGGAGTAAAAAATCCTTGTATATGCTGTCCCTCGGATAGGACGTAAAATGGAGGTCCCGAGCCTGTACGATGTTAAGTACTCGTTAAAGATCCCTATCCTAATTATACCTGGATAAGCAAAATTTAGGACTCCCAATGTAGCATCGTCTGAATCGCCTTAGTGGCATCAAGTGACATTAAACAAACAAACATTGTCTCACACACCCACCGAATTCCCCAGACTTGGCGCCTTCCAATTATCATATAAGACCAAGAAATAGTCAGAAAAAATGACAGTATGTTGGTTACAAGGGATGGAAAGAACCACGTACTCGGAAGAAAGGGGGAATGTCCACGCGGAAAAACCTAGAATGGGGGAGAGTCATGTTAGAAGTTATATGGATTGCGTATTAATATCACCATTTCATCAATAAAACAGGGAAGAAAGGGGGAGCGTACATGACTATCCCCCTTTCTGTTATGTTCAAATTGTTTTTGTTTTTTTACTAAAACATTTTTTTTTTAGAGCGTGATATGTCTGTTTCGGGCAAATTTATTATTTTAACACGCAAAACAAAAAGGAAAAGAACATATAAAAAAATTGAAGAAAAATGATAAAAGATACGTAAGTAATTAAAGATCCAAACCTAAAAACTCGATTTTCTCGGAAAGCACTCCAAGTGACATCCCCCCTTTATTCCGTGGACTCTTCAATTATTTGCTTGAAAAAAATGTATTCTATTATTGCTTCCAGTCTTAAAAGCCTAAAAAAATATTACTCCCAGCCTTCCAGGGGGGGTAGGTGCCTCCCCTTCCCCCCGCTGGGTACGCCCATGAAGCGGCAAGAACATGAATTCAGTCAATGAGGTGAAAAAAGAGGTTTTATCTTTCTTTAATTCAAAACCAAAGGATTTTTTTCAGAACAGGCATTCAAAATATGGTTTCAAGATGGCAAACTGTTATACAACAAGATGGTAAATAGTTTAAAAAAAAATAATAATTCATTTATTGCTGATTTCGATAATTGTTTTCTTAATAAGCACCCGCTCTCAAATAAATCATCAATCAATCAATTAATTAATCAGCAATATCAATAATAATTGAAGAAACATATAAAATGGACAGCATGGTGGAGGTGGTGGATAGGTGAGGTGTGAAGAGGTATGATTATTAGCCATTACGGGACAGTTAACTAAGGCTTTGATAATAACAAAATTAAATTACATACTAGCGCGGGCAAAGGCTAGCATAGAGCATAGCTACCATCGATTTCCCACCCTCCTCACCTCTAGCTCGCTGGCTCTATGCTTCCTCATAGCTTACATGTTAACTATCGTCTGTATGTTTCAGTCCTTGTTTATATCCTACCCTAGCATGAACAATACTCTACACAATATCGTAATATATCACAATAATCATACTTTGATAGTAATAAATTGAGGCATGTAAATGGAAAAAGAATCGGAAAATAAAGTAAGAGAAGAGAAATCCATCGTAAATGCAATGGTTACTATCATGAAAATTTCTATAATAGAAACACCAACTAATGTCACAAATTTTGTCAGCGACATTGATGACACAATAATTTTGAGCGCTTATAAATATGCTCCAATCACATGAATTGATGTCGAAAGATCATTTTCGAATTGTAAAAATATTTTAAACGATAGAAGATCCACAGAAATAAATTTTAACATACATTTAATAATTAATTTTAATTCAGATAATTTTATTGATTAATTCACTTGTTTTATATTTTTATTGGTTGATAATCTTTATTAATGTTATTCTTGTAAGCCAGCTAGTTTGAATTATTTTTATACTTTAGTTTTGAATGCATTAAATTTTATCATCGGAAATATATGTCTGTTTAAGGTTCAACAATTTAAAATCATTTTGGTTTCATTTCTAAATTGTTTCCTCAACTTTCTTTCCTTAAAATTGTTTAATAGCATATTAAAATTCATGCTGCATATTTTATAGTTTTGGTAATTGGTAGAGACATAACCATACAACTGACGTATCGATAAAAAAAAGAAGTGATAAATAACCACCAGATGATTTGGGTATTTATTTCATTTTATTTTTTTTTTTAAGATTATAAATTAATAAATTGAGGTTGAATACTGTTGTATATAATAGATTGAGGAAAAAGGCTTTAAGTTCCAAATTATTGATTTTGAAATTTAAAATTAATAATAAAATTTAAAAAAAAACCTAGACTCTAATCTTGAATTTATTAAATAGAAAAAAATATTAGGGATATGCCGAACCAAGATTTCGCAAGTCGGCAAGAAGACGGTCGAAATTCGAAATAAATCTATTTTGAGTCACGCATACCATTGGAATAAGTTCAAAAAACCTACAATACCAGAATAGTTCCGTTGGCATTAGGCGCAATTTATCATATTCTTTTAAGGAGGAGATGATCGTATAAATGCCCCAATTAAAGACTATTTACGATCAAAGACTATTTTCCTTAATCTCTGTTTGTAGGTACATAGTAAAATTCAAAATGCAGTTTAAACTTTACATTTGATTATCCAAAAAAACAGTTTTTTGAGTTGCAACCATCTTCTTGCCGACGTTCGATATTACTACGGTATTGCTTAATAATTTTAATGGTAGCTTGTTCCACCAACAGGTGGAATTGGAATTGAATGTTTAATTCCAGATGGAACAAACTAGTATTAAAATTATTTAGCTGAAAAGCATTCATCTCATGATTTGGCATATCCCTAATTTTTATGGTTTTTTAGAACCAAACTTGAGCTCAGATACTAGTTTTTGTTTATCTCCAAATCAATAATTTTACTTTTACACGCCTTAAATTATAATCTTACAAAAAATATATATGTATAAAAATTCAAACTATTCCTCATCCATCATAACCAGCCTCCTTTTATATCAGGGATTTGGCTCTTGTCTGTTCCTAACTCACAAAATCATTCCCCTCCTTTCCTGAGTTTTGTCTGTCAATATCCCTTTTTCCATTCGGCTAGTACTTCAGGATCCGATGCGTGATCCGATGACAGTCGAGTGGATTAGTAAAAATTTTATCTTGGTTTCTTATAAAAAAAAAAAATCCTTTCCTCCAGCATCCTAGTCTTCTTTTATGACCCCTTTTAAAATAATAATAAAAACAGTGGCCTCTGCTGCAGTTAGTGGATCTTAAGATATCACACGTTCATCCCGCAGCTATGTTCAACATTACATAATAAAACATACAAATTAACTTGCTATATTATCTTAGGCTTCTTGTCTTCCTCAGGAGGTGTTTCTTCCACATTCCGGCGATATTAGTTGATCTTATTTTTTATATTGAAAATATTAAATTCTGTTCTAATATCGCCATTTCTGACCATTTATCTTCTTTTGCAACCCTTCATGTCCAACGTCAGACTAAGACAATAGTCGATCGCTTCTTATGTATAGTCCGCTAGGGTGGCGGAATAGCTGAGTGGGAAAACGCGTTAGAAAATAAGCGTAGCCCATGACAACATAAGATTGGGAACCCGAAGATAGCAAGTTCAAAATCCGGAGGCTGGGAAATGTAAATAATACGCGGCATCAACCCTGGACCGGAAAATCCCCCTATGTGTCATTTATTTATTAGACATTATCAACTTTTAATAACAACTTTTCATGGTTCTGGATTATTCTATTGTCACTCATTTAATAGTCCAGAACCATGAAAAGTTGTTATTAAAAGTTGATAATGTCTAATTAAGAAATGACATATATTTTTTTATATATAGCAATTGTATGTAAATACGAATGGTGATGGAATTTAAAAATGTACAATGGATAACCCCAGAAGATGTGCCAAAAGCCCTAAACGTTGGGATAATAAAATACAGGTTAATCCATTGGAAGGGATTCCTTCATTTAAAGAAAAACGTTATGCAAAACAAACTCTTCCTCATTAAGGTGGAAGGTAAGATCAATTTTTAAATTGTTGACATCGATTCGAATTTTTAACTATGGAAAACATTTTTTGCTTATAGTAATTTTTCATTTTATAAATGGTTAAAAATAAATATTTCACATCAATCCGTATGAGATTCAGGAGGAAGAGAAGAGAGAGAAAGGGACATTAAACTTGTTATATAATTATTATATTATCCTTAATAAATAAGACCTTAGAAGACAATGAGTCTAAAGGTTATTTTCTCCATTTTGAGTTCATGAAAGTTAAAGTTTGAAAAAAAATATTTTATGTGGATTTGAAAGGTAGTAATTTTTTTTTTAAATTATAAAATCTCAATATCTTTGATTTTTTTTTTTAAATTGGCCTCCACCCTAAAGAACAAAATATGTATTAAATATTGTAAAATAAAGGGTGTACCGGATGGGAAAAATTCATAACTTATTACAATTTTTCAACGAAATCAGAAAAACTCATTTCGTTCTTGAATTATTTAGTAATACAAGAAGGTTGAATCCTCATATAAATTATAATAAATAGGTTTTGATCTGGGGGAGGGGAGATAATTATTCATTTTTTATCGGATTATGTTTTTAACTTATCGCTGTCATTAAATCAACTTCAATTTCCTTACCAATCAAGAGTGGGGCATTTTTACTTCCATGTTCTGCATTTAACTCGATTTTTTTATAAATGCCACTTACACCCCTTTTCTAAGGTCCGCTTTTATTTATTTATAAAATAATAATGACAAATTTAAAATTAGCGACTTCCTGGTATTCTTTTTATTATTGAAATTGAAATTAACCTCTAAACGGTAAATTGTCAATATAACAAAATAAAAGATTTTGAATGATGCTGTGCTTTAATATCCATCCGGATATTAAAATCTTAATAAAAATAAATATAATTCTTTTAAATTACTTAAAAGGATTTTCTTGGTTTTAGAAGCTGTAAATAATTAAATTATTTTTTTCGAATTGCTTCATTGTCCATTTATAATTAAAATACAGGTGTTTTTGTGTACATAATAAAATAAAAGTTTTTTAATCGAACCACCAATGCAATTTTAACGTCAATTGTAATTTTGTTTATCCTTGAAATTCGTTCGAGAAGTAGGTCTGGCAGTTATGAGCAAAATATAATTTTTTAACAAGATGGTTAGGGATGTTTATGGTTTGGTTATTTTTTTTCTCCAGCTTATCACAAGATGAAATTACCCTAACACTCAAACAGCCTTCTATTTTAGAGCAGTAAAGGGATAATAATAAAAATAATAATACTAAAAATTGCGAAGTAAGTACAATTAAATTAGTCCTGGTAAGAATAAATTGGTTTGGAAGAGAGCGGGGGTAGAAGTGTGGTGTAAGGCCGCTAGGTCAGGGTTTTGCGGTCTTAGCAGCAACACGTGGTTCCCCTGCATCTTAAGGGCTGCATTATCAGCTGTTTGCTATCCACTTACTTTCTTATATACTTATTTTATTTATTAGGGTTTCATTTTTTTTTAATGTTCCTTTTTTTTTTTTTTTTGTTATTGTTTCTGATTTATTTCTCAATGATTCTAATATGAATTTGAGCTGGGAAGTTTGTTTTTTAATGATCTGAGTTAAGGGTATTTTTTTTTGTTTATTGTGTTTTTTTTTGTATTTGTGTGATTATCTTTTGATGTTGATTAGATTGAACCACCCTCGGCTAAAGTCAAATAAAAAAAAATGTAAAAAAGCTCCACCTGGCCTAGCGATTGATGACACCCCCCACCCCCTGATCGGGTCATTAATTTTACTTAATCCCTCATCGAATCGGTGGCCAACAGTAGGGGCGGTAGGAAGGCGGGGGTTAGCGAGGGAAAAAAGAAGAAACTGGCGCCAAAAGGGGTGGTGGGGGGTAGGGGAACGGGATTTCGCAACGGTTTCGCACTGGCGGAGGGGGGGAGCGGAGGGGTGGTCCGCCCCCACCACCCCCAGCGGGAGGTGGGGAGCGCGCCAAATTGCAACCCCCACACCACCGCGTAGTAGGTAGAAATCTGCATCCAAGTGCAGTTTAGTCCGAGTGCCGGCGGCGTACGGGTTTTTTGGGTCAGAGCAGAGAAGAATATCATCGAGGAGTTGTGAGGAAATGGAGGGGTCGCTCTGAGCGGCTTTGGGAGCGCTCGTGCCGGAGGAGACATCAGTTGCCGATTATATCGCAGAATGACCGGCCCAGGACAGATGTGAATCAGATCTCGCTACCTCGTGAAGGAATCTTACCCGCGGGCATAGCCACGCGGACAGGACTCTCACTACTCTACATGCTCTAGTCTAAACAAACCTACCTACCCTACAGGCTCCATCCCATCCCTTTATATAACAGATCCCCACCTCATATATTGAAACGGGCCCGATACCGAGACGATAGTCATCTTTCCAAACACGGTTATCCTTCCACAAAGATTCAAAAACCAAAAAAAATTATATTTAAAAAATACCAAAATTCTTTATATTTAATTGTTGAAAAAAGATATAAAAATTACTTTTTTTACTGTGTAAAAATTTATTAAAAAAGATAAAAAAATATTTATACTCGAAAAAAGTTTTTTAATTGAGTCTAAATTCTAAAATAAGTTTTTTAAGTGGCGAGAAAAAGCTGCATCGCGTTCCTAGTAATTGTTACATACATATATAAGAACGAGGTGATACATTTTTTCTTCGTCGTAACACTTGGACTCTTTCGATACTTGATGTGCCTATATAGTTTAGAAAAAGACGTTCGATATTGTGTTTAAGTATATATTTGGAGAGACTTTTCGACATTTTTGTGATCAAGAGGTTTTTCTTTTTTCTTCTTTTGTTGTAATCTTTATTAAACGTCCGAAACTCGTCGTTATCGTCTGATTGAAATTCGTGGCCTATAATTAAAATGAAAATAAGAACAAATTTTATATCTTGTGGAATAATATAAAAAAAAAAAATCGAAGTGTATTTATATTTGAGAAGAAAAAAAAAAGTTTAATTATATTATATAATAAAAAAAAAAATAGGACTTAAGATTATATTGTTTTAGAGGTAGCCTGTTAGATTTCTATCGTCAACTTGTGATACAAAATGGTTGTGATATTTTTGTAAGAAAGACTGGTATATTATATGGACTGTTTTACTTCACCGGAAAAGTCGTCTCTTCTCAATTAGAAGAGACCACTCCCTGTGACCAGAGAACCTCGATTAGAGACTTCACATACAGAACTGGTAAGATCTATTTCATCTAATAACATATATTTCAACATCTATATAAAAAAAAACAAAAAAAAAACTGCGAAATTGGAAAATGCAAAAGTGAAATGTATTTTGTTTTCTTTTTTTTTTCCAAATTTTAGTGCGCACACATTGCATTGCTCAATTTTGCTCAGTTGTTAACATTATTATTGCTCCAAATGGTTAGCCTGCTTGGAAATTAAGGTAAGTAGAAATTTTAGAATCAGTATCTGATTTAGACTATTATATTCTTAGGCAAACGATAACTTTCATAGAAATCAGTTTCACTTATTCAAAGTCAACTAATATTGATTTATATCAACAAAATTTTCATTTATCAGTCTGATTTTAAAGTTGCTTTACAATATAAAAATTGATAGCTTAGCGTCTTTAGTATAAAATGTTTAAATTAGATTTTTTATGAGTAGATATTTTGAAAATTGAAAGAACCAGATATAATAAGAATATAATTCCGATTTTCGAATAAGATTCAAGATTTTTTAAATTATTTTTTTTCGTATCTTTGTGATGAAAATAAACTATAATTATTGGATGAGCTATAATTCAAATAAAATAAAAATAAATTATATCTTGTTCTTTTAATTCAATCATTCTTGTTTTATGTATTTGACATATTATTTTTTTTTATTGGACGAATTTGGGCTATTACCAACCCCTCATGTCTATTTTGTATTTTATAATATCTTTACAACCATCTCCCAATCCCTTTTGCGACAATCGCGTAATGGACCTACCGCCGCTTTTCCTCCACTGAACTGTTTGTCGCCCGCGGATAAAGGAAAGAGAGAAATAAATAATTAGCCTCTAATAAAAAAGACAATAAAAGGGAACAAGGTGATAAAGGAGGAGTTGTTACCGCTAATGGGAAGACGGTGTAGAGAGATAGAAAAATGTGTCCCAGGGCCCGTGGACATGGAAGATAAGCCGCGTTCTTCGACTTCTTGGAGGTGAAGGGCACGCGGTCGGATTAGATAATGACCTCAAGCAGTTAGAGGAGGTTTATTCCTCTCCTCTGGGGGTTATCTCTTTAAAATATTTCTCCGAGGTTTACTGTAAAAGTTATCAACTAGATTTAAAACGAAATAAAAATGATAGTAATAGAAAATAAATAGATGGAAAACACTGCTGAAGTACCATTAATTGGTGAGTTTAACCATCTGCCAACGAACCTGAAAAATAAATAAATGCTAGCTATTTTTTAAATTATACTTTTACCCGATTACAATTTTGTCCGAGTGTTTTTTAAAACATTTTGTTTTCCGTTTTATTCATTGTTATGTTACGAAAAAAGTTTAAAACTGGTAATTTTATACGTCCGTTTATGAAACACCGGGTATGAAGGAGTGCATAAACATTTTGAATATGGTGATTAATTTTTAACTTTGTTTCAATCATGAAAAAAATCTCTCTTATTCAAAATTTCAGACGCCTTTTCATGTCCAGTGTTCCAATATTGGAACAATTAGGTTCATTAAAGTAACGCTATTTAATTATATTTTAAAATTATTTTGGAATACTTATAGAGAAAAGAATTTTTTTAAACTCAGTAGGCTCTAAATATGTTTATCAATATTATAAGTTCTAAATGAAACTAACTTTTCCAGGACAAGTTAGCTAATTCATATTTAATACCGGTAAAAATGTTAATATTACTAATAGTTGATCGGAAACTTATAACCTATCAATTTATCTACATTTTTATTCTTCGCTATTGCTAGAATTCATATTTAACGAAACCAATGAAATACAATTCCTAAAATGAAAAAAATATATTAATTTGAAAATGATATGGTAATTATAAAGTTTTAGTCAAAGTTGTGGGTTTTCCCCTGTACCTAAAAGTTAGAAATGAAGCGAACATAAAGTTTATTTGGATCCTAGCTGTTATTTTATACATGGCGAGATTTTGGTTATTTAAGATTTAAAAAAAACTATTCCATTAAATCTATTGAAACTATAACTCTTAATAAATATGTTTAATCGCAATTTTTAATACATTTAAGGAATGCAGTTAATTTCTAATTGGAGTTTTGACTCACACTATACCAGGCGATGAATGGCATAATTTGTAGAAATAAGCCAAAAAGTCTCCGAATAAAATATTTCGGTTTCGATGAAAGCACAAAGTTTTAAATCGGAATATATTTTATTGTTCAAATTAAAAAGTATACCGTAGGTCCAAAGGCAAAATATTTATTTATTAGAAAACATATTATATTTGTGAATTATTTAATTCGACTTTTTATGATACAAGTTATATTTAAGTTGAAACCCTCAAAGTATGAATAAATCCTCTGTAAGTCTTTTGCAATTTTTGGAAGCCTGCTAAACTTTACTTAAAAACGTAGCTTAAATTAAGACGGAAAGACCTGATATATTTAATATAAATCTTGAGAACCTCTTAAGCGGTATGTTTTTTGTATTAATACAACATAAAATTACATTTGATGCAGTTAAAACTAGAAGTGGTTAACAAAGAAATCTGAAAAATAAATTCTTTTAGATGTGCATTTTATTTGTTTTAAAACCTCGCGAATTCTCGAGGATCAATCTTTATTCGTTCACAGTTAAATAAAACAAATTCATTTTTGGATTTTTACAATTGAGATTTTGGTTCCTCATCTTCCAGGCGATTAAGAACTCTGTCGTTACAATGAATTTTATCTATGGATTCCTCACAAGAAAAAATCATATAAATTAATGTCTAAAAATCTCTATGGCAGGCGCTAATTATCCTTAGAGGTGAGAAACTGTTTTTTGTCTCTTCTAAAAGGTTGAGTTGTTCAGATTCGCTAGTTTATCGTGCACCCGACCATGTTATTTTTAAATGAGGATAGAAAATAGAATTGACTTGCCCATAAGTTATGTCAATTATATCATAATTTTTAATAAATTCTACTTGACAATACAAAAACACATGGACACCTAATTTAAATTGATTATCTTTGTTTAGTGATATTTTATTTATTTTTCCTATTTAGTTTAGTTTCAAATAGGTCTCAATTCTTATAATATTATGATACTATTAGATATATTAAAAAAAAAAAAAAAAAGGAGAGAAAATACGGAATAAACTGAATGCCTGTAAGAATGTGTTTTTTTTTTTTACGCTGTCATAAAAAAGCAGTTTAGCGAAAACCCCCGCACTTATGATTCGGACGCTATAAAAATAAATTTTATAGCCACACAGCCAGCCTCTCAAGAACTTTTTTAATTCGCCGTCCCACAAATTTGTCATTCAATTTAAAAGCATACCATCCTTATAGTAGGAGTGTAATTTTACAACCCATCGCCGATAGAATCTTTAAAATATTGCTCGTATACTAGCTTTATTTATAAGTAAATAAAGGAGCTTTTATAGGTTGTGATACGATATTTAATGAATTTATTACGGATATAAAAGTTTTGTTTATAATTTAATTTTTATAGATAGGGGAGGAAAATCAAGCAATAAAAATTATTATAAGAGTACGCTTATGGTAATTTTTATTTATAGAGAGAAACTTATGCTAGGAATTAACTCTAACTAATTTATTAAAACAAGTTTGAGATTATTATAAACTTATTTTAATATTATTTAATATCTGAAGAGCATTAATCACAGTTCGCCCAAATTACTATAATCAAATATAATTACTTTTTTTAACGGTGATTATTTTCGGGAGTTTCGGATATGCCTAAGCATTGCTTCTTCAAGTCACTTATATCTCAAAATGACTTTTCTTATGATTAATTATAACAATCTATAAACTTATATTAATTAAAATTTATAAATAGTTTGATTCCGATGAAATTAAATAACATTTCATCTTTATTATAACAACTGTTACATATTTCAATCAGAGTAGTTTTTAAAAAAAGGTTTAAATAGTAGCATTAAAATAAAACAAATTTTAGTGTTAGTTAAACATGTTTATAATTTAAGTTAATTATTACTGTTGCCTGGCTCTTATACAACTTTTATTCATTTGATGAATACACAGCAGAAGTTTGTTTCGATTATTGAAGTAAAAAATAAAATAAAATATTACCTTTAAAAATATAAAATGAAGCATTTAAAAATTTATTAACCTTCAACCATTATTTCTCCGTTTTGGATTAACAATTTTCTATTGAACCTCAAATAATATATTGAAAAAATATTTGATGGCTTGGCTTATTTTTCTTTTTTTATTACTTATATGTTTCTCAGATTTCTTTTTTAAATTAAGAACGTGGTAGTAAATGATGGCTAAATTGGTCTGTACTAGTAATAAGTTATTGTTTTAATTGAGTGATACAATTGAATGTTTTTAAAATATTACATCATAATAAAAGCAACTATAAACTATAGTACAATATTTTTATATATTAGCCTAAATGCTAAACATATAACCAAAAATGATGATACTTACTCACAAATTAGAATAAAAGTTCAACTTTAGTTTTTAATATTGTAATGGAATGTTGTTATCGCAGTTTTTAAGTAGGTATATAAATATTAAAAGTTATATTTGTTTTTATTTATTTTGAGGTAACTTATAGAACCTTTCATCGAGACGCGTTTATTAATTTTTATATTGAATTGAATATTTTGCTCTGGTAATGCTAGATTGAATCGAATGGAATAAATATAAAACGTTATTTCCAGTTTAATGCACAAAGGTCTCAAGTTTTTTGCTTCTTTTAATAAATTGTAGATAATAAATAATAAGCAAATAAATTTATGATTTTGTCGCTAAACCCAAATGCATCCGAACAGTGACCCTGCCAACGATCGATAGCTTCCCCTATTTAATAACTCGATTGAAAATTGCATTTTCAGGTACATCGATTTTAAATCTTATATTAACACATCGGAAATTCGTTCGCCTATATATACTAATATCTGAAATTGAGATTATACTTCGAAACATATCATTCACGACGACAACACAACACAAATTTCGAAACATGGCGGCCTCTTTCCCAAGCCTCGGATATTGGGCCAACGCTCCGTGTATAATTTAATTGGTACTGACATTACAACGTGGAGCTTGTTATCGGTATTGGCATTACAGCCTTGTCCGTATTCCAGTAAATTCGAAATAAACTTTCCGGTGAAATTATTCCCGTATCTACTTCATGGTTTCGAATTGGTGAAAAATAAAAATTTTATAAACATTTCAATATTAAAAATAAAACAAACAAAGTATGATTCAGATATGTGAAAGTGTTGTATCGAGCGGGGTATGGGATATTGCGAATTATAATGATGGGGGACTACAATTATCGTGGGGTCGCAGGCATGGCATCCTACTGACGCCATACGCCGAGCATGCAATCAATAATACTTTAATCAATCGAAATGCGTCCATACAAGTTGCATTAATCTGAAGCGCGCATCCCCCTCTCATCCGGCCCTAGCTGCAATTCGGAAAACTAATGGCCAGGAATCTACTAATCTCATACTAGTAAATTATCTAGTAGGGGTAGCTAGCTGCAGCTATCCTCTCCATGAGCTATTTCTCTAACCGAAAATATACATGACATATGATAACTTTTCCACGTTTTTCATTATTGTTGGTATTTTAATGTTTTAAAAAACGTATTTATACTATAATAATATATATGTACGCAGTTAAAAAAAAGTTATTTCCATCTGTTATTAAAAGAAAGAAGGTTTGAAAAAAATGCTTCTACACCATCATATAGAGTATAGCAAGTATACAGTGGATATTTTAAATTTTATTATTGATATTCTGATAAGGATAATGATGATAAATAGAATAATTATGTATAATTGATTTCCATTATATATATATATATATATATATATATACCATTGATAAATATCAAACAACATACAATAATCTAATACCTCCTTTTTACATGCAGGAATACTTTTAACACCATACACCCTATTTTTCTTAAAACATTTTATCACCTCATACCAACCTTAGATATAAACACCTTAAATATTTCTAATAAAGGTAAATGTTAACATATATATGCACATTTATGTATATTTACATATAAAACTGATATTCAGACGTTTATAAATATATATACAAACGTAGATCGGATATAAACAGTATGAGAAATGTATTCTTCGTCCGTTATGAGTATAGTTGGCGTATTAAAATAAAGTAACACCTTCTCTATATTTTCCTTCATCCAATAAAAGACTGGTCCAATTAAAAAAAATAAAGAAGAGGTATTTCAGGAAAGTCAAATAAAGCTTATTTTTTCACTTCCTTTGATATCCGTTGTCTGCATTATGCGATTGTTAAAATTCTACTAGAATAAATCATATCGCGATCTATGACCGGTCTTGCACAGAGATACCAGAAGAAAATTAAAAGAGAGTCCTTGAAAAAAAAAAAAAAAAACTATTGAAAAAATGTCATTTTGCTTCGGACAGGCGTTAAATCAAAGATGCAAGTTTTACGCTTAATACAAAACTTAAATACTAGACATATTACATATTTTTTATTTTTTTGACATACAAGACATATTTTTTTCAAAAATTTCATAAACTCAATATCTCTTACGGATACAATAATGATTTTGATTTTTTAAATCTCAAATTTTTAAGGCACCTTACTATGAGCCTAATTTCAAATTATTATAGACCATAATAATATTGATATCATTAGTAAATCGACTTTATTTATTAAATCTACTGTGATCAGAAACTTAGCGCTCTTGAAAATTAAGGGAATCTTTACAATTATATTGTTTTGTTTTTTCGTCACACTTATTATTCTATAAAATGCACCCGGAAACCACTGTTTTGGTATTACTATTAATATGGAAATTTTAAAATAAAGATATTCCTAACACTAATTTAAAATATTAATTATTTACCTCTACAACGCTCCATCATGGAATCAGAGATATAAAAAATATATAGTTATATATTTTAAATGTTATTATTTACATTCTAATAATGATTTTGAGCGTTAGCTTAAATAGATAAATAAAATAACAATGTATAAATGATTTGCTTGAATAATGATTTATATGTATCAAACAGCATACTAATATCTATTGCCAATTTTGAAAATATAAAAAAAAATTTATTTCTTCTAAATATTCATATTTATGATCGGATTTCCTGCGATGTCGGTAGCTCCTAGACGGGAACCCGGACGTAGGGTGAAATACGTTAAGACTTTGCGATCGCCGAAAGAGAGGGTGACAGAGGGTGGAACCAGATGAACCGGTTGCTTTTCCTCGGCGAAGAAAGGAGATGAAAAAAGTGTAAATAATGAAGAGAGGGAACCCTCCCTGAGATCTCTGGATCTCATTTATCTCCTTCTAACCGTGCGAGGCAGAAATGAGGTCAGGGGATAACACGACACTAAACAACTAGAAGGCTCAGAAGTGACAAGGAGCACTTTAAAGAAAATTTTATGTTGAATAAAACATATTTCTTGATAGAAAAACTAGTAATAATTGGAAAATATCATTTTAAAAAATTCATATCGAGACATAAGTGTAGGTATAGACAGAGTATATAGAAGTTATTTATATATGTCTGAATCAAAACCGTGCGATTTTTTAACCGTATAATTAAAACATTTATTCATAAGCTTATCTTATAAATTTAATATAGGTAAGCCCAATAGTATTTATAATCTGCGAGAAATTAATCAATCGGTGATGTGGAAAAAAATTAACCCTCTGGTCTACTTTTCAATCTTTGACTTCTCTACAGCCTTTGATTCCGTAAAACATTTTTTATTTTTGTCCAATACATAACTACTCCAACACATTACTTATATGGATCGGTCGTTTGAAAAAAAGATACGTAATATAATAATAAGATAATAAGTAAGAAAAAAAGAATTTTTCACGGTAACTCAGAAATCTATCTGTTTCCGACACCAATAACATATTAGAAATATAAGTACCTTAAAATTGTATATCTTTTCATGGAATAAACCTAACAAATAAATTTAAATGCCAAATAAAATAAATTTGTAATTTTTCGAACATGTATGGGTTCTCAAACGACAATTTATATTTAGGATTATTGATTACCAGAATTTTAAGTCAAATTTTCTTTATTTAGAGAGCCTAAGTTTTGATCCAAGTATTTGGATCTTCCTCAGGGCTATAATGAAGACAAATATATGAGAAACATGTTAAGCATCTATGCTAGAAGATGAGATTAAGTACAGATAGTCACAATAAGAAGTAACAAAGTAATGGAAACAAAATGCAAATGATGGTATGACGTGGGTACTTATGAAAACTAATTATTATATAACATGATAAAATAAAATCTGTATTAACCGTGTTGAGTTCAAATCAAGAAACTTTGACTGATAATCCAGATAATCAATCATTATAATCTAAAAAAAAAAAAAACAGTTGACAATTACAAACCTCTAAATTTGGCTGATTTATAAATATGCTTGCTGATATCTGCAAAGATTTCTGAATCGCTAAGAATAAGTGAAAAATTGGAGAACAGAGGTTAAAATTTTAATATTCCTACTGGCCCGATTATGACTGATAATTGTATTTATAAATCTGTGTTAAGAAAAAAAATGCCCAACTTCAGAACAAGGAACAGCAAAAATTATATAAATAGAAATTCCTGTCATTTATGTAAATACTCGCGGAAAAATAATCACGCTGAAAGAGAAAGAAATTATATTATAATATAAACTCCATCAAAATCGGTTGAATATTTTCCAAACGTAATCTCGAATTTATCTGTTTTTTTAATTAAGCTTAATAAAAAAGAATTTTAACAATAAATATTTAAGAAAACACTTCAACATAATTATAAACCTAAATTCATCTGGATCATTTTTGTATTACCGCAGCAATTGATTTTTTCTCTTCTAAAAAGGACTCATTGACCAAATAGTTCATGTTAAGCTATAATATAAATATATATAAAATGTGTGAATAAAACTCCCTGATGACGGCTTGGAACGTCCAAGATGTTATTTAAAAAAACATTAAATTCTTTTAATCTAAAAACCAAATCTAGGGATAGCAGAGCTAGACGAAACATTCACCGGTTATAGTAAATTGTGGAAATATATAATTATTTGGAAAATAAACTGTATTATTCCATCATTGCTGCCTTCAACAACATAAAAGTTGTTAGTGTTATAAAAGAATAAATATATTTATTACAATTAACAATGTCTTTTTTTTTTTAATTGTTTAATATCCTCCAGCTGATATAAATATTATTATATGTAATATAGAAAGTTGTAAAATCCGTGTAAAGTATAAAATGTAAAACGCGCTATAAATATCTGGCATTTGTGAATGCCTTTCGTCCATATAACATACAGAATAAATTTAAAATTTATATATATAAACACATTTTTTTATGAAATTGTAAAGAGTAGCATTCATGATAAAAATTGTATAGCTAAGTAAATTATTATACAATGGTCCGACAGTTAAGCTTTGTTATACAAAACGGCTTCTTTTCATAGTAATTCTATCGAGTGGAAGATAATTTGAATTGTAGGGGAAAAAAGGAAAGAAAACCCCGGTAAAAATAAAAAATGACACAAACCCCGTCTAAACAGACACAAATCTCCACCGACGGGGTCTTTTCTGTTTCCATATCACAAATATAACGGACAGTCCGAACAATAACGTACAGATTGGAGGCATAATGCCACCGTTTATCTCCGTTTGTGATAAAAACGGATCTCGGACGCTTCTCCTGTTTCTAGCCCTAAGCAATGTATGTGTTTCGAAGTGTGAATAAGAAATAATTCATGAGTAATTTTGGAAATATATATGCAATAAATTAGAATTATATATCTACCGGGCTTCAGTGAATTAAAGTCACCCTTTATTTAATTTTATATATGAATTATGTAAGAATGATTAACTCATTAAAGATTTATATAATGAAGTCTAGTAAAAAAAACTATTTTAAAAATTAAATTTAATGAATAAAAATTGTTTGCAAAAACTAATTGTTAAAGTATATAGAAAAAAAAAACTGAATAAAAACCTATACTAGAAAGTAGACAAGAAAGAACAGCTTTGCGTTTTTTGTTTTTTGTAACGTCAATTTTATAAAATGTTCGTTATATGGATTATATGGAACCGAAGAAAAGTTTAACAGAAAGAGACCCTAATGAACATCGATATACCTTTCTCAAAATATATATCATCCAATCTATTAATTAATCAAACTTTAAATAATATTTATATCTAAATTAAGTATTCTAGAATGCAATGTTTCTTTTTAATATACTTAAAAAGTATATTATGCAACTTCTTTATTTTATTTATACATATCATATATCCTACAGCACGGAACTCAAACCAGATAAAAATTAGTATTACAGCTTTTTTCATCACTGTTGAGGTATATTTATATCTAACATTTAGTTATGGATTGAAGCCATTGATGTCTTAACGAAATTTTCAACAAATAAAAATAACCTCATGTGATTATATTATAATATTTAATCAATAATAAATATTGAAGAGAGTAAAAAAGACTTTTTAATTCAGTTGAGTGTAATAGATCAAACAAATGTAATTATTGATAATAAACAAAAACATCATAAATCTGCAAGTTTTTTTTCGTCTTTTAATAAGTAATATTTATTCAGAAGCGTTAAACAATTAAAAAATATTTTATTTTTCATTATAGCTATTATAAATCGATCAACCAAAACAAAAATATATTTTAGGTATTACCAAGCCAATTAGTATTAGTAATGTATTAGTACTCTTTAGTTTTAAAATTAATCTAATTCAAATTAAAAACGTGATTAAATGTAAATTAAATATTTAAGACGTGAAATATATAATTGTTCATTATGGAAATCTAAACCGTTTGTCCTAAATTTTACAAATTTCGCTCGGTGGTTCTTTCATACTAGGTGCGAACACCTGTTCATATTAAAATTGCATAACTTCAGCCGATCTCTGGGTATATTCTTTATTGTTATAAAAATCGTTATGATCTCGCTTTACATTGATTTTTTACGAAACCGACCGTTTCATTAGACAAATGATATTCCCCGGGTGAAACCGATATATACAACTAGTATAAAATAAGTTCATTTCTACAAATAAAAAAAAAAAATGAAATCGTATTCATGAAAGCATTTTTACCGATATGGTATTGAAATTTTTAAAACTAGAAATTCACGAAGAAATTCTAAAGTCCCTTCATACTAGTTTGCCATTTACTTCATAAACTCTCCATGACTTATGGCAACACGAAAAGTCGTGCATACACAGTCCCCTTCGTTATGCGGCAAATTCACAATGGGCATGGTCTCATTCCTTACATGAAACAACATAAGAACAATAAGTCTTAAATGATGCTTATGAATTTATGTTGCGTTAGCGGACCATGAATTTCATCCGAATTCTATGTCATCGAATTTCAAAATTTGGCATATTATAAAATACATTAGACTGCATTTTTTTACTTTTTCAAGGTGCTAAAATATCTAAAGCGGAATCTTTATTATATACTTTAAGTCATCATAATTATTTACTTAATTATACATCGGTATTAAACTAGTAATTATAAACCAGAGAGCCGTGAGATAATTTAAATCGTTCGTCAATAAAGTGTTGTTTTTTTTTAATTACACATCTCAATTTACAACTTCATTGATTTTAGGGAATATACATAACATACTCTCTCTTTAAATGCCTTCATATTTCTTTTCATTTTAATTCTTAAGCTTAAATAAAATTAATATGGTACTTCGTGTATGTGTTTTATTTATTTACATTAATACATTTTATAATTTTTTTAGCTATATATATATTTTAAGTCAATCACACCTTTTATACTGTTGAGATATTATTAAATTTACTATTCAGAATTTCTTTTTTGAATTGAAGCGATAAAAAATTATTAAAAATGAGCAAGAATTACTCCGAGATCTGATGCGGAAGAAAACATTTTTATTGTTACTTTATGAAGTATTTTAATAATTTTGCTTTTACAGCCAAAAATTGTTATCACTCCTAATACTATACTTTTTGTTGTTCAAATTCAATTTTATTAATGGAAATATCAAACATTTTTAACTTCTCTTTAATAATGTTCAATATGAACGAAATACCTATAAATATTATTTTTCATATATATATTTTTTGTAAATAATATATGGACGGCAAGATAAAAAATGTTGAATATAACATACATTTAACATCAATATTCAAATATATATTAATCCTCTAATTACTAATTATAATTTATATTTTCACTAAAGTTTAATTTTTCGTTTCTTTTATTCCAAAGATTTAAACATTTTCAATTGTTTCCGATATTTAATTTTTACTTCGATAAAGCGTTATTTCGGAAATATCTTTTTAAAAATGTATAAACAATACCATAATCATTTTTTGTGTATTTTATTATTACTATAAATTGTATATAAATATTTTCTAGATGATTTCAATCTAATAAGCTCTTTTGAAAGTAATAGGATCCTTATTAATACACATTTAAGTATTTTATTGAAAATATCCCTAAGGAAAGATGAAGAATCAGTTATTCGTTTTTAACGTTTCGTTTAACTTTATTAACAATATGTTATAAAGAATTGGTAGTATTAAAAATAGATAATTGTAGGCATTGAAAAAATAGACTAGTAGACATGCAACGCGCTCCAGTTGCGCGGGTTTAGTGTCATGGCCCCTGGTTCCTACCGAAATTTCCCAAATTATTATCCCTTGTTCATCATCTTGTAAATTCAAACTAAAATAAAAGTATTATCCCCTTTAAAAAAAAGAAAAAAACATAGAAGCTATACAAATAAACCTAGAGAAAATTTTACGAAAAAAAAAAGTGGAGCGAAAACGGTATGATAATGAGTTGAAAGGAAAAAGCGTAAATAAAACAGGGCAATGAGAGTGAAAACGCCAATAGAGGAAAAACAGGTGCGGTAGGAAAGGGCCCAACTTTTGCCCGATAATCGTCCAATTATGCTAAACGAGTTAGCGCCCCCCCCTCCCATCCCCCCGCCCAATTGGGAAAAATTAGGGGGCGACTTTCCCTCACATTTGTTTTCATCCCTCGATTGGATAGCGAAAGTGAAAAATGGCCGAGTTAGATCCTTGGATTTTTCCGGATGATGGATTCATCGTCCTGTATTTCTGAATGTTTATTTTCATGAGAAATATAAACAAATAGATAGTGATCGAATAAACATGTTTTTTTTTTTTATACGATCAATTTTAATTGATATACATGCATTTTTTTTTCATAAGTAAACTCCTCACACAAGTATCACAAAAATTACAATTCTGATTCCATATTTCTTTTAGCATTTTCTTAAAAAAATTACAATAATAAGTGTCTGTAAAAAGTGATTGAGTATAATATGTTAACATCCTGCATTATCTTTGCTGTTCAAACGATTACAGCTATGGTGATATTTCTTGTTTAATACTAATGGAATGATTTGACATAAAATGTAACAACCCCTTGCTTGTTTTATTACATTTCACATATTACTCTAATCTTCGGGGACTTAGAGATATAGAGTACATTATTTATTAAAATATTTATTTTATTGTAATATTAAGGAAAAGGGTTGAGGAAAAAAAAATATATGTAAAAGTACATAAGGGAGGAATCCTGTTTGAATTCGACTAAAAATTTCCATTGAATTTTATTGAATAAAGGTGGGTAGATATCCGATATGGAAATCCCTCCAATTTTCTATATTGCATATTCCATAAAAATATATTCGTTCTTCGCAAGAGGGAATTGAAAAAGCGGGACAAAAAAGAAAAAAAAGGAAAATATAAAACCCAGTATAGGGGCGATGTATCCGGCTTATGGGAGGAGGGTTTATTTATTTTTTTTTTTTTTTGCAATATTGTTTTTTATTTATTTTTCACCGTTTCGGAGGGGGAGGGTTCATTTTGACGCATGTTTTCGCAATTGTCCGAATGTTTGCCCAACCCAGGCGAGGCGGGTAAGCTCCAATCAATCAATAGTTCAACTATCACACACTCCATAGGGAGGGGGGCAAAGGGGGAAAAAGCCCCCCCAGCTCGGTGGGGACGAATGATTAATCAGACAGAAGGGGGTGTGCCCTGGAGGGCGAAGCGGATTGGCCGAAGCCGGCCGGGAGCTGGCTCGCCATTGGTCAGCTTCGCGGCACACACGCACACGCACGGCGCCGTCACCCCCCGCTGTGCCGTCGCCATTTTGTGCTACAGCCCCACCAGAGTGGGTATAAATCAGAATTATTAACGTTGACCCCCCCCCCTCCACTCCTCACACGGCACAATACACATACACATATCTGAATAAGGTAATTGGGGCTTACATAAAAATATAGGCTGCCATGATGCCACGCGCCCGTTACCATAGATCAATTCTACATAAAAACCGAGTAAATATCCGGGAATCATTTGTAATTATTTAATTAGACCATAGCTTTAATTTAATTAAAATATATCCATTTTGGCCATTTAAAATTTCTTGTAGAATGAAGTTTGATTTCATGCTATGCTCTCATTTAAACAAAAACTTCTTTTTTGGAAACCTACTTCAATATACAACATCCATGAATTCATAAGCGCCAGTGTCTAAATAAACAAAAAAATACTTTCCAAAATTGAATAAAATATATAGAAAATGATTATATTCGCCCCATTTAATATTTAATCCCACACTCACTCTTTCTCTCTCTCTCTCTCTCTCTCTCTCTCTATATATATATATATATATATATATATATATATATATATTGAATATATATAATTTTAGAGATCCAATCCACATCTAAAATAAAGCTCTCAGGGGATGAATTTAAATAAATTATGGTAAAATAAATCTTTCATAAAAAAACAAACGGCCTTCAAACACGTGCCGAGCCGTTCATTAATGCATTTTCTAGTCAAACATGATTTAAAATTCAAGGTACACTAACTGGGCTAGGATTTGAAAATTTATTCGAATGTTCTTAGAATATTAATTTCTTGTTCATTTTATTAATGTTGAGAGCAGGAGGAAAATCGATTCCTTCCGGAATCTTTTTAAAGTTCTGGCACGAATTTCGACCATTTTAGAGTGTTTGTGAAGTCTCCAAAATGTGATCCAGTAATAAAAAGTCAATATACCCCTGGTAATATTGAAACTATAATATGTGATTGAGACGAATAAAGAATTCTTGCAAGATTTGGAAAAGCTTTTTTTGAAATGCTACAGGGAAAATTCCATTATACTATAAGAGTACATTCACGATATTTCACATTTTGTCAAATGACCTCCCTAATATTATATTTTTTGTCTATGACAAGGGATGTAATTTCGAAAAATATAAAATAAGAATGTATCCGTTCACATTTTATTTTTTCTGGCATTAATAAGTCCAACCTCTTAAGTATTTAATTGAAGTACATCAGAGTTACTAAAAACTGATAATAATTAAATAATTGAAATATTAACCGTAATTCTATTTTCGATATAAATTTAAAAATCATCTAGAAATAATGGTATTGATATCAACTAAATGATTAGGCTTGTTCTAAAACGTATAAGAGGCTCCAGTTGATAATTAAGTATTAATATAGAAAAATAATAAGAAAATGAAATAAATTTAGAAATATTTTTGATTTGAAAATCGCCGTAGGTCATTTTACATACTTTATTTTTAAGTTCGATACAATATATGCAGCGGGATAAGCATTCCCTTAGAAATTTAAATAAATATATTAATACTTTTTATATTTTAATAATAAATCGTATTACAGGGCGAGAATGACCCAGGTGGTCGAAAAGCCCAAAACTATATAAAAATTAATAAATAAATATATAAATGTTTTGTAATCTTATCTTTATTATAAATATTAGAGTTTATTAATGCGAGAAAACGTTTACGTTTAAGGTATGTATTTATAAATTTTATCCCCTTTATATATTTAAAATATTTTTTCTATTTCCCTCTATAATTTCTACTCCTCCTAACACACTTTTCTCAAACCTTGCTTCCTGTTCCTTGCTGTCATATCCCAGAGAATCCTCCGAGGCGTCAGAAAAGAAGTTGGCCTAGAGATCTACTAAATTAAAACAGTATTAGTGCTACCAACGGGTAGATTATTCACATGCCTTTACATATTCTTATATCATACTTACTTATTGTATTGATTTTATGCATATCTATATTTCAATAAATAAATATTTTTTCTAATTTTTTGCTTAAGTCTTTTACGGAAAACGAATTAGATATTATGATTTACCACATTGTTTATAAGTTTTCTTATCCATATTCTGAATTAATTTATTTAACATGCAATTTGAAGTATGTTTGAGAAACTATTGATTTTTAATTATTTAACTTTCAAAATTGCAAACATTTTACAGACAAATAAAACTGATTATCAATCATAAAACGATATAAGTCGGGATGGAAGGTACGGCCAGCGGTGAGGAGCATTGTGTCTTTGCAGGAGGTACTGGTTTACCTACCCGTGCAATCCAATCGCCCGTCATAGACTTGCAATTAGCATTCGAATACATGGCCAGCTAGACCACGCCTTGTCCATTCCTGTGCTCCCATCCTCAACAACATCCATGCCAAAGCAGCTACTACCAAGAGTATCGAACGAGGAAGTCTTGCATCCTTCCAAATATATCTTTAAATCTATTATATTTTTAAGATAAAATCGTATATTGTAGAAGAGAGGACACAGCCAGTCTCTTACGAATCTTGATGAAAATGTTTTTGCCGGTTCCTGGTCGAAAAATATTTTGTATATTATGTACCAGGTCATTCAAAAAGTCCTGTCGTTTTTCGTTTGTTCGTTGTTTATTTTGATTCTAGAGTGTTTGCTAATTAATTCCGTTCAATACAACTTTTATCCATGTAAACACAAATGTTTATACTTTATGAATAGGAGGCTAAGGAGGATTAATTTAATGCAGTCACCATCCAACTGTCTAGTTAAAATGATTCCAGTTGAAACTCAAATTCGGTCGATTTTGCTCTATGAGTTTAAACTTGGCTCAAAAGCTGCCGAAACTGCTAGAAAAATATGCTCCGTGTTTGGGGAAGATGTGCTGTCTGAGCGGAAGGCACAATTTTGGTTTTCAAAATTTCGTGGAGGCGACGAGACACTAGAAGACGAGGCACGCTCGGGTCGACCAACTGTAGTTGATAAGGAGGACGTTCGAAGAGTAGTAGAGTTGGATCCGCGTCAAAGTTGTTCAGAGATAGCCTCTCAACTTAATATCTCAGCCACCACTGCCTGGAATTACCTTAAAGAACTGGGAAAAGTGAAAAAACTGGATAAATGGATTCCTCATAACGTATAAAAACGACAGGACTTTTTGAATGACCTGGTATATACAAGTATTTTGCAGTTCACACCGATGGCAAATCCAGAAACCAAAATATATAAAAAAAGAACTTAAGGTAAACCATACAGTTATTGACACACTTAAGACTAAATTTCTGTGGTGAAATTAAAAAAAATACTTTTTATGAAGGGATCTAATTGAAACTTCCTATAGCTCCTCTTTATCTATCCTTATAAAGGCTCAAAAAGTTTTTTTGGGTCAAAAGTTCAATAATTTTAGCATATGGCAATATTTATTGTAAAAAGTGCAAAAAATAGTTATTAACACCCTGTGGATTTAATTGCGAAATCTTCCCTATGGTTAGTTTGTTAAAGTCTTACTTCATAGATGACTTAGAGGACCCTTCAAACATTAGATTCATGTATATCTTGAAATAAAATTAGAACTTGTTTACTTATTTCTTTAAGTTAAAGTTGGGGTGTCAATAACTGTAGGGTTTACCCTAAATATAATTTATTTTTTATCTCAAGTTTATAAATGATATGGATATGATTATCGCTCCAATTTTTATCCTATTTTTGAATTCATAGGTATATAAGGAAAAATAAGCCCGTTTCAAAAATACTTTTTTAGGGCAATAAAATTGTAAAAAAATGATTATATCTTTTAGCGAACTACCCTTATATATATTTTTCTCCCTTATAGACTTTTTTTTTTCTCCCTTATAGACGCATTGAATGATTAAAGGAGATACGCAATTTTTTTTTTTTTTTTTGGAGCTTTTTTTTCTCTAATAGCATACTTTGGAGATGATACCACTAGGATGATACTGAACCGCATGGTTCTCCACTCCAAAATTAATGAAAGTTCTTAACTTAGTTCGATTTCCCTTTAAAGAGAGAGTCATAAAATACTCTTAATGACATTATTCTGGATTATATAAATAAATAAAACCATCTGTTGGAGTTAAAAAATACAAGTAATAATTAAGAATGTAAATTCCTTTTGCGAAGAACTTATAGTATATATATATATATATATATATATATATATATATATATAGTTTCTGTTAGGTATTACAATATCGTTAGGACAAAACTCAACGGGTATCTCAACTAACTATCAAAAATAAAATTCTTCCTCATATTTTTACCAAACAGAGCAATAGGTTGGTCCTATAAAAACGTTTGCTCATTTGTTTTCGTTTTTGTTTTTCTTATATTAATGGTTTATAAATTTAAGATGCAAAGTACTTATTGTATATAATATTAATGTTAATCTATTTAAATACCTACTATAATATTATTTCTTGCAATAATTCAAGAGAGTTAAGATATTACTCATTTTCATTTTTAAGCCAATTATCAGTATAATAATAATGAAATAATTTGGAAAGATTGATTTGAAGAAGTTGTTTGTTGTGAAGATGCAATTACACTGTCACTGCTTAGATAGTTAGATCTCAAAATAAGGGCTGATGTCCCATCGATGGTGGCTTTTGCTTTGCGGATAATTAAATGCTCAAGAATGTAACCATTTGTATAGATAATAACATTGAATCATTTCCTTCTCGTGTTGCATGGCAATTTACAATTTACAAGTCGTAAATTTTCCCTTCCAATGAGACAGTAAGTACTGCAGAGATTGAGAAACATCTGGGAAACAGCCTTCCGTCTGCTCAAGCTGAAAATGGAAAAAAGAAAGTCGGCTTTGGAAAGTCCGTCCTGCTTCGTGGGAAAGGCAGTCCTCCGGAGACACATGGGTCTATCCTCTAGTTCCAATTGGGTCGTCCGTCGTTAGTTGTAATGAGGTCATCAGGGTCTTCCGCCTTCGCTAACGAAGGCCCCGAGGATAATATTTTAGTGAGTCTTCATTACGTTAGCTCCACATCTTATCCATTTAAAAACCAAATCGCCCCTAGCGGATGTAGCAGAGTCGCTCAGACCGGTCGTGCAGGAAGAGGCAGACCATCGGATCATCCCGGAGGACGTGCCTTGTCTCAGCTCCGCTAACCGGTTGCTGTTGGGGGGTCCTGGGTGATGGACAGCCAGCAACATATCAAAATATTAATATTTAGAAGTTTTCTTTAACTTCGAACTATATTAAGAAGGTGTTGTATAATTTAAAAAAAAAAATTATATAAATTTATTAACTGTATTAAAATCAAAATAAAGAACTAAAAGCTAAAACAAAACAATTAATAGACTAGAAAACATTTTTGGCATTCAAATAATATTTCTAAATTAAAAGGACACCAAGTACATGGCATTTTAAAAGGCCTCAAAGAATTATGGCGAATAGAAAAAAAGAAGAGGTTGGAAACCAGTGAATTCTGAGGAATGTACGAAATTTTAGATAACCTGAAACGAGCCAAGCTGAAACATATGATACTTATATGTTACATTTAGCTTTCTATGGATAGTTTCATTTAAAACGAAATAATGATGAAGAACAATACTAGGAAATTCGTTGATTCGATGGAGCACCAAACAACAACATATTAAGTCCAAATCGGTCTTACTGTGATATAAATAAAACCTTTAGATTGGAAGTTTTAAACTTTTTTCTAGTGAAACTCCTATGGAGAAGACCATAGGATGATCTAGTTGAAAATAACGAACGCATAAATTCGACTCGGATAAATGCAGTATGAATGAAGGACACTGTAGGTAAGGTAGTTATGTTTATAAAATAAAGTTAAACTGCAATCATAAAGCAATATAAAAAAAAAATACAAATGTAAAAGTGACTTGTATGTGTATATGTACGATGGCTACCATATTGGAAATAATGGTCTTAAAAAGTGTTGATGTGTATATTATATTAATTATTATTATCAGATGGTCAGATAATTTTAATTATGAAAATGTAAAGTACGCATTTATTCATATTACCTGATTGATCCTCAATAATAAGGTATCATATAACAAGATTTTAGTATTAGTAGAAAAAATATATTTTTCCACATTTAAATTCATGGAAGCTCATTTTTCAATATTTTAGTGGCAAATTATTTCTAGTAAGTTTAAGTTGACATCTTTCTTTTTCCGCATATAATCTTAAAAGTAACTAAAATTATTCAAAAGTTGATTACTTGTTGGAACTGTTAACACATCGTCCGAATAAAAAATCAATGCATATTTAATTAATTTATAAGACTGGGTTGTGCTATAATTTTATTTTTACAAATTAGCTGATCCAACGAACTTCGTATCGTTATAACTACATAATTGACAATTAAATGGTTATTATACGTGCCTGGACTGACTGAACAAACCCGAATCGGTCCAGCCGTTCTTAAGTGACCAGATCGCTAATATATAAAAAATAATTTTATGTTTTTTTCGTTATTTTTTACTTTTTTCTATATTCGGTGAAATGAATCCGACAAATTATACATCAATAAATTCGGTCCAGTTATTATTGAGTTATAAATAATGTATCAAACACGACTTTTACTGTATAGGTATATCCATTTCAAATTATTTTTCAAATATTAGATAACAAACTCATCTCCAAGTCTTTCTTTAAAACCATGGAAAAACGAAGATTCTAAAATTTCCTTCCTTATTTAAATTATTTATTCGATTTAAACAAATTTATTAATTTTTTTCCCTTATTTCGGCCGTACACGAGATATATTTTCAATAACTAGGTCTTTTCTGTATATATATATATATATATATATATATATATATATATATACGATGACTATTGTTTACATTAAAATATATATAAATATATATATATATATATATATATATATATATATATATATATATATATATATGTATATTTATATATATTTTAATGTAAACAATAGTCATCGTATCCACTTTTTTATGCATTTCGCAAGGAAAGAAATACGTTTTGCAATTGTACTTAAAAGGATGATAACATTTGTCGATATCGAATTTAATATATTTTTTATTTATAATATACAAATGTATTTATGATTCGAGAGTCGGGGGACAACCTGATAGGCAATAAATATTAAATAATAATTTTTTAAAAATCATGATTAAAAAAATAAGAAAATTTATTATTTTTAACATTTTTGGTTAATATTTATTGCAAAAAAAAATAATTCTATTTTTTTTTTAATTTTTATTATTTGTCCATTTTTAAACTAACGTTAGGACTTAAACCAACGTTCCTCGAGGCTTAGAGAGAGCCTCAGTGAACGAGAAGAGATCTGTATAGGCGGGCAAGAAAGGTACTAAGGGGTGGAAATAGTAGAACTTAACTTCCATCTTTTTTCTATCTCAGATCTGGTTTATATTAATTCTTATAATAATAAGAATAATTAAGATTAAGAATAATCTTACAATAATTACCATTATTATCGATATTAATTGTCAAAATAAAAGTACATATTTTTATTTAATATTTATGATCATCAACTATATTTATATAATGGCTAGTATATTTGTTTGATCAGGTTCCGAGTGGGGTTTTTATTTAGTATAACGGTGATTTAGTCATTATTGATCAGAGGAGGGATCTCAATAATCTTATGAATTTTATTTTGTTTTTGTGTGGAGGTATTCAATTTCTTTTTATATGGTTCGTAGGCAAGGAAACTTAACTATTTTTTTTTTTTTTAAACTCGGCATTGATTCCACCCTCTCCCCTGACCCGGAAAACCCCATACAGCCTAAACGGCGAGGAAGGGAAGGACCACAAAAACAAAAAAACGCCACTTTAATAATCTTAGCTTGAGTTTTAGCAAAAAGGATACTTTGTATATTCACGATATATTTATGTGAGTTCTGAAGATAGAGACAAAGCTACCCCGAAACGTAAATTACTAATTATGTGATAAATAAATGAAATACAAAAAAAAAAAATTGAGGTTCCCTAATGAAAACCAAATAAAAAGTAATAATTTTTTAGTGTAAACAATTAGTGATTATGCACATTTACCTTTTGGAAGGTACGGTACTTTTTAGTACTTTTATGTGTAAAGTACTGAAAAGTATAATTCCCACCTAAATCAGTCAATTTATTTCGCCTATTAATGTATTAACTTTCTAATATTCGATAAATGACAGTGGTTTATATATAAGCTTTGTTGAAGCATTTTTATTGAATAATCAAACGTAAAACTAAACGTTTAATTAACCGGTTTATGATAATTGCAACAGTACAAATCCCTTCACTCTTAACCTATCATCACGTCCCGACTGTTAACAAGTACGGCGGATGTCCACAACAACCAGTTTTCTTATTGATTTCATAATGTTTCCTCCGACCTCATATCTCAGCTCGAAGAAGCAGGAACGGTTCATATTAATGTGAGACCATTCTTCAGAAGGTTCGATATTGTCAGCGCCCCGATCGAGCCATTAACGAAGGAAAACAGGACCGTTCCCTTGATTTAATATTCATGAGCAATGATATACTGCTAAATCGGGAAAGTGTGAAAATACCGGCGGAAAAAAACCCTCGGGACTGAAATAAGAAACGCAAAGAGGTCAAGAGAGAAAGAGAAAAAAAAAGCGAGCTAAAAGGACAGCTATAAATCTGGAAATGCATCCGCGGCCCACGCCAGTGAATAAATCACGTGATTTATCCCGGGGCATAATCACCCTTAGGATAGATAAAGTGTAAGGGAGCCTCTTATATCACCGGTACTTGGTGTAAATACACTTTTTTTCCGGTCTGGGCGTGGGCTTCCTATATCTCCGGGGACGGATCGCATAAATAATATGAATCCTCCATGTCTTCGTCACTAATGTATTCCCATGCCAAGAGAGCCCGTGCTAAGCGGCAGATGGTCGATAGTGGATATCTCCAGTCCTAGTGTAGTGGTCACTTACGGTTATCGGCTCTGCTCTCGATGAGGAAAAGCAGAGCGAGTGCCCCAAATAGTTGGGTTATTCCGCGAACGATCTCCTATCCCTAAGATAAACTCGCCGCACATTATAATTTTAGGTATCACTCCCAGCGGACCTAGCTCTATTAATCGATTGTTCTAAGTTTGAATTCATATTTATGACCACTTAAAAGCCGTAATGACCCCTGATTGATGCTCTAAAAATAAATAAAGATTTTTTTTTCATTTCTCTTGTACCGAATCTATATGCAGCAATAGTAATTAACATAATACGCTTTTAATTAATTGTAAAATTTAGTTAACCTTCCACTTCCTTTAACTGCCTCCTTTATTTATAAATGTAAATAAATAACAATCAATTAAAGAAAACAATAAACAAATATACAGTCGCTAGTTCGATGATATGAACTAATAAATGTTAAAAATTTGTTTTTATAATTCTAGAATTAGATAACCTTCATTCCATCGGGTCTTCTATTTCACAGATTTTTAGGGAATAGTTCACTTTACTCAAAAAGTTAGCCCAGTAGTCAACAATTTATTTAGTAAAAGTTTTCCTATTTGCTATGAATGAATGAATGAATTAAGCCTTTATTATAAAGAGTAAAATATAAAACAAAGTAATGGTTAAAAAGAATAATATATACATATTTACAAAGTGCGCTAATATTTTAACAGCAATAAGGAACAATAAATGATAAAGTTCTTTTAGTTTAATAACAAATATTAATTAATTTAATAGTGAAGTTTTTACTCTTTATATGCCTTCCCTGAAGGCATATAAGGGTCCAATTCTAACTGACTTTCTCTATGGTCCAACTTCTCGGAGTGACCAGCTCCATTGGGAAGTGAAGTTCGTTATTAATTCGTTCCTATACTCTATCTTGAGCTATTCTTGTCCAGTTAGATTTTTTGTTGATTGGATACTTAGTTAACCCACAAAGTTAGCTAATAAAATAAGAATTAATGCTGTCCAAAATTACGTAACATTCATTTATATAAATAACTTTATTTACTAAAAGTTTTCCTCTTTGCTATACATATGTATAAATGTAAATTGTTTAATAGTGGATCATCGTTTCTAAAGAAAATAAGAAAATTTTAGGTTAATATTTAATATATAGAAAAAAAAAGATAACCTCTAGTTTTTTCCAATGAATAGAGCATGTTTAATAATAACTGAATGTGTAATAGGAGGGCATGTACCAAGCATATTTATTTACCTCAAAACATCATTTATGTTTACGGACTTTTTAAATTACTGATTTTGTTTTTCCTTCCATATTAGATTTATTATTTAAAAGAATTGATATTACTATTTACAACCATTCCATCGTAGAATTTTTTATGGCATTAACTAAAGTTTCTAAGCATACATTTAGATACCTAGAAACTTTTTTCTGCTGATTTATCATACCATTAAACTGGTGCTAGGTTCCAACTATAGTCGAAAGTACAACGAACTTGCAAAGAAAATAGATTATTTTTATTCTGTTGTCAGTAAATACATTAATGAAAATTATAATATGAAATAATCATACATTTTTTAAAATCAGAATACCCTATTATCTGTACTAAGTATATTTAAACTATGCCACCAAATGAATAAAATGTTACAGACATTATTTTATTAGTAATATTTACACTAAATACCGATGAAGGGATGTTTAAAATTGCTCTGCTTAAATACCAAATTCGTTTTAAACAACTTACCATGCACATGTTCAAATTGTATCAGATGTGAAGTTCAGTCGCCCAAGTGGTGCCAAACCAAAAATAAAATCCGCATCAGCCCTTGAAAAGACCTGACGATCGTTTCTAGAAAGGATGGACATAAAATAAAATAAAAAAATTGAAATAACAGTTTAATGTTATTATATAATTAGGTCTCCCTCAAAATTTATGTATATTTAATGTAATAAAGTTAATAAACAATGCTATATTTACTATATTTTATTTATTAGTGTTGCTAAGTGATGTCTATAAATGCCCTTAGATATGTGTTGGAGGGGAATGCCTATCTAGAACTGAAATTAATCGATTGGGTCTATAGAGCACCATCCGTCATAACCTGTGACGTGGAGCAAGTGCGATTTGGTGCTACCTGGATCAATCAAAGGCCAAATTGATATCTTAAAGTACCTTCCTTCCTCATTTACTTCATAAAATAGTTATATTCCTAATAATACCATCAAAAGTTTATAATTTTTAATTTTTTTTACCTGATACCATAGACAGAGAAAGTTATAAAAATTCTTAGATTTAATGGTTTTGAATTTTTTATGCTTCTATATATTCTTTTACTTATGAGATTGCCGTAAATAGGAATTCGAAATAGTTCCACTCTTTTTTAATTTAAAGATTTTTTTTCTTTAACTTAACATCAATTAGCAGTGGTGGACTAAGCTTTGTCACAAATTGCGCTAACTTGGTATAACTAAATGTCCTTGTCATTTGTTATTAATTTAAAATTTGGATTACTGTTCCTAAAATAAACCAAAAAATGTATAACCAAATAATGATCACTGCGAAAGATATTGCCTAGTGGAAGTGAGATGAACCCGTTTTCTCAGTGATTAGCTTCAGTTGGGAGTTGGTCTCGCGTGTCCCGCACTTTTTGCACCGCAGTGGCTTACCTTACACGCACGCACATTCGGCTCAACTTCCACATAATTCCAGTACAGATAGCTTTATCGCGAGTTATTATTTCAGGCTCGTGCTCGCACGGAAATGCCGGTGCAAACATAAAACTTTTTGGAGATAGTAGCTGTTAACATCTCGATATCAGAAGGAACCCGAAAACGTTTCTATTATAATCTACGGTTCTAATATAATTGTCGAAATAACCTAATAAAATTGAAATAAAAACCCTTCAACCAATTAGGGAATCACTCCTATCAGAGTTAGCAGGAGTAACCACCAATTTTCCAAAGTTTAGTTATTTACAGACTATTTATTTACAGTTAGTTGAAATCTTGTAATTAAGGTAATGGTGAAAGAACGGGAGTTGAAAATGTAGGGGATATTAATAGGTTTTTTTTTCATATATATTGGTCCTGAACGGCAAGGATGTTGTTTTGTTTTTGTTTTTTTTTGGGGGGGAGGGGGTTCGGTGTGTTTTAAGATGTGTACTTTTTCTAAAGAAATTTTCAGGGGAGACTACCCTCCCCAAACTTGGTACTATTAAAAATCTCTATTTTTAAATAATAAAAATAAACTTTATTTTAAAATTATAACGTAGTATTGATACTCATTATAAAACGTTGAATAAATACATAAATGTTCTAACGAATCAAACATTGAACGTAGTCAGTACTAATTTAACTGAATAATATTTTTTGCTCGAAGCGATTATGAAAACTGTACTTATCGAAAACAAAAATTAAAAAAATCATTTGATTCTTCAAATTTAAGTTATGAAGCACAGTTAACGTACAATGTTTACTGCTGTTGATTTTTTTTACTGTTTTTTAATTGGTTGCTGTATATAAAATAAAAGTTGCTAAATGGTAATAGAAAAAAGGTTTTCAGAGATATAGTATTTTTTTTTTAATTTAAATATTTTTTAATTCAGTTATTTATTTAATTTGTTTTTAAAAAAATAAAAAAAAATTATGAAGTTAAGGCTTAAGTAGCAACTTCAAGAGTATTTGAAAGAGGGCGCCACGCTCCCCTGATAGTCCCAAATAATAGGGGTTCCCTCCCATAGATGGTGACACCATCGCCTGAATAATAGTATATTCAAAATTAATTTGAAAATTATTTTATTTCATAATTATTAGTTTTAAATTTAATATTTCTTTTTATGCTATTAAACTGCTTGTTGAAGAATTTACAAATTGATAAGCGATATAGTTAAACTTTTCAGCGATTATTACCTACTTATAAATCTTAAAATTGCGTTTTACTGAAACGACTAATTTTTATTTAGCCAATAAACATTACCCATGTTCATTTAATAATATAACATAATCGATATCATATTGTTCACAAATGTTAATAATTTTTTTTTAAACATCTAATTGTTTTGTTTTAATCAAAACACACTTTACTTAACGATGTTATATTTAATATAGTAAAAATTAGTGAATTAAGGACTTCTGGCTGTTTTATACCCAAAGTAATACCACACTCAGTTTGAAACCTTTTTTATTTATTCTATACATTGAAAGCTCTTTTTTTAGATATATAGTATTTTTTTTATTTAATATTAATGACAAGGACTTTTAATGTGTATTTTATCGTTTTATTGCATTGGTTGACAATGTAGTGTAAAGTAAATTAGACTTTTCTAAACGAATAATCTTCAGGAGTCATAAATAATCGAATTCATGTTTCAAAAAAAAATTAAGATCAATTAGTAATGTTTCCATAAAAAATAAAAAAAATCATATTGAAGATTAGTCCACCATTTCTACTATCTAAAATTATACTTAAAACCGCACTATGAAACATAATATGAATTACAAACATTTGAATCGTAACTTAATATTTAAAAATAAAATAATTAAAACATCAAATGAAAACCTCATGGGGCCGACCAATAATGAGTAATTTAATTTAGGGATCTATCTAACATAAAATTATATGAAAAAATATCTAAATTTTTCATAACAATTTTCGCTACCAATTTCAAAATTAACAGTTTGACGTTGTAGTTACAATATCGTATTGTAACTTTAGATATTTTATTAGACTTTTTTGTTCAAATAAAATTATTTGTATTTCACTAAATTCCGTGACCATCAAATGAAATGTGTTGTTTGGGATTATAGCAAAAACCAGTCTAAGAGATGATTAAAAAGTTTCAAATTTTAGCTATCGAAATACCACTTTTGATCGAGAGCGTCCCGGTCTGGGCACAACCGGCTGACGGGCCGCTGAGGAAAACGATAAATCAGTCTTGAACACCTAGGATTGTCAGTCTCATAGCCGCGGGTGACGTACAGTGAGAGACGCTGACATACTGCCATGACATATCAGTGTACTTACACCGCTTGCCATGGTGTGCAGAAACATAAAAATCATCGATGATGCTTTATACTATGTTTTATTGATGTAAAAAACATGGGCTACTGTTCCCCCTTTGAGAGGGTCCAAGGTCACTTGGGGTCCACCGGCAGGTGAGCGAGCAGATGCCCCACACGTGGACCGAATAGCCGAGCCCTAGGACACGTGGTCTAGGGATTTTTAAATTGGGCACAATGACGCGGGTCGCGACCTAGAAGGGTTGTTTTCACCTGGTCCAAGCCACCCTAACCTGCGGCCATCCCTTAGTACAATAGAATTCTGTTTCGGATTTTTTTTAAGACAAATAAAAAAAGGGGGACATTTGTTGTATCTAATTAAGTATTTATTTCAAACTAGCAAGTACTTAAAACAGTTTGGAGCCTGCTAGGAGAGTCTGCGAGTTACTATGAGAGTAAAATTTTGCCTCAAAACTGAATAACAATTAAAACAACGATAATTTTATATGAACTTTATCCTTATTTTCAGCAAGTAAAAAAAAATTATAAAAAATTGTTTTTAGAGATCTCCTTAATTATTCTATCGGTTCTACGTTTTTGAAAATGTTCTGTGACAGTAAAATTGAATATAATGGGTATCTACTTAAACGGAACGTGGTTATCTACTTAGACAATAATAAACCCCAATCAGGGTGAATCATCCAAGGGAGATTTATGGAGTCATCTTAACGAGGCAAATATTAACTTATTTATTTTTACTATATTTTTACAACTAGGTATATTATTACTGTACGGCAAATGACGCCGATATATTCAAAATAAGATAATATAGAGGTGTGTAATAGTCAACTGTTTTTCTTTATTATAGGTTCATTAATAGTCAGGATTTTCAGTTTGACCTTTTTTTATTTTGGAAAGCCAACATTTCGATCGAAACTAATTCGAAAAATATTAAGAATCTAAAAGAATAAAAAGAGAGTGGTGTTAAAAATCAAAATTTATGTTTTAAGTAAATTTTAGGGATGGTAAAGAAACTTTTATGATTTAACATGATTTTTCTCAATGGTTCGATTATACATATTAAAAGCTATTAAATTACAATATAAATCTTAGTAACTTGTATTTGTATATAATATTTGAAGAATAAAAAAATAATATTAATTAGATCGCTTTTTCTTGTCCTAATATGAAACATTTTTTATCGTAATATGATTTTCAATCTTGCAGCGTACAATGGTTTTTTAGTATTCCTCTAAGTCTGTGTTAAAATAAATATATATAAAAGTAGAAAAGCAATAATAAGAAAAATAAATAAATACTGAAAAAAAAAATTATAATTTACTACAGCTTAACTTGAATTATAGGTTTAATAAACGTTCAGGACAAGCGTTCACATTTTTTCGCCTGTGTGGTCCGTGGGTGGGAAGAGATTTATTACAAATTACTTCGCGATTTTTAAATTTATGTTTTATTCAGGTTTTTATCATTACAAAATGCAAATTTTCCGCTTGTACAGGATTTTCATCTTATTTTATAAATATTTAGTTGCAATGGAAACCCAAGCAGTCATCTCATTTGATTCGGCTTTTCCAAGTTTAAGTATTTTCTCTACTAGTCAGGAATTTCTTTGGGCAAGTCGAATCACAGGAAGTGAAAATTATTATGTATTAATTTCATATATAAAAAACAAAAAAAATGGAGCGTAAACGAACGGTCATTCCTAACACAAAATCATCATTTAATTATTTTAAAAAATCATTATTTTATTTATTGAGTTTGATTAGTGCTTTGGTTTTACAAGATCTTATTTGCTCAGAGTTTAATTTTACGAAACACGAGTTTGACGATTTGAGGTGATAATAATGTTTTTGGCATTAATAAAATTTACCAATTCTGGCCATATACACAAGATTCGATTGCTCTATATAAATCGTTCAAAAATGTATTATTTACCATTGATGGTGTTTGAAAAATATTGGAATACAGTTTAAAAAAAAAAGCTATGACTGGTACAATCAGCGAAAAATGAAGTCTAAAGAGATATATATGAATTTACAACTAGTTTACTTTAAATAAATAAAAAAATACCTTTGTAATGGAAAGTCAGAAGCAACGAAAATCTCATTTTCGCCACTAAAAAAAAGAAATCAGATATAAACTATTCAAAAAAGGTACCTACTGTTATTAATTAAATTATTAATATTCATGAAATAGCATGTTTTTTTATTATATTGCTCGTTCAATGCAAGACTGGTCTAAATACAAGACCCACCTATTTTTTGATTTTTTTTATGAATGGTGTTCTAATTTTCCTCTAATATCTAATAACAGGATTTGATGAGTTAAGAAATTGGATTCAATTGGAAATATTTAAAATATTGCTGTTTGTAATCGCAAACGACATACTAATAAATGATTATGTGAAACCAGGTGCACTTTGCATCATGGAACATCCACCTTTCTCTTTCATGATAAGTCAGGCATTCCATGAAATATTAATCTCTTAGATCTTGTGTAACGTATCTCTGGCATGGGAATAAAATACAAAAAAAAAAAAAATAAAAAAAATAAAGAGGCAATAGTAGTAGGAAATCGACGCTTGGGAAAGGGGGCCCAGGGAAACAAATACTACAGTGCAGTTTACATAATTGAATGTCGAGGGCTGATGCAAATGTGTGCAGTTAGCTTCGATATCGACAGTTCCAACCTAACCAAAACCTATAAATAAAGTTTATTGCACGTTTTAACTGAGCGTTATTGACTTAGCCCCGGGTAGCTGTATTTACAGCTTTCCACCGTTTCAGTTTATAATCTAATCGCCGTAAGGGGAGATTCATGGTTCCACAACCTGTACCTGATGACAATTATTACCTCTTTTGAAAGGAAATCGAATGCGTTATCTAAATGTTCTTTTGAAAAAAAAAAAATTCTCAGTTTCACTAGGTGGTAAGCTCAGTGGCTTAGCGTAAAATTTTAGACTTAACAGTCATTTCGAGTAAAAGTAAAGTATAAAGTAGAAAAAAAAGAAACAAATAAAAAAAACGTTTTATGGCATTTATCCAGAAAAAATATTTTATGGATAAATGCTATGTCATTGATAATAAACAATAAGGTGATTCTTAACAGATTTATTATGTTAAATGTTGCATTAGGATGATAAATATATAATTTCAATAAATATTAAATATTAATACTGAAAGTGCTTCATTAAAATTGCAAAACCACTTAACACATTTAACAGCAGGGTTTGAAATCGATAATTATTTTTTCTATGAAATAATATTATTCTGTTTCATTGATAGAGAGTCCTAGACTTTTGTTGGAACCATTTGGAACCATTACGTCCATGTATTAGTATGTGACCAGATGTTTGGTAATGATCTAGGCCTTTCTTGAATGATCCGAACAGAATATAAGAAGCGATGGACGAGGTGCTTAGCCTTGCCTTGTCCTTCTAAGCAGGAGGTTACTTTTGAGTACACAGTTTTTGCTTAACGTTGTAAATAGTTTGGGTTTTATTGTTTATTGATTGTGTGAAATTTTTGTATAATAATTCGTATGTAAATAAAATTATTTAAATCTTCATTAGTGTTACAATATGATAATCATTACATTTGCTTTTTATTTTAAAATTCATGATTGATTTATGCATTAAAATTTAAATCAATCTTTCATGTTAATTGATTTGATGAAAAAATATCACACACTGAATGATACGGTATTACATAAATAGTAATGATCAAATCAGGATGAAAGAAATATTGATCAGCAAATTGATCAGAAATTACCTTTTACATAAATATTAATATATTAATATTAATAGACATTTTTAATAATATTAATAAAGATCATAACAATGTTCTTTACCTGATACTGCTGACTCAATATATTAAAAAAAAAAAAAGATTTCTAAAGATTCTAAAAAATATTCTTCGAAAATTATGGACAATTTTAATATTAAAATTTTTATTAAAAAACAATCATCATGGGGTTCAGCTGTGGTTCAGTGGTTAATAAAATGGCAACCAACAATACTAAAGGTCGCAGGGTCGCGCCGAGCTGTGGCCCTAGGAGTTTTCAATGGGAGTAAAAAATCCTTAGCCTTGCCGTCCCTCGGATAGGACGTAAAATGGAGGACGTAAAATCCCGTGGAGGACGTAAAATCCCGTGGAGGACGTAAAATCCCGTGGAGGACGTAAAATCCCGAGCCTGTACGATGTCAGGTACTCGTTAAAGATCCCTATCCTAATTATACCTGGACAGGCAAAATTTAGGACTCCCACTGTAGCTTCGTCCTATTAGCCTTAGTGGCATAAAGTGGCGTTAAACAAACAAACATACAACAATCATCATGAAATGAGCTTTTTTTATTTATTTTATAAAAAAAAAGAAAAACACCCTTAAAAAAAAAAAAAAAAATTTATATCGGCTGGCTTTTAGCACAACGACGCGATTAAGATCTCCTCAAGCCCTGCTTTTCCTTTATCAATGGGAGGAGGAACAACATGTGAAGATGTATAATAACATCATTTTTTAGATACATGAGTATAAATAATCTAGCTTGTTATGATAATTTTTTTTGTGAATACTGATCTATCATTTGATACAGTAAATTAATTTTCTGATCGTGAAGTACTTTATAGGTTTTAAGACTTCGCAGGTTTATCTGTAGAAGCACGAATTTTTAATTTCGAGATCGACGCAATTTTTGATTTATTTTATTAATGTACTTATTAGTGTGTATGAATGGATAACAATTTCTCTAAAACGTAGTTATAACGAAAAAATAATTTACTACCATTTTTTATATTAATTTGAATCGTTATATTCAAAGGAATCGTTTCATTCATTCTTCTTAAAATTCGGTGACATTACAATAATACGGATTGAATTCCTTTGTAATATTCTCGAATTATAATAATAATAATATGAATAAAAATAAATAGAAACTCTCTAGAGTAAAAAAAAATTATTGGTTATCAGAAAAAGAAAAAAAAGTTGGTTTATTAGGCTGAAAAAGTTCTCCCAACCGTTGCCCTTCAAAGTGCTATTCAAACTTTACTATCAAGCCCCATGTGGGGACATGAAAGTTCTGCAAAAACTTAAACAATGCTCATTATTCTATTGACTTTCCTGTACTCTATCTGCTCTGAAAGTTTTCTGTATTTTCCATAGTCGTATGTCAAGCCCATATCTACGAGTTTCTCTCCTTTTCTCAGCTTTTCCGATGAAACGGAGAATTTCCACATGTTACTAAAAAATCTAGATGCGGGGTTTATAGTATATTATTGTTTATTGCTGTAACTTAAAGTGTTATAACTATCGGATTTTATAATAAAATACATCAATGACAATGGAGTGAAGAATTCAATGGCATGCTTTAAGATCTTTCGTCCATCTCTTTTTTCGTAAGCTCCTAAGAGTATCTGATTTAATAATTTCTTCATAAGTACGTATAACCAATTCATTTTAGTGTAAATCTGGCGAGGGTTCGAATCGAAATGAATTTAATAAATACCATTTTACACCAAGAAAAATTCGTTTTAGTGGCATCGACAACATTCAGTGTAAATACAAATTCAAAGAACTATCTGGCTTAAATTAGTTTGTCATCCCTCGTTACGAAATCTAAAACAAAAAATAAAAGGGGTCGCCTGTGGTGTAGTGGTTAGCATGGCAACCTACAAAGGTCGCAGGCTCGCGTCTAGCGGTGGTCCTAGGATTTTTTAATGGGAGTAAAAAATCCTTGGCTTTGCCCTCCCTCGGATGAGGTAAAATAGATGTCCCGAGCCTGTACGATGTCAGGTACTCGTTAAAGATCCCTATCCTGATTAAACCTGGTGAGCAAAATTTAGCCACTGTAGCCTCGTCCGATTAGCCTTAGTAGCATAAAGGGACGTTATACAAAAAACAAACAAAAAATAAAAAAAAAGGTGATAGGTTACATTATCTAGAAAAATACAAAATATATTGCGCAATTCATCAAATATTCCTGAAAAAAAAGAATTCGAATTCCTAAAATATCAAATCTTCTGTTTTCCGTCAAGGTTTGGTTCTAAAACAAGTTTTATGTTTCATCGCCTTTATATCGGTTAGTTCAGCAATCTTTGATTCATTAATTAATCTTTGGTCTTAACTTCAAGAATCTTGCTATTTTCCGTTGACAATATTAGACAACATCCTTTAGAAAAAAAGTAGGATGTTTCAATTAATGCAAATATTAACGTTACCGACACAATTATTTCACTATGAAGTATTTTACGTTGCTCATTCATATTCTTTCCAGGGCCGTTAAAAATGTAAGAAATAATTGTGTGTAAAATTTGAAAGGCAAAAACAAAGTGATGAATGTATAGTGGAAGCTATTTTAATTGACTACCCATAAATGCAAACGACCCTCAAATGGGAAAACGAAGAAGAAGAAATCCTGCTGTATATTTTATAGAAACCATCAAGGATAGATGAAATATGGTCTCTATCCTGTACCTGTCTTATTTATTTCTTGTTATTTAAATTCTTTTTTATTATATCATTTCATTTTTTTTTTGCTTTAGAAGTTTGTTTGGATTCACAACAACCGAGGATAATAAAATGTATACTTATTTCTTGTACAATATAAGAAAGTTCATAATATGAATCTATAAATCTATAAATATAAATTATTGTAATCTATATGTTTTAGCTTCTTAATGAAAAATATTAAAGGAAAATACTCTTTCGAATGCAATAAAGTGTTTTATTGTAAAATATTTAGATATTATCATAATTAATTAATCATAAGGAAAGATTAATTACATTATTAATTACAAAATTAAATATCGTAAGTAACTATCATTGATTAAACTGATTGAAAGAATTGTATTATAAAAAAAAAAAATCAAAAAAAAATCTCAATGCTCAATTTATTTCTTAAAAATAAAATCCTTATAGTGCAAGAGTATTATTGAAAATAATTATATGGGTAGTTTTATCGTTTAAAACGATAAAACGAACTAAGCGAAGTTCATAATTGTTAAATTTTGGGTTAAAAAGTTCGTAATTTTTGCATTTTCGCCTTTTCAGTGGGGCCGAAAATCTGAGAGACAAATGTCCAAATCGGTTTGGAAAAAAGGCAATACCGAACTCGTTATCTTTTATTAAGTTTCTGTCTTTTACGTTTCGACTATTGTTCGACAGGAGGATGGTGAGGCCCACATTTCAAATTAACGTTTATATGAAGTTTTCTTTTTACTCTGATTATCATAACGCAACTCTTGGGATGACTGTAACCGAGGATAACAAAAATATACATTCTAATTTATTTTATAAGGGGTTATATAATTCTATATTAATATAAATTATAAATTATTAAAAGAAAATACTCTTTGGAAAGCAATAAAGTCTTTTACTGTATAAAAATTAAATATCATCTTAATTCATTAATCATCAGAGACAAATAAATATTAATAACAAAATTAAATATCGTGTTAGCTGTGATTGATTAAACTGATTGAAAGAATTGTAATATAAAAAAAAAAAATTCTCAATGCTCAATTTATTTCTTAAAATTAAAATCGTTAAAATGCTAGACTATTATTGAAAATTATTATTGGTTATGGTTATATACGTTTATTTCGTTACCCTTTAGCGAAGTTCATAATCGTTAAATTTTGGATTAAATAGTTCGTAATTTTTGCAAGTTTCGCCTTTTTTGTTCGAAAATCTGTAAGATGTATACTTATGTCCGAATCGGTTTGGAAAAAAGGCAATACTGAACTCGTTATCTTTTATTAAGTGTTTGTCTCTTACGTTTCGACTAATGTTCGACAGAAGGACGGTGGGACCCACATTTCATGTTAACATTTATATAAATATTTTTTAGTATGATTATCAAATCAGCAACTCGGTAATTAGATGGTTATACTAATAATAATATATCAATTTGAGTTATGCATACCGTTTGAATCAGAATGAAAAAACCTTCAATACCAGAATATAGTCTCAATAGAAGTAATATTTACATCCGTTTAAGGGGAAAGTTACCATATTCTTTTGAGGAGACGATAGTGTCAACTGCCCAAATGGTAGACTATTTGTGATCTAATACTATTTTCCATAGTCACTGTATGAAGGAATATTTTTAAATTGAGAATGCAGTTGAAACTTCTCATATGATTACCTGTCCAAAAAAACAGTTTTTTGAGTTGTAACCAACTCCTTGCTGATTTTCGATATTATGTAAGGTTAAAATATATATATAGCTGCATATTTAGCATATACTGACACATGGCGGAACTCAGCGAATTGAATTCTCTAATATTATTTTATATCTAACTTTCGCGCTTCATTAACCTCAAGTACAATCTTAATAAATAAATTATAAGAGTCTAAATAGTGAAATTTTAAACGTGAACAACAATTACATTGCAGACTCAATTAGGGTAAACTATACAGTTATTGACACTCAGTACAGTTATTGACACCCCAACTTTAACTTATAGAAATAAGTACTTAAAGAAGTCCTAATTTTATTTCAATATATCAATTTATTTATTATTTATTTCAATCTAATGGTTGAAGGGTCCTATAAGTCATCTATGAATTAAGGCTTAAACAAACTAACCATAGGGAAGATTTCACAATTAAATTCACAGTCTGTCTATAACTAGTTTTTCACTTTTCATAATAAATATTGCCATATGGTAAAATTATTGAACTTTTGACCCAAAAACACATCTTGAGTCTTTGTAAGGATAGATAACGAGGAGCTACAGGAAGTTTCAATTTGATTCCTTCTTAAAAAGTATTTTTTTTTAATCTGCTAGGTTCTTTTTCCTCACTTAGAGGGGAAGAGTGCTGTAATTTGTAGGATTTTCTTTAATGAAGGAGCTCTTCCGTGTTTAGGTTTTTTATTATTTTTTTCCCGACGTTTCGAGCTTGTGGCTCATCCTCTGAGGTTATCTTATCTTTAGTTGCTACATTTCCATACAAGCCATTTGTCAACTTCTTTTTTTTAACAGTATAAAAATACTTTTGTCTAATGTATTTTATGGGCTGTTACATTGTCTTTGATTTCATTGTCACATTATAATTATTGGCTGTGTGATAAAAATAATAAAAACATGAAACACGGAAGAGCTCCTTCATTAAAGAAAATCCTATTTTTTTTTAAGTTCACAACTGAAATGTAGTCTTGAGAGTGTCGTTGTAAGGATAGACAAAGAGGAGCTACAGGAAGTTTCAATTTGATCCCTTCATAAAAAGTATATTTTTCAAGTTCACCACTGAAATGTAGTCTTAAGGGTGTCGTTAACTGTAAGGTTTACCCAATGTCAATTTAATTTATCATGTTTTTTATTTTTTTTTTAAGGGTGTTTTTGGAAAAAGTGATGGCTTGTCAATTCGATTTTTTTTTTCGCCTCCGTACACTTACGCACTCACAGTTACAGAAGTTTATACAACAAGATATGGCCAAAATAGGTAATTGTAAGCACGTGTACCGCAGGTAATGGGCCATAGAAGCCCGAGGTATTTGCAGGCCGAGCGGACAGAGTGGGGAACCGCCATATTGGTTGCATTACCCTGGTGCAATGTTGATATGCACACAGTCGCATCTTAGCTGCGGTAGGATCGGTACCAAGCATGGACCCCACTGGTACCGTGTCCGGCTGCATATCCACGCTCTCATGGTAGGTCCAACATCTGCAATCCATGGTTAGTGCTTGTGGTTATACTATGTCAGGCCAGCCATATTTTAGTGTATGTGTGCTTGTTCGAGTCCTTGTGCCGTAAGTACAGATTTAAGGTATAGCGTCCGAACAGTATCGATCAGCTTATTAAATTGCACTTATCCTAGAAACAACTGCATAACCCAAACCTCTTCCTCAGCAAAAAAAATTAAAAAACAAAAAAACTGACGTCTAAAAATACAAATTTTAACCCCTTTACACCTCCAAAAAAAAATTAAGTAATATTAATTCTCGAAAATTTACCTAAGCCTAAATTCAAAATCATATTATTTATCCCATTTTTTAGCCTCTTAAAACATAATTGTTTCTTAAGAAAAATCTCTATTCACTATAAGGACCTAAAAACACATGCCATTATTCTGAAACATGCTTATAAAAATGACTTCATGTAATGATGTGTTGTATGTAGTTAAGAAATCCAATCCTACCTTTAAAAAACACAGGATTATATTTTGAAATCCACGCTTGGAAACATATTTGCTTTAAAAATTTTCTTAAAAACAACAAAATAAAATAAATGCATTATTCTTTTGAGAAAGAAACTTACACAGCATCGCTAATCTTAATCCTTACTTTAATTTAAATTGTAGAAATCGTTATTGAAAATACTTTCTTAACGAATTGTAAGATGCTGTTATTAAGTTACCAAAAGATCACTTATATATAAAATTAAAATTAAACTAAATGCTCACAATTCGCCATTTCATTTTGTACAGCCGTAGAAAAGAACATTATTTTAAATCAAGCGAAAGTATCGAAAAATTGTTAAAACAAAATCAAATTAATTCAAACTTTAACTAAGAAAACGTTTAACAATGAAAATCACTTCAGATACAAAATCCATATCTTTTTTTGATTTCTTATTAAGTTTACATAACTCATATTTAATCATACTTTAAAAACATATTAATTAAAATAAAATATAATGCGATTCGTGATATCATAAAAAGTTTAATATTTAATAAAAAAAATGAATTAAATTAAATAAATGGAGCAGGAACTACTTTTTACTCTTCGAGTCCCTGTTTTTTTCCGGTCCTAGGCTTCCCCTTTCAGAACATAGTTCAATCAAAATTATTTTAATCTGAAGCATTAATGTTTTGTAGTAACTTCTACCTATATTTGTTCTGTATTATTACATTTCTATAAATAAATAATTTTGAAGTCATGCATTGAACATTATAATTGTATAAAAAAAAAAAAAAAAAAAAAAAAAAAAAAAAAAAAAAAAAAACACTTTAAAACCCATAAATATATTTGCTAATCCTTTAAATATATTTTTGGACTAGAATAAAATTAAATGAATTCTATGTACTAATATAACTGATCGATATATTCTGATTTTTATTTTATTTAAGTTTAACGTATATTTCTATGTACTTTTTTTTTTGTGGTGGGGATACAATTTTTTATGATTATATCCCCACCATTGTATGATTGTATCCCCAATTTTTTATGATTGTAAATCATCTTCATTTTTATAATTTTATAAAACAACTTTAAAGAAATGGGTTCTTATTCTTATATATCTTAGACCTTTACGATTTTGATAAACTTTTCCTACTTATTTTATTGTTTTGTATCGGAAAATTATCAATGAAAATTTATGAACTGTAACATTCGAGGTTTGTAGAGCGTCAAGTGATTTCCTTTGTTTTTAATAATAGAACCTATTGTATTTTTTCTTAATTACAGTTTTTTTACCACCTGATATAAGCTCGAATAAATATCGGAAGAGGACTAAACATCGTAAAAGACATAAATTTAAGAGAATATTATTTAATCATTCATATGTTGTCCAGCTAATGTTTGTATTAACAATAACAATCTGTATTTTGAAAAGTAAATTCGAAAAAAAAAATTTTAATTTATTTGATACCAAACATGTTCATTCAACCTGTGACATTTTCATTGAATGCAATTTGATATCATTTCATGTAAAACATAATTAGATGATTTCATAGCAATTTCAGGATTACATATTTCTATTTTAAGTGAGTAATAGTGACCAAAATAAATGATACATAGAAACGTTTTACTCTAATTATTTTTTATGAACGATTAAAAAAAAAATAGCATATTTAAGTACAAGTAAATAAGGTACTAAATAAGAAATTAACACCCCACATATGTACGATAATAATGTTCGATTTATAAGTGTCATAATATATATTATATATATTTTCTCCAAATACAGATCCAGTGACGTGTGACTAAATTCAGTAAATTAAATTCTATTTATTTTTTAACTGTATTAATTTTTTATTTTATAAAATATTCGCGATTCGTAAGCCTCAACTAGAAATAAATTACTGGAATCTACATAGAGAAATTTAAAACGTGACGATCCATTACATTGCATACTCAAGTGTGTCAAATATTGAAAATCGCCATGACGCAGCAGCTTGAGAATTAGATTTTAGTTTAATTTTCGATCGTAAATCATAAAACTTTAATGTCTAGTGTAGCAGTGTATTCAAATGTTGCATAAGTACCGATTTAAATCCTTTTCCAGAGGACATTAATACAGCTCAAGTTATCAAAATTCGTCATCTTTGAATACTTCATTAGTTTTCTGACAGTTTTCGAGGTTTTTTTTAAAGTCGCAACCCCTATGCTTCGTGACGCCAATTGGACCAGTAACGCTGGAGCGAAACGGTACTAATTAATAAACATGCAATTACTGGAGCACAAAGCACTCATCAACTACGGATAACACCGACATGCATTTAGTATTAACGTAACCATTTGAATTGGAATCCATAAGACGAGTTGAGCATGACAACCAACGTTCACTTAGCGACCAATAAATACATCAACATTATAAACTAAAAAAAAAAAAATAATTCAGTGATCAAATGCTAGGATGGGAGATCACTGGATTTGAGATAACGTAAAAACCTTTTAAGAAAGTGCCTACATAGCACCACATTTATCCTCATTAACCCACGCGAGTTACCCATTTTCGAGTTGAATGATCCAAGCTTCCATTTTTTGAAATAACCCTTCCCTAACTTGCATTGCTTAACAGTAATGTGAACTTCTCAAGTATCAAAACGTTGAAGAATCAAAAAGAATTATTATTCACAAAGCAGGAAATCTTATTTCATTAATAATAAAATTGAAACAATTAGCTGAATATTTGTCCGTGTCAGATTTTTTTTTTTTTTTTACTTTTAAACTAACTTAACGATTCCATTTATATTTATTTCATGCAAACAAAATATTCCAACAAACACGCTCTAAATCATTGAAATAAATAACAAAATTAAACAAATTTTAGAATTATTTTGATGGTGAAAATTTAATTTGAAAATAAACTCCTATCCATTTAAAAAATATATGAAGTTATTAAAAAAAATATATATATATAAAAAAAGACTGCTCATTTCACATTTAAATATAAAAAGTGATTTTAAAAATATCTTTTTTTTTTTTATATTATATTTTTTTATATTTCATAAATAATTAATAATTTAATATCTAAGAGAATAAATTTAATATCAGGCATTAGTTTTTTTTTCCCCTTATTAGTTTTCATATATTAGCCCATGCCATTTGATTATTATTTTTTTAATGGTTACATTGATTTATTAGGAATGAATAAACAACGAAAATGGTATCTTAATGCGAATCTGATAAGGAAACAAATTTATAAAAATGTTTAGAACGCGTTCTCAAGCTCTTTCGGGTTAAATTAAGGCGATGATTGAAATTTATGAACATTCCTTTTTTTTTTTTTTTAAACAAGATTGAGATATTTTAACAATATAAATCATGTTTTGTATCCATAAGCGGCCAAGAAGAATAAGAAAAAAATCCACACTGATCTTATGCAATAAATAACTTGATGATAAAGTCCTTATCAGTGTTTGTTTTTTTTTTTTTTAGTTAGTTTTGTCTCTAGTTATGGAAAGGAGGAATAAAGGGGAAAAAATATTTACACGTGCTATTGTTTTGTCTACCATCGAGGTAAACAATATCGGTGGTTAATACAACTACAATTAATCAAAATCTACCAAAAAAATAGAATTTAAGGAACTAAAACTTATTACTAATTATACTTCTATAATGGCTTATTAAAAATTATTACTTGAAATAAAATGAGCTTAATACCATTGATGAAAACCTTATTTAAACTTATTGATGCAAATATATGTTTTTCCAATCACATTTCCAAGCTTTTGATTGAAAAATAATGAATAAATTATTAAGTTGTTCTTTTTCACAAGGACCTATACATAAAATTAACATTGATCAAAATTAAATAAACTAATTTCTTAATTTTATTTATTTAATAAGTTTTATTTTCATCTAGAGAAATAAGTTTTAAATGTTTGACAACATTTAACGAAATTTTGTTTATAATTCCATATGTAAATATATATTTGGATCATCCATTATCAAAGCCTTTAGCTAACTATGGGTTAATATTACCATTTATACTCGTATTATAAGGGTAGAGGCAAGATAAAACAGATAAATAAAAATATAAATTTAAAAACAAACTTTTTCAGAAAACAAACTAACTTTTCACTCTAACATACACGGACATATAAAACCTCCTCAGACGGGATATGCCTACAAACGAAATGCCCATAAGTGTGAGGAAGGTATTAATAAGGCGTTGGATGAGAGATCTCCTTCTTTAACAGACCTGAATAACTGGAACAAGCCAGGGAAGAGGTGCCATCCTTCCCCATGCCTGATATGCCATTGTATGTCGAGTATATTGTATGAATATACTAATGGAGTAAAAAAAAATAAAAATAATTATAAAAAAAAAATAAAAAATAAGATAAAATAGAGATAATTTTAAACCGTTTATTTATTTTCATTTTTTTTCTTTACCTACTTAATTAAGAAGTTCATTAATCAAATGTGAACCTCCCGCGGTCTTTCTTTCATAATATTTATGCATCACAATATATATAAAAATTGTAAATGTCATACAACATAACTACAACATAAAATTATAACTATTAGGTAATACATTAATGGATATGAAAATATATCTCAATACTGTATGAATCTATGTTTATCACTGTATAACTTTATCTATTATTTACATATTTCACTTATCAATGTTGTTCTCATATTTTTCATACATTTTTTTTCATAACAATTTTACTTGTTTAAAAATAGTTAGATGAAGGTATCTTATTTTTTTTACTAGTCAGAACAAGCTAATACTGGATAGAATCCTTTATTTTCTGCTGTTTATCGTTATTTTAGTATACTTGATTTTGATTTATTTATCCTCTATTTATTGCTAAAAGCTATTTCATTTTGTAACTTACTTGTCTTCTTGTTCCAATGAAATCCTATTATTTCTGGGTTGACTAAGAATTTCAGATGGTTGTTACATAGTGGATTCTTCGCTTCAGTATCCCTGACGGAGGTGGGATTAGGAATTTAAAATAACTATAACATACAAACAGACTTCAAAGGAAAAAAGTTTACGCCACGATTACGTGAGGCTAACTCAAAGAACAGATTTCGCTTCACGTGTGTTGGTGTAATGTTGCTTTTAAAAGGCACCTCCGAAGGTACATTAGTGGGCCCGGTTAATAACCAGGACGTACTCGACCCTCCCCCTAGAGCAAACGGTCAAACTGTATTTGATCTCCTCTTTTGAAACCCCTACGTAAAAACACACAGCTCCAAAGAACATACGGAAAAGAGGGAGATTACACTCGGAACAGGGAGATTAGCCTCAAAAATAACGGAGCCTTCAAACACGAGTCTTCAAACACAAACGTACAAAAACACGAAGCTGGGCCTCCACTGCCGAGATCGGGTCTCACAGGGCTAATTATACTAACGAGCTTCTTGTCCTGTAAATAAGAGGACCTTCGGGGCAAATCAAAAAGGACGTTTTGTTTGGATCTTGGTGTAACAACCCTGTATGTGTACATTTGTAGGTACATATATTTAATTTTGTAGAATCTTTAAGTGTGTATGTATATACAAATATACAATAGATCCGGCCCTTTGTAAAAATTGTCCACCCCATTATAAAGTTGCAAAAAAATTGCGAAATAGATTAGATAAGTCTCAGTAAAGAAAAGGGATTCGTGCTTCTGGTTGCGTAAAGGAACACACCACATTTACACTCTGGAGCCCCTGGTTAAAGTCCTGAACAAGGCCAATCTTTCCTCTTCAAAATAATTAAATTATTATATATAAAAATAATTAAATTAAATTATTAAATTTAAAATAATTAAATTATTGTACATACACACACCTACCTACATACCTATATTTCACCACAAAAAACTCAATACTTTAATTTTTGTTTGTTTGCTCACGTCACTTTAAGTGACTAATGCTAATCAGACGATGCTACAGTAGTAGCCCTAAATTTCGCCTATCCAGGTATCATTAGGATAGGGATCTTTAACGAGTACCTGACATCGTACAGGCTCGGGACCTCCATTTTACGTCCTATCCAAGGGACGGCATGGCCATAGATTTTTTACTCCTTCTGAAAAATCCTAGGGCCACCAGGGGACACGAACCTGCGACCTTTAGTGTTATAGGTAACCACTACACCACTGGGTATCTCCTACTTTTATTTTTATGATTGTTTTATATTGCTAGTTGCTCTCAGGATCAATAGGGCAGGTGATAAGGTCATTTTTCTGGCGGCTTCACATCACGACTCAACCCAGCTCAATTTTAAATACTTATGGTTTTTTTTTTTTTCTTTTAAAAGATGTGGGGGAGAGGGTTAAACACACCACATTATGATACCACCCCACGTTGGTAAACTTGAGGAAATGGAATAATAAAGAGTAGTGATTATGAATAAAAATAAACATAGTGAATTATTTTAAAGTTCTTATAATCTTTATAATTATTTGTTCATGAATGAATTAATTTAAATACCTTATGAAGGAACTAAATCCTACCTCGATTAAAATAATGGTGAAAAGTCAAGCCAGTGGCATGTAGCATAACTGTTATTATTAAAAACACCTGATACCACATTAAAGGAATTACTCATAAACTTAAAAATTACAAAATAAAGGGGAAACATTAGGGGGGGGGGGGGGATTTTTATTCAATCACTGAATTGCTAAAAAGTAGAAGTCGAAATAGGGTAAACCGGACCGTTATTGACACCCTTAAGACTACATTTCTGTGGTGAAATTAAAAAAAATACTTTTTATGAAGGGATCAAATCGGAACTTCCTATAGCTCCTCTTTATCTATTCTTATAAAGACTCAAAAGGTTTTTTTATAAATGGCAATATTTATTGTTAAAAGTGCAAAAACTAGTTATTGACACCCTGTGGATTTAATTGTGGAATGTTCCCTATGGTTAGTTTGCTAAAGTCTTACTTCATAGATGACTTAGAGGAATCTTCAAACATTAGACTCATGTATATCTTGTAATAAAATTAGGACTTGTTTACCTATTTCTTTTAGTGAAAGTTGGGGTGCCAATAACTGTATGGTTTACCCTAGGTATTTTATTTTAAATGTCGATCATGAAAAATTTATTGGTTTTTGTTGGTTTGTTCTATATTGTAGTTTAGAGTAAATATAGGCCTTAGATACTGAAAGAATCCCTTCCGAATTAATAGGGCAGGAGATAAGGCCATTTGTCTGGAGGCTTCATTACACGACTCAACTCAGCTCAATTTTAAATACATAGGTTTTTTTTTGCTTTTAAACGTTGTGGGCAAGAGGGTTAAACACACCGCATTATGAAACCACCCAGCGTTAGTACACTTGAAGAAATGGAATAATATAGAGTAGTGATAATGAATAAAAATAAACATAGAGAATTATTTTAACGTTCTTATAATCTTTACAATTATTTGTTCATGTATGAATTAGTCTAAATACCTTATGAAGGAACTAAATCCTACTACTGATTAAAATAATAGTTTTTTTAACCATTTAACCAACTATGTATTTAAAATTGAGAAAAGACATGCCTGTGGCATATGGAATAACTGTTATTATTAAAAACACATGATATCGCATTAAAAAAATTACTCATGAACTTAAAAGTTACACAAAAAAGGGGAACATGAAGGGGGGGGCAATTTTTACTCAATTACTGAATTTCTGAAAATAGAAGTCGAATTAGTCTTTTTTTTTTTTTTTTTATTGATTACTTAAGAATGAAGCAATTGACTGCGAAAATGTTTAAAATTTTGATCAAACGACCTATGGAAGAACTAAAATCACCGTTATTAAAGAATATCATTATTCCTTATTAAAAACTAATAAAAAATGTATTTATGATTCATCAGACAAAATTATGATGAACTTACATTTAAGAAAAGTGCGCACTTTTGACAAGTTTTTATCATTTTCCTTTAAGCAAAATGTATAACTTAAGATGATAACTAAGGGTGAAAAGATTTTTAGATTGACCAATCGGAGCTTATCTCTCAAGTGCTAGAAGTGAAGTTGCTAGTCACTTGATCCAAATCAATCAAAACGGTGGACATTGATTGGCCAGAACTAATTATGCCGACTTGTCCCTATTCCATAATAGGGCTACAGCCTCGCCCTGTCACATCAGGCTAAATTGCAACGTTTAATACTTTAAGAGATCTGTTAATTATGACTAAATATTTTACAAACGCTTTATTTAACAATAATAACTATATTTTTTGTGGTTGATAAAAATATTTTTCTTCCCAATTGGATCTTTATCTAAATATTCATTTCTTTGGAATATTTTGCCGAATAAACCATATTAAAATTAAACTATGTAATACCTTTTTTTTTTTTTGTTCGGTACCCCTACCTGGCCATGTATGGCATACGGGGGGTTACTCTAGAGGTGTAACCAACCTATTCTAACCATGGTGGGAGGTTCGAGATTTATTCCGTGGGGCCTCCACGAAATAAAAGTCAACCCTCCCAGGGCGGATTCGAACCGCCGCCGTACGGCTCGAGCGTGCAACAGCGGGTCGCGCTCCTACACGCTCGGCTATCCCGGCCCCTATGTAATACCCTTATTAACACCTTTTATGGTTTACCACTTAGTGTATGTAATGACATAACTATGCAATAATAATTATAATTATATAAATAATTATGCAATATATACCTTTGGAAAGCTGTTAATTTTAGGAAGAATAATACTTAGGTTTTAACGTGCCAGAAGGTTATGAATAATTATTATGCAGGAAAAAAAAAACAAATATTGTTTCATATTATTTAACGGAAATATTTTTTTTTTTCCAGGGTAACTAAATAAACGAATTAAAAACCTAAAAAGGTTTATATAACAAATGAATAGAGAATTATTAAATTACACGCCAGAGAGGTATTATGTTTTTGCATTGTCATACTGTCCAAGATTAAAAAATAGAAACCATTTTGAAGTTCTTTAGTGAGAAAATGCATTAAAAAGTACGTGATGCTCGAAGTATTTGAAAAAAGTTTTTTGGTAAAAAGCGTAAGGTGACACTTAATCATTAAAGGTTATATCTTATATATAACCATATAGGTAAATATGTTATTTTTTATAAGTTAATATTAACATAGCAGATAATAAAAATTAACTTTATATAAACCAGGAAGAGTACATTAATAATAACATAAAAAAATTATTAAAAAATAGCAAGTAACTACTCTAAATGAGAATGAACGTTTTGCAGTTGTTTTTTTAATAAATATTAAAATATCCGTAAAACATCCATAAATTATAATTAAATATGATTAGACAGTTGTCTTATATTTAATTTCGTTCATTAAATAATTATTTTAATTGACAATACATGGTATCCTATCTTTTTATAGTTTTTTTTTTTTTTTATAAAATATCTGTTTATAAATAAAAAAAAGTAAATTATAAACATAAGGTATGAACAGAAAAAAATATATTGATTCAAAAATTAGGGTCCCAACAATATATAAATTAACAGGATAAATTTAATTATGTTTTATTTTATTTGCTTTTTTTAACTCAATATATTTTATTTAGTTATAAGAAAAATATTTTTTTTTTCGGTTATCATTAGTTTTCTTTAAGGGATCACAACGGTGTTCTATTCAAATAAAAAAGGACCTTTTATAAGAATAAAATTTTACAGTAAAATTTTATAAAGTAAAAAATAAAGTAAAAGTTACGTATCGGATAACATACCTATTTCTTATACAATATAGAAGAAATTATTTTTTTCCAGCAACGTGTAATATTTTTTTTTTTCCATGTAATGCACTTACTTTCTATTGTATTATATCGTGAAACAAAATCATATTGTTTTGTCTGTTACATTGAAAAAAGTTCTAAACTTTTCGTTGGAATGTTCTGGATGTTTCGAGAATCTACTTTGCCCTTCTAGGAGGCTCAAACTAAATACAAGAAGCAATGGACCATGGGCTTAGTGTTGCTCCGTGCATCGAAACATATGATTACTCATGTGTCACTTTATTGTTACTTGTAACGTATTGTTACTTTTTGTAACGTTGTTGATAATTTGAGTTTTTATTTTTAGTTTGGCGTTTTTAATTATAATTTTCTTCTAGTAAAAAATATTTAAACCCTAATTAGTGATAGAGTATCAAACCAAAAAAACAATTGAATACTTCCTTAAATTTAATAGCTTAAAAAAAATATTAATGGCATGATTAACCCATTAAAAAAAATAATTTTAATACATTTTCCAGAACTCAAACTCTGGAAGATGCGTACCTATCTGGTCAAGGTTGTATCCAGCAGACCGTGCCGGAGGGCCGATTTTTCCAGAACACGCATGAATGGCCGAAAGAAAGGGAGAGTGTTGTCGATTTAGCGTAAAAAATCTGCCCCCGTAATTTTTTTTTTTTTTTTTTTTTTACTCAAGCAAGCCACGTTAATTTAAAGCCTTTCATATTTTAGGTAGGAAAATTATGTAATTACTCTTTAAAAATTAAATACAAACTTCAAAACCCTTCTTTAAATAATAATAATAAGATTAAGATTGAAAATATAGATATACATAGAAGTTTTTAAAACATTTTTCATGTATTGATTCTGATGCTACTATTTATCTTCAGAAGACTAAAATAAGGGCTTGTAAAATTTTTTTCAAACTTTCAATATAAAATAGATTCGTCAACCTTAAGGTTTATATCAGCATAAAAAAAAATAATAATAATAAAATAAATGTAAAAATATATATGGATTGAATTTTAATCTAACAATATTTCTAAAAAAATAAAAGGATTATTACACGGATAAAAAAATAAATGTTATTTCTAATTCATCTATTATTAATTCTAAATATGATTCAATTTATAAATATTTGTGATAAAACTAGACTAGATTACAAATCGTGTTTAGGTAATTATTATAATTTCGTATTAAGAATAATTATAACTACTTTATTTTATTAGTGCACAATAGGTAAAAAACGGAAGGTGCCCTTAGGTAACATTAATGCATTATTAATCGATTAATTAATAAACCTATAATGTCTCTTCTGAACCGATTAAAAATTAAAGAACTCAACTATTAAAAAAACAAAAACATTTTGAATCATTTTTCTAAACTTTAAATTTTTCTTTACAATGACGCTGATCTTAGCTACAATTATTTAAATAATTAATTGAGTAATTAATAAATCTATATTGCCTCTTCTGAAATGATTAAAAATTAATTCTTCTCCGATTACATTAGCATTTTGTAATAATTATTCAGAAAATTGTATATTTTATATTTTTAATTTATAAAAACCTCTTTGTTTTTTTTTAATAAAACATTTTCTCTAGTTTAAAGTATTCCTAGCGATATCCAATTTGAATACGAAAATAATACGATCATGACCCAAACATAAAGTGAGTTATTTTTTTAAGTTTTCATTGCCAGATTTCCGATCCTTAAAATCTCGAATAAAAAGTATATGATTAACAATAAAAATTACAATTTACACATATGAAAAATAGTACTTAGCAGAATACTGAAAAATAGTACTTAGCAGTATTTTCTTAAAAAAATATATCCGAACATATGAGTCAAAATTTTAAATAAATAATCAATTTAGGCTAGGTAAATATAAATTTAATATTTCTTGTAATATTTAAAAGAAGAAATTATGAATGTGTATATAGGTTAAATTATATTTTGAAAGAACGAAAATCCAGCCTAGGGCGTATCTGACGAAAGATGCACTTTCGTTCGCATCAAGTGCCAGAAGGAGTGCATCTGGACACCGTAATTGATTTTCTTAACATGTTGTAGCATGACTTCCGGTATCAGGTGACAGAGGGAGTAGAATGCCGAAGACAGGATAAACATGCACATCCGGTGCAAACTGCACGAAGGCGATGCACAAATTGACCATATGTCGCTGCAAGGGCCCAAGATGGGGCATCGTGTATGCACTCTCCATGGCCTTGGGCTGGCTGTTATCGGGTTGTAATTTATATTGTTAAGTATCCGGCCACGTCTTGGCAGTCTGCACAACATTTTGAGCTTGGCTGCATTAAAAAAGAAATGGATGAAAAATTGCCATTTAAATAAATGTTGCAAGTCATACAATAATAGACCTATTTTGAGTTAAAAAAAGGTACGTCATTAATGAAAAAAAAATGAAAATTTTTGATAGTTTATGACTTACTGGAAGACTTGGTCTATATTATTCCAATTTTGTGAAAATTCACATCTTCCATTTTGATATATATATGTTTTTCAATACATTACAAATTCACAACGTTTCGAGGCTTTAATGCCTCATCTTCAGGTGTACTCCTCTCTAATCCAGATTAACAATATTATAATTAATATTTTAGTTAAACTATACATCGATTCCTTAAAAATCTCGTCAATAGATAATATGTCAAATTAAGTAGCAGTAACAGTGAGGTGGCCTAGGAGATAGGTGTAATTTGACATATTATCTATTGACGAGATTTTTAAGGAATCGATGTATAGTTTAACTAAAATATTGTTAATTTGGATTAGAGAGGAGTACACCTGAAGATGAGGCATTAAAGCCTCGAAACGTTGTGAATTTGTAATGTATTGAAATATATATATCAAAATGGAAGATGTGAATTTTCACTGTTTCACAAAATTGGAATAAAAATGAAAATGTATTTTCAATATTGTTATCTATTTTTTTATCAACAGTTTTTATCAACAATGTTGCAAAATAAAGTTTCAAAAGATAATATCGGTGGTATAGTGAACTATTCCAAAAAAAAAAAAATCTGGTGCGTGCGCGCAACACACAACTTTCACTTACCAACTTACTTAGAATAGAAATTGACGTGTTTTGCTAATTATCATTTCCCAAAGTCACACATTTGTCTACATTCATATCTTATTTTTGTTAATCGTTAAAGCCGTTTTTGAGTAAATAAAAAACCCCGTGAAAATGATACAAAATTTATTAAGTAAAGTCCCCCCTCCCGTAGATCAATTTTGATGAAATTTTTACAGTCATATCTCGGGCATATAAATACATCAAATACCAAGTTTGATCAAAATCGTTAAAACCGTTTTTGAGTAAATAAAAAAAAAATGTGAAAATGGTACAAAATTTATTAAGTAAAGTCCCCCCTCCCGTAGATCAATTTTGATGAAATTTTTACAGTCACATCTCGGGCATATAAATATATCAAATACTCAGTTTAATCAAAATCGTTAGAGTCGTTTTTGAGAAAATTGAAAAAAACGTAAAAAGTTTTTAACTAAAGTATCCCCTCCCTTTGAGCAATTTTGATGAAATTTTTGCTGTCACATCGCGGGCATATACCTAGGCTAAATACCCAATTTCAGGTTCCCACAGTTTATAGTTTTTGAGCTAGTCTGTTCACATACACACACACACACACACACACACACAGACACACACACAGACCATTTCGCGGGACTTGGTTATTTCGACTCAGGGGGTCCCAAAACGTGTATTTCCGTTGAAAACCGGAAGTCGAAAATTTTCACGATCGCAATACTTTCACTTACTATATATTTCATATATAGGTAAGTGAAAGTTAAAAACTTTGAATAGAGCTACTGAGAAACATGTGAATTAAATTATTTCATTTGTATTTAGTTCAGGTAATAAGCACCAAAGTTGTTTTTTTTCTTTATTCATTTCGTAATTTATGGCGACGTTTCGGATCTTAATTTTCCATTATCAAGCCTTCCTAAAATGTTTGTATCGAACATTATATGAAATTTTCTGTCTTTTCATTTTTATTTATTTGCTTTTTTTATAGCTTGTCAAAGAAAAAACAACACATTGTCATCCATTAGCTTCCTGTGGCCTATGACTTTAAATTTTGTTTATTGACAATTATCAACGTCATCAAAAATTAAACCTTTTTTTTTTAATATTTTCATTAATTATAACAGATTTTTTCCACTTTATTGATACAGCAATACTTTTTTGTTAATGATTTATAAAATGTAATTAGCACCTAAGTATATTATAAATCCAAATTATATATTTTGCATTTAACTTATTAATATTTAATTCGTTAAAAAGAGAGATTTTTTCTTTTATACATAAATAAGAATTTTAAATAAATGTAAATTAAACCCCAAAAAATCAAAGAAATTTAATTTTATTGTATCTCTCATTTAAAAGTTTGTGATTTTTTAAATTTATTTTCGTCGTATTATTGGTTAATTTATGCAGTTATTTAGAGTTTTTTTCTTGCTCTCAAAAATTGATTTTTTTACATAATTGAAAAATTTAAACTAAAAAATTTATCTTGAAAACTATTTCATTTCTATTTTTATATGAATAAATTTGTGGTACGTTGTATGAATATTCCTGATAAATGTCAATAAATCAGATGAAAATTATTTCTTATTTTGTACATGTATTATTAATTTATATGGGCATCGTAAATTAAATAAGATCAAAAATAATTTACTTAAAAATCTGCAACATCATTATATTTATATTAAATAATAACTGTAAAGGCGTAACAAAGGACGTAAAGTTGAGTACCATTGCTATGACAATTATTATAAATAAATAATATATCATTTATTCGATAAAAATGTGAGTTCAGCAATGTACGGTATCAATCAGAAATGATTGTTGTACGTTAAATCTCCTTGCAAAACCTTGGCATTGAAATGTTTTAATCTTTGTTTATTCGCCATTATTTAATGCAATGCTCCTTCTTGATATGACCAATGTCAAGTGCAAAATAAAACTAAATAAAAAATGTGACCTTATTTCCTAGATTGCGCAATATTTATAGAAGTCAGCTCACGAGAAAGATAACGATGAATCGCAGGCAAAAAAAAAGTTTAAAGAAAAAATAGGATTTATAAATGCATTTTTTCCGAGCAGTTATCTGCAGTTGTATATTTTCTGTTCGTGTCACTAATAAAGTGTGCGTACATGAACATTATGATCTTATTAAGATAAGATCATAATGTAAGCTAAAAATAAATCGAAATTCATGAACCTATTAAGCGTAAATGTTAGGTTTATTTTCTTTAGATTTTTCTTCTCATATATAATAGCAATAGTTAATCGGTGATTTGTATTTGTGGAGAAATAATATAATCATATCAAGCATATTCATTCATTCTGTTTGTTTAGGAACAATTTTCTAATGAGTTTATCGTAGTAAAAAAAAAAATCGCACAACACAGCGTTATGTACTTTTATAATGTACGAACAAAGGCGAAATTATCACATTCCCGTTCAGAACTGTTATCCATTTGCTATTGAATTTCCTATCCTGATATTTCAGATGTGATTTTTTTTTCTTCATACATTTGACTAGTTATTGTCATATTATGTATTAGACTGGAAGCTCATACGTGATTTCTATTCAAATTGCAATCCAAGTACACCTTCTGTAAGAAAAGGAACAAACAATAGTTACTTTTCTTTTGAATTAATTTAAAATGAAAAGATTGAGCATTCTCTGAACTTATTTGATATAGTTTTTTTTTTTTTTTTTTCTTCTTAGCCCCTACTTCGTTTTTGTTGTTCGTTGAATGGCAGGAACATGAGGACTTCTATATTCCTATAGAAAAAACTCTTTTACTGCACATGGTGCATTTTAAGAGTGTTTTGTGTAAGTTTGGTGTGTTAGATCTGAGTCAGTCAGTCACGAATCTGTTTCTGGTGATAGGGCTCACCAGTTTTATTAAGTCAGTTGGGTTAAGTATCAGTTTCTGAATTGACTTAGCCTAGTCTGAGGCTGTCGACATGAGTTTGCCACCTCTGAGGCCGTCCGGTTGGTGTGAGCGTTTGAAACAGTGGATTGGTGCAGTGCTTGAGGCTGTCAAAGAATTTAATGTGCCTCCGTCTAATAAATTCAGTGACTTTCGGAACGTCAAGAGTGGTATGCAGTAAGTCAATTTTCGATCTTTGTAATGCCGTGTGTTTCACAATACGTCTCAGTATACCGTTCTGAAACTGTATACTGTAAACTGTATTTGATATATATTGTCTTATAGAGCATATGTATGGACACTGTCGAACTACTTTGTCGAGATCACTCATACCCTAGTATAACATCAGATTATGCTTACATATGCATCCTTACATATATATGATCTATATAGCAGTAAGTTCGTAAGCAATGTTATCTGTTAATAAAATTCTACAAAAATAAACATGTAAAAGTAGATAGGTAGATTAGGCCGACATTGCAGTCCACGGTTTAATTAAACAGTTATTTACGGTTAAACATTTACAAAGACAACAAGCTCCGTATTGGATGACTCTATTTAATTCCCCAAGGGTTGATCAAATGTTCCAACAACGGCGTTAGACGTTTTGAATATAAATTGGTTAATTAATTAATAATTATCAGCAAACTACACTTACTAGCATACCATATATAGAAGATATTTTGAGTTTTTCGGTTAATATGCTCACCAAAAAAAGGCTATAAAAAAATGGGTTCATCTCGATATTTGGAAACATCGTTTACTTTCTTCTTTTTTTCTTAATTACATCTCTACCACAAATGTTAAAATCTTGAAAGCAAAAAAGAAATTTCCAAGAAGGCAAATTTTATTATTCTTCTATTTACGCTTTGTTTCAATTGATATAAACATCTATCAGTTAAGTGTCGTGTCCCATGAAAAAGCAGAATTCTTTGAAGAAGTTTCAAATCTAAAAAAATAACAAAAACACCATCTTTCACATCGTGCGACAGTTCGACGTAATAGCAACGATACATCTATAAAAAAATACTGTTTTATAATATCTTAAAACATTTTTTTAGGTAATAGCACACTAGATGCCGGAAATGTTAATTATTGGAATATTTTAGCCTTCATCTTGTCTCAAATCAAAGCTATGAAATTTTAGTTATACAACTCTTTCTATTCTACTTTTCACCGATTCAAAACTACTAAAACAATTTAGAAAATTTATTCATGTAAAATACTGGGTTAACAAAAACATTTAACTGCTTAAGTTTAAAGCACTTGCTCTAACTAAAATTATCATTATCAATAAATGAATATCTGATAGATAACAAAATAATATATTCATAAAAAATGACACATTCAAATTTCCTTGAACTTGTCATATAAATGGCTGATTCCTAATTAAATTGGCAAATTATAAGATTTAAAGGGGAGACAAGAAGGTTTTTCAACCCAAAACCTATTACAGTTTGTAATTATCTAATTTTTTTTCAGTTCTACATTCAAATTTTTTGATTATTTTTTTTTCATAAAAAAAAATTTAATTTTTCATAAAACAGTTTCCAGTTTCATTCACTTAATTATTTGTGTACTTTTTGTTATTTATATTAAGATAGCATATAAATATAAATAATCATATATAAAGATATAAATAATTTTATTATGTCGAATTTGAGTTGATCGTCTATCTATAGTTCTGAAATGACGAAATTCATCTAATAGGAATAAAAGAAGAGAGAGCACTTATGAAAAATATTAAAAATTATAAGCCCGAAGTAATTATTATTTTCGCCTCAATATATCGCCTTTCGGCAAGTATAGTAACTCAAAAATACTTTAGTTTTTTCGATTTGTGTGCCATCGTGAAAAATTCGCAATCATACTAAATTTAAAGCAGGAAAAATGCCATAATTATATTAGAAATGCTGTTCACCTCCTGTTCACAGTTTACCATCTAAAAATAAATATTGTAACAATAAAAATGTATTTTTTTTTTTTTTTATAAACTTTAATTTGTTTTATTGATATGTTTAAATTTAATATTCATCGAATTAATGTCAATTACAAGCAGATAATAATTCCTTTTTTTCTTTGCAAATTAATTCCCTAAGTCGTTTTAGTAGTTTTGATGGTAGTGAAACGTATAAAGAGTTTTATAACTTAAATTTCATAGCTCTGATTTGAGACAAGATGAAGGCTAAAATATTCCAATAATTAACATTTCCGGTCTCTAGTTATGCTATTATCTAAAAAAAATTTTTTAACATATTATAAAACAGTAATTTTTTATAGATATATCGTTGCGATTACTTCGAACTGTCGCACATGAAAGATTGTGTTTTTGTTATTTTTTTAGATTTGAAACTTCTTCAAAGAATTCTTCCTGCTTTTTCATGGGTCACGACGCTTATAAAATTGTTTGGCGCTATACTTTTTACTGATTAATCATCACCATTTTTTTTTAATTATAGATATAACTTTCAAAGAATTTTTATCTATATATTATAATACTGAATAAAGGTAGCATATACGATAATTATTGGAAATTTATAGAGCAATTACTGTTAGAGGACAGACAGAAAGGGTTAAGGGAGGTCACCCCTTGAGAGTTCGAGCACTGGCCGTAAGGAGCGCCACCATACGGGCCCTTAAGGCAGCAACCCCTTGTTCTTACCGCTGTCTTAAGGAAATTTTAAGAAACTCTAAGATTTCAGTATATTTTCTTCTGAAACCCTCTTTTTTTTCACTTTTTTATTTGTGGGATGTAAATTTAATGATTTGTAATCATATTTATGACTTAAAAATATATATATTTCAATGTAAATAAAATACTTTAATATTAAAAATAAATTAAATATCTCACTAAATTTAACATTCAGACAATAGTCATTTTTTTATATGAATAAAAAATGGTAAAAAGTAGTTCACAAAAATTAATTGAATTTCCCGGATATCAAATTATTTTAAAAAACAACATATAAACGATACAATTTTTTTTATATGTAAATAAAATATTTATTAAATTATTCGGAGTTATTTAGTTGTATTTTATTATTATTTTTTTTAATGAAGATAAAAGGAAAAATGTTATATGGTGACATAATTAATTTCATTTATTGTTTTGTTTTTTTTCAGCAGTGACAATCCAATTTGTTTCTTGACAGATCTGGATTAATAAAATGACAAAAGAAAAAAATGAATGAAGATATAAAAAAGATATAAATATAAATAAACGATGATATTGTTAATTGATAAAAAAATAAAACAATTAAAGCATCAGGACCTTGTGAAGGAATTCATACCTATCATTAATCCTGGATTTATTATTTTTTTTTTCAATGTGTGTAATTGTATGTACATGATTATTGGATATAACATTTTCTTTTAAATTATTTGAATTACATATTGGGTTAATCTCTTTGACCAGTTTTATAGTTAGGTCACATAAGTAATCATATTTTCACTTATTACGTTATTTTATTATTATTATCACCTATGAAACATTATTGTAATTATTATTTTTAACTTTTTTTAAACTATCTTCTAAAGTTTTATTTATTTTATTTTTTTGAAAGAATTAATACATTCTGCCACAATCAAGAGCTGTAAGGACTCATTCACACAATAAATATCTCTCTAAAGACGATGGATGGCACTTGACATTTTTCAGAGTTTTTGCGTGTTAATATAATCATTTATAAAATAAAATTATTTACAAAATTTAAAAATTTTACAAATCATTTTATTATTTCTAGATTGTTGCACAGTAAATAAATTATTTTATTGCAGTACACGATTATTGTATCAATCAATTTTATTTTTTACTTTCGCTTCATCATTCATTGATATCAGTGGATAGTCATTACGCTTGAATCCTACATAAGTCTCGAATAAAATTGTTTTGTCATTAACAATATCATCTTCCTTTCTTTTTTCTTTTTTTTTATTCTAGACTGATCAAAATCCTTTATAGTTAAACATAATCGCAAAATTATTGCGATGAGGGACTGACTTATGAAAAATAGTTATTTTATTTTTTCTTATATTAATGTTTTTAGATTAAGTTATCTTTATTTGTTAGAATTGAGAAATTTTTCAGTATGGAAACAGCGCAGCAATAATATTTTTTTTACTTTTTTATTTTTTTATTTTAATTTGAAAATATGACAGTTATTTTAGACCAATAGCAATAATAAGTGACTTACACCTATCATGATTTTTTTTTTTTTTAATATTAGTCTTTATTATAAAGGTTTATAGGGATAATAGAATAATAAAATATTCATACTACATTAGGTCATTTATATTTTCTTTTATTTTATTATAATTATAGTTTATGTATGTGTGATATGTTGCATATAATTTTAAACATGTACTTAATTCTTCCTTATTATTCATTGTGTCCTTAGTTTAAAAGAAGGGGGGACTTAATCATAAACATTGGAAGTTTTGCGATTAAATAGTTAGTTAGGAGTTTTATTAATAAATAGTTGGTTAATTTTATTAATGATGTGGTAAATAAAAATATCATTTACAGTTGATAGTATCAAACTTAAATTAACTTACGATACTTTTTTCAATAAGGTTTAGCTAAACTAACTTTTTTATATGAAAAATATGATGGGATAGTATAGCTATGGAAGAATGGGAGCGCTGCGTACTATAATGGGACAATATAAAAACTAAGGGCTGGATGGGGGATCTTAGGCCTCCCCTCCGGCCCCCCGCCACCCCCACCTAAGGCCCGCCTCCCCTCTGTATTTTTATCTAGTCTTACCTCCCACCCTCGACTCTCTCCTCAGTCCTATCCGGCATGGCTTCGGACCTCCGCTCGGCTCGCCTCAGAGGTAATCTAATTATTTTCTCACATATCATTATGTGTCACCTCGTCACATGACAACACACGGCTAAGACGGCACACAGTTCCAATCGATCAAGACACCCTAAGGAGAGGGTTTTTCTCCCGAGGAGGGGACGGTAGGGGCGGAAGACTTGGAGTGGTGGGGATAAGGGATGAAATCTTAGCGGGGCGGGGGGAGGCGGGGGCGGAGGGGGCGGTGGGGAGAGACGCCGGCGCGGAAAACTGTAAGGTCTTAGAGGGGGGAGCCTTTTTCTAAGGGGGCCGCGTCAAGACAGGGCTCAGTACCCACCGGGACCGGGGCCCAAGACCCACCCCTCCCGATCTTGGGAAAAATCGCGTCTTTTTCTTAACCCCCACCACCCAACCTTCCCCTACCAACTGACTTTTCCAAATCTATCGAGGGTGGTTTTCTCCTCCTCAGCGGTATAAGTGTGATTACTTGGCGGCTGAGGGTTTCAGTCGGTGCTTGCCCGTGCCGCCGCGAAGAGCTGTTCATATAGCGTTGTGTGTTTGTGTGTTCACAGCAGTCGGAGCAGCTGACCTAGTGGGTTCGTGTTGTGTTTCTCGTCCGGCTTCACCACGATCTCGTCACCGTTGGACCTCCGTTCCTCTCCGGGGGATCAGATGTCGAGCGAGGCGGTCCTCATACAGCGGCCGGTCTTCAAGATGAACCCCGCATCCGACTTCTGGCAGCGGGGGCCGCCGCTACCGCCCAGCCCCCGGGGCAGTCCACAGCAAGTACAGCAGCAGCAGGTCCAGCAACAGCAAGAACAGGACATGCAGCCACAGCCAAGCCCGTCCCCGCACGAGGTGAAGGTGAAGGTGGAGACACCGCCTCTGCCTTCACCTTCTGGCCCCCAGGGGATGCAGGGCCTCCACCAACAGATGGTGCAACAGCAACAACAAATGCAGCAGCAGCTGGACCAGCAGCAACAACAGCTCCAACAACAACAGCAACAAATGCAGCAGCAGCAGCAGGTCCAGCAGCAACAGCAGCAACAAATGCAGCAGCAGGTCCAGCAGCAGCAGCAGCAACAACAGCAACAACAACAACAACAACAGGCCCAACAACAGAACCAGCAGCAACAGACGGGGCCCCAACAGGACATGCCTCAGGACCTGCAGGTAAACAGTGGCAGCCCGTCCTTACAGCTTCCAGACCCCAAGGCTATGACCGAGAAGCTCGTCAGTGAGTTACAGGTAAACTAAATCAAAATTATTTCTTATGATTAAAAGTTGATAGTTATCACTAGGTACTTTTCACTGCAACAAAACACACTAACAATACACATGAAGTCACCGATACATGTCACAAAATCCTGATTCTCCAAACCGAACATTTTTTACTAAAATTTTTATTTACATAAAAATACAAAAAAAAACAACAAAAACACTTGGTTCCAAAATATAGCAGTTATCACGGAAAAATACAAAAATACATACCTCTTTTTGGTAAAATACACGTAAAAATAAATAAACTATTATTTGAGGTATTCGCAAAAAATTACAATTTATTTTAACTGAATTATTAGACAAGTTATTTCTCGAAATCTTTAAAGTTAAAAACCAAACAAGACTCAGCAAGTTTATTCCGCTAATAAGATCATAATTTCGATTAACACTGTTATAGCAGTTATTTTTTAAAAAGATAAAAACAAGTAAATATATGTGTGGACCAGGGGAACGGGCAGCGGCGGGTTTGAAGATTCCGCGCGAACAGGTGTCACTCACTCCCACATTCTTTTTTTTTTCCTTTTATTTTTTTCGGGCCGCTTTCTGATTGTATTGTACTACACGTGACAAGTGTTTTTCCCTTCTCTGTCAGTATGTGAATTATCTAGTTAAGTATAATTGTTCAATTAAGCCGTAATCTATTAAGTTCCGAGCCGCACGGATAACTATTTAGAAATTTAATTCATTGTACGACAGGGAAAAAATATATTATATACTGAATATTTCTGAAAAAATACAAATATTAAAATTTAAAATAATTTTTTAAATATATGTTATAAAGTGTCCATTATTTTTCTGTTAATAATTTTTAAAATAATTTTTATTTTAAAAAATCCGATCCGATCCGATTTTAATATGATACATAAAATTGTGTTTCGTGGTGTTATCCTAAATAATCGGACATGTAAATACGGTTAAATGACCTTTAAAATTCTATTATGCCATGAATAATTTTATGTCATAAGTGTTTGAGAGTGAAATGAAAACGGTATATTTTTAAATGCAAATGCACAAGGGCCAGCATATAAATATTAATATGTAAATTATAAAATCTGTGCACATATTAAATATCTAAATAATTATCAAGATTTAAAAAATATTCAATTAAATTATTTATTAAAAGATTTCAAATATATAAAATAATTCAAATATATTCAATTATACGTAAGTAATATATATATAAAAAAACCAAAATAAATTGTAATTTTTCTTTTATAAGTAAAGTTTATATAACACTTTTTAATACTTATTTAACACACAAGCTTAAATATGGTTATGGAGGTTCTAAATTGTGTGCCAAAAGACTTAAAATATTATTATAAAAGTGATGATGTATAAAATTTTTAATACTAAAAATTATTATGAATGAAGGAATCAAATTTCAAAAATATTATCATCTATGTTTCTAAAAGGCAAAGAAAAAATAATACCAAGGACTTTTTGTAGATAAATATAAAAATAAAATAACCATTAAAATTGAAAACGGGTCTAGTAGAAACTATTACTATTAAAAGAGTATAGATTGTGTTTAAATAAATATCCGTAAATGTGTTAACTTTACATATTTGTATGTGTTGTATGTGTTAATTTTACATATTTGCTCACTTAGTAGAAATAATATTTTACATATTAGGTATACTTAAATATTTAATAAAACAAAATGTCAAAAAATTTAGCACCGCCAGCGCCGCTTGTTATAAAATTATAATTTTGTAAATTTTTCGAGCGTTTTAACATTTATTGTGATAATTATCAGTTAAAATTATGCAGTATTATTTTACATAATATGAATTAAGATCGCAATAATATCGACTATAATGTTTAATAAAACTTGTTTAAATTAAATATATATTTATTATGATGTGCACCCGCATGTTTTATATGAAAATGGAAAGAAATTATTAACAGCTTGCGACGTGTTTTGGTTAAATGAAATATGGACACTTAAAATGGTATATCTTATTTGAAATATATTTTTTCACTAGGCGTGTGGTATGTGTTAAAATTATCATTTGTTCCGTAATGCGTAAAAATGTTTACAAAATATTTTTGAGCTTTGAAAAATTTATTTCATACCTTATAAAATTTATTTAAAGCGCATTGTTATATATTGTTTCACAAATTTTTATTTTCTTATTAAATCATTATAGTGTTAAAATATAATAAATGGGGAAAGGTCTTGGATTTATCTTTATTATAAAACATATTTTTTGTTTATTCATGATACATATATAAACCATGCCAACCACCGTCCCATACTGGAAAGTGAGAGTGCTGCCGGACATGACTTTGAAATGCCGCTGGAGGGGTGGTAGGGGAGGAGTGGGGTTAACCTCCCCTCCATGCGCGCGCCTCCTTCTTCCACCCCCTCACCCCCACCACTTCCCTACCACCCCCGGGGGGTGGAACCTCTGGACCACGTGTCTTGAAAACCTCCCGACAGGTTAGGACTCCAATACAAACACAAAAACACCAACATCACAAAATTAACAAAAAGTTTATTTTGTAGACTTTTTTTTTTTACACAATTCCAGGTTGAAGGACATGACTTGCTGCTTACTTCTGCAGAGTAATTAATTAATTACCTTAGTATCTTAATGTAATAACTATAAGCTTAAGTAAGGTAGCTTAAGTAACATAAAAGCTTTATATTAACATAGTGAATGTGCCAGGTTTTGGTTTATCTGCTAACTAATGGTGTTGGGTTTGAAGGCCTAAAAGGGTTGATAGGGTGTTGGTTCCATGCGATCCCGCTAGAGGCCACCCCTATCCTAATTCTTAACCCTTGCTTGTCCTACATAATTTCAATTCAAAGTACATTGATATATATATTGTCAACATTTTTATCTTCCTTTATTTTTTTTTTTCTTAATTTTAAATATCTACAGATGTTTTCATTTTTGAAAAGAGAAAATGATGTAAGTACTAACTTTATCTATTTCCTTCTTCTTTGCCTCTCTCCTTCTTGCTGGGACGTGAAGAATCGGTCCGGCGTGATTTCGGATCGGACGCTGGAAGAATGCTGGAACACTCTTCAAAGAGTGAGTTACTTCAATAGTTCTCCCCAAAATATTTATATAATTTTTTTCTAAAAATTAAAAATTTAAAAAAAATCGTAAAAAGATTGTTTGGTTGCACGTTGGTTTAACTATATGCATGTTTGTATTAATTGCATGTTATTTATATTCCCTAAGAAGCACGATGTTCCTACTAATACCACCGCATTCAAAACTTAGCAAGCTTAAATAAAAACTTGTCTGAAGTATCAAATATGTCAAGGTGACTGTTGACACTAATAATTTTTTTATGATACATAACTTAAGTCTTATATAAAAAAATTTACTAATTTTATGTAACAGCATATTTTTATGTCATAAGTCTTCATATAAAAATGAGGGATCACTCTGAAATGAAATATTCGATTATTTTTAGTATTTATTTATGACTTATTATTAATATGTATATGTCTTTTGTATTTTACAACCAGAAAAACTTCACCGGCTTACAGTGATTATAGTATTTAGTAATATGCATGTCACTTTGCATGATTATCAATTTATTTTTTTAAGTGGAAAGAAGCTTTATTTATTACAACATAATATTTTTGATTAATTATTAGTACTGTTTTGAGAATAAAGGTTTTATTCTTTATTTAAGTAATATATATCTCTATCTTAAATTTTGTTTTTTAACTTAATGATTTAAAGGTGAGAAATTTCAACTAACAATTAGACGCACTGCATGGTTTGAAATTTATTACAGGAATATAATTTCACCCCTGCGGTGAAAGGAGCAATATTTATTTTCAGGATGAAGCTATGGCATATCTCTCACTCGCTCCATCAAGAAAGTTAATTATTTTTATTATAATTTAAGCCGGAAGGATCTTGATGGATATTTAAATCATTAATATTTATTATAACAAGAGTTTAAAGTTTATATTTCTGCCAGATAAGTTTATATGTTCCTTAAAACCGCCGGAGTGAAATGTGTTCAGAAAAAAAAAAAATCGATCAGACAATTTTGTATCACTTTAATATATTGAAATCTAGGATATTGCTCATGAAATATCACAGGACTCGGGATCATTTGGCTTCATAATTTTCCAAAAGCTAGAAAACCAATAAATAAATACAAGTAGATTGTTAATTTTTTGTCTAAACAAATGTATGAATGATATAGGCTATCATAATTGTTAAAATTCAACGAATTTAATTATACATCTTGAATCTATAAAACATTATTTTTATAACTTATGGTTAAAGAATTCCATTTTCTCATTAAAAACAAAAAAAAAAAATTTGTTTGTTTATTATATGAAGCTTGTATGTTAAGAATCCCCTATAGACATAAAGACATCTACATCCCAATAAACATCAAGTGTTTGTTATAAGCGATTATACTTTATTTAGCTTTATTAATTCTCATTTCTAACATATTTTGATGGCGGTAGGGACATTTCGTAGAGTACAATAATATACATTAACGATTTTATCACTATAAATAATGTCAATGGTTGCGAATTCAAATCACCGCAGATGCAGATAAACCAGTTTTCCCAAGCTAGTCCGTATGCAAAAGATGCCCCCGAGGTACTAAAATCTTATATCATGGCACTCTGATGACGTGCGATAATTGAGCTTATGAATATAAATTTAATTTCCTATTTTTTTTGTTATAATTATAACAGAAGGTAAATAATAAAAATTAAAAAAAAATTGCAATTTTTTCCAAGGCTATAATCTAAATGGCTAGATTTGATTTTTTGATCTGTCGAATGGTGGATGGGGATTAATGTATACTTTCAGATAATAAACCCTAAAAAAAGCCTTAATAATATTGTTAAAAAAATAAAAATTTATTAAAAATAAATTATCAGACATTCCGTAATAGCGTATAAAATTCACATAACTGAGATTTTTGTCTCTTTTAATATTTTTTGAATACACCATTCATCAAAGTTACAGCGTGAATACTTCCATAACTTTTTATACAATTTGAATTTTAAAAAATATCTTTATTATTTTCATTGCTTTTCCTTCCATCTTGGATATTACTCAGCAAATAAATACTAATGTTGTAAACTCTAGGGTTAAATTATAAAAATGTAGAATGCGTTGGTTGTGTTCGCTGAGCCAGCAGCTAATGCTGCGGATTGTCTAGGCAGTGCGTCGCAAGTTCAGGCGTTGTCAACCTGCGGTGAGTAGAACTGTTGATTAAAATAAAAAATAATAACAACTAGAGAAATATTTTGAATATATGTATACTTATATAAAATTATATAATTAATATTTCTTTTTTTTTTTTTTTTAATCGCAATTCGCTTTACTGTTAGACGCGTAGTCAGCGCTAAAATGCCTGACCTAAGTCTAACCATAAGCTGTGGACGGAACTGACCGTTACATTCATAATTAATCGGTTCGTTTAAATTAATTATATAGTTTAATTATTCATTTCTGGTTTTGTTCATTGACATTTATTTAAAAATAACTCCCGAATAATGCTTGGTAGTATCTTTCCTTAAACGAATTTCATGAAAAAATTGTCAATATTAGTTTTGAAAATATTTAAATAGCCTAAATAATATATATTTACATAACCTAAATACATATAAATAATGTATTTTTTTAATCTATGAAGGTATTAAAAAAAAAAAAATGTTGGTAAATTATTACATCAAGGTTCTAAAAATAGTTCCTCTGATACATAATATATTAATGTACGAAAAATCAAAAACGTATAAATTAATAAGAAGCTTTAAAAATAATTTTACACTATTAAAATTACGTTTCCGATTTTAAAATTAATCTGAAGCAAATATAAAAAAAACGCTAATAATGACTATGTTACTTTCGTTACAATTGCTATCATGTCTTTAGAGAATAATGATAATTACTATTCCAAGAGTTAATATTCACATGAATTTATTATATTTATAAAGGTAATGAACACAAAAGAAACTTTATTAAAAATTGTTTCGCCAAAAACTTATTAATGATAAATAATTGTTATGGAATGCTCTGAAAGTATAAAATAAATAATGTTTTTACATTAACAACTCCGTTGACGGTTCAACTTTGTCAAGCAGCATCGAAAGCCGTTACGCGTCAAATTGCGTATCCTCGCACATTCCCACAGACACTAGTTAACGCACAATCAAAGACCAAGGAAAAAAAAAACATTTTTTGTTCTCTCCCGAAGACGAGCTGGATTGCTATTGTCTTTTCGTTTGCCCCCTTCTTAACTACATGCAACCGGACCTGAAGCTGCTTTGCAATGCTAAACATACCCACAAAAAAAAAGATAGTTTAGGAAGAGAATTGTTTTTTAATGCTCCTTTTGTCAAATATATAAGTATGCATATTACAATAAATAGCGATTTTTTGCATCATCAAGAAGAATATAAAATTATTTTTCAAGCCTAGTAAAGAATTTTCTAATCGCCTGAATTCAGTTTAAAGGATAAAGTTAAGGGTTAAAAGATAAGCATCATAGATTTTAGTCGATTTTCTTAAAACTAAAATTTTCAATAACAAAGTTGGGAAACAAAGCACAAAAGTATTACTAGCATCACTAGAGTTTATACTTCATAGAGGATAAAATTCTATTTCATGTCAGAAACAATTCACTATTTTAATATATATACACCTACATATAATTTATAATTCTCGTTTGATAAAATTTATTAATTTATTCGTAATTAATATATTATCCTTCTTTGGACCAACGAATGAAATCTTAAAAAATGATATCTAAAAATAGAGTATTTTCAATGTGTCAGGCCTTATAAGTAAAAAGTCCCAACTTTTCAGAAGACTAAGTTGAATTTTATTTCTTTCCTAAAAATAAACTTACATTGTATGCAGATTTCTTTAATATAAAATGAGAAAATTACTATTATACAGTTTCTTTTTGTGACTTGTTTTATTAAAACTGATTAAAATTTTATAATTTTAGGAAATATATTGCATTTGAATTTGGAATTCACCTACCAGTTTAATATCATTAAAAAGATATAAAAAGTGAAGAAAAAATTATAATCTGGAATCTGTAATTTTTTTACTTAAACTATCTAAACATAACACATTAGGTTTTTGAAAATAATAAGAGCGACCTCATACCTTTATAACTGTTAGTAGTAATTGAAATATTTTTTTTAATTTATTAGCATTTTTGTAGTTTCTTCCTATTTTTTCTAAAACCGGCAACCATCATGTTTCAAATTTTATTGGACTTTACCAAAATGAAACAACAGAACAGGCATCATAAGTATGGCGTCAAAATAGAAATCAAAGTCATGTCATGTGATGAGGTCATGTGAAATATCCAGAAAAGTAATTTTTTTTTTAGATTTCCATTTTTTTTTTTTTTTTTCCTAATCTGATTATGAGGAGGTTACTGATTCTGTTGTTTTATTGTTACTATCATTATGATTATTTATATATTATGATAATAGCTTCAGCTTTGTTGGTAATTTATATATAAAAATTGGCAAATCGATGGGCTGTAGAAGGTTAGTTAATATTTTCCTAAAACTATGCCGGCTTGATGAAGGGCCTATAGAGAGATTGGAAACATGACTACATAGTAAAGGGCAAGGGCTAGGGGTAACAAGGGCCTAGATTTACAGTGGAGCGACCGGCCCTATCTACTGATAACAGCCAATTAGGTGGCCCACCTCTGCGTCCGTTCCGGCTGATAACTCCGCTCCATCTCAACTCCTTTATTCGCTTGTCAGCGATCGAGCCTGTGCGATAGCTGCAGAGGTAAAAGGGCAGAGAAGAAATCATTTTATATAATTGGCGAAATCTACGGGGGGGGGGAAAATAAAATTTCGACAGATTCAATAAAAATCCAAAAGATAACTAAAATGTTTCTTTTTCGAACACGAATATTTCGGGAAATATCAGTCCGATTTGAATTACGCTTTTTTCCCGTGATAGACTATTTACTTCGAAAAACTGTAGTAGTAATGCTGGCCCAGTTAAGTCATCTAAATTAATTTCGGTTTCACTATAGATTACTACATTCAAGCGCAATTACCAAATGTAAATTAGTTGAGTTGGAAGAGTAAACCCGCGTTGATATCAATGAATAAATAAATAAAAATACTATTAAATAAATAAAAATTATCATTAATATATGTATGGCCTGAAGGAATAACTAAGTGGATATGGTATGGTATGTTGGTATATGGTAGGTATTAGAAATTTTAATTATGATTTAAAAAAATTAATGCAATAAAAAATATTGGTTAAAATATTTAATTTTCTAGAAACCTCGGAAGGACTGCATAAGCAAGGAATTATTATTCCATTTGAAAAATTATAGGTCCACCCATATTCTGGGCTACGAAACCACGACTTTCTGTATATTTATTTATTTTTTATTCGAAGTAGAAAAGATGAAGGAAAAAAACAACATATCTAAAGGGGTCACATGTGATGTAATAGTTAGCATAGCATCCTAGAATATTAAAGGTCGCGGGTTCGCGTCCCGCGGTGGTCCTAGATATTTTAAGGGAATAAAAAATCCTTGGCTACGCCTTCCCTCTGATAGGACGTAAAATGGAGGTCCCAAGCCTGTGCGATTTCTGGTACTCGGTAAAGATCCATATCCTAATTATACCTGGATAGACAAACTTTAATACTCCCACAGCAGCATCGTCCGATTAACCTTAAGTGACGTTAAACATACAAACAAACAAACAAAACCTGTAACGACTTTTTAACTGACCATGCTCTCTGATACCTGAGATGACTTCATTCTAAAACGGTGTTGTCACCGGTGGAAAGGGTCCTTCTATTGACACACCACGAAAGCACTTGACCCTTCTCCATTCAACTGGCCCTCCATATACGTTTCAGTCCCTTTCAGTGCGATTTAATTTTAAAATAGTCAATTAAACAGAAAATCGAGCATTCAAACAATAATCCGTTTTTAATTAAATTCTTATTTACTGTTTTTTTTTATTTTTTTTATTTAATTCAGAAAATAAGACAAGTCCCTTAATTATGATTATATGTATTACATAAATTTATAAAATAATTAATTATTTCCAATTTATTGAATAAACAACAAAAATGTTTTATGCACTTTCACTGCTGCCTGCATATTTCTGATGCAATGCTGTCTGTGGCTACAACTGCATCGTATTCATTATCTAATCTGCAGTCGTTAGTCTTCTTGATCCATAGACTCGGATTAAAAATACAAGTATAAAAATTGGAATCAGTTTTATAACCATAAATGAAAAGTCATATGTAATCGAGGGCTATTTTTAAGTCGAAGAATTTATTCCTATGTATTTGTCGTTTACATGAAAAAAAAAAAAAAACTGCGATGAAAGAAATATTATGATTGTCGATTTTTTTAATAAAATAATTATACATATTTACTAACTGAAGATAATTGAGACGTAATAGACACATTTGTAAAAAATATGTATAAATATACAGATATTAAAGAGAAAAAAAACTTATTAAAGAGTACCAATTTCATTAATTACAAACTATTCCACAAAATAAAATACGCAAAAAATTATAAAAGGTGATTATAATGGAACCCAATAAGGGAGTATCATTGTTTACATGAATAAAAACTTCGGATACCTCTTATGGAAAACTAATGCTGGAAAAAAAGAATGGCTTTTTTATTTTAATGATTAAAAAATCAAACTAAAAAACAACATTTTTTTACCCATTCAACAAAAATGGATTCATTACTTAGAAAATTTATGTTAAAAAGAAATTAATTTATATAAAAACAATTTATACAAAACCTGCTCAATGTGGCTGGGTAACCGTCTATTGCTGATTGAACAATTGAAAAAAAATAAATCGATGCTTTTGTGTTATTTCTTCCAACTGAAATCTTGAAGTATAGTTCTTCAAGCTGTTTTGCTATTGGTGAAGAACTTTTTTTTTTTATATATTAAAATATAATTGAATACCGAAAAAAACTTAAAGGTTCCAAGACTACTGTCAACTGAAAGCCAAGAATGATACTAGAAGAAGAGATTTAAAATATCAGAAAGAATTATAAAATAATGGGCATAAATGAAGAATTAATTAATTTAATGTACCCCTAAGATGGTGAAACAAAACTAAAAAACTTTATACTTTTTAAATTATTTCATATATATATATATATATATATATATATATATATATATATATTAATGACAGATAGAAACTTACAGTAACTTCATCGTTGGAGCATACTCCACTTTTCAATTTATTGTACAACCGTTATATGTATTTTTCTAAAATAAAATTATCAATTTACGAAACTTCTGGATGATTGTGAAGAAAGAGGGAAACTTTTTTATTGATTATAACATTAAAAAAAACTTTCTTTAATATTTTATTACCATGCACTGATAATAGAAAGCGCTTTATATTACAGTGTATATAAGCGATAAAGGTATTACAGTGGTAAATTTTTCGAATATATTGTAATCGACTGTAATTTGGTTATGTCCTAACGACTATATGTTGTGACTGAACTCAACTTCAATACCGTGCGGCCAAACAATTATTTAATACACCTCACCCTATAAAAACGATTCTCTTCCTAAAGCTACGATTAGGTTCCTTTATCCGACGCTGAGCACCAGCGAAGCGGGCACTTTGCCGATACCATCGGACTTGGATGATGAGGGCCTTACCATCGGATAAGAAAATATCTACGCAAAAGTGTGGTGTGCCCTGGCTCAATAACCGCCCTCGCAGCGGCTCCTAGGGCTGTGTAATTCCACCCAACTTTTCCGACTACCTTTTGCATTTATGAGAGGATAGACACGAGGGTGGAATTACGGCTAATGGCTCGCGGGGCCAGCTCTGAATCGGAACAATTACCGACATTAAATGGAAAATGTCGGGAAGAATCGACTCCTAGAGTGGTCTAGGGATAACTTGCCTTGAGCCTTTATTTCTTGCCTGGGGCGATAGACCACAAATCCAGGACTGGAATTCTCTTTCAGGAGATTCTGATTTATCCAGTTTGTAGAATGTTAGTCGACCAAGATCCTCTAGGTTCGGGGTTCTACGAAGGCCAATTTCAAAACTATACTAGTTCTAGTGGGGTCACCTGTCGTGTAGTGGTTAGCATAGAAACCTACAATACTAAAGGTAGCGAGTTCCCGTCCCGAGGTGGCCCTAGGATTTTTAATGGGAGTAAAAAATCCTTGTCTATGTCGTACCTTGGACGTAAAATGGAGGTCCCGAGCCTGTACGATGTCAGGTACTCGTTAAAGATCCCTATCCTAATCATACCTGAATAGGCAAAATTTAGGACTCTAACTGTAGCATCGTCCGATTAGCCTTAGTGGCATAATGTGACGTTAAAACAAACAAACATATTAGTTCTACGTAGTATTAAATAAAATTTTTAAAAAAATAATGATAAATCTAGCAATTATAAATGCTTCTATATCAAAGAATTGAGGGAAACGGATATTTTCTTCTGATGTTTTACACATTAAAAAAAAAAATAGCAAATACTAAACACGATATTTAAATATAATTTGAGATATTACTAGAAATTTCCACTAAGCATTAATTTCTTAAAATGTTGGTAAACAAACTAACCCTTAATAATCCCTACCCATAAACTTGTAGTGTCCTTATGGTACCCTAAGGGTCGTTAAGTTCTTGTGGTGTATTCCTTGAATACGTGTTTTGATTTCATAGAGTGGTAGTTAAACTGTCTCTATTATATTTTTTTGAACTGGTTTGAAGTATGTTTCGGATTAATTTTGGTACCATGGTTTGATGAATCATATTTTTGGATGTTCTGACACTCCTTTCATGTGAACTTCACGATTGATAAAATTATTGAAAAATATTTAAGGATATTTACAGATGAAAAACAAAAATTGTATCCTCACAATGCATTGTTTATGCGTTAAATATATCGTGATTCATCTTATTTTTTTTTTTTCATCACGAACAATTGAGGCAATAAAAAGATCCGCAGTTGTAAGTTGGCATTGTTGAAGCTCAAGGCCTTCAATGAATAACCGGTTGTTTTAATAGTGCATTATATTTACTTTAAAAGGATTTAATCGTGAAAATAAAACTTTAGGTTAAACAAATTTTAAATGTCAAGATCCTTGGATAAATCATGAAAATATTCCGAAAATTATAATTATCAATTCTATGTTTTTAGGAAAAAGGAATTTCGATCATAAAATTTTATCAACATTTTTTAAACTTGATATTTATGATTTCGAGTAGATCCAAGAGGAGTTTATGTGTTTAAAAAAAAAAATTTAATTTCAGAATTTTTTTTTTTTAATCAAAATTAGCATCGGAGAACTGACATCAATCAAGAGGAACTACAAACTACGAAAAACAAATTTAAAATGATAATCCTTTTTTTTAAATTTTATATGGGATAATTAATCATTGATTCAATAAAAGCTCTCATAATTTTTTTTTAATAAAATGAATAAAGAAAATAAGCTACTTCCTTAAAAAAAAAATTAGAAATCCAAAGCTATGTACCTACTTCAAATAACAACAGTACGCACATTAATGCAGTTGATAATAACTCATACATTAACTACTAACTACATTAGCTATTTCTTAGCATAATACAAAGGTAAATCACTTATTAACGAAGTGATAGTATTACAATAACTTTGCCAATTGTTACGTTAAAACAAACCAGTTATGTCGTAGGAGCCGTGCCAAACTATTTTCCGTCTAGTGCCATTTCGTTAAGGTGAGAAACATTGATGTAAGAATTTTTTTTTACATTGTAGCCTCACCTCAGAGTTAGGCATGATTGTGTTGTTGATATTTTTTACATTTTAAGTTGTCATTTCTATTCAAAAATATCTTATATTTTTTTTTCTTCGGTAAGGAAAACAAAAAAATGAAAAAATAAATAAAAAGTAACCTTATAAGCTAAATAAAATTAATTACTCAAGATATATGCATTAAGAACCATATAATTATTTTATGCCTCATTTAATTACTAAATTATTTTAAATAAATAATTAATTTTCATTTTTAAAAATAAGTTTTTTACTTATGTATATACATATTAATACTATTATTTTTTAACGTATAAAATAGTACTGGTATATAAATAAACATTATTGCCCCTGTTGTGTGTGCTAGTTTTATTACTGATATTAAAGGAAGGGCAACCACCCCATGTTAAAAGCCTCTGTGACCTCGTGTGACCCAGGCAAAAATAAACTCTGCACGGCCATGCTTGTGTTTAATATTAACCATTTTTCATAAATTTAGAAAATTCCTATCTTAAATCTTTAAAAAAAATAATAATAATAATTTTTATATTTCTATTCCATCTGAATTACATTAGTTACTTTCGAAATCATTAAAAAAAATATATATTTGTATGGAAACTAGATCTACTTTATTAATGAATAAATAATTCAGGTAACTTTTAATTGTTATAATACATAATGTGAAATATTAAACTATGTTTTATTTCTCTCGGGCTATCTGTTGAAAAAAAAATCTCATGCAATGCAGTTAAATAAATTGCATCAGATTTTTGCAGAATCCTTGTTCTGTTTATATTTTTTATATTATTATTGACAATATTGATTATTATTTTACAGTATGACTATTTTTGTAAAAAAATATATTACTATTATCATAAATAATATTTATGTGCACAGATATACATATATGTGGATGGACCTTGCAACACAAGGGGGAGGGATACTTTACTGTAGTAAAAATATCACTTTTTTGAATGGTAAAGAGATCGATATGGTTTTAATGACATCTATCATAAGTAATGACATGTCATAAGTTTAAATAAATAATTGTGTTAAAAAAATAAAAAAAAACACGTGTCATAATTCTTTGAAATGAGATAATACATTTTTTAAAAATATTATTCCTCCCCCCACAACAGCCCAAACCTATCCATCATAATATTAATGTGGAATTAACCTTCTTTTATAATAACGGAGAAAGAAATGTGTTACATATTTCGTCTAAATCGTATTAAATGGTAAAAAGTCAATAATCGATCTAACCGTTCTTTATTTATAACTGATGTAACTCACCCGACATTGTTTTATATATATACAATAGATTATAAAATACATAAAATTAAAAATGATAAAAAAAATTAGAACAGGTACTGAAAGACATGGGTGTATCCCATGATTTAGACTTCCGAATAAACACAATTTTTTTTTCTTCAAATTTTGAAGTTTTTTACTAAGGTCCACGTATGTGAATGTAATATTATATTCGTTTATTTCGTGGGGAATACTCTTCGCATAGGCGTATCACATGCGTTTGAGCTTTATTTATTTAAGAGATTTATTTATGCATCCCGAATGCTTTCAAGATTCGCGTGCCTCGTATATATATAAACGCGATGCGAAAATGCGACCGAGCCCAAATATAAAACATTGGGGAATAAATCAAAGAGATGTTTAGAAAAGAAAAAAGAAAAAGAAAGAAAAAAAGAAAAGAAAAATAGGAATATAGTATAGACAAAAAAAGAAGACTACCTGAAAAATGCTGTGCAGTTGGCCGCTTGCCCCCAACAAAAATACTGACAGACTCGACTGGGCTAAGGAACCCGTCGTTGACCGAGATCAGGCATCTTATCGCGTTTGAGATAACGACTGCAATACTGCAATCGTCTTGCATACTGCATCTCTCCTTGCAGGCCATTATATTGCATACAAACAATATAATAAATCCTAGATAAGTCGATTGGGTCACTGTTATTATCTATGAAATAGAATCCTCCTCAACATAAAAATATAAAATCATATAATGGATATAAATTACAAGAGAACCCAATTAATAATGACTTCGAGTTGATTAGTCATGATGGGCAATAGATTTTTCTTTATTTTTTTTTTTTTTTTGGTGGGTGGATGAGGGAGAAAATCTAATATGATTTGTAAATTACAATATGAAAAACATAGGAAATAATATAATTGTGATACATATAGTCCATTCATACCATATTAACGTAAAATATGAATAAAGTTATAACAAAATAATAATAATGAAGTTACAGTTAAAAAGTATGACATGCCATCTTATATACAATATCTCCCTCCACTCGATCTGACCAATTCTGAGTAAATAATATAAAATAAATAATGAATTTTTCTGTTAGATGCATCTCTTGTTCCTTTTTTCCAAAAGAATTTTAACTAAATGTTCTTATCAAAATTACAGATATTATCATAGCATAAGGCAGTAATAATAGCAATAATGTGTATTTATTAACATAAAAAGATTAATGTATACAAACGAAAAACTAAATTTAACTCATGAGTACTTAGGCTTGGACTCGGTCCATAAGCTAAGTTCAACCCATGAAAACAAAAACAAACTAAAAATATTGCTTTATAGAAAAAAAAAATTACGTTATTATACTTTATAAGCTCTGTTTGCTATTAAAATTATAATCTGTAAACAATAAAAATATATAAAAATAAAACAAACAATAAACAACATGAGGTAGTATACAGCTTGCTTCGATGTTAAAAAGAAATTTTATTGCTTGCAGTTCTTAGATTATATATAAAATAATAAAATGGAAATGCATCTTCAGTTAACATTCTGCTAATATTCTGAGGTTCAGTCAAGAGGTATTAAATTTAAAGGAAACATGAAGAAATCAAGTTTTAATTAGAATTTTTGGTATTGTTATATTGATGAATCGATTATTCTGATAAGAGTTTATTATTAATTTATTGAATATAGTAAATGAGTTCGCTTTTAAATCCATTTTTTGATGGTGTTATTAGTAAAATTCATTACGACAGAGCTTGTCAGGATATTTTATATTAATGATATTATTCATGTTTCACGAGGATGATACTATTCAAATTATCCCTTATTAACGTTTAAGGTCGGTTTAGCCGTCCGATGAGCCGAAGCGGCCCGGATTTCACTTTCGGTACCGTTTGTTTAATACAGTAACAGACAGCGCGGTCCCTTGCGGGACCCCTTCAGGTAACGTCTCCACGCAGCGGTCCCATTTTACCTCTTCCTAATTTACCTCACATATACATACACGCAGATACAGACACACACACACACGTATACACAGGTGGGGATAAAACAAAAGGAGCCCCACGTGACTCCCCCCACCCCGCTACCTCCCCTCCAGCCTCTCGGCTCCTTCTTCTTTTTGGTTTTTATCCCGCTGCCGAGGCGAGAGGAGCCGCTCCAGTCATGACTGAGGTAAGTCGTAACTCTTATCAATGTCAGCCTCTTATCAGTGTCCATGTCCCTCGCGTCCACAAGTCGCAAGGCATGCTTCCTGTCTAACTGCTTAACCAGTTGTTTACATCGGTTAATAAACGTTTAACAGTTAAATGCTATCACACATTAATTGTTGAATGAAATCAAAATTATTCCCTAATATAATCAATTTTTTTCAGAACAAAACAAAAATTTCTAGTTTTCTAGAACAAAACCTTTTCCAAACCTTGAATAATTCATTCAACATTTAAAGACGGGATAATTCATATATTATACTAATCATTCCAATCATCATTATTTTGAAGATCATTTGATTAAGTTATTATCAACATTGCTGTCAAAACAAATATTTCTTATATTTTTATGAAAGTAATTAAATAAAGTACACATTGTCTAGCGATTAAAATTCCTTACATACAATATGCTAACTATAAATACTGTCAATTATTAGTTATTTTATTTGTATGAAAATACAAACTTTCATGATACCTTTACAATTAAAATGATTCACCGAGTATGTAATTAATACTTTTATTGGTTTAATTTTGTTTGGTTTTTTACTTATTTACTGTAGTACTGTATAGCATAATTTATGGTTTTAATGAGCACCATTAATAATAATAATAAAATCAAACATAGCTAAGTTACTGTCGCAGGATGTCATGTGGTTGGAAGGTTTCAGGCGTTATAACCTTTCCAAGTCAAAATATCACTCCTCTGCAGCTTCTTGAAAAGTTTAAAAAATTTTTACCGTCATCTGTATCTAAACATGTTCATCTAAATAATCAACAATTTACTCGAATAAATAATCAATCAACAATAATAATATGTGTACCAATAATAATAATATCTTAAAATCTGATATATTTTATAGATGTCATGTCATAGTTGTCATTCAATATGACAAAAATATATAAATAATTATAAAAAGATATAATCTATAAGTTTTTAATAATATTAAGAAATAGTATTAATATATATTAATAATTAATTGCATATCGTGCCCATTATCAACTTTCAAGATTGTTTTACACTGTCCAGGCCTCTCTGTGCGAAAATAAACTAAATATTGCTATTAGTGAATAAAAATATGGCCAAATATATTCTAATTTTCGAAATTTATCGATGTGAATTGGTTAAATCAATAAATAAAAAAAAATTTATTTTAGAGGCTATTTATGACAACTTTCTGAGCATGTTTCTGTATTGAAGTATTTTTTTTTTTTTTTTTTTTTTTTTTTTTTGGGAGAGGGGGAGAAATAAATGTAATTTATTTAACTATTATTCAAAGAAGCCATTTAGTTGTAGAAATACATTAATCATAATAGATATTTAATGATCACAAAGACAAGTTTTGTGGTCAATCAATAACCATTTGAAATCGATGCATAAACAAATTAAATTTATGAAAATGTGTCTTAAAATAATTTATACTTTTTTAAAATTAAATGTTAAGGATTCAAAAGTAATTTTGTGGTATCACATCCTCATTTATTAATTTTGTCAATTATTTTTATTCAATGTTTTGAAAATTCTCTTTCAGTCTATGTTTTTTCAATCTTATGCTTATTATTTTGTTTCTAAGATTACAAAGTATATTCCTCCAGGCTCATGTTCTTGACAGGAATATATTCATAGTGCATAAACGGAAAATAATAAAGTAATAAATTAGAGACCTACGGTACTTGAATTTCTGGTCTTGTTCCAACTTACCAATATGAATTTAAAAGTTCATTTTCCTTGTGTATAGACATACTTGACTTGGATCTAAACAATCTCTTTACCTTGATCGTAAACGTAAAGATATATGTGATTTAAAGGAATGTTGTTCCATATTCAAAATCGTCTGAGGTCACGTTTTTTCCTGTAAACTACAGTACAATTTTCGTATCCAAACTTGCCTTTTGTTTTTCTTCTATACAAATAATATTTTCATTTTAAGTTGGTTTCCTTGGTTGGGGAAGATAATACATGATAAGTTAGTTCAGTAAGTACCTGGTACTCTCTTGAACGCACCCAAACTTCTTTTCTTACTCTTACTCCAGCACCATCCTCCTCTTGCACCTTCTCCAACTCCTCCAACTCGCGACACACACGTGCCATACCCAAGGCCCTGACCCCAGTCTTGGACCGGTCTTATAAATAGCCAGGCCTACCCCAACAAGATCCGACTTGTGCCTCGGCTTCCCATAATTATATTCTTCGCCCGGTTTATGCTCACGGCGTTAAAAAACAAAAAACTTACTGCTCCGCCGCATCACACCCTTCATAAGTTCCGACACGTAGTTATTGCAAAACATTTTTCAACGTGTTTCGCTCTATCCCAATGATGATACTCTATCATCCTTCTTGAAAAATATCACTTCGTAGATGAACGTTAATCATTTTATAATAAATGAAACTGGCATTTGCATATGAACTTTTCTATCGAGATGAGGCTCTGAAAGGAGTTAAAACAACAAACAGAACATTGAGTCATATTTCTTTATATACTTATAGAACTATCAATATTACATATATCTATATGGAATATATTGTAAAAGCTGTATCTCACCATATGCCTGCCTATTTCTTATACACAGCCAAGGGCATATTATACACATCAAGGGAAAATTAGAAGATAAACCGTGAAAACATGATATTTTGAGCTTGACCAGTCTTTCATGTAACTAAAGATTTTTGTGAAGAATCATATTCGAAAAACTTCATGAGATAATTTATATTAATATTTCTGGAGTGTTGTGGTTAGAAGGTCAAAACCAAGGCCTTTCAACTAAAGCGGTACAAATATTTCCGTTATTTCTCTCTTTTTATTTAATTTCAATTTATGCCTAATAATTAATTTGTATTTGTGAAAAGGATTTTAATAAATAATTGTAGCAACTCACGAATGGCAATTTTTTTTTTCAGTTTTTGCCAAAAAAAAAAAATTGTTTATTCATGAAATACGTTTTAATTTATAATAATAATGGGTAATTCAAATCGTATTTTCTGTTTGCATTTCTAAAAAACCCTCTGATATTTTGCTATTATTTATATTTGTTCTTATATTCAAACTAATTTTTATATGCACACTCACCGAATAAAAAAAGAATGTAGAGTAACCGTCAACTGTAGTGTATCTAATTTAAAAGATTACCTGTTATTTTCTTATACAGACACGTTAGGTGTGAGCTCACAATCCATTAGATAGCTGAATGAAGTACTTAACGTTAATTAAGTAATTGATTATAAAGCAGTTAATTAGTCACATAAACGTGTAATTAATTGACAGATATATATTCAATTAATATGCGTCTTGAGTGCAACATTAGCGTTCCGATTCCTTTCTGCCTTTATCTTTATTGGCGACGCCAGAGGCGAGAGCCCAGATATTCAAAGAATTCAATTAAAGGGATGGGAAAATATTTTATTTTTATTCATGGATCCTTATTTTATACAAGTTAATTAATTTTTATGGAATATGTTTTATTGCTATTAATTTTTTTTTTTTTTTTATTGTCCCTCTTTATAAATATTACCTTGGAATAAATTAGTGTAAGTGATATCTTTTAAAAATCAAGTTAGATGCGGAATGTGATAGTAAAAATGCCACTCTTCTGATTGGTAAACAGATGGAAGTCTATTTAATTATAATGATAAGTTTAAATCAATGTGTTAAAAAGTATTGTATTTCCAAATTCTTTGAAATCGTATAAACCCGAAAAACAAAATGATTCTCCCTCCAACACACCTGAGAACGAAATTTTGTTTCAGATATCATCGATATTGGATTAAATGGTAAAAAGTTAACTATTGGCCCCACTCTTCCATTTTTCCTTTTCTCTAGTACATATTTTGCTATTCGGGGCGAAAAAAATCATATAATAAAATTGGTCTTGATACTCTTGATTTATAAATTGTGTAGCTAACCCTACTTTGCTTTATATATTGAAAATATATTATAGAATGCTTAAAAATACTATACCATAAAGGAAAATAAAATCTTTTGAATCCACATGCATATATTTTGTCAAACCTTACTCAAACTGAGAAAAAAGTCACTTAAACCCTTGTCTCCAAGAATTATTTTTTTTTAAATTTATTTATTTAAAATTATTGTTAGATTAATACGGAAGCTATAGTTGTTTATAGTATAGTGAAAATGAACCCTCCATCCATTCTCGTTTTGCTGACATGTGTCCTAACTAATGCCCAAGTCATGTTCCGCGTCAGAGATGCTATTTAACCGGCCTTCGCGTACACGTCGGTCCATTCCCACCAATATAGTAATTCCGAACAATGCCGATGTCGTTCAAACATTTATACTATCTAATTTTGCATATAACAATAATCCTGTGAATAAATACTAAACTAAAAAAAAATTAAAAATTTACTCAAAATATCACAAATTACAAAGAACCATTGTGCATACTTTTTACCCGTGTTCCTTGTCGACCAATTTCACTATTTTTTCCACAACCCCATGCGTTACCATAAAATTACAAGAGATAAAGTATATATATATATATATATATATATATATATATATATATATATATTATATTACAAGTGAAACACTCTGAGATAAATATTTTGTTTTCTAATATTGTGGAAATAGTATTTTTTTTTTTTTTTAATGCAGTCTTTAATGATTTTGACGAAATATTTTAAGATTAGTCTTTTTTCTTTGATTTTGTTATTACTAAATATTGATCACTCAATAATGGAAAATCCTGATTTTACCTGTTTCCCCTTTAAGCCGAAGTTGTAATTAAAAAAAATCCTAATGAATGAAATCTACTCGACTTACTGGACTCGTTTATTCCATAAGGCGTGCGTCCTACACCCAAAACCTTGGCACATAAAATAAGAAATTTTATTCTTACCGTGTATTCATAATTTTTATAAAAAAGATTGTATTATACATTATTAGATATTGATGACGAAAAAGTGAAAGAACAGCAACTTGAAAACATCTCTACCAAAGGAATTAGGATTGATTGATTATTATATAGAAGAAAAAAATACGAAAATTAAATGAAGAAATCTGAAACCCTCAGTAATTAGCGAAGACCTTAATCAATGAATGAATCAACTGTGTAAACTATTTCTGAATCAACCTCCTTTGATTAGTAGGCATAAGTATTGATTCTTAATACATCTTTATACAATGGAAACTATTGTTTAAAAAAATGTCTTTGTCTGTACACATTCATGGAACCTTTTTTTTTTTAACTCATTTACTTAATTGCTTTAGAAAAATTAGTTTTATGTTATAAAATTTTCGTTGTCAGCACAAATTTGATTGATTGTAGTTTGATTTGATTATTTTTTAAAAATTGTATTACCTTTATAAAGACATAAAATTGTTTTTGGAGTCCTAACTGATTCGAATGACATAAATTTACGGCTAAGCAAGGGATTTCGGATACTGCGTTTTATTCTAAGCAAATAGAATTTTCAATCGCTTCCAGAACAACTTCGTACGACCTCTCTCAGGAATTTCATGATAATGGGGACATAAATGATTGGTTAATTCGCGGATATCATATTCCAGAAACTGCGAGCCCGGTAATACAATATTTACTGGCGGTCTGGAGGTGTGGGCCAAACCGAACCGTTAGTTGAAACAGATACGCTCGCGGACTGGCTCAAGTACTTTTCAGGGGTTTTTGCCATTGGATACTTGATCAGGGATAAGTTAGTTATTAAAAAATATTAAAGTAAATTAATTAATAAGAAATAATATATACAACGGAAACAATAAGTAATTAAAACAATCGAGCGAGCTATGTAAGCATAGTAAGGAGTAAAAATCATTTTTTACAAAAAAATTATTTCAAGCATCATAAAATTATAATTTTTTCTATATATTTTTTTTTACTTATCTCGAAGCTAATTGATTGAACTGTCCATTTTCTCCCCTTCATTTATGAAAAATTTCATAATAATTTTTGTATATCGGATTCGAAGGATAAAACACAAAATTAGATAATGATGTAAAGGAAGGAATTTTCGATGATGTTACATACATGCTTATTTTATATTTGCGAATTGTAAAAAGTAAATAAACAAGATTGTGGGATTCTTTACTCTATTATAAAAATAATATTATTAGATAGATAAATATATTTTTTTTTTTAAGTAGAAAAGTAGTTTTATTACAGTATCCGAGCATATAAAACTCATGCCCAATCAAGATTATCAAATTAATTATCAAAACTAAAATTAGTATTTTTTTTTCTTTTATAGATAAGGTTTCATTTGATAAAAATTAATTTTTATAGAAATTAATTCAAAATAGAATGTAGTTGTAATCAAGTATAATATATTTTTCTGTAGTAACAGCATTACAATTGACCAATGTATTATTCACGTCAGATTCCATCATGTAAATATCATAAATGGATACTTACAATGAAAAAAGAATAGTTATTAAACAGTTTATCAATAAAGATTATTTTACAATGGTTGTTTGAAAAAACTATTAATTTAATGACGAATCTTTTATTGATAAGTTAATATTTTTTTAGGCTTAATAAATTTTATTTATCGTGAAAAAATACTAGTTTTACAATGAGAAAATTTTAATTCAGATTAACGTTTTTCATATGATCTTTCGAAGTATGATTGATAATAAATTCAACTTTATATCGCTCTCTGGGAAGAATTAACGAAAATAGGACTATAGAAAAATCGAGTTTAAAGATTATTTGAAGCGTATAGTAGTTGCATTCAATTTCTTTTAATTTGCCTCCGAATTTAATGCTATATTTATACTACAGCCAGGACCTTTCGAGTTTTACTCAACGTTATAAATAAATCTAAAATGCCATAGTATATAATATCCATTTTTTTTTTTCGGACTTCTTGTTCGGATATTCTTCCCAGAGTGCTACATAATTCTTATTTTTAATTATTACATCCAGTCAAAATTAAAAACATTTAAAAATATTATTAATGCAATAAGTATGGGGTGGCCCAAATAGTTCTTCATGTATTCAGTATGTTGTTCTTATTTTTTTTTAAATTATAACCCACTTGCAATCAAGCTAATTAATAACTGCTCTGAATTAATTAATGGATAGGCAATTAATGGAATTTATTTCCGAGGCCCCCCTTACAATAAGCCCGAGGGATTGGCGACACGGGTGGACTGCATTGAACCCAGATGATGCGAGTGCAATCCGAATGCACGGCGCGCCCCCATCAGAGCGCTATGCAAATATCCCATATCCCGTAGGCTATAAATTGACAAATCCCAATAATTCATGTTCCCTCCAGGGCGCCATTTCCTCTCTCTCTGCCGATCGCTTCTATTATTTTTGTCCCTGCTGCACCAGCAGTATTTTTTTTTTATAACTTCCGACCGGCCAACATTGACGCACCATAATTAAATAACAAAACAGAGTAAATAAAACAAAAGGGATGAAGGGAACGGAACGAGGTAAAAAATACAACAAAAAAACGAATAACTAAAACAAAAAACAAAAATTAATGAAGGAAGAAAGGACGGATGGACGGACATCTTCATAGCTTCGGTCGTTGTAAAGTGCTTTTTGCGAGTCGTCAAGCTCTTGATTGCATTCCGTTTTATTTTTTTTTTTCATCTTATTATCATTATATTTTATTTTTTATTTTCATGCCGCTGTTCGTTTTACTTTTCAACTCTTTTTTTTTTTACATTCTAAAGAGAATATTAAAACGGAGGTTTTCACCTGACAGCCGAATAAATTGATTCATTTCGGAGCGTTAGGCATTTGATTTTTTTTTTTTTTTTTTTTTCCCGCCTTGGCGGATTTTATTCCGATTACATTATATTTACTCCAATTTAAAGAAACTTTTGTTCGGATTAAGCGGGAAAGCCGTGTCCATCATGTTTTGTCTAATCATTCATTTATAAGGGAAAACCGTGTTTTATTCATTTTTATATATATTTTTCATACACCTAATGTATGTTATTCTTAGGGAAAACATGTCTGTTCTTTATTTAATATGAAGCATGCTCATAACAATTTTTAAAAAATATTTTGGAAAGATTTTAAATTATTCTATTTATTATTTCTATTCGAATAAGAAAACTGGGATAAAAATAAATAAATATTCATACGATAAAAAGCTCAGACACGCTTGTATCTTGAAGTAGACAATTACAATTGAGTAGATATTCGAAGTTCAGGACGCTCTATTCCCTTTATTCAAGCCAATAAAATCTTGAAAAGAATTCATGAATCGTAATGTTTTCTGAGTCTTATAAAAGCTGCCCCCGAAAAATTCTCCCTTTTTCCCCACCCTCGTTCCCGAAAAAAACAGAGGGAGAGGGTGAATCTAACAGGTGTCATTTCTGGAGTGTCTCCCTCACTCCTCCCCCAAGCAGTATGTTTTAATTCCCTGTACCAACACTGTACCTTTCTGTACCTCTTGTCATACTTAGCTTTCCAGTTAATGACTTTAAAACGGGCTTTTTAACTTCTTCTGCCTGGTAAATAATTACTATAACTTACAATTCGTACAATGTAGGGTAGTATATTACAGATTATTTTTATGCAAAAAGTAAATAAATTAATATGAACATATGTAATGAATGGTATTTTTCAGTTAGTTGTGTTTTACTATTTGCTCATATAATAATGCTAATTGTGCCGTAAGCTGATCAAACAGTTATTCGAAGCCTCGGTAAATATATTGATGGAATTCAGATCAACCCCGGAACTTATTTATAAACGGGAAAAATATCAGTTACATAAAAAGTATCAATATATTTCAATCAATGTTGTCATTCTTCTATTATATAAACATCGTGTAAGAGATTCATTTAGCTAAATGAACTCTTTAAGGTTATTCTAAGGTTAAGATAGCGCCTATTTGCGAGCCTTAAGAATTTTCAACTAGGAACTCTTCTGCTATAAATGACACCAAATGTCTAATTCATGGAGATCATAGAGGAACCTACGGAAAATCCCAGAAATTCATTAAAAAACAAAACAAATAGTGGTACTTAAGGAGAATTTCGTAATTCTGAGTACTGGTGAGAATACTCAAAGTGTGTAGAGTCAATGTCAGTTGCTGTGAAGAGAAAAACCAAGAAGGATGTACACAGCAGAAATCTGAAGGACTCTTATCAATCTGACTGCTGGCGTAGGAGGTGGCAAGGATTTGTTTAAGATAGTAATACCAGATCACTTATTACTTATCAAAGACACAGTATCACTTATCAAAGATTTTTGGCCACGTGGAATTTGTTAAATGATTATAAAAGCTTTCAATATCTACAATACTAAAGGTCGCGGGTTCGCGTCCCGCGGTGGCCCAAATGGAGTAAAATGGAGGTCCCGAGCCTGTACGACGTCAGGTTAAAGATCCCTATCCTAACATAAAAAATAAAAATAGAAATAAAACACGAATAGAGAAAATTTAGTCCTCCGGCGCATGGTCCGATTCGCCTTAATGACTTTGAATAAACAAACGCTTTCAATAACACATTACAATATGAGGTGGTATATAACCGATTATTTTAATGTAAAAGGTAAATAAAATAGTATATTTTCTTTAATCACGTACAATAGCAGGTCACTGTTAAAAATAATTGGCAGGTCATGCCTGTGTTAGATACATTTAAATTCTGTTCGCTTGTTCATACGATAATACTACTTGTACGGGAAGATGATCAGACAGGGTGTTTTCAACCGTCTGTGTTATGGATGAATAAAAAATTATACTTGCTTTATTTGATTTTTTTAGTTTTATTTATTTTATTTTTAAGTTTAAATAAAATTAAATATTCGCTTTTTTGACGATTAGAGTCTTGGGAGAATCTTTAATAATATCGCTTTTAAAAACAGAAATTTTAAAAAATATATATCACATACTTATACAGGTACCTAATACTTATCAGAAACCTTTTTCTTTTTGAATAAGTATATGAGACTAAGTGAAGAGTTACAAAGCGCCTGTATGAGTCGCCCTTTTCCACTTAACAGTTTCACTCGGGATCTCACGCTCCAGAAGACGCGGACAATGCACGCCCGATCCGCCAGTTGGTGGGGGGGTCGCAGTTGACATAAAAAAATAATTGTGGAAATGATAATTGCTCCCGGCAGGAAGTTTTACCTACAAAATGGCTGCCTAAGAAGAATGGCAGTTCAGGATACTGTGTATTTTAGTCAGGAATACTGGCATAGTCGGTAGTTCGTGTGTTTCTAAAAATATAAAAAGCTATCGTCAAGAATATATGTGAAGTTGTGTACATATACACATTATTTCATCATTCATTTTTTTCAAACCATTACCGTTTAAAAAGAGACTACAGATTTCTTTTTTTAACGTCCCTTTATGCTACTATAATTTAGAGCTTGTCGGACGATGCTACAGTAGGATTCATAAATTTTGCCAATTCAGTTATAATTAGGGTAGAATCTTTAACGAGTACCTAACATCGCACAGGCTCGGGACTACAGGTTTGCAGTGTTACTGTGTAAAATAAAATAAAAAGAATAAATTCAACATCTCAGGATGAAAACCAAAGCCATGAGAATAAATATGCATACCTAACTAGGTAATAATTAAACGTTAAATTTATTATATATTCAAAAGGTAGGATGCAAAGGATTAACATAATAACATAACACGACATAAAATATTTAATAATACAATAAAATAATATAGTAAAAGATAAATAAAAAAAACAGGGTTATTTATTGCTCATTGATTAACTGTTTGACGGAGCTCGCACAGAGCGAAAACGGGTTGTAGCTTTTTTTTACGTTTTTTTTTTCGCGACTGCTCTTGACAGCCCAATCGTGTTAATATTACGTTATTTAAAGTTTTCAGTTCCTGATATGTGGTCCTTGTTCCGTCCAATCGGCAATTATAAAGTAAAATAAAAGCGACAATCGGCAAACATGCTATTAAATTGATTACAGAATTCCAGTAATTGTTTTTAATATTGCATTTTTATTATTACGTTATAAACACTAGATAAATAATTCTTGGAGATATCCATGGCGGATAAAATTAAAAATTTTCAAGTCTTAAATCAAATATCAAAGGAAAGACGTTGAACACGCGCGAACGAAGAGAAACTAGCCATGTTGACCTCTTTAGGGACACCAAGATCGCGGTTGACACGACTTCCTCTTCTTCGTAGACTACCGCGTCCTCCTGGTGGACCCAGATCCCGACGAAGGGAGTAATGCAAGGAGACTGGGAATATTATTAAATCTGTTTGAAGGAGGGACCGCAGGCAGACTGACCTTCGGCTTGCCTCAAACAATCTTTTATTAAGTCCTTTTTTAGAAGCATGTTCCTCGCCCGTTCTTCGCTTCTACATGTGTTCTTCCAGCCTTACTTCATAACTTATCTCCTATTCTCAAGCGTCATATTTTTAAAACGGATTTATGATATTAAAGATATGTAAATAAAGATGTTGTTGTTTTTCTCATGATATTTAAAAAAAAAAAATTCTAGTGCTGAAGAATATAATATGATAAAAAGTAAACAGCCCATTAATACAATATTATTATTAATAATACCTCTGAGATAATGAATAATCAGGAATCTCAGGCAAATCTACATTAGCATGTTAATCAGTACTTAGCCGTATACTTATATTTTCTCAATCCATCAAGTCTGAACTAAGTTATAGAATCATACCAGTTATTATAGAATTCATAATCTCAATGTCATGTAAACATATTAATAGTAGGATCATTTGTATAAGATTTGTTGCATACATACTATCTTTAATTAATCTAATTATCAAGCATTTGTTTCCCTTCTGTTATGTATATAAATTTATAATATTCCCCTGTACTTATAGTTATTTGCTAATAAAGCACCAAACCAATTCAATAAATTAAATTTTTTTTTTATTGCCTAGTGTTATTTCTTATTTTATCATGCTTCTTTATATTTGAATAATATAAAAGACAAATTTTAATATATTTAACTTCAAAAGCGATAGAAGTAAACACAACCCTTCTTCACTTTGCCTTTACACCGACCGTATATATTATTCTTATAAAATATTTGTTTATTTTGGGCCCTTCAAAGCACCCATATATTTCTGTCGAATCGTAGAATATTAAAATAAATGTTTCTAAATGAAATTATTAATAATATTTTAAATACTTTTTTCTACTCTACTTTTTAAATATTAATTTCATTTGAGTTCAATTAATTATTAAAATGTTTCCTTGGCACTCCTTATGGTCGCTTGTATGACATAATTGAGTCCAAGAAAATCTGTTTGTTTTTCGAAAATTACCCCTCAAATACAACTCAGGTTTTAAGAATGAATTCCCCTCCCTCCCCCTCCCATTCGTCTTCACTTCAGAAGACATTACTATAATTTTCAGCCATAAATATCGAGAGAGTATAATTTGCCTACCGAATGGGATATGAATAATGATAGAGAGATTACAAGCTAGATTAAAATTGAAAACGCCCCCAAAAAATAAGAAACAAAAATTGATACCCCGACGCGTGCTATCCATCTGGCACTTATAAAAAATTCCGTCCTCTCTCTCCCCCGCAGTCTAATGAGATCGTAATGGATCAAGGGTTGAGTGCCCTTACCTGTTACTTATTTAGGGACCCACACCCGTCCCTACTAAAGGGCCAGGAGGGAGGAGAAGGGAAAAAAGGAAAAAAAAAAAAAGAAGATCTATCTTTAAAACAACAACCCTTTCCTCGCTCGGTAATTCATTTGAATAGTAATACGTCTTCTTGGCGGTGGTGCCTAGTAGCCAGATGGGGCAGGAAGGGGTTGAGCAAGGGGAGAAAAAAAAATTGTAAAAACAAGATTTAGTAATCATAACGGCTCCAGGGACCTAGCTGGAGCATTGTCATCATGTCTGGAGAAACTTTTTATGCACACTTGAAGGTCATAACCTAACCCTTTCCCAAGTCCTATTGTTTAACATTATTGCGAGTCTTACAAGATAGAATCTGCAATTGTGTATATAATTATTCGATTGTCTTTCGCATTATTAATCAATCAAACGGTTTTTAATACTTGAAATTTCGGTACCTGTGACACTGACTTAAGTCCTAAGTCGTAATCGTTATTTTTTATATTTTATTTTAGTACAGTATTTATGGACTGCTTGGCTCTCAGGTACCGCAAAACCCCGGAATTCAAATAGTTGTGGCTTTCAAAATTTCGTGAACCTGTATATAATCGATAATTTTAATGGTGTCAATGGATTCTGCATGTTCGATTTAGTAAAGATCGATCATTAACTCGAAATCGATAAAAATAGGCTTATGAAACTCCGGCTTTTAGGAACCGATTGAACTCAGATGAACTCATGAAATCTTGTTGACTATATTCCTTAGTTCAAAAAACTATGAATATTGATTAAACACAATTCATGTTCGAAAATATTAATGTTCAATTAAATATTTATATAATGAATACAATGAGACATTCGCCCACTATTTTTTATTTATTTCTCAGAGTGCTATTAAAAATTTTAACCGTTTAAAAACTAATAAAACCGAAATACTGTACCAGATTAACGAATGAATTTTCATAATCACTAAGGAATTATCTAGTAGTCGCGAAATTTTTTTTTCTCCAGAAATTATGTCCTTACACATCAATCAGATAATATTCGTCGTAGGTAGACTTATATTTGAATGTTATTGTCTTATTTGACACGCTGTCGTATACTCATATAGAGCTCTACCGATGATGGTGGTCTTTTGAAGATTTAAAAAATGTTTCCAGATTTATTATTTTTCGGTGCCTAACGGATTTGTGTTCTATGTGTCTGGATTTCACTTTCCCACGAAACATGGAATTAAAATCACCAACTCATCTGAGTGGAAAGATCAACAGTAAAGTTATGATTTATGCTCGCGAGGGAACAATAAACCAAGAACAGCCTCGAGCACGGAGGTTGGGGAAACAACTCAAGAAATGATAATTTTTTTTCTAAAAACAGTTGGAAGAGGCGATGAATCTCTGAGATGGGGCCTTGAAGGAACCCCCACCACCGGCTGGAGAGAACTAATTAAGGGAAATAAATATTGCGAGATAGGCCTATGACAGGGCTGAAAGGATTGCCAGGATAAAAATGGATTACGGCGGAGGATCTCACGTAGGATCCTTATCCGAGGAGCGGGGGCTACAGGCTACGTGTCTGCCCGCAACAGATTTATTGCCGTATTTTTCTCCTCCAGGCGGTAATGGAAATAAAATGGGATACTAATTGTCACCCCATTCCCTCGGTATTAGGGAGATGTAATACACCTGGTGGTTTTTCCGGGTGCCCACCGAATTGGTGGAAAGTGGTGCTTTTTAATGCTGAGAACCACTTAACGCCACCCCGGGCCTCTTCCTACGATTAAAAGGATCGATTTCTCTTAGTTATTGTGGCTCTGTCTGTACTGGGGTCTCTCTGATGGTTCATCTGTATTTACCGTCCATTAGGGAAATATTAAATGTAAAAGACTCTCGAACCTTCAAAGTTGAAAGCACCATACGCAATAAGTTTAATTACTAATTTTTTTATTATAAAAAAGTAATAAAACTGCATATCTGGGTACAAAATTATTAATCGCAAATCATGATTAACATTCATATATGTACCGTTTGCTCAATAAGCATAGAGGGACGACGAGCATTTGAAAACAAGGCGGAATGCATATCGAAGATAAGGGCCAATCACGTTTGCACAGGTGAGCAATCGATAGCTAATTATCGAGCGGTCCAGGATCGATTCCATCCAGCCAATTTGTCAATGTGGAGGAGAGCAGTGTCTTCGGTGAGTGTGCTGTGATAGTGAGTTATCAGTTAATGATGCCGTCCAATCAGCGCTCCGATATAAGCGAAAGTATTAGCGCTCTCTATTGGTCAGTTTATGAGGGTGCAATGCGGCTATCGCCGGATCAAAAGCCTCCCCCCATTTACTCCATACTTCCAGCTATTTGTCCGTTTTGCAGACAAATCGTTAGGAAATCGTTTTGTCAATTTTTCTGAATTCGTCTGCTGAAGTTTATTTGGCGTCTTAAATTAAGATCCTAGACTGGTCTTAAGATTTAAAATTGTCGATGATATTAATTACTGGCCAAAAAGGTTTTATTCGAAGGCTAAATATGAAGACTATCTTGTGGAGTGAAAGTTTAGTTGCAAATAAGGACTATACGGTGAAAATTAATATTAGTTCATTCTTTCCCATACAAGTTTCCTATAAATATGTCATTCCATTGCGGCAATATTTAGTCGATGATATTAATTACTGGACAAAAAAGTTTTATAGATGGGTAGTTTTATAGATTATTAATAGATGGGTTTCCATCTAAGATGTAAAATGCACCGGCCGAAAAAGGATAAATTAGTAATAATCATTTGATTTTGTTGAATCTAGTTTATTTTGATCGATTATATTTGAGCTGTTATTAAAGCACATTGTGAACTCCACTTTTTTCTTAGGGATTGGACATATCGGCTCTAATTCTAAATGTGTTTTTTTTATATAAAAATTAGAATAAATGATGAGTATATTGTTTTAATTCTGGTACAGAAGATTATTGTTATATTATTTTCACAATGATATGTTTGGTTGCTACTACTAGAGGCAGCTTAATGCACGGGATTGCTTTGTGAACCTAGTACGTAGAACCCTAGATAGCTTTCTCATGGCGGAAATATCCTCAATAGCCTCAATGGCAGAATCAACCGCCCGTATTTCAAAAGGGTCGTGACTTTTTAACCGTTTTCGTTCATCTTTTCTTTCTCCTTTTTCGCGCACATTTTGTCTTTATGCCGAGCGGTGTCCCTTTGGCTCAGAGGATAAAGTACCCAGCTAGCCGATTGTCCCCTTAAGTCGAGGCACTAATAATTAAAGGTACTAATAATAAATTGGCGGCGGAGCGCGGTGTGTGGAGATAAAGTCGTGACCCGACAGGATCTGCCATGGGCCACCACGCACCCACAATCGCGTTGCCTCGTCTCCAAGTCCTCCAATCGTTCCTTCACAATCTGCTCGCCCTTTTCCGATCCGGGTCTTTAGCACCACTTCAGATGTGGAGATTAGAGGATTCAAGTCCACCACGGTAAATTGGCCCCTGTTGAACGGTTACTTCTGTATCCTACTTTTCCGTTGGTAGCCTCCGCAAAAACTTATCGCAGAAGCAACTATTCCTTTGTGGTTTTAGGTTTATCGGAGAGAGGACCCGTTAACGCTCTAGGCACGTCTCTAAAATTTGTTTTTATTTACTGTTATTTTGGTAAGGGAATGGTAGATCGACCCTCCCCCCCCCCCCCTAAGATGTTGGAATGGTAAAACTGCCTGTCTATGAGATTACTTTCAAATGATTAATTGAAAGGACAAACCTTGAGGTTGCTCGTGAATTATCTCAAATCTCCTGTTTGTACACTTGATATAAGTATTTGAAAAAAATACTTACAAAGTAATAAAACCAAGACATTAAGCAAAATAAGTCGATCCAATAATCCAACATTTGTTATGTTTTGAGTGAAACTCAAGTCTTATGCCGTGGAAAATACCAGAAGCTTTTAAATAATTATTTTTCCCTTATTCATTTATATTTATTCTCTTAATTTTTTCCAGACCAAAATATTGCATTATATCAATAGATTTACCAAGAATTTTTTTTTAAGTGTACTTCTTAAAAGGTTCCCTTCTATTGAATGTTGTGAATTTAAAACTCCTGTTCATGTGTCAAAAATTGATTCGCTATAAAAATAACTTGTTTTTAATAATTTTGTTTTTAATAACATTAATACTTTTTCTACGAAACTTTTTAAAAAACACGGCAATATGTATGTTATTGTTATCCATATTTTTTTAATTTAAATTTATTCTTCTTTAATAGTTTGAAGACGGTAATGGTAGAACTTTTTAAAACTGGATTTAACTTAGCGGATTTTGATTCCAAAGGCCTCATTTATCTAATTTCATCTTCTTAATTCGAAATTTTAATTATTGTATAAATAAAAACCATCTTAACCAAATTGCTCGAATATAAAAGAACCTATTGATAGGTTTTCATTTTTCGTTTTTCTTCTCCTCTCCTCCTCATTCAATCGCCTTTTCCGATAGAAAACACCCTTTTGCTGTATATAGCAGTAAAATGTTAATGAAAATTTTCAGATTTTCAATTACTTTACTTTCTCGATAAAAAGAGGCCGAATTTCCCGGTCGGACCCTCTTATATTCTTAAAGCCCTTTCACCCTCGGTCCTGTCTAATTCGGAAATAAGTAATGCAACGCTTTTTCCTTTCCTCCGTCCGATTCCTCATAAAGGCCCTCTTTTCCGATCTCTAGCCCTCTCAATCAGACGCTCTGACGACCCCCCCCAAGATCACCATGGGGGGGGCTATAATATCACGGGGGGGCGAGGTGCCCCCAACAGGGGCTGCCCCTAATTGTGGGGATTAGGGCTGACCATCGCTTAATAGGGTAGCGATTAAAAAAGTTTTTCCTCCGAGTCCCGATTAACCCCTGATCCTCTCCGATCTTTTAGAACTTTGTTTTTATTTCTCCTCCCCCCATCTCCATTCCTTTTTCCATTTTCTTTCTTTTATAATGCTCCTTTATTTCTTTTCCGCTTGTCGGATCGGATCATGGAGGTTATCGAAGGGACGGGATCCTTATAGTGCTCAACTTTTAATCTTGATTGCGGATTCTCTCCTTCTGAAATATCGGTCGGAAGGAAAAGAAAAAAGAATTGAGAACTTAATTTATATCTGAAGCTGTTTTCAACGCTCACTTAGCTGTCTTATATTCGCATTGCTTCAAGAGTGATTGGAACTTTTCAGCAAACGCTGATAACTAACCTTACTCCAATATTGTTAACTCACCAATTCCAGTAACTAATAAAAACATCTTATATTATTAATGTGCTTCCTGACATTAATCAACAAGTTTTACCAACCAATATCTATAAGTTAATAGGAATCAATAACTCGTAAGCTTAATTTAAGGAAGAAGAAAGACGCCAGATTATAATTATCGTTTTAATATTTTTCATTTTATTTTTATTGAACTAAAAGTAAGATGCAGAATTTACTTTTTTTTTTTTTTTAATGAATTGCAGGACTGAAATGTTTGAAATTTTTAGTTACATTCCATTATGCTCGTGAACTTTCTAATTTATCATCCTGGTAAAATATTTTCTATCCTAATTCTGCAGTTGTTTACATAAAAAAATAAATCGTTTGAATTGTTTCGGAAATAAGAGAACATATTTTTCTAACTCTTCATGTATTGAAGCTCTGTTTCATTCATTATGAACAATAAAATGTGCATTGTTTTAGAGTTTTATTTTTTTAATAATAAATATCTGATTATCTGGTGAAATGGTTTAGGGAACCGCAACCACTATTCCTATCTATTTTTGAAGCATAAGGAATATTTTGGTTTCACTAGAAGTGCGAGTATCTCGCATGACGTCCCACCCATCTTTGATTCACTATTCCTATTTAATTTGGAAACATTAGAAGCCTATAATCCAACACAGGAGGAGCTATGCTGAACTCTTCGTATGGTAGTTATGTAGGAACCCTTGGCATTATTATACATGGAATGATCCATGTTGAGGAATGCACACCCTACAGCTGTCAGAACACTTAGATACACTCCACAAGATGGTAATCCTTGGTAAAAAGGTAAAGAATTATACAGATATAATTAGGAGTTGGAGAGGAACCTGTAAGAATACAGATAAAGCCCTCTCTATGAAAATTCAATGAGGTTTCATTGTTCGCGACCGGACGTAGAGGCCTTGGGTTCGCCCAATCAGAAACTATCAGAAAGCGGACTCCAACAATTGTGGGAAAACCTTTTGTGGGCTTTTCTGATTAGCTCTAGCTAGGGCAATAACTTCTTTCTTTCCTTTCTGGCTTTATAATTTTGAGCCGTATCTAGTACTCGCTTCAGGAACCCTACGAAATCGGTGGGCCATGACCACCGTAGGAATTAATCCCGCATTATTCTCACGAAGTTTTCACTACCGACTCCATAGCGTTTTGGCTCTTCACCCCTCAAAACGTTGGGTAAATATATCCCAGAAAAATCCAGAATTTTTCGATATCCTTCAAAGTTTTAAGATAGTATTTCACTTTTCTTTTTTTTTTTTGTAATATTATCCTATTTTTGTTATATCTCTTAATTAAATGAAATTTATAATTATTTAATTTTTAAAATTATTTCAGAAGATCTCATTTTGTACAGGCTGTGGTATTTTATGGTGTCATATTATCAGGCTTGTCATCAAACTGTATTTATGCTTTGTAGGATATTCTTTCATCTATAGATCGGATTATTTCCCACAATTAGACCGTATAATCTCTTCTGTCATTATTTTATTTAAAACAAAAAAAATAATAAAAACGTCTTCATAGAGAGATAGCATGTCATTCTACATTTAAAATGTAATCTTCAGCAATATCTATTGGTTTTCCACACATCATTTATAATTTGTGTTTTTTTTTAAATAACGAAGATGCTAAGATATTCTTCAGAAAGTCTTATTTTATTTCAAGTATAACGTACGATTCAGTTTTAATTGATAAAATATAAAAATTTATATTAAAAATAAAAATTTTAAATAAAATATATCTTTGTTTCTGTATTAAACTATGTTTTCACATGATTGCTGTGTCTTCTTTGATATTGATGGAATCTATGAGAACCAATTCATGTCTTCAGTTTTTAGTTTTATATTGGTGCTTGTTTTGAAGATTGTGGCTCATAAATTCGCCCAATAAAAAAAAAGAAAAAAAGAATTTTAGTTAGAAATTGTTAAGAAGGTTTTTGACATTTTGTAGCTTCTGTGCTGAAGTCAAATGATATAAAACACTGGCAAACGGCCCGCCATGACTACACCTTGAACATGAATCTAATACTGACATTTATAGTGAGTTGGCTAGCTGGTGGTTATCGTTATTTAATTAGAAGCATGGCTTTCATAAATCAGTATTTATTGTATGAAATCAAGCTTGTGTCGCCATATTTTACTGAACAGCCTAATTCTGCACCCGCCTTGTCCGGTACAGATATTATTTATTGCTTGTGCATGGTCCTCATGAATGAATTGCAATTTTCATTTATGCATGTTGTCACTTTGTAACTAGATGTTTTAGTAAGAAAAACGAAAATTCTTAGAAAAATAAATATTTCAATGTAATTCATACAAAAAAAAAATTGTTTTTTCTTTATTACTTTGAATTATTTATATTAGATAATAAATCATATTTTTTTATAATATTTATCAATTATTCTTGTTATTTTAAGACTAAGCAGTATTGAAAACTTTAATTTTTGTGTTCATTACACCCAGTAAATTTCATTGTCTTTCAGAAATAAAATATATGTATATATATAAAATAATTAAGTTATTTAAGTAGAACATTATTTTTTATCCATTAATTAATAAAAAAGTACAAGTTCGATTTAAATACAATTTAAAATATTAAAAGAACATACCAGTCGGGTTGCATTATGTATAACTGCTTCTATAAATATAACATGCTAAATATAGCTAAATTTGTATCCTTTAAATTATTGAAAAGCAGGATACCACTTAATTTAAATTAGGATGAAACTTTTAAACAATTAATAAACTATTACAAAAAAAAAAGGGACGAAAATAATTTTTCCTTATTGCCTGATCTAATAACAAAAAATAGAAATATAACCATTAAATGTGCTTTTTCACACCATTTTCGGACTTATCGTCATAAATTTTTCAAGGATATCTAAAATAAATCGTAATTCGGTATAATCAGAAAAGTATTTTGTTTATTGATTACTATCCTTTGTTACCATTTTTGGAGAAAATGTTTAATATACTTTAATCAAGACATAAAAATATGTTTTCTTATTATTCAAGAATTTTGTCTCTTTTTCTTATGTTAGATGTGTACCTCAGAACCAGACAAACTTTATCACGCACTTTATGTTTTTATATCATTATCCGGTTAAAATTGCCTTTTTTATTTTTTAATGTATATACAAAAAAATATATATATGAAGTCCAGTCCTGACCCTTTTTTGTAGGCTAATTTAAGTGTTACCTTAGCAAAACACATAAAGATCATTTATAAATGTTTTTGTGAAAACGTCGCCTAATGTAACTTACGTTGGTCTGGTTCTGATGTACTGAGAAATGACGAGATATGTTTGTCCATGATGAGAAATAAAATTAAAGACCTACCGCCTATAGTCATTACCGAAATTCTAACCTGTCTATAGGGATGCAATTTAATTGAATTATGTAAATATCTTAATCTGCATTAGGTAATGTTTACGTAATTACATTTTTATCGTTACAAAATGATGAGAGAACGTGCCTCAGATAAAAAGACTGAAGTTATCAGTACTTGTGTTGTAATTGAGAGGTCCAGTCTAAGGCTGGGATCAGTAACGTGATGTTGTGACGCGGTGATGTGTGTTGCAGATCTTCATGCACAAGTCGGCGATGCAGATGCACGCCCGGGAGCTGTCGAGGCCCCCCGAGGTGAACAAGCCGCACCAGTGCCAGCAGTGCCTCAAGTCCTTCTCTTCCAACCACCAGCTGGTACAGCACATCAGGGTACACACCGGCGAGAAGCCCTACAAGTGCTCGTACTGTGAGCGCAGGTTCAAGCAGCTCAGCCACGTACAGCAGCACACCAGGCTCCACACAGGTAAGTCCATCACAGTGTCCATGCTATTCTAAACTAAAGTCGGATTTACACACCGCGAAAACCGCTTGGCGAACAGTCCAAACAACAGATAAGAACCTTCTAACCGAGTTAAAACACAAACGTTTTTTCTAGAACAACGAATGTGTAAAACAACAAATTTATGTATATATTTAGATACTAGTTGAGTACTATCAGTGGATAGTTTCTCTACATGCTTATTCAAGACTTTATTTTATATTATTTTAGCACATTTGCTTAAAATATTACTTATATGTAAATACAGATGTAAATTTCAATAAATATATATTTTAAAAAAATGTATATATTTAAGTGTTGTTTGACGCATTTTAAGGATTGGCTCCACGTATGTGAGGAAGGAGACCAAGCGCTGATCTAGCCGGTAGTAAGGGGGAACAGGGTGGGGGAACCAAAGCAATGTTCCTTTCCCACAACTAACATTAACCTTATTCTGCACATTACTTTCTCATTAAGTTCCTTCATTACTTTTATTAATGTTAAATTATATCTTTAAATAACATAAAATTACCATAATGGGGGTGCTAATTAAATTTTCATACTTTTCAAGAAACGACATTTGAAGTTTGAATAGTATTACAATAAAATCAGGTTTTCGTTATCAAGCGTTAAAATTTCCGAAATATTGGCTACCGATTGCCGCCATTAAACCTACTACATAGATCTACATATCTCTTATCAATAATGAGATATAACAGTTAACTAATTTATTTACTTAAAAATTATTAAGGATTACGCTGACTTATACATTTATTCACTACTGAGGAACCGTCTGCGTCCTTCTTAGCAACTTTACCCAGATTGTGCCTAATTCGAATGAACAGTCATTACCGTTCATAATGATTTACTATTTCATAAAATAGTTTAAATGACAAACAACTCATTCGCTTGTACGGCAGATATATATATATATATATATAAAACAATATTACCTATTTTAATATACATATACTGTAATTTAGCAAGCGAAAATCAATAAACAAAACTATGTTGGGAGGAGTGGTGTTGACAAACAACATTTGGTAGTTTCGCTATCAATAGCGCGTATACTGATGTGATGTACTCCGTACTTTGTTTGATCAGAGAAGAAAAAATTTGTCTTAACAGGTGAAAAAATATATATTATTTTCCCGGGACGGGTTTATTATTTCGTATTCGTTATTTTAATTTTTATAAATACCTTAAGGGTATTTTACTGTATCCCCAAATTGGGGTAATTATGTAGTGCACAAAACTGGTGGATTTTACTTTACTTTAAACATTTTACCAAACTATAATAATCTTCTTGATGACATAATTAACATAAACTAATGAGTGGCCTATTTACTATGGTATCAATAAGTTTTTCATAAAACAGAAAGTTGTATCTGGGAGTTGAAAAATAGTTTAAATGACAAAGCATATTTATTTACGAGGTTGTCGTCCAATCTTGTATCTTGTAACAAACATACGAGTATACTTGCGAATCAATGTTCAGTAAATAAATTTTTATAAGTTTCAAAACAGTCATCACTTAAAGTTATTTGTCTTTTTAACAGTAATTTGTATTTGCACTTCTTCAGTGAATGATATACTAAAAATTCTAGTAGATGTAAATACTTAAAATATGTTTTTATATGTTATTTTATATAGAGACAAGCTAGAAAAGCCATTTTTACATATGGTATACCTAAATAACCATATAATGTTTACATATATAGGAATATACTTATTATTTTTAAGTACTCTTTATTTCGGATATTAAGAGGACATAATTTCGATACTAGTTTTTAAAGCCCCTGTGGATAAGTGTCGGGCATTATAAGGGCCATCTGACCTTTTACACTTATAAGAATGTTTTTTCAGACCTTTACGTAAGTAATTACTTATTGATCAGCCGAGAAGCTCTGAATCCAATCTCTAAAAATAAAACTTATGTTATTTTGTCGTATTGAATGCTTTTACCGTTATTTTATAAACATTTTGTTTAGTACATAATAATTTACGGAAACAAACTGACGCACCATTAAACTGCATATCACCTTGACATTGAATCTAGGTGCAATAAGTCATACCTTTGTAAACGTAATTATTTACACATCATAAATCTAATCTTAACCAGTAGTGATAAGGCCACTTGAGATACATTGCTTGCTCATTTTGGAAAATCTTTTATCAGTAGTAGCAAATTTCCTTCTTTCCGTTTATTTTGAATTTTATTCATTTTAAATATTTTAGTAATCGAAATTCCACTAAATCAGAATAATTTTTCTGTGTTTAAACAATTACATATATCGCATAATGGAAAAAAATGTAATTTATTTTTTACGATGAGTAAAAATCAAGTGTTCAAACCCTCTAATATTAATATTTCTAATTTGTTACTAATTGCGTAAATATATTATTATATTGAACTAATAAGAAACTCAAATAATAGTATTTCTAACAATAATATAACTGTCATGCATTTAAAGAAGCTTCTGAATTTTTCAATTTTTTTTTCAATGTTTTGAACATAACGGTTAGTTACAAAAATAACACTTCTTATTTTTAATTGGATCCAATTCAACGGAATATATATCTTATTACATATCTCAATGTTACTAATACATTGTATATATTATATATGTATTTATTTAGGTATGATAGTTAAAAAATTAATTAAAATATTGAACATAATATAAATTACAACGGATCCTATTAGATTTTTAAACTATAAGTTTTTTATCTAAATAAAAAAAAAAAAATTAATATGTTTCCTGTAAAAAGATAAATAAAGCCAATCAAATGATCGTATGTAATCTCATTTAAGACACGAAGTGATATTGATATGTTTTAATGAATTTAACGTGTAATTTAATTTTTGTTCCTTCATGTTCTATAAGGAAACATGTAAATTTTCAAACATGTCATTTATTTATTTATCTGCTAAAACTAAGAATATAATCTGTTTAACATAGAAACAAGAGTTAATTATATCCTAAATTTCACATCAGTTTTAAAAGATAAATCGTTTTAAGAACATTATCGTCTTCCTGCTTCGCTGTCTTGTTCCAGGAAAGAAGATAGACCTAACCCCATCCGCTCCCTATAATCTGTTTTAATTTTAAAATAATTTTTAACATTTATTTATTAATACATACCTAACTTATTTTATTGTATGTCATAGTATTTTGTTAAAACCGAATAAAGAGGCTATAATAAAAATCATTAATTCATTTATGATAATGAGCATTTTATCGGAGTGCGCTGAGTAATGTGTATCAATCGATTCATTGATTAAGGTTCTCCTGTAACATTATATTTTGAAACTATAAAAGATTTCTGGAATAAAATCATAAACTTATAGCTTCGCTTAAAGGGTAAGAAATGTAATTCTTAATATCAGGAAATGTAACAAAAAGAATACGACTGATGAAAAAACTTTACTGTTGTGATTTATTACGCAATACTTATTTTTTCCATATTCTATTTTCAGCTAAAACATTTTTTTTTATTGATTTGAAATGAGAGGATATTGTAAATTTTCCGAGATAAAAAAAAAATTAATTAAAGTGATGCACGTGAATAACTGCGGAATTATCCTTATCAATAATGCTGAGAGATAAACTTGAAAGTGGGTCAGGAAAAAATATTCTAAGGAAAGAAAAAGATTTGTTGCATTATTTGATAATATGGAAGAACAAAAAAAGAAATAATATAAAAATAAAATAAAGAAAAGAAAGAAAATACTCATTGCAGAAAATGAATAAAAAAAAAAAAAAAAAAACCTGTACCACTACAACCCATAAAGGGTCTTGGGTGCAGTACTATGTAAGGAAGAGTACTGTTTCTTGGTCAGCGGTCGTGCAAGGAGGTGATTTGACCGTGATCACGCTCAACCGCCAGGTTCATATATATATTCTTAAGTTCATATATATATGCTTCTTCTTCAAGCATATATATATTCTTAAGATATATTCTTTTAAGCACTTATTTATACATTTAAAAAAACAAATAAAAAAAAGCCAGTTTAAAACCGTGAAACAACCTGTAAAAAATAGAAAAATAAGAAGGAAAAACAGTATGGAAATACATCACGCAGTAAAAAAAAAATATAATTAAATAATAAAAAAACAAAATAGTATAATGTGATATGCAAGATGTAATACAATAACTCAAAAGATATAAGTGCCCACATAATAGTAAAACACGATAATATATATTTATATAAATATAAATAAAAATGTTGCATTTATGACGTATGGAAGATAATTAAATAGATACATATAATTTAAAAAAATTACCTCAGTAAACCTACCTGGTTGTTTCTTATTATTTGCCTTTTTTGATGATGTTCGCTTATTTCTTTTCATTTTTTCCCCCTACTTTAAAGTATTTTTGGAGAATAATAGATAATTCGAAGCAAAGATAGTAATTTATTTATATTATTATTAAATTAAATCAAATAATATTTAATTTAATTGAATTAATTAAGTTAAGTTAAATTATTAAAAATATCTGTAATTGTGAATATATGTATATAATAAATTTACTTAATTTTTAAATCACATACTTCCTATCTTATTGTATTCTTCTATCCTTAATCGAATGAGTATTTGCAACATAGAGCGCTGGAACGGAGATGCAGAGGACCTAGGTTCGATTCTCGGCCATTGCCAAAATATTCTCTTTAACAATATGATTTAAAAATTATAAATTAATTACTTAAAAATAAAAAATGATTAGTTTTCTACAAAAAATAAAATAAAAGAGATTAGATTTTTTCACAAATTAATTTCCAATTTTTCTCTACTATGGAATTTCCCTCTGTCTGTGGAAAACCGATTAAATAAAGAGATAATAATGATTCCTGAATATTTTTAAAAATCGAATGAAGCAGGCAACGGATAACAAAGTAAGGGAAAAGAAGAATGATTGGATCTTCTGAAAAATCGTTTCTTTTTTTTTTTTTTCGTTACACCAATCTTATGGCGATAAAAGAGCTTATAAAAATGGAATGGAAAAAAAAAAATGTAAAAGAGGTTCTCCATACCTGTTTGTAAAAATCTCCTTATTAGTATTTCAACAGACATACCTAACTATTTATTTCAATACAATCAACAAATAAATATTGACGTTCTACAAAAAGTACTGCTACACTTTCGAATACCATCTAACCAAGAAGAAACGCCATCGTTTAGATAGTGGGGAGCCTACAAGTGTTACCCTAATATTTTATATTTTCAAAATAGGCAACATTCTCATTGTAATACTATCGCTAACTCAAAGCTGCCGATTTTTTAGTTTTATCTTTATTCTACGATGGTTGCGATATGTTTATCAGAATTTTGATGTTTTGTATTGGAAAGTTCAAGTATTTAAGTTACAATGTTTGGAAAATTCTTCCGGACTTCTCCCCAAAAGTGGTGTGGTTGTAGAAAGGAATCGAAGAGTTCTGACGAACAAGGGACGACTGACCCAGTGTCAGGAGCGGAAAGGGGTTGCAGGGGTCGGTAGATGTTGAGAACAAGGGGGCTAGCCAATCGATCCCCCGGCCCCCCCAGCTTTAATTTTAAAGATGTACTCATTTGGAAAATGAGTCGACATGATTAGTACTGACCATCCGGGGGCTTCTTCATTGTTTTTTTTTTCCTTTCCTTTTTTTTTCTTTTTCATAAAAGCACTCCTCTCAAGCTGGCCTTTTGAGCGTCCCTTAAATAGGGGCTAGTGGTCGGCCGGAGTATTTTAATTTTTCAAAAAGCACTTAAAACGCTCCTTACCTAGTAGGGTGGATGCTGGCCGAAGGCCAGTTAGAAAAAAAAAAAATCCCCATTGAGTTAAGAGATTGCTCAGAATTATTATAAATGTTTCTTTTTTTATCTTGATGGAAGTAAAAGTTAATAATAATAATTGCGCTCGTATCCATCTCTTTCAGTCTCGTATGTTTTTTTAATTTTATTCACTGGTATATTCATACAAAATCCTGCTTGTTGGTAATCAAATAAATATTTTTACAATGAATTATTAAAGAAGACATTATTTTTCCAAATTAATACAATAATCGATAATAACGTACCTAATTTTGAAACTTTAACAATCCAACGAGATATTTCGACAAAGTAACAATTTTCTCCATTTATCGTGGAAGCTCGAATGGGGTAGTAGTGCGTTGCATGATGTATGCGCTGGGGAATCGATTAACTTCATGGGGTGCAAGTACTGTCATTATTCACAATCGATGAGGCTACATTTATCTAAAAGGGGTGGGGGACACAGCTATATCGATTTTACAAATTTATAAGTTACAGTATGAAACACTCGACAATAACATAGACTAGAGTATTAGCAATTCAGTGGATGGGTTTTAGTAATTTAGTATAAATATATTTATTGATTTCTGACACGATTTGAAATTGTGATAAATGCCATATTTCGATATCTCGTGATATGGAATTTGTTTTTTATTTTTTAGGTCTTATTATTCCATTTATTCTATGATTTATTTTATAAGAATAAAGAAGACTGGATTTGATGAAACATTACCCTTTTTTACTCTCTTTTACGGTACTCTTTTTTAATTTTTTTTTTATATGATGAAGTAAACACTAAATGAATCCTTACCAATTTATATTTACTAATTTTATTTTTGAATTAAAATATTATTGTAGTTTTTATAAGAATAATGTTCTTAAAAAATTAGTCGGTTTCTAGGTCAAAAACTAAGATAAGAATTTTTCCCTTATCCTTGGAAAAAGCTAAAGCGTGTAAAAGCCCTGGAAATAAAGACTTTCATTAGTAGCCATTTCGCTTAAAAGAAAATTAATTTTTAAAGCACCCCTCCCCCCCCCCTCACCGACCCCCACTCGTTTCTCCCCCTCCCTCCACCACTTCAGCGTTGATAATTTCTGATTACTTTTATTTTAGCGAGGGCAATGACGTATTCAAAAAGTGGAAATCCCTTATTGGATCTGGGAGCTTCTTCCAGGTTATTGCATTAGCATTCAACCCCCGGCTGGGCACCTTGCAAATTTTCTCCGGCTTAAGTGAGGGGTGGTGAGGAGGGGGTTGTCGCCGGGCGCTGGTAGAAATGAATTCAAAACTTATCCCATCTTTCATTATATTGCCTTTCGTTATATTGCATTTTGGACGCAAATTAAAAAAATATTTTTTCCCTTAGGCCTCTTCCAAGTGCCGGTGATTAAGTGTTAATAAATTCCCCCCCCCCCCTCACTTCCACCTTGCCGGAGTAAAAATTTTAATATATGTTAATCCGGCAGGGATTTTTCAAGACCCCCATGAATATATTTGTGACCTTTTGTAAGTGGAAAGAAAGAATGAATAATCATAAACTTAATTTCTCAGTTTTTTTTTTTGTTTTTTTTTTTATGACTATTATATTGTTTACATTAGCTGTTTAGAGGAGGTTAAATAAATAATCATTGTCACCACATTAGAAAAATAAAATAAAATTAACCCCAATAAAAAAACACATTTTCCCCCAAAATGGGATAAGATAATAATAAATGACAAGATTTTTATCATTTGTTATATTTAATATCGGGCGTTCCTTAGCAATTTATAATTATAAATCCTTAGCAAGTTTTTTAATTTTCATTATTACCACAATGCAATAAACAAAAATCGGCTAATTTTTTTTGATACTTACTTTTTTTTTTATTGATAAGGAATCAGTATATCAATACAATCTGCCACACTATGATACTTAAAATTGAATTTTTAACTCGATCCTACTAACTTCTATGAAAATTTTTAAGATGAACGTCATAAATTAAATTAATTAAATCATATCATAATCATAAAGTATATTTCTTTCTTCTTTTAATAGAGGAAAAAAAAAAAAAACCTAATTATCTACAACGGTCTGCAATGTGGAAAAGAGTTCTATAATTTTCTGACCACTATTTATTCCACACTTAAATTTTAAATTCATTCTCCTGAAAAACTTTACTTCTTGAGATATGAAATCATTAAAAGGAATCAACATAATGATCTGAGTGAGTAATAAATTTTATTACACATAACTAATCAAATCAATTAAATTCAAAATGTATGTAATGCCAAGATATTGAATGCCAAAAAAAATTTAATCTTCGATAATCCCATTTTGGAGAAAAACGAAATCCTGCTGTTTTATTTTGGGGTTGTTTGAGGAAGTAGATGTTTCCAGTAGATCACATTTTATTCCTATCTTTTTAAAAATTAGACAGAGGATGTTGAATATTACGCACTGACCACAAGGAAAGCTGATAGATATTTCATGAAAATTTTTACTTCGTCGATTTTTTTCCCACCCCCTTACGTTAATGTAAAATTCATCGCTGACCATGAGATTCGCCCCGAAGTGGAAGAAACGGACAGGAAACTTCCCTCGCCCCTAACGAAAGAATGTTTCAGTGGATGCCAAGGGTTCACATCAAATAAAAAATTCAAGCCCCTCTTCCAAAAAAAGATTAGTCTCAGAAAAACGAGGATATTTTTGTAACTGAGGGGGGGGGGGGGGGTAAGTACCCGGCAGTCAGAAACTTTTCTGAAAATTCTTTTAAACCCTTTGCTTCGGATTCTTCTTCCAAGCTAAACTTTTCGCGTTATATTTCTGCTTTGTCCTCTGCCAGATATTCTGTTTTTGTAAAAGGGGTCGTTTACAAGGGAATTAGAAAAAATAACTTTGTTGAAGATTGTATTAATTTATTTTTTAAAAAATAATTCCTTAATTTATGGTACATCAATTACTCATTGAATCCATGTCATACAGGAAGAATTATATTTTAAACGGAAGCCTTTTCATATCATTTGCGTTTTGATAAATCTTCACTACGATAAGGCAAATTGCTTGGTATGAGTTTTGGTTCATCAGATCAATTATGCCGGATGTATTTAATCAATTAATTATTTTCTAATGCTATTGTATATTTAATATAAAAATTGTTTTATTATTGAATTATGAATGTTCATTCTTATTCTATAGTGGATTTTTTTAATTAAAATTAAAAAAAAATTAAATTGCTGGTATTCAATTAGTATCCAATGTGTTCCAATGATGTATTTTTTATACTATTTAATAGATAGAATACATCTCAAAAAATCTTTTCACTGTCCGCATACAGTTGTCAGGGGAAGCCTTCAAAACTCCACCAAAGTATTAAGGCAACCCTTCTGGAGAAAAGAATGAGGTCGTTAGAAGAGTAGAAAGAAGAATAATAAAATGTTTGAAAACTTTTCCTAAGGACAAAAGTCCAATTATTTTTTCACTGGTGCCTAGAGCAGTAAACGAATTAAGGAGGCTTTGGATTTTATTATTGGCGGGTACAATGGGCGGGCTGGGACCAAGGCTAAATGGATTTGGGCGGGAGTAACTCATTGGAAGGGAAAAAATGGAAGGCTAATAGTGAAGTTTGTAAGGGCTCCACAACTTGGGGAAAAGCTCTGGAAAAAGGGACTTGTTATCGGTTTTCCTCGAGGAGACAGGTGTTTTCCTACCCCCCCCCCCCCTTTTCCCGCACCTTCCCATCCTATCTCAGTGGTTTAGTTTTCCGAAAATTGAACGTTGATTTTTTAATGTGTTTTTTTAAGTACCGTTTGAATGAAATAAAGCACTGTATGAACCAGTTATATTTATGCAGTAGTCAGCTAAAAATATATATATATTTATTATTACATACAAAGATGAATGTTAAATTCAACGCGGAAGAAATCATTAAGGAATTAAGTGAATTAGGAAGAAAAAATAATTAAAAATATATATATTTTGTAAGCCCCATGTTGATTGGTCTTTATCTCGAGCTGTAATTTTTTCCATTTGGCTTGAAACATTTTAAGGTATTATATTCAACTTTTATAAAGCGATCATTCTAAAATAGGGGACTTAGATATTTAAATTGATAATCATTATTTTTTTAACAAGACACAGGCTGTTTTAATAATATGCAATTGCATGTCTATATACTAGTAATACCTACTAATCATAACCATTGCGTTTTAATCATAACTTTTTTATTAGTTTTATTATTTGTTTGTATTTAAAATTTGCGCATGCATTATGCTGCATCTAGCAAAGTTTATGGGTTTTTTTTTCGTGTATCTTGTGTGGGTAAGTCACTGTAGTTGATCTTTCGGCCATTTTCTTTTGACTCTTCGTCGTCTTGGTAACAGTTAAATTTTGTGTGTTTGTCGTGTATGATTTGACTGTTGGAATGTCCATGTCTTTGTGGATAGCGTGACTGAATAAATTCTGAAAATTGAGTTTTGTAATTTATTTTGAGTTCGGTGACATCGATTGGTTATTTCAAAACTTTTGAGATACTTAGGGCTTTGAAGTCTTGTCAATTTTTTCCTTATTATATTTACTATCGCAATATCGGATAATGCTTGCGGTCCCCAACAGCTGGATATATGCAACGATGCCTTCACATAACTCCCTTCAACATACAATAAACACCCTATTGGAGGCTCGGATTCCCGAAATTCAAAAACTACCCCTCCGCTTAGGACACAATGGACGGCCTAGGAACTAATGGGGAACCCCTGTTGGTACCATTAGCTAATACTAGTTCATCAGGGCCGGTCCATTACACATCCATTATATCAATAATTGCTCCAGGAATTTGATCACATAAAGCAAATTTCCTATATCAGCTCCTCTGTGTCCGCGTCCATTCTCTTCCGTCTTTAATCAATCACGTCTTCTTCTCTGCATTATCTAGAATTAATGTTTGCCAAATTTTTTTTCCGACGCGTTCCTTCCTGAAATTTCCATTAACTTTGTTGCTTAGATTTTTTTTATAAATAGTGCTCTGAAGAAGTCTTTCTCCTTATTATCGAACAAATTTGCTATTTTCGTTCTCTATTCAATTTAAAACATCATCATTTCGGGGTTCGGTCCCATCATCAGGATCACTAATTTTAATTCTTTTTTATTAGGACTTCCTTATAAGGATAGTTTTTCTGAGATTAATCATGTTAAAAATGGTGTTCCTGTCAATTTGGCAGAACCCCATAAGTTATAACGAAGATGCTAAAAAATAAGGTAATTTAGTAAGGTAAGAATCCAGATAAGCTTCATAGCGCGAGAATTCGTTGTTTATACTTTTTTTGTTGAAATTACATTTTTCTTTTTTTCAAAATATTATCACTAACCTTATAGTATTATATTAATACTTTCCAAATAAAGTCATATTTCTGTTTTTAAACATTTTTATGAAATTAAATTTATTTTGTTTTTTTCAAAATAGTACCATTAACCTTAAGGAAAATATTAAACTAACAAAATACTTTCTAAAAAAATGAAATTGTTGTTTGTTTGTTTGTTTGTTTTAACGTCACTTTATGCCGCTAAGGCTAATCGGACGATAATACAGTGGGAGTGCTTTAAATTTTGCCTATCCAGGTATAATTAGGATAGGGATCTTTAACTGACATCGTACAGGCTCGGGAACTCCATATTACGTCCTATCCGAGAGACGGCATAGACAAGGATTTTTTACTCCCATTAAAAAAGCCTAGAGCAAATGAAATTGTTATAAATGAAATTGTTTTTAACTATTTTTTTAAAAATCGCATGTATTTTGCCATATAAAATATTTTCCTTTTAATACCGGCAACCTTAAGGAAAGTACTATATTAAAGAACTATGTTTTTCTTTTCGAGAGGGGAAATTAAATGGTCGAAAGATAAGCCATGGGACGTCATTCAGAAAAAGGTAGATTGAGAGGTTTTATATATTTATAAATATTATATTAATAATAATATTAATGAATTTTTTTTTTGTCTCATGAAACTGATCCGATGCAGACAAAATATAGTATATTTTTAGGTGACCATTCATCGGTTCATTAACGTCTTTACCCTTCTTTGGAGTGCTTCCATGGCTTTTGCGTGCCTCAATACCTTCAATTGATCGCTTCCAAAATGGAGGACATCCTGACTAACCAAAAAAAAAAAAAAAAAAACGGAAGAAGAATATAAATGAAGACAAAATTGCTATTATCGACTTTTCCGAGGACGGGGCGTTCGGAGGAAGACTCCATTGTAAAAAATAATTGTAGGATCAGGAAGCGGTGGGGGGTGGGGGGGGGGGGGCACACTGGGTGACAAAAGGAAGCCCCGGCATTAGATGGAATTAAAAATATTACAGGTCTTTACTTTGTCAATTCTCACAGGCGGGGGAATATTGACAGGGTGTCTCATGGTGGGGAGGGTGGAATAAAGGGGAATTATTCATTTTTAAAAATTGCACTCCCCCCAAAAAAAAAAAAAATCTGTCATTAAAGGAGATTTACTCACTCTAAGGCCGTAACGTTACATTTTTTTCATTTTCTTTTTAGTATTTTCCACTGCATCCAAGATAGCGTTACAGTAGAGTAGCTAACGGTTATATTTTGCAAATGTGGCAATAGAGGGTTGACAAATCGGGGCTGCTTAGGGACAAGGCAATAAAGGTTTTTTTTTTTTTTTTCCAGGCGCTCATCACAACCCCATCCTAGTCGCCTCCTAGAAGGGGTTCGGGATAATGTTTTTTTTTTTTTTCCTTTTTTCCTGGTTTCATAATCATTAATTCTGTTTTAGGACCCTGGACTGGAGATTGTATCGTTAACTGTTGGCAATCTCGTCTCATTTTCATGACTTGCTAATTTTTAATTCATTTCCCTCGAACATTTTTAACAAGCTTATAAAAATGTTGTCAAGAGAAGAGCGTGAATCGTAAACCTCCTTAATACCGTGTTTATATGGAATAAAAAACATATTGAAGACTTCATTAGACTCTCCTGACGAAACTTTGGAAACTTTTACCTATTTGCTTAATCATACCCAACAAAAAAAAAAAAAAAAGAAGAAGGAAATTTAAAAATTATAATTAAAATTTTCTAGATGGTTAAAAAGGAACTTTGTCTACATGGGAATTTCTTATATTTAAAAATTCTATTTCTAGATAATTAAAAATTGAGTTTTGTCAAAAATTCAAAATTTGAAGTGCTGAATAATGAATGACAGATTTATTCCGTATAATGAATTTCTTTGGATAATCAGCGCAATCATATAAAAATAATTTACCCATCTTAAATTCTTTGGAAAGGGCAGTAGGATTTTCGACTTTTATTAGGAACCAATAAATGTAACTTGATCCTCTAGGGAAAGAAAAACGCGGTTACTTTTTAGCGTTTCACAAAACTTATTTCTTATAACACGGAATCATACACTAAACAAAACCCTCACGAAATCACTTAAAGGTTTGAAACCTAACTCCGATGTTTCACATTGAACTTTCAAAGTACAGGAAACTATTGGGCAAAAATCTTCCATGAGAAATCAGTGAACGCAATTTTTAGAAAATATTTTACACCATGAAATAAATGACATTAACTTCTTAAGTTAAATTCTTTTAACTTCCAGTAACAATACTGTGTCTATTGTCTAAAATTACTAAATTTTGCGAACCTTTATTTATTTATATACTAGGGAAAATGTTTATTTAAAACGTTCTACTAATAAAAAAGTTTAAAGAACTACCAAAGCCATTCAGTGAGATTTATTTTGCAGGCATTTGTCAGCTAAAATGCAAATAATTCACGGAAAATCCATTAATGTAATATTTTTCAAATACTTCCTAGCCGAATCACCATCCGACAGCCGTAAATAAATATGAAGTATTTTCGTTTTCATTAATATTTTTAAAACGGCCTTTTTGGCGGGGGTCCAGATCCGACTCGGAGACCAGCTGTAGATCAACCTACATATATATAAATTAGCGTATTATATCTGGGGCCATATTTAATCCTGCGTTGGAGGCATGCTGCTCCTAGGAATTTTAAATTATTAGCTGTGTGCAGTTGTTAATTCTTCGATTCGGTTTATTTTCCATTATTTATTATTATTGTATTATGCATTTATCACCCTGTTACAAGGTATAATAAATTTTAAACTGCAACATAGCAACGCTATTCAGTGTGGAGGAAGTGAATAAGAAAAAAAAAATTGCACCATGCCATGAAGATTCAGCTGGTTCAGCATTTGATAAGATTGCACTTTGATTATTATTCAATTTTATTTAAGGGTTTTTAACCCACTTTTATCGTTGTAAGACAAATAAATACGTGAGTAAGGTATGATTTCAAGACCTTATCATTGTAAATTGTAATTTTCACTTAGTCTACAGACTCCTATTAAAACTTAAATATTTATAAAAATAGAACTGTCGAGTATTGTATAATGTTTGCAGAAGAGTTAGTCCCCTATCTTATCTTTGAGTCGTAAAGTATGTCGAGAATAATATGTTTCCAGTTCAGGGGGTCATCTCCGTTTTATCGTTGTTACTATAATTTCAATTTCATTATTTATTTTTTTATCATGGAGTAACTATTTCCTGTTAATATATTTATTCGTTGATTAGGTTTGACGCCCTTCTATAACTCAACGAAGGGAGGGGACCTATTCTAGACTGAGTCCGTGGGGAAAAAAACTTATGAGTGTCCACAAAACAGTCCACCGATTTTCACAGAGTGAATTCTATACAAAGAAACGGTGGAGTTTCTGACACGCCTACCCCAAACCATTCCTAACAGCCGCTAAACCGTCCCTACTCCTTATATCTGCCTCTAGGTAGAAATATAATGATAGATCTAATTCAGAAATATTAACTTAGACTTGCAAAAATTAGAAAAAAATAATGAACCGTTTAAAAATGAAATACATAAAGAAAAATATTTTTTAATTTTAAATCTCGTATTCACAAATTATTTTTAAATCACTCTTTATAAAATAAACTGATTTAGATTACTTGAAAAATGATCGATATATTGATATTATTTATATAAAAATTAACTCATGAATGACTAAAGCATTTATCCACTTTATTTAACTTTCATAAGCCTGTCTCATTTTTATTGTTTTTATTCCTATCAATTATGCAATTCACCGATTTCTCTCCTGGTTCTTCCTCACGTTGCATTTACTACTACCTGACAAGTTTTTATTTAATTTTAATTCAATAATTAAATAATAATATTTTTTTTATGTATCTTTAAATAAATGCATTTAAGAAAATATTTTACATATTTTGTTTGAGGAATCAACAAACGATGGAAACATTAAAATAATAAAGAGAGATATTGCTTTTTTTTTTTTTTTTATCTAATACAAAGAAGAAAATCCTGAATAGGTTTATAAAGTAAATATTAGGATATTAATGCATTAATTTTTATTTTTAAAAAAATAAGAAGCATTATTAATTCATTTAAGAAGAATTAAAGAACCTTCTATTTTCTTCCAATTTCTACTTATTTTTTTTTTTCTTACTGTACAATTATTAATGCTTGGATGACTTATTTTTTATAGGGGAAGTAATTATTAATTTGATCTTATTTAGTACTATAATCTAGTTATTATTATTTTATTTTAATATCATTTTAAATTTATTTCCATTCCTCCTTAGATGATCGCTGGCTGTAAGCTTTAAAATTTGATAATTATTTACTGTTATTTTTTCGAATTTTGTATATAAACTCTAACTTTAACTTCAATAATGTCTTATTTTTTTTATTTTTCCAATTTCTTTCTTATTCTATATATTCTTATTTTTGAAATTATAGACCTGATGGTTATTGCAAGCCTTCTCCACCTCTTCTGATCTGGTTCGATTGCCGTATTACGTTTGATTTAAGAAATTAAAAAAATACATATTGCGTCCTACCATCACTGGATAATAAATTCGCAAAAGGCCTCAGGAACACTTCAAGAAAATTCCTGAGAATCGCATTCCGTTTTCCTTTGAATAATGCAAAGCTGACGTGAAAATACTCATTTCCAGACTTTGACCATAATCAGGGAGCGTCCTCTCATCCATTATACCCGAAGGGGACTACCTTGACATCCCGCTAACTATATACCAAAGAGGAGACCACTAATCTTCCGGGGCACTTATTGCTCTTTGATAAAGAAAGGGAAGGATGGAAATTGGCCTCATTGGGAAGGGAATTGTGAGCTAATTCGGCTGCCCATATGTTCAGTTCTCACCCGATAACTAAATTACCGAACGATAAAAGAATTATTGCCCTGTCATGCAGATGCTACCCCGAAATTGTGGCTCATTATTGTCCATCGTATCTGTGTCAGGTCCCTTTGAATCCACCGCAAATTGTCAGTGTATCAACCGTTTTAGCTCCCAAATCGAGAGTGTCAACACGCTAAGCAACTTTATTCGCTTTTATCTCGTATTCATTGAGTTGTAGCTTACACGCGCTATACAATCGCTTTGGAGTCAGCCATGAAAGCCATGAATTTTTTAATATTGCGTGAATACACTGATGGAAATTCGGTACATCGGTACATGATATTAAAGTTTTTATAATTTCATGAAAGCATGTGATTTCGTTATGCATCGCTCGGCCCATGCAAAATTGGTCAGATTTAAAAAAAAAAAAAAAAATTCAGGAGAATCGATTAAAGATTCTTCTTTTCCCTTCCTTTGGTATCTGATATGCGATTGTTAAAATGTTTCAGGAACATTCCTGTCATTTACTTCAAGCAGTCTTGCATAGAGGTAGTTGAGGAAAATTGTAACTTAATCCATGAAAGAAAAATTATTTAAAACGATATTTCGAGTTAGACCTTGTATTGGGCGTACGTTCGTTCAGCCTGATATACGAAGTTAAAAGTATCAAACAAATTAAAATTCTGCAAATATCAGGTACTAGTATTGGACTCAAGCTATTAAGTAAATGAATACTTTTAAAAAAAGTTGAACTACATTATCTGAGTTAAGTTTAATTTAAAAAAAAAATTAGTACAAAAAAAAGAACTACAAATAATATTGAAGTCTCTGGGACTTAAAGATGTACAACATTGCTTAAAAAAAATAATAACAATATAATAATTTAATTTCATGTTCCTGATAAAAAAAACATTTACAAAATAATGGACGTTGAAACGAGTTTATTTGAAATCCTTCCTCAAAATTATTACGAACATTTATTTATTAACTAACCTTTCTTAAATCTTAAATTAGTTTACATATAATTTAATAATATAAATATAAATTTAGTTTTAAATAAAAAATAAACGAATACATTTTTTTTTAATATTTATTATTTTTTTTAGTCTAGGCGAACCCATTTATAATCGCAATTTTTTCTTTTTATCTTACAAATATTGTGTGGTAAATAAGATTGATTATCCCTGATTATCCCATAAGAGAATTAATTTTCTTTATCTGTTAGCATTTCAAGCTAACGGTGAAAGAATTATTTCTTGTTGTCCAATGTCTACTTTACACAGAGATCCATTCGAATGTCAGTTTCTCTAATGGATAGGTCTTCTTTATCCCCAAGGAAAATTAAGCGATTAAGCCTTATAAATTCTAGAGTTATTTTCGTAAATAACACAACTCGAATCTCTTTCCAATTGATACACCATTAGATATTTAAAGAAGGCTCTATAGTACTCTAGCAGCTCTACCAATAGAGTAGCAGTCTCTCTCTTGAACAAAGACTCCATCGACCGCCTCCTGCCGCGCGTCCATTGTAAAAATAAATGTAATAGCGACAATGCCGGCAACTATTGAAAGTAGTTCAAGGGTGGCCCCTATATATAAGTACACCCCGTTGTATATATACCATGATATATAGAATATATTTACATATCTATATATGCATTTGTACTTAATAGTATTAATACTAATCTATATTAGATTAAAATGAATCATAAGCTTCTTATAGGAATTACATTTGTGGACCTTGGAAGGCAAGGGACTGATAAAATTTTTCCCAAATCAAAGTTTAAGTTTGAAATATATTTTTATGTGGATTAAAAATAATAATCGCTATTAAATTTTTTTTTATTATTTTAAAATCTTATTCAGGTCTTTGACTATCAATAATAGATCTATTTTTTTTTTTTAGTATTTTTAGTTTTAGGCATTTCATAATCTATTTTATTTATAACACTATTTAGTATAACCAAGTCGGGCTAGTTATACCCTTTATCAATTAATCAAGAGCTGCTAAGCCCTTTTTTTATTATCTGTAATTTGTAGGATTTTTTCTTGCTATTACACAGCTATTCGGTTGTGTTTAATATGGTTCATAATGGATTAGGACTTCAGCAATCATGTGATTGGAGTTTCCAATAAAAAAACAACTATTAACGCTTTAATAAACCGGAGGAAAACATACTAGCCAAGTATATTCAGTGTAGCTGGTAGGGGTTTGATGGAAATGATCAGAGATTTCCTAGGATCAACGCAGCAAAATCATTTATATTTCATTGAAATCGGATTAATTCTATTAGGTGATCTGCCTGTTTTACATGGATTTGACAATTAAGAGGTTGACGTTACAGTTGAAAGGGAAATTTTTGATACTGGGGACATTTTGTTCCTTGCCTCCTCTAACGAGGAAGCGAAAATTGCCTATTCTCTTTCTTTCAATGAATACCAATACTTATTTTTTTTGGTTTTTTCGTTGTTGTTTTTTTTTCGAATTTGTTTTTCTTCTCACCCTAGAGACTATCCTAACAATTATGGCAGCTGGCTGACCGATGGACGGACAAGAGCCCTTCGAACGGCTTTTATATACAAAAGGGCGAAATAGCCCCAGCAGGCTATGGGCCGTGCTAATTATGCAAACAAGGCCGGGAATTGCATGTGCACACAGTCACACACATGCACGGGCCACCCCTCTAAAATGCAGTTAACCCCCTCCTTCCTGCAAAGCAGCCCCTACCACACCATTGTATTTATGGTCAATCGATATCCCGGGCCTTGTCACGTGTAGTGGGAGAAGAATCAGGGAGCAAATGTTATAAATTGAATGGGGTAGGATATTGCAACAGTAACTTTCCTACATACCTACAAAAATTAGTGAAAAATATATATCTGTCATCATTTTCTAAAAAGGATTTCCCCCTCGCTTTTAGAACAAATAAACCACCCTCACAAAATTATCTCATCTGAAATTTTGAACTTGGCCATATCGATGGTACCACGCCTGACTATCGAATGTAAAAATCGGCGATTTTTAGTAGATAAAAACAAAGCAACCTACGATAGTTAAACACAAATCAACCTAACTCCAAAAGATCAAGTTTTTAAATATTTTTGTATCAGTATTCAATCTTCTTTTAGATGGTATTAAGATTTATTAGTTTATTTTCTTGCCACAATAACAAATTGAAACTAAAAAAGTAAAAAAAACAACTCTTATGTAAAAGTTAACTAGCGTATTCGGAAAGTTCAGAATTGAAACTTCGCAGCTACTTCGGTCAAGAATTAATGTACATACTTGAACTATCTTCTAAATATTTAGCTTATTCAGTGTAGGTATCATGCCTCCTTCAATCATTATGTTATAATCGTGAAACTAAAGAGGGGAAAATGGAAACAACGAAGCAAGTGAGATATTATTTTTAAAAGATTAAGATTTACTCCAGAATCTTGTGGGAAATTTGTTTTTAAAAAAAATTTTGAGAGATTGAATTTCAATGAAAGTTTTTAAAATTTAGTTCAGATAAATCGCTTTTAGTAAACTGACGGCTCTATACATTCACGTTGCATTAACGAATAACTTATGCAGGGCCAATGCAATTCATATCATTAATTAAATATCAGTGCATTACATGGCATAAAAGCTTTACATTGTAGAGAATGGAATTTATCTGTCAAATATTTGTACCGGTCCAATTTAGCAGGAAAGTGAGAGGGGTGGAGGGGGTAGCGGAGGGGGGGGGGGTTAGCTGCTATAGAGGGAATATTGTTAATATTTTACCGTAGGAGGGACAAATCATTGATTTAGCCGGTCCCAACAAGGGAGCACCCCCCGGGTTAACTATTGGATGCTGATTGTAAATAATTTCCAAGTGTTCAACAACTGGAAGTTATATGGACGGTGCGAGCATGCAATAATTCAGACGGGGGTGCAATAAAGTGGTGCACCGGCTAGGGGTGTGTCGGCCATGTCAATCAGGGAACACGCCCACTGCACATGCACATGCACCGGCCCCTCCCCTCCCACGTCCCGCCTACCCCGCTTAGTCCAAAAAATTTTTTGGGGGAGAGTTCACCCCCCCCTAATGGGAGTTTTGTGTATGGTTTGTTATTTAACGTGTTGTGTTGCATAATCATCCCTCGGTAAATAGTCATTAGTTACAGGTATATGCGCTCCCTGTGTTGAAAGATCGTCGTGTAAAATATTAATAGGATTAGCGTTTAGCGACCCCTCCGTTGTATTTTTTTTTTCTGAAAAATTGCGCAGACTATGTGCTGGATGGGCTGGCTCCGGCCTCCCGGACGCCGTAGAGAAATGAAGATATAAACTGTGAAAGAAGAGGGTGCTTTATGAGTCCCGCAGTAAAACGGAGTGGAGACAGAATTTTTAACCGCAGGGGCATGAGCTATGGCGGGGCCTCGTTAAAAATCCAACCCCCCCCCCCCCCCGCCTTGGGACATTAACCCCTTTCCCAACGTCTTTAATTACAGAGCGCTAACAGCGGCTTATTACTCTACCGTTTTATATAAACACACCGGCGCCTTAATTTCTGCAACTGGTCTTTCTAGGTTAAATGTGCTAGGAGGTATTAGAGGCATTAAAATAAAAAATTGAAATTCAGCACGTTGTATATATTAATGACTCCTCTATTTTAAAACATTTCATTTTCCTTGAACTCATGATGTACCTATAATTTTATGCCTCATAACACTATCTGTACACAAGGCTTTTGTGTACAGGCTTACAAATTTATTCAATACATTGCGTATATTTTTCCTTCTCACACATTCATAAAAAAAAAATTTATCACATATTAAAAAAAAAAATTAATCACTATAGCGACGGTAATGAATAGAATAGAATAAAAATATAAATAATTAGGAAAATAACTTTTATTTGTGCCTTTCACTTATATAGATATTGACTAATATTTCTCAGATTACGAAAAAGGAAAGTAATTATTTTACTATGTCGCTATAAATCTAGACCCTTATCAGACAAAAAAACAAAAAAACAATTTGGCTATGTTAAGTTTTATCTGACTATGCTGCCAACATGAAGAAACTATATTCCGCTAATAATTTTCAGTAGTATAGGCACAATATCATTTCATCTTCAATAAATTCAAACAGTTCCTCGAGATAAAAATTAATAATTTTGATTGCGTTAGCACTTTATTAAAAGATAAGAATGTTATGTTTTATTTCCACCAGTCATGATATGAGATAATAACCATTGTGGGAGGGTGAAAATAAGAACACTTAACCCCCCCCCCCCCCTGCCTTTGGACAGGTGTAAGACTAAGGCTCTTCGAAGGAGGGGGTGGAAACGAGGTGGAAAATACCGCAACATGAAAGACAAAAAAGGTACTAACTAATTCCGAGGAGTTTTCCCCGAGTCCGGTCACGACCCGCGGACAACCCCTTGGGGAAAAATCCAGATGGTTTTTCCTTTATAAATTGGATGGTTGCAGGGAAGGGGGTGCGGCGCCCTGAGTAAAATATTGCATATTTACCAACCGCCCCTTCTACGTGATATATTTTTTATTGCTCTGATAATTACGGATCTTCCATAATTATTAACGGCACGGAAAATTGTGTTTAATATTTCCTCTTTTGTAGCCTTAATGTGCAATTTTTTATTCCGAAGCCGTTCTCGGAAATTCGAATTTATGCTTCGTGATTAAAAATTGTCGATGCTTCTTCCAATATTATAAACAATGTTTTCGCTTGTAAGTAATTTATATTCATATATACTTTTAATGAAATATGAAAGTCACTTTACAAGTAACCTCGATTTATTTTTTAATTAATTAAGAACTTAATAATGATTATTGGCTTTTTTAATTCCTAAAACTGAAATTAATAATGATAAGTTTCATTATGGAAAGTTGAGGTACATTTTTTATGTCCAACTCCTTTTACTTAAAATTAAATCGATGAAAACCGCATGCATCTAAATTTTTTTATTTTATTTTTTATTCTTACTTCATGAAGTACCCTCGACAGCGATTACTGCTGATAACGATAAATAATGAAATCTTTCTGTATAATTTTTATGAATACTAGCATTCTCTCCTATTGATGGTGAGAGGGCGCTTCATCTAACAGATGAATCAAAGAGAAAAAAAAAAGAATTATTGTTGAGACATCATTAGAATATTGTCTGAACCAAAGCCTTAATATTCTCAAATGCTGTAGTAGAAAAATGGCATTCGTGTTACATCCAATATCTTCCATGATGGTTGTAATTGCCTTTGCATCTACTTTGCATTATTGTTATCATATATTCCGACTTCCTTGATGACTTTGCTTTAGTGATAAAGTCATATTGGCCGAACCAATTTGCTAGTTGAATAGTATAAACTGTAATTATTTCTCAAACGATATCTTAAACGAAGTCTCACTTAATTACCGCATGAGGCCCGGTGAATTCGGTAAGGAGCCATTATTCCGTGGTCTGGAAGATGGAGCGAATTCCGCAAGCAGCCCTACCACACGATTATAAGCCTCGTCATTATCGAGTCACAAATTGCCATTCAGTGACAGAAGGCAGAACCTCTAATCAAGCTGGTATTATGTGTGTTATTGTTCATTAACCATACCCTTTCTTCCTCCGGCGTTATGCATTATTCGACATATTTCTCCTTATCTTTTTCTTTTTATTCAAATGACACGCTCTCCGTATGAAGTCCGACCGCAAAACTGCTGGAACATAGCAATTGCCAGAGCACAAGATTGCTGAACACAACCGACATGCGTCCTGCAAGGTGTCGCCTTGTGACCAATGTTATTCCCAACGCGTCCTTTTTTATTCAAATATATAAAGCAGATGGTTGCATTGCCTTTATAATACCCATACTTGAAACTAATAAAAAAAAAAAAAAATACTTTTATCTTAAAAGTTTGTCGAAACGAAATAAAATCGTATTATTGCCGACGTATAAAAAGGCTCTGACTCAAGCAATCATTTTTAGTTCCTTTATTCTAACTTATTGGTACAACACTACAATATCTGAAATGTTTTAAAATGCCAAAGATAACCTGGAATAGCATAAGCATATTGCGATGTAAAAATGCTGTTCTGGCATTGCTTGATAAGCTTGTTAGTATTTTTTATGCAAATACCTAGTATATATTCTTCAAGTTTTCCCTACTGCGTTTGTCACCTATGATTACCCTACACTCCCCACTAGACAGCTTGTTAAAGTAGATGCTATGCATCGAGGGGAATAACATCCCGACACCATTCCAACATCAAGTTTCCAACTGGCCGAGCCAATTTACGCGACAAGGAAGAGGACGAGGAATGATTATGCTACTTGGCAAGGCGAATATTAGGCACGCGGAGACACCAGACACAACCTGTTTGTGCGCAAGGAGAGGCATGCCATATGGGGCGGTAGAGAGAGCACACTGGATTTGAATAGGAGTACACAATAAAACATGTGTTGGGCGAGTCTTCCCTTTTTACCTGTTAGTCCCCGCCGTGGAAGGACTTTGAATATGTTATCCTCCCTTAGCTGTGCGGGCTCTCCTCCGCCGCATCGCCTCTATTGCATTATTCAACTTGCAGCTCTAAATAATGGCCCAGTCCTCGGGTGCAGTCGTTGAGTCTCCCTTCGAGACCTCGGTGTACATTGTATGACATGACAAGCTCGGCGGACATAGTTTTATTTATATTCTTCTCCAAACGTCACTCAATTAATTCCGTGCATAGTATAGTTTAATAAGATTATTAGATAATATCGTAAACCAATCTGAATACATCAATATCAGCGTTGAACGCATAATATATACAGTATTAACCGATTGCCATATTTCAATTAAGTTAGTGATTGATGCAATTCCATTATAATAATATCAGCCTTTATCGGGACTTAATAAACATAAATTGTTCCGATAAGGAAATACCAAAGGAGGAAGTAAAAAAAAATATATAAAAATAAGTTTGAAGGGATTCCTCTCCTTGACTTTTGGAATTAAAAAGCTGTTTTAATAAAATCCACTTAGAGCCAACTTTTCATTGGCTGTGTCTGGAAAGAATTTTCTAATAAGTGAAAGAGTGCCCCCTCCTCCGCTTTGGGCCCCGGAGGTCGAACAGTCCGGAATTATTGTAAAAAGTCTTAAGGAAGAGGAAACATGGGGGGGGGGAGTAAAGGGTGGAGGGGGGATCTCTTTTGTGATTTGTCTTTTTACCTGTACTCTCTGCCTTCTTTAGGACGGAGCTCTTGTCTTCTTAAGGAGAGTTGTTTCTTTCTTTTTTTTTATTCTTTTTTCAAGTTGTCCTTAGATCTCAATGGTGGGCGATTAAAAGGAATGGCGGTAGTTGCCCAGTTATAGAAGTAACAATATGAAAACAAAATAAAAATAGAAATAAAATAGAAATACAGCTATCCCTCTCTGTTACTGGGTCAGAAATTAACATCATCAGGATTGTTCTTTGGGTAGTGATCAGACCATTTGATCAGTGTGGACAATTTGACTTAAGAGCAAAGCGTTGATCCTGCGTACACAACTAACCACTCTTGTCCAACCACAAAGGCACACGCCTGCCTTTAATTAAAAGGTGTTTGTCTGCTAAATTTAGGTGATCAATACTTGTGTTCTAGTAAATTAGTCAACCTTTGAACCAAATTTGTACAGTAAATTTTATAGTATATTTTCAAAATACCCATGTAAATTATTAATTTAACTCAGACTTTTTCAGACTTCTTCAAAAATTCATTTTCATTTAAATTTAATTATAATCTTTTTTTTTTATAATTTATGTTAATTCCTTATTAACGTTGGTAATTTAAATGAAGTTAAATTTAAGCACAATGATTTCATATTTCTATATTATTCTATATATATTCATTCAATCAATTTTAATAGAAAATATGGAAATGTGAAAAAAATAATAATAATCTACTGGAGCAGTGCTGTTTAAAGATAACTAACTGTTTGAGATAATGCGAATAATGCAGGCCTCGTCATATATTACAAATAAGTCGTTTTTTTTGTAATCTCTGTTGTAAAAAAATAAAATAAAAAAAAATGATTCCGTTTCAATGTCAAGGTCTTCTGTAATTATTGATAATCCTTTTGTTTTCCTTTTTTGCCGTGAAATGAAGAAAAAATGACAACACTGATAATTTTTTGTTTCTTTTTTTTTTTTCTGCATTGATAAATGCATATGAAAGGAATTTGTTGGGAAAACCGATTAAAAGATATCTTGATTCCCGGATTAACTTCCTGTCTAGAAAGATTCATTACAAAAAGAACACATGAGTATTTTATTACTTGAATTTATTTATTATTTATCCTCATTTTTATTAAGTTTACCCTTTTTAGCCTCTTTTCATAAAATAAATACTTGAGGCGTTGACATGGATGAGGTAGTAAGTCAAGAAAAGCCATTTTTATTTTGATATTTTTACATTTTGATTTTAAACTGCTGAAATTCGGTTTATTCATGAAGCGCATCTTCCGGTGTTAAGGTAACCAAATCACTTGAAACATTGATTTGCTACTCTTCCTATACTATTGGCACGACTTCTTACTATTTTTTCTTATGAAAATCTCAATATCTTTTTATTTTTTTTTTTTTTTTTTTTACCTCTTTTTCCATGTCAGTAACTCAATTAAAAAGATGCTCTAGACCAAGTAATATGAAACAAAATTAATATTGAGATAGTTTTTATTTATTTTTACTTTCACTTACCTATATATGAAATATATAGTAAGTGGAAGTATTGCGATCGTGAAAATTTTCGACTTCCGGTTTTCAACGGAAATACACGTTTTGGGGTCCCCTGAGTCGAAATAACCAAGTCCCGCGAAATGGTCTGTGTGTGTGTGTGTGTGTCTGTGTGTCTGTGTGTGTGTGTGAACAGACTAGCTCAAAAAGTATAAACCGTGCGAACCTGAAATTGGGTATTTACAGTATGTATATGCCCGCGATGTGACAGCAAAAATTTCATCAAATTTGCTCAAAGGGAGGGGGTACTTTATTTAATAACTTTTTAAGTTTTTTTCGATTTTCTCAAAAACGACTCTAACGATTTTGATTAAACTGAGTATTTGATCTATTTATATGCCCGAGATATGACTGTAAAAATTTCATCAATATTGATCAACCGGAGGGGGGACTTTACTTAATAAATTTTGTATCATTTTCACGTGTTTTTTTATTTACTCAATAACGGTTTTAACGATTTTAATCAAACTTGGTATTTGATGTATTTATATGCCCGAGATATGACTGTAAAAATTTCATCAAAATTGATCAACAGGAGGGGGGACTTTACTTAATAAATTTTGTCCAATTTTTACCTTTTTGATCGATTATCTCAAAAACGGCTTTAACGATTTTTATCAAATTCGTTATGTTTAATGAAAATTAGTTGTTATTTAATATCAGGTAAGCTTTATCATTATTAAAATGTTCTGAGGGGGCTTAAATGGGGAAGGGGCTTTTTTTGTTTTTCTATAAAGTACCTTTGTTTTAGTTTATATTGGGAAATTAACTGTCTCTTATCACGCTTAAAAATAAGAAACGGCTAAATATGATATATGAAGAAAATCAAGTAAACATATACAGGAGAAAAAAAGAAAAATGTTCCGTCAACTCATAAAACACCTTGAGCTCACGCATGCGTCGTACGCCTTTAATGACAAACCAATGCGTTATAATTAAACTGTTCTGTTCATTTGAGAAGTGGCAATTAACAAAACGCATTAATTTCTAATCTTAGTAAGTTGGTAAGTGAAAGTTGTGTGTTGCGCGCACGCACCAGATTTTTTTTAAATGAAACTATAGCATTTAATTCTAAAGCAAAGAAATAAAATATATGATTTGCATTAAGATTCGGGTTTAGGATTGAAAAATAAATTTTGTTATACCTATCACGCAAGAATTTTTTTAAAGGAAATAAATCGAATAAGGGTTTATATTTTTATTTTATATAAAATATTACTATTACATAAATGGGTTGAACTATCGGTATGTTTACTTATATAGTGAATCGTTTGAGTTCTTCTGTATTCTTCCTTTGACTTATTTTTAAATTAGTTGGATTTTCCATTGTATAACCGAGTAATCATTTATAACATTAACTTCAACCTGTGTATCGGATATATTTATAATAAATCCTAATTATTTATTTGTATTATACTGGATACGGCTTACTTTTTCCCTCTAAAGCCGAATTGTAATAGAATTTGTGCCGAAAGCTGCATTATCAGATAATAGAGCAGTTGAAAGTCCAATTAGCTCACTATTAGGAAATATTGATCTTGTTTGTGGAGTTGATTTGGCCAGGGCATGGTTCTATGTTTTGAATCGGGGCCGGGGATAAACCGAACGGTTGCCTAGCAGTCCGGGTATGCACTATTCATGCTGTATTTGCAAAATTAATGAACTCCGACAGATTTCGCTAAAACCGAAACTAGTTCTAGTTCGTGTAACGTAAATGTTAGTTGAAGGGGAAGTTGAAGAAATCTCTGTTTGTTTGCAATATTCGTATCCCTCCAAATAATAATAATACAAGTTTAAAATTATGTCCAATTAATTGGACGGCATTTAACATAAGGGAAAAAATTCACAAAATATGCAAAATGAGTTACATATGGTTTCAAACCTAATATTTTTACTGTAAAGAATCGTTTCTTAATTCATGTACATCCAGTAAAAACATCAAGCTGAAAAACGAGTATTAAAAAAAAAAAAAAACAGTAGAAATTAAAGTAATTTCTGATCCGACTATGTATTTTGCAGAGCATGTTTGTATGCATTGGATAAAATTGACTTATAAAATAAGTTTATTTTTTATAAGGCTCAAGATTTCCCAAGAGCGCTGACGTTTACCAAAACTTTAGGTCGTGGATTAGTGCCCTTCAATTTATCCCTTTTTACAGTAATAACTTTCACCGCTAGCCTATGTACTCCTATATGTACTTTGTAATAAAGGAAAAGTTTTAAGTGTATTTTTTTAAATAAATATCAAATGTTTATCCCCGCAATAAAAAGTGGTACAATGTTTAAGTTCTTTCTCATTTTATTTTTATTTGATAATGAATAATAAAATTTCTCGCTTGATTTCATAACTCATTAAGTACTCGCCGTATTTCCCTCCTTGTTATCTGCTTAATTTCCTTTCCCGTTAATTTTTTCTCAAAATAATTTTTTTCCCTTCCCCCCCCCCACCTCTAGGGGAAGGCTGTAATGAGCTCATTGAAAATATACCCGAGGGAGAAAGAATAATCAACGCGCTAATTCCAGGTCGTTTTTCCAGCGCCTGCTAAACCGTCGTAATTTTTCTCAGGTTAGCGGATAAACGGATTTCCCAGCCTCTTTCCCCCGGACTCGGTCCTACAGAAAATTATTAAGTATTCAGCGTTGGGGTGTCTCGGAGGGGTTTTTAAGGGTCGGCATGATGGCTTCATTTTTATTTCTGCCCTCCTTCCATCTTGTTTATGGCGCCGAGCGTAGGTTGATGTAGAAATGCTCTTGATGAAAATTGGTGGCTTGTTAGCCCTTCTATAGAAAACTGACAGCGAAAAATAGTACAATTATATTTATTTTCTAGTTGGCCCATGCGAATAATTCGTATTGAATATCAGGCTGTGACACAATTCACTTACAATGGCTCATCATTTCAAAAATATTTCAATATGATCCAATAACCTGTAACTTTGCTAATAATGGTCCAATGTGTTGAATTCTTTCTTTTTTAATTTCGTAGGAAATTAAGGTACCTTTCAAGTTTATACAATAGCTGTATATACCGGTTTCACTCGGGGAATTTGATTTTTTAAATAAGACTTTTTTTGTGGATTTCGTAAAAAACCAATGTAAAGCGAGATCATAACGATTTTTATAACAATAAAGAATATACCCAGAGATTGGCTGAAGTGAAAAAATATTAATACGGACAGGTGTGCGCACCTAGTATAGTAGAACCACTATAGTATACTAGAACCACTGAGCGAAATTTGGAGAATTTAGGACAAACGATATGGATTTCTATAAAAAACAAACAAACAAACAGAATTTCATCTTTATTTATATAGATTGAGTTCTAAATTATATTTTATTAATATTTTTTATTTCTTTATTATACGGGAATAAAACTTTTATTTTTCGTAACTTCTGGATTTTTCATTCGCTCGTGTGTTGAATTATTTTGAACAAATGGCTTTGTGAGAAAAAAAACTTCAAAAAGTATAAATGAATATACTAGATATTACTTACATTGAATTTATTTTATTATTATTATTAATTTTTTTTTTTTTATGAAATAAATAAAAATCAATGTATCTTAAGATCACTCCGAAGAAGCATAAACTAAAATATTTATTTATATTCTTTTAATCATATTCTAAAACAATTCTTCAATTTATAATATATTAATTTATAAGATATAAGAGTGTTTCAAGTATTATTTACATTTTACTGGATACTACCCATCTAGAGAATTGAGTAATGAACGTTTTCATATTTTTTCTTTTGTTTTATATATTATCTATATAAACACTTTAGCATATTTTATAGTGTACCTTCCGTTCGGATGAATCGGGGAAAGCCTTCATTCCATTTTCTGGATTTAATAAAGACTTTGCTAATATTTTTCCAGAAATTTCTCCTGCCGTCTCTGAGGAAGGGTAAATCAATAAATAAAAGTAATTACATTCTATTAATAAGTTGAGAGGGAATTCTTCGATAATAAAATATCAAGGAAGAACGTTCTCAGCCCGAGTAAAAAATTTGTTATTAATCTGGAAAATTGTTGTTAAAAGAATTGGCGTATCGTTATAATTTTTTTAAATAAATTATATATATTCTAAAAATTCCTAACATTATATAAAATTTACAATAAAGAGGAATATTTTTTCCGTTGTCGAATCCTTATCAGGGATACGAGTATCTCGGACTTTGAACCATTGCGATATGCATCGTTAGAGGTGACCTATGAAAATGATTTTTTTTTTTTTTTTTTTCGAATGGCTTCATATAGAAAATGACAGATTCCATTTTTTAAGCAGGAAATTTTAAATAACATATTATTTTTAATATGTTATGTTATACTTTTATGAAGACTTTTAAAATAAATCCATAAAATCTACACATTAATTACAAATCGTAGGCCAACAAATAAAAATTTATAACTTATTCTTTAAAGAAACTTTGTCTATGTTTCGGTCTAATTCTGCGATTTTCAAGACGTCCATACACCATAGCTTCCGGTAATTATTTAGTTCTACATAATTTTTTAATAGAAACTCGTCATATTTAAAAAAAAATCATTTCATTGATCCAGGATCTATGATCTGTTTTATATCGGCATTTAGTCATTGGAGACATTATTTTATTATACTTGCTTACAGTAGATATTTGTACTAAACAATTTTAGGATTTTTTTAATCTTTATAAAAAGTAAAAAAAAAAAAAAAAAAAAAAAAGAAAGAAAGAAATTCATTCTATTAATTTAAATTAATTTTAAGGAATTGCAATTAGAGGTTAATGGAAAACTTCTGATTAATTGTTTTTTAAGAACTTCATATTATAAAATTTGAAATAGGAGAATTTTAATTTTTGTAGGTATTAAAAAAGATAGTTATTAGCATCTCCTGGATATTTATGGATGATTATTGTTCATTTCTTATAAAAAAAAAAATCTATAATTTAATTAGTTGTTACTTTTATTTATATAATTATTTTATAATTTAATTTATATTTTTTCAAAACAAGCTCCCAAATAAACCCCATTTAAATATTTATCCAACCGCCAACGGAAAAGCATACGGTAACGGCCATCCTAGCTAGGCCCATTGGCCATCCTTTGTTGCCAGATGGGTTCCCATAGGCTACACTAAATAGCCTTTTGTTTCAACCGCCTCCTGGTTGACTGTTAATGGGCCGACTCCGACGCCGCGAAGACTCCTCTGGATAGCCGATGGCAGCTCTTCGGATCCGGAGGGGATGATGTCCTTTGTCAGTTAGCATCCATTGTCTTTGCCCGTCCCTCCGGTAATTAACAGATCTTTCCCACATCCAGCCTCCCCAACCGTCCCATCTCGGGGTAATTTGTCACCTGCGTCACATCTCATCAAAGATCCCACGGTCATAAGCCAGGCATGTCGCAAAGGGTGTCGTTGTTTAAATATTAGTACATGATTGGAGCTACATCCACGATTTTATCAAAACTTTCTTATACGACGAAGATATATTATTTTCTTTAGAATAAGGTAATATTAAAATTCTTTTGTCCCGGGATAACAAAAAGGTAAAAAGCAGGTTGTAGTTGGGAGGGAAAATATGCAAATTTCGAGGGAAGGTCTCTAGATTTTTCAAACTTGGTCCTACCTTAGACCAGTCCTTTGAATGTGAAAAGCCTGGGAAATAGGGAGGAGTTTCCTCCCTGTGATTTATTCCCGTTTCATTATTTTTTCTTTTAATTTTCATCCCTTGTATTATTTTCATCACAATAAAGTCGCATCCCTCCTTTCCACTTGATAATCATGTGAAAAAGGTACTTGTGCTCTACGCTTGTTTATTCTGTCCTCCCACGTTTTGAGGCAACAGATAAAAAAAAAAGAAGGAAAAAAATGAGAGAAGAGTAAACTTTTCGCGCCTCCCCTTGTGTGGGAACAATGCCTGCATTGAATCGTTAACATTTGTTAAAAAACTTTTCCAGCCAATTCAAGCTGGAATGACTTATTTAATGTTTTCTCTGCTCACCTGATTTTCACGTTTGTTTTACTTTCTTTTTTTTTCCCCCCCACTGAACATTGATGTATACCTCAAATGTTTTTTTATATTTGTTTGATTAACTTTTTTTTTTTATTGTATTTATTTTGAAAGCATTTCAATCTGACTTTTTATTGTTTATAATGCTATCAACGGTCAGATTTAGGATTAAAAATAAAATAAAATAAACTTCATAATCTGATGACACAGATATCCAGAAGCCGAGGAAGACCCTCTTATACCGGAAGTAAAGGGGTTGGAAACAGAAGCGGTTCCGAGAGGGAGGGGTTGAAGATTAAAAGGAAGAGGAAAAAAAAAAAAAAATAAAACCTGTAGGAAACGCAGTGAGAGAATCTCCATCCCCTCGCCAGGGAAGAAACAAAAGAATATTAATCCCAGTGAAAAAATTAACCAGAGAATTAGAGGACGGGAGTTAGGCTTTGTAACAAGACAAAAGGTATCCTAGGGTCGTTGCTATTGTCTTAGTGAAATTAGTAACATCTACATATGTATGAAGAGGGGCCACCTGGGAGGGTAGATCGGGGTTCTGGAGCTACCGTCAACGGGAAAGAACCTTCGGGTTCCTAGAGCCCTAGAAATATTATTGTTAAAAAATATATATTATAGATAAAATAAAGACAAATAACAATTCTAATCAAATAATCTAAAAATTATTCAACCAAAGACCATAAATAAATAACATCATTAAATAAAATAAAGACATATTTTTTAAATATCTATAAATGAAAATCTGCCTAAATGACTTCTATATCAAAGATTCTTTCTGATTACGAATTACGAAAAAATAAAACTTATACCAGCAGCCAGTAGCGGATCCAGGGGAGGGGCGCGGGGGGCGCCCCCCCCCCGTGAAAGGTGAGGACACTCATATTTCTATATAAAATGGGCTATATTAAGTCATTTTTCAAGTCCACTAATTGAGAATAAATTGTATTTAAACATTTGCAGTAATTTACAACGTCATTATGTACCAATATGTATTTTAAATTAGGTCCTTCTTTACTCCTGAAATGTAAAAAAAAAAAGTGCGCCCCCCCTCAGAAAATTTTTGGATCCGCCACTGCCAGCAGCTTGGTTTGATTTAGACTGGTTGTTTATTTATTTAACGTCACTACTACTACGCTACTATGCTGATCCTATGATCCTACAGTAGGTGTCCTAAATTTCTTAGGGATCATTAACGAATACCTGACATCGTACAGTCTCAGAATACCCCATTTTACGTCCCCTTAGAAGAACGGCCTAATCAAGGATTTTTTTAATCCCTTTAAAATATCCTATGACCATCTGACCGGTGACGAACTCGCAAACACAGGTCACCCCGTAATTTAATTTTTATTTTATACATAAGATTCTATGATTATGCTCAATAATAGATAATAATAATAGAAAATTGCTTTTAGATATTTTATAAATATTTAATATAAATAATATTCCTCTTTTTTTTTTTTAACTTAAATACCATTTTGATCCTATTATTTAAAAAAATTCGAATGATTTCTTTAACCTAAGGCCATCTTAAGGTCTTGGCGTACAACGGCTGAAATAACTGGTTTCGCGATGCACCGGGAGGTGTACCCGGCAATTATAAGTGTCTTAAAGCTTGGAACTCCTTTTTAAGAGGTTTCTTTCTTAATCTCTTCGGCATACAAAAAAAAAAATATAGTAATTATATTTACACAAAGCCTTTAATTTAAATTGTTTTCTCAACACCCCGCCCAGGTAATTACACTTCGTGAAGTGCAGGTGCAATGCGAGCAAAAGAACAAGAACAAAAACCAAGAACAGAGAATTATTTAGTACTCGATATCCTTACAGTAAAAGTAAAATATGGTACAGTTGCAGCTTTTTAATAAGCAAAAGATTTACTATAGTCAAAAATAATACTCCATTAAACATCAAGTTCATATTGAATGGTTCAGACAAAAATAATTTTTCATAGGATAAAGGAGTCTCAGTATTATTATAAGCAAGCGCTTATAACCAATTTATATTTGTAAGGGAATCAAAATAATCTATTGTAGAAGAGAATGACATAAAAGTATATATGACGTTCAATTTTTTTTTAATTAATTAATTAATTTTATGATCATAACTAAATAAACCTAATAATCACAACCTTATAAATTTTGATAGTTTATACCCTACTGGAAGACTTTTTTAATTTTCTTTTCGTCTTTATTATTCAAATTTTATAAAACAGTGAAAAATCCCATCTTCCGTTATGATATACATATTTTTTTCAATACATTAAAACTTCACAACGTTTCGAGGCTTAGTGCCTCATTTTCAGGTGTACATATACATACATTATAACCTTATAATACATTAATTCATTAAAATCTCGTAAAAAAAAAAATAATAAAAATCACAATTTGTAATATAAAACTGCTAGTGCCTAATACGATATTATACCTCAATGGGTAAAGAGGACATGCATACTCGACGACGAATTTGAGTAATAATCTGTAAGATTAGGCGTAGTCCCAGAAATTCTTAAAAAGGGCTAAGGAGTTTGGCCTTAGAAGGACTACCTCGCAAAGTGCCGATATTTATTAAAATCTCGGAGGTATTTTTAGGGACTCCCTTAAAAGCCATTAGCGATCTAATTTGTCGGTAGGAAAAATATTAGTTCAAAAATGATTTATCGGAGGGGAAATTGGATTGGCCACGAATCGATAGTTAGAACGGTATAACTCGTTCCGTGGTTCTTTATATTGAAGGAAATTTCAATCTAAAATTTATTGTTTAAAAAATTGAAATATTTCTCAATGGATTTGTTGATTATATGTAGACCCTAGAATGCAAATGACATTTTTAAAAAGATCAAGTCAGATGCGGAATATGGTTGTAGGTGAATAGAATTTAATGACAGGGTGTGTAATAAATAAGTGTGTGAAAATTCGTCCAAATCGGTAAAATATTAATAATTACACCACTCCTGCCCACCCGAAACCTATTCACGATAATGTTTAATTGAAATTAATCATTTTACACTACTAAAACATCCGAGAATTACATTTGTTTCAAATATTGTCGAAATCGGATAAACTGTTAAAAAATTAATAACTACCCCCCTCCCAACTACTTTCCGTTGTTTTAATATTTATTCTGCTCTTAGGAATGGAGACAAACCCAACAAATCAAAGATTATAAAAATCTTTGCTGCCTTTCTTTTTTTATAAATGGTGTAACTAATTCAATTTTATTTTATAGATCTAGAATAGATTATAAAATACCTAAAACCAAAAATAATAAACAAGTTAGAACTAGTATTGAAAGTTAATGACCCGACTGAGATTTTTTTTTTTTTTTTTTTAGTATAAAGTAAGTAGAGAGTTTTTCAAATCGTATAGGACATCTTGTTTCAGAATCGTACTGTTTGTATAACATCAATCAAGGATTTTTACAAACCCGAAGTACAAAATCCTGTTGTTCAAGCTAAAACTGAAAAGTTGTGCATGACGTTAACGGAGTACGTCGATGGCATATTTGACACGTGCTTTTAGCGCAGGAGCGAACATGTTCAAGGCAGATTCACGCTCATTACTAATGGATCATCTCACAGGGGGAACGGTTGCCATTAACGCTCGTGCAATTAACGTTGTTAAAACTAAATCCAAATCAAAGCTTAATGTGACATTAAAACTACATTGTTCCGAGTTGAGTTGGAAATGAACCATAGGAGATCTTGTTCATTTGAAAGTACATCCGATACTTCGCTCACTGATGAGAGGATACTCAGGAAATTGGAGATAACACACGTGACACAATGGGATTGTATTTTTTAGAAATGTTACTCGTGTTAGCCGAATTGGATAATCGATTTAGACAATCACGATAGAGCTTAGATCGATATTTTTTGAGGGAATGAAATTTTTTCGCTTCTGACTTCCCTTTAAGATGGTATTTTTTTATAGTAACTTAATAATTTTAAAATTTTTGTTTTCTTTTTTAAATAGAGTTACAGTTAAGGATAAAAAAAAAAATTGAAGCTGAAATTAAATTATTTTATTAAACAAAATAACTTACGGTTACCTTGGTGGCTGGTACTTTAGCCAAGTTGAGCCGTAAAATATCTTTTCTGAATGAAATAAATTCAAATTTGTTTTACAATGTTCAAAAGAGTACTTGTGATGTGCTAATTGATTTTTACCCCTATCACACTTTAAATCATACTTGAGTTACGTCAGATCCCTTCCGTAAGATCAAATTTCCTCCTGATAATAGCCATCAGAAATGGTTCTCTAAATTACTATTGTGACAGGACAATTGAAACGAATAGCTTGATCTCTGAGATGAGTCTATTGCATCCTGTCTTGGCATGCTTTTAACATACATTTAAAAACAAATACATATATATATTGTTTAACAAAATAGTTGCAGGGTCTGATTTAGTTTCGAACTTATCAGGCATATCTCCATTCCGACTATTTATAAAAACTTTTTTTTTCTTCTGTTGTTTTTTTTTTCCTGTCTGCTGTCTTGAGAAAAATATCCCTTACATCCAGTTTTTATCGTTCTGTTTCTTTTCTTTTTTTAATCTCTTGCAACTGTAAATGTCATCGGGACATGGTGTTAAGTTACAATCGTTACGAGGTCACTATATTTTTCAAAAGAGTATTCTATCAGTCTTTCGAGTGGTATAAATATCATGCTGAATACATGCTAGTGGAGCTAAAGGATAAAAATATATATTACTATTTTAAAAAGCAAAGGGGAAGAATAAAATTAAAGTATTTTAGGTAGCGCCTCTCGAAATTGTACATGTCATTGATTAAGAAATGGTATGAAATTATATTTTAAGATTATTTCTGATTATTATTATCGATATGTGATAATATTATCGATTGTATAGGAACCAATCGATATTGGACCTCGCGGAGTACCTCCCTGCATTTAAGTGCAACAATGGGAGCGCGGCTGTACGTCAGAGTCAGGCGGTGCACAATGCGCCTTCAAACAATTATCTGCTCGTAATCAAACCCTGTCCGCCCCAACCGCTGTCATATGTCACCCCAAGTATAATTTTTATTTAATAATATACCTGGTGGTAGGGCTACGAGTCCCGTTGTCATGTTCGGTCGAACGCTGGTGTTCGTCCATGCTTCGCGAGTTTGAAAAGAAATCATCCGAGTTTGAGATATCCTGCTGTGTATAGGACAGGCAGATACAAGACAGAGTAGAAAAACAATGCTCAAACTGTATGACTTCATATTGTTTATATTTCAGGTATAAATATGTATATTTATATTTTTTGTTCAGGATTAATAGAGTTTATTCCTCGATTAAACTTATCTCAATTGTAAGAACATAGGTCTTAGGGAATTTTAAAAGTAGAGGCTAATGCACCAAATCAGGAAAAAAAAAACGCGTTAGAAAACCCGTTGAAAAATTAAAAAAAAAACAAATTAATTTATGAATTAAGTTAAGTTAAATTAAGAATTATTTGTACTTTTTATCATTAAAAAGTTTTAGGTGTAATTATAGGTGAATATTTTTTTAACTAAAACATAGTTCTGAATGAAATAACATACAAATTTTCAAGAATTATGCGAAAAAAATTAGTGTGGACATCTTGAACATATCCCTGGAATTTAATCCAGTTTGAGAGCTGAAAAAAATTCCGCACATGGTATTGTGTTTTAGTTTTCCTTTAGTGTGGTCAGAGGGGAAATGCCTCACTAATCGTAACGGTCTCTGCTCATTTAGTACTTGAATCTCTTGCAATCAAGCCACTTTATATGAAAGTTGTTCTTTATGTTTTCTAATAATTGATAATGCTTATGAGTAACTGAAATGTTCATGCCACTCCCAACTAACCGATTACTCTCTTCTGCCCATAGGTGAGAGACCCTACCGCTGCCACTTGGCGGAGTGCGGGCGTGCCTTCATCCAGCTGTCCAACCTGCAGCAGCACCTGAGAAACCACGACGCTCAGGTGGAGCGCGCTAAGAACAGGCCCTTCCACTGCACCATTTGCGGCAAGGGATTCGCCACCGAGTCAAGCCTGAGGACTCACACTACCAAGGTAAGTTCCGACATCTTTAGCCTTTACACAGGTACCATCCCTAACATCCTCCAAGATCCTAATCCTCGTGATCGGTCACTCGATACAGAACTGAGCAACAGGTCCAACCAGTTTGCAAAGGAACGGAGGATAAACTTTATATGTTCGATGATGGGGATTTTTCTAATATAGATACTTTCAAAGCTTTGTAGTCGATTTTAGTTAGATATTAGCTACTAAACTTAAAATATTAGCATTTTGCTGGGTCTAGCGATGGTTTTAATTTTTTTTTTTAAATTCGTACATGATACAAATATTTCTTTGAATAAAAATATTACACAAATTCTATTTGGCAATTCACTGAGGAGGGTTACAGTGTATTTCTGATCCCTATTTATTAGAATATTACTCTTAGGTGAGTGGAATGAAAAATTAATACTGATGGGACTAAAGAGCATTCGTGGCGGACGCACGGAATAAATGTCAAGCTTCCCACCCTGGTATATAATCATAGCCTTAATACTAAAAAATTCATTCATATGTGTAATAGGTATCCAAAAAAATATTTTTAGCTGAAATGAAATAGGACTGTATCGTTCTTAAGAGTCCATCAAAAAACACAATCCGATTTGCTATATGTTGGTAGTTATCTTTTGATACTATTAAAAACTATGCATTCGTGTTATTTAGTTCGCTTATGGGGCGAAAATAACCCTAAGCAGATAAACCATCCGTGTAAAACTTGAAAGTTGCTAGACTTTATTAATTGAAAACTTAAAAGCTTTAATGAAACATCCAGAGTCAGGTCAGATAGCGTGTTGGGTGGCCGAGAAATAACTGGTGCACTTTAGCAGTAAAAGTTTCCAATATTTTACATAGACCGCAACTTCCCCACTAACATTCTTCTTTTCCTACAAACCTGCACGTTATGAAATGTTTCGTTTTTTTTATTCTTTTTTTTTCCATAACCTCTCTTTATCAATTTCAGTTCATTTTTCTTTTGTTAATTACTTTATGTTATCCTTTTGACAAAAAATAATTTATAGTTTTTTTAATAAAAGGCCCGAAAACTAACAATAAAAAACCGCATCATTCCACTCCGCTCCTGATTTCCTAGGAAAAAAGGAGTGAAATTGAAAGACGGTAGCTGAAGTTAGTTTTTATGCATTTTATATTTTTAAAAAGAAATTAAACAAAAAAAGAAAATGAAATTTGGAAAATAAAAGTTAAAAGAATTTCTGACCCCTAGCTTTGCTGGGACAAACAGGTTAGTTTTTAAAATCTAATTTACTTTTCTTATCCACCATTCAATTTTCCCAAATTTTAAATATTAGTAGATGTGCATCAATCTTCTCAGTTAGTGTAGAATGGCATCACTAAATAATCTTTGTGCAAAATATTTTTAAATAAATAAACTAAAAGCAATAAATAATTAAATTATGTTTAGGACATGATCTATAGAAAACAAACATTTAACCAGCTTAAAACATTTAATTATCATATGTAACGATGAAAAGATGGAATAAATATAATAATAGCAACATTTAATAATTAAAAACCTTTTTTTTTAAAAAAAAAAAAAAGTTATTTTGAAGCCATTCTATATCTAATTTTTTTCCACCCGCCTTAAAGAATATCATTGTTTGCAATATTCCCATATTTTCCTATTATGATTTTTTTTTCTTCTAATTACACTATTCATGGTCATATTTTCGATTAATTTAAGAGAAGAGTTACGTAAAAGGTAGTTGAAAAAAATTACACAAGCTGCCCGTAACTAGGTTGAAAATTCACACAGTATTCATTAAAACCACCATGTCTTTTGACAACGTAATTATCAAATTAGAAAAAATGATTGACACAATATTTGATAAATTTTCATATCTACCAAACTAAAATTTTAAACCTTCCTAACTTAGCATTTTGAATATCCCTTATTATTTTAGTTGTAGAAATAATTAACTAGGCTTTTCTAAAACGTTTCGATTCTTTAATGCAATCAAAACACATGAGCAATTAAAACATGAAATTTAAACATTACATGTTTATACATAAATATACATATATGTGTAAGTAGTGTGATGTCCTCTGAATCCACACTGCTACGAATAATATCACGAAAAATAAATTTCTAAAAACGTGTTATATGTATAATCTTGATTACAATAACATATAAATAAAAAAAATATTTTTCACCCCTAACGTCCCAAAATTACGTTTAAGCATCATGCTGAAAAAATGGGGTTCCTAAAAGGCAATAATTTTTATATTTGTTTATTTAACGTCCCTTAATGCTGCTATGGCTAATCGGACGCTGCTAGAAAGGGAGACTTATTTCGCCTATCCAGTTATAATTAGGCATCATTAACGATTACCTTACTGTAGACATTCTTTTTTACGTCCCCTCCGAAGGACGGCATAACCAAGATTTTTTTACTCCCTAATAAATAATCCTCGATCCATCCACCGGGCTGCTTGGGTTTCGTTAGTCCTCATGCTAACCTCTGCACCGCGGGTTGCTCCATTTTTATCTATTAACTAATTACATATTTTTGAAATGTACTTAGTTAGTAGTGAAAAGATACGTCAAATATGTATTTCCATTTTTTTTTTAATTTATACTGTTAGGGCGAAATTTATTAACCCATTTTGTCCTAGCTGCAAATAAAAACGAATCGAATAAATATACAGGTGTAGAATTTTTAAATTAAAATTATTATTGTTCTTTAGTTTTTTAATTTCAGTTGACAGCTAGTAATTAAAGGTAGCTAGTGATTAAAGGTAGAGGTATCAATAAGTTTGTATAGAACTTAAAATTTTACCTGCAGTAACTTGTATACTTTTTGGATTTTTTTAGTTATTTTAGTTTTGAAATTTTGGCTCCACGGCATGCTTTACACAATTCCAATAGCTCTCCCCTGAAAGCTATAACTTCCGTTATGTCGACCGTTAATGGAACACAGGTCACATCGGTATTTTGCATGCGTCAAATTCTACATTATATCCCCTCCCCCACCCCCCCAGCCCACCTTTCCAAATTATTAGAGAGACAGGTAATTAGCCCTGGACAGGTACACGGTACACGCCGCGAAGCCCAGGTAGGTTTACCTAGGTCTCATTATAGACACTAAAATGACGGATGGGCTTAGTGTGGGCATATGGCAGCCGTCCAACCCTTCTTCATTATGTCCCTCATCTGCTCTGCATTTTCACCAACTGTTAAACTCCCCATCTTATTACTTTATTTTACCAACCTATCGAAATAGCCCTCGTCATTTCCTCCTGATCAGGAAAGTGGAAAGAACCCACCACCCTTCAGATAATCGGTCATAGGAAATCCTTCGATTAAAACCGTCCGTCCGTTATGTTTTGAGTCCATCAGTTTAAAATATGCTTGCCTACATGAACATTCAGGAATTGTGTTTATGAATAATTTTAATTCACGAAAATATTCGTAACAGCGCTAGTAGTCCTGAAGATCTCTTCTTCCGAACTAACAGAAAAGTTGGGTATACGAATCTTGCCATCTTCCCATAAAAAAAATAAATTAAAACTTTTTGAATTATTGAACGTAAACTTTATTTAGGAGAGATGATACAGACTAGCAATACATTGAGCATATGTCTTTTAATATAAGCTATTTAATTTCTTGAGAGAGAAAGAAGAAAGTTCCTATTTTTAGACATACATATATATATATATATATATATATATATATATTATATATTATGCTAACGGTAAGTGTTAACAACATAAGCAGCCCGGAAATTTATTATTTTTCAATTTTTTTTTTTTTTTTTAGTTAGATATGAAAGTAAACTAGGGAGGATTTGTTATATAATTTAATTAGTATCCATAATTTAATTCACAAAAATAAAAAATATATATTTATATGTTCTCACAGCCTCCTACAGAAACCCTCAGACAGATAAGGGTCACTGCAACCCTTATTGTATTTTTTTCCTTAGCCTTCATTGGACTAGCTTTTGTTTCAACTCCCTTCCCAGTCAGAGGAGGGGCATTAAATACCTTTTGTTCTTGGACTGACCCCGACGAGATCTGAATGTCTAATAACGGATTAGTACAGGATGAGCCGTTGGTTAATCGGGGGATTTCGTATGGGAAAATATATTCGTATGATAAATTTGAGAAACTATTTCAGAGCTATAAATTTTTTCTTTGAATTCTTTGATAGAAACTCTATGAAGGAAATATTGGAAGACTTCAATGTTATCGAGAGCATCGCTATAAAATACCTGACCCTTCGGAGGAAATGGCGGATCGGATAGCCACACCGTTGACAAACGCCCTCACCTGATAGAACCAACAAAGACGGCTATAAAATAAAGCCTTATCCCCGAAGAAGAGGCTAGGGAGGCCGCCCGAACAGTAATAGTCATTAAGAACTGCTCCTAGCCCCCTCCCCTTTGTTTCTTATGCAAAGGAGCGGCGCCCAACATAAATTTTCCCCTATCTCCCGGCCCTTATTTGTACGTCATGATCATATATTTCCCTTTTACCTTCTAAAGGGCTGCCCTTTTTTGTACGAGTCGGAGGTTTTCGCTTTTCACAATGCTCCATAACCAGGAATATATGTTGGCTCGTTCGTGAGCCCCTTGTCGGGGAAACGGCTCACTTGCAGTGTGTGAATGGCGAGTGTCGTGAAGCTCACAAGTTGATAGGTCGTGGGAAGAAGAACAAAATCACCTATACGACAAGACATCGTGTTGTATTTGTTAAGACAGTGGAGTATTTTCATTTATTTATTTTTTCAATGACTCCTACATTTACTAAACCCTTTGAACTGCAAATGTGGATTTTTGGCCATAAACCGATTCACCAATTGTTTTCTGAAAGTACAGATGAAGAGTCCCATAAATATTATAATTCTTGAAAGCATGGAATATATGACCACCAATCCTTACCAATAGACGTATTTTTCATTTTCAGCTTGATAACTTCAGTGCATTTTAGGGAAACCTTTATCTTATACGATTATAACGGGCATCAAAAATTTTCCATGTTGTATAAATAAGATGTTTGCAAATTCGGACCAGCTACTAAGACATGGGATGCGTTAATGGTTTCGATTTAATGACAGTAGAGTAAAAAGCCCAATAATCAATATTTCCTAAGGTTTAATTTCGTATAAGATTAATTCAAAATATTTCTCATTTCTCCTCATCCTAATTGACCAAAAAAATCTGAAATTAAATGGAACCAAATTATATATACACATTAAATCTGGATTCCTCTTTATCTGTAAGTATTTCTGAATGTTTCATTCAATGTGTTTCTGGAATTTTTCTCTTGAAGGATATTTCTGTAAATAAAAAACATTATAATATGGGTCGGATCTGGCGATGGTAGATAGAAAATATGGATTTTTGTTGTTTTTTTTCGAAAAGTTCCACAGTATTTCATTTTTGTAAGCGAACTCCTTTCTTTGCGCTAGTGCCTATACTTTTTATATTATTAAGCACATGTCATTATCGTTTTGCTAATCTCTGGTTATGAATCCATTAACTTTCAAATCCTCGAGTGAATTTCTTTTCTTCCGGATTTCTGCAAACTTGTTGGTGGTTTTCCATCATACTCCGAAAAGTTTTAAGTAGCTCATTATATACGTCACGTCTACCATTATATAATTCACGTCTACCAGTAAATTATACATTCCACTCCTCTTATCATATCTCTTATCCTCCGAAGTATACGCAACTAATCCCCAAAAAGCGCTCCCCCACATGAAGTACGATGGGGTTCGGCCCGGACCGCAAAGCCCTAGGTGGATTGAATTCCTCCTCAGTGTTTATTGGGGATGACCCACCCCCTTCAGACTGCCGCCCCCCTCGCAACCCTTCCTAATCCAGTTCTCCTCGACATCGTTACTTTTATGGCCTTATTATTGGAGATCTGGGCCGCTTGAGTGTAGCCGCATCGGCGATAATCGTAAAGTCTCCGGAAAAAAATATTAATTATCATAAGCCTCGTTGTTACTAACTTCCTCCCCACCCCCAGTTCTTGGTGAGTAACCCTTTTTATAATGCCCGTGCGGATGCCCATGAAATCGTATGTAAGATTTAGTGCCCCAATCAACAAGCCCCTCAATTATGTGTTCTCAATATCGCAAAAAAAAAATCTTCTATTCCCTTTACTTTAAATAGTTTATATTTATGCGATTTCCGGGTAAAATTTATTGAAGTATTGTTACTTGACCGACGCTTGTGCATGAACATGAACCCGACTTGAGAAGGCCAATAGATAATAACTTATTTCCAAAAAAATTTTCAATCCAAAATAAAAATCCTTCTGAGTAAATTAAAAGTTATTTGGATCTTGACATGTGCGAACGTTGCAAAATAATTCCCTAATGTCATTCAGTTTATTGTATAAACGATTACAAAACGTTATTTTCCAGTTCAAGAATAGTAGTAAATATTTTTTAAGTAAAAATTATTCTGAATGTTTTCTCCGCACCCTCTGAACCGAAATGATAATCTTTGGCGTTAATATTCTTTTTTTTTTCCTCACCCCTAAAAAAATTAATGGAACCATCAAAAGAAGAAAAGAGTTAAAAAGCAAAAAGCGAGGACTATAATTTTTCCAGCGATTTTCTGGAGGGGTGCCACCCTATTGGGAAAATGGTAGCCGCCCTCCCAGTGGGCCTGTGTAAGAAGGACAAATGCTCCCACTTAAGAGGAGAGGCCCATTTCTCCGACCAGATCTGCTGGGGCTGGGGTACGGACGGCAGTTTGTCTTCATAATCAGCTGCCTCCTTGTAATCCAATGTATAATAATTACAAACAAAAAATAATAATAAGATGGAAAACCTTTTAAAAATCCCACTACTTAATGACAGGAAGTCTTTAGAGGTCCTCCGCATTCAGTTTTGATTTCGGCCTCTCGGAAATAAACACTTCCAGAAGCCCAGAGTAAAATCGATCCCGGAGAGGAAGCTATGCATTAAGAGATCCGTAAAGATGGCGGAGACTAGAGATAGGAAGCGGGCAGTCCGTCAAAAAGCTAGGCCTAGGGTAGGTGCTACACACGAGATAACGGGGGCAATAAATAGACGGGAGGATCACGCAATTCTGCCGCGGCCTGGCTGATTTAGGGCCTTCGCTCCCTTATCTGATGCCCAGTCAGCAACCCGTCTTCATCGCCTCAGTCCAGGCTACTTAAAATAGCCTCTCTCGCTCTTCTTAACACTTCATTACCGTTCATTTTTTCTCATGTTTGTAAATTCGCTAAAAGTCCAATTTAAAACTTCATAAAAGTTGCTCTTTCAAGATTTTTTGTTTTGTTTTTTTGTATCCATTATTTGTATAATTATTTAGACATCATTCTGAATATCACCTTCAATTCTAATCATAAAAAAGGTATATCCCCTAGAAAAAGTATGGAACTCATAAAACATAAAAATTATTGGCGTTTACTAAACTCCGAAATTATACCATTTATGGCGGATTATCTAATAAACCTTCGAAAGTTAATTTAATTCCTTTCGAAACAAATATCATCGAAAGTATGAGGTATTTAAGCAGTGATCAGATTAATTATGTATTTTCACAATTAATCTTATATCTCTATCTCTTTCCTTAATAATAATTCTGCAAAGGGGGCATGGATAGGAGTATCAATTTAAAACTATTTTAGAACAACAAAGTGTTCTGGGTTTCATTGATAACATCTATTAATAGAAGAAGTCTATTGTATCAATAGCTTACTTACTGGATTAGGTATTAGATTCGTAACATAAGTGAAAATTATTTAATATTAAAAAAAAATCATGAGTACATAAGGAGATGCGGCTTATTCTCCTGTCCCCGAAACACTGGTTTCTTTCCATCGCCTGATCAAATCGAATCGGTTGCGGGTGATTAATTCGGAACGAGAAACGGAACGGATATGATTGATTGTAAATGAGCAGAGAGAGAGAGAGAGAAGAATGGAAGACAATTGATTTTAATTAAAATGATAACAATTAGAGCCCGGTGGAAGGGTTGGGATATTGAGCAGCTTCGTCGTGCGTGACTCAAGGGCATTCTCTCCAGCTCCCTGGATGGGGGGCAGCAAAAATGGAAAACCCTCTATAGGAAATATTTTATTCTTTTACGGGAGGGGGTGGGGGACGGAGAAAAAAATAATGAGATACTCCGTCACAGGAAAACTATTGGGGGTGGTTGACGTATCAGGCGGGGTGTAGTGCTGGCTGGGGTTGGTTCAACACGAAAACCTCATGTCGATCCAGGGGGTGTCGCATTGCTTGCATCAGTAGCAGAAGAAAAAACAAATCAATTAGAGAAGACTTTAGCCTTATGAGCGCCATGAAAAATATTTTTAAAAAGAAAATTGACTCTCACAAAATGTCTATAGAGAAAAATTATGGTTGTTAATGAATTAAGAGGTCTGCCAGAGACAAGGTAATATTTTTTTGGTAATCCCTCAACAAAGAAAATAAAAACTACCCTTGGACCCCCATTGCCTACACCAGCATACTTCTTTAAGTATGTGGACAGCGTCCATGACAACTGTCATGTTTCACCCAACCCAATTAAGGACTCTGTACCCACTTACTCAGAAACCCAATTGCTTACCCAATCTACCACATATTTGCGCACATACAAATACATTAATTTTTTTGTTATAATAATAAGTATTGAATAATTAGAAGAGATGTTTATTTTCAAAGACGTTCATTTAAAACATATTTTTTTTTTTATTCGAGGGTTGAGTATTTTGTTCCAGATATTCCCTGCATATATTTTTCAGGGTGATAAAAATAAGTACCCCTTGATCTCTGGCACCTCTACCAAAATTTAAATTCGTTAAGTTATTCTATCCATCCAAGTTGAATATGTGTATGTAATTTTAGTTTAAGTAAATATTTTTTCGTTTTTTATTAGTCTCTTTTATTTCATAATATTAATTTTTAAAAATAGATCATCTAAATCTTTTTTTAAATACTTTAGAAAAATCCCATTTTTTGACTCTGAATGCAACCTTAGTTCGCATCGCATGGTATGGTTATAAATATAAATGGTTATTACAAGTTAATTTATTTATATTTCTTCGAAAACGGAGTCCTTTCAAATGTTTGTGACGTTCTCTAGAAGAAGTTCCCCTTAAATTAAGTGTTTCTCAACTCGACGGGAGAGTCTATTTTATTTATTTATTTTCGTTTTTTGATGTTGCCATATTCATATTATTAATATATATCTTATTGTAATCTGATATTTTATTGTACCCCAAAATGTAGTGGGTGCGTTAAAATAAAATATAACCTAGGTCCAAAACAACTTATATACCTACGGCTGTACTGCTGAGGTTCCGAATTTCTTAAGGTGTTTCAGTTTTTCATACGAAAACAGTCAAACTCTGTTGGGTGTTTCAAGATATAAAAAAACAAACAACTAATATACTGACAATGGAAGCAATCAGAAGCAGTGACTTGTAACAAGTGACAGATCCGATAACTGTTACAGAAGAAGTAGCGATAAGACCGCAAGGTGCGCGGGGACCAGCTGTGTGGGTGGAGGCGCCAGGTGCCCAAAAGATTTTTTTATTCCGACTGTTTTGATATTCCCGATGCTGACCCGAGTACGTAGGGTAATGAGAGGAAGTACTAACTCAAAGCAGATGGTACTAACCCTTTCCACACACATACACACTTCATTCTAATTAATTTGTAGCCAACCAGAGTGAGCTATCTTCTGTTTTCGTATTCCGTTATTAGTCATGCTACATCCGATCTCTATAACAACATCCTTTCAACACCGGGCTTCTGGTGATGGGTGTTCTTTTGTGTTCCTTATTATTATTAAGTGCTGGGCATGTGTGTTAGTATCCTTGTATCTGATCAGAGTACTCGATTTCAGAACCCCCCCCCCCCCCCCATCGTTCGTTTGAGAACTCCAATTTTTCATTCAGTCTATTCCTGATTGAATTGTTTATTCAGAACAAGCTAAATAAATATAATAATTTTATATTAGTCCTGAGGCTAAGCAGATATTAGTTCAGTTTTTTTAAATTTTGATCCTTTATTAACCACACACTATGTTTACAATAGTCGGTTCAACGTTTCGGCACTAAGCCATTTTCAAGAAGAAGAAGATCTAAAATTTAGAATTTCAATACTTTTGAACTCAATAAATTAAAATAAAAAACAGTTAAGCGATGAAATATGTTTTTACCCACCTGTGACCACAATTTTTCAAATAAATTAGGCTGACTACCCTTGTCAAAATTTAAAATTCTTTTTACTAGTTAAAAACTATAGTCACTTTTGTTAAGAATCACAGTCAAATGGATTATTTTACCAGTCCCCTTATCCCCTACAACATAACTTTACTGCTACTTAAATAAACAATTTGCAAATTTTAAATTTTAATCATGATTAAAATACAATTATGAACAGATTCTTGCATGCCGAATAGGTTTAAATAATTAACTATTAAAAGACAATAATTTATAAGTGCATTCCAGATATTAGTAATGATGGGGGGAAAAACCCCAAACCTCTGATGAACAGAATTAAATATGAAGAGATTTCACTCTTATAAATACTTCATGTATATTTATATACACATGTAGAATTCTAAAGAAATAATTAGAAAGAAGTGGAAAAACCAATAATGAATAGCACTATAAATAAATAAATAAAAGAATAACAAAACGTGCATTGGAAGTGAAAACATGGAAATCGGCATTGGGAAATCAATTGATGGAAAGTTTTGAATACGCTATCTCTTGCCGGATCCCACCCAAGTTCCGCCGCAAACAGCCTCGCACTTCCCAGCAATCAAACTTCTTGGAATTTTTTTTTCTTTTCATTTTTTATTTTTCCAACTTATCTTTCATCGGCCACTTCACACCAGACAATTATCACCAAAGAGGTGAGAAAAAAGAACTGAAACATTGGTGTTCTAGGAAAGTTGTCTGGTTACAAATTTAAAGACCATTTTTTGTTTGTATGATTTTATTTATCTATCATTTTAAAAATAAATATATTTATTATGAAAAATTTTAAATTTTCGAAATAAATCATGCTCTAATTATCACTTAATGTATCCCTAATAAAAACCTTCACATAAATATTTATTATACCGATGATATATCACGTTTAAAACGTGAGTTGATAAAATTTGAGTGAAATGATAAAATTTGAAGTTTGATTTATATCACGTTTAAAACGGGATTTGATAAAATTTGAGTGAAATTATAAAATTTGAAATTTTATTTATATCATGTTTAAAACGTTTAAAAAAATATGTTCATAGTTATCAGCCTTGTTATGGCAATATGATTTTAGAAGAATGTATTTATTAAATAAAACTATTTTTTAATGAGGAGGAAGTAATATAGTTATTAAATTATAAGGTTATTTTAAATGATTTAAGATTTAGAGTATTATCAAAAAAGCATTAATAAACCCTGCATCGAAATTATGAGTATAATATTTATTATAGAACATTATAGGGCTCCTGTATTTTTTTTTAATAAGCATTAAATTTATCTATTTTGTCAAATATTTTGAAACTTTCTTTTTCGTAACCCTTTAGTTTTTTCAGGGGTACATAACTACGAACACATACCTACAGCAATTTTTCCCTACCATTAAAAAAAATCCTATTCTTTTATCGTTCGCTGTTCATCACGCCATGTAGATATTTTTTATGAAAAATTTAACGTAAATATGTAAGCATCTAATGATATCTTTTCAGCATAAATATTGAAAATTTATCTAAGATTCTGCTGACAGATTCTTATTTTAATCATTGATTCTTATTTCAACTTTCCAAAGTAATAAAGACTTGTTTGAATTAATTCATTATAGGAATTTCGATTTGTTTTAATCCTCCTTCTGCTCTTTGGATGCAGTGACTCCATACTATCGGTCTAAAATATGAGTTTTATGATATATGAGTTTTATTACTAGCAAAAATGTGTGTCGTAGGGCACAACTACCCTTCAATAAACAATCAATTCGTTGAAAAATAAACTAGTGTTGAGAAACTTTAGCTTTCCCACTAAATAAGTAGCAACGAAGGTAAATAAAAAATTATTACCACAAAATTACTCAATATAAGTAGAGGAAACAGGCACTTCCTGTGGTTTTATTGTTGACCACTTATTACACTACTAACACAAGGCAAACAGTCCAGAAAACCTTTTCAAAAGCTATCCAACTTACGAGTATATTTATTAAACACAAGAGGGGATCCATTAGGGAAAGAAAACATAAATAGAACGAAAAGTGGGCCCCTCATTTCGTCGTCGAAAACTTGTCTCAACTTCGGCATTATTGAAACAAAGCCAACGACGGTCAACAGAGAGAATAAACAGCAAGACTATAAAACGATTTTTAGGAAACGTTCTTTATTGATGCCGATCATAAGATGATACGGCCTCGAAATTATAGCCAGTTTTCTCTGTTTAAACATACAATTTATCCGATCAATCAACCGGGCATGCATGTGATATAGTACAGGAAAGTTGTTACAAATTAGTGTTGGCTTTTTCGAAAAATATTCACTACCAAAAAATAATTAATTTTTAAATTTGTAATGATAAGAATTTGTGATAATAAATGCCCTGCAACCGCCAGATTTACCCTCTAACATGCAGCAGAAAATTCTATGACGAAAGTACGATTTTCAACATAAAAAGCCGTAGAACTGCTACCTGCTGTGCAGGGATCTTAATAAGCGTTGATAATAATTATTAATTTTAAATTTCACTATTCTCATAAACCTCATAAAGTGATATCATATGAATAATCAAGGAATGTTAAAAGAAAATTAAAATGTGAGTAAAAATAAATATTTAAAAATTTAAGTGAACATAACTTGTGTATGTTTTGGTATATAGTTATAGTTATTATTAACTAATATGTTACAAAAATTTAAAGTCACGGGACGAGAGTTGTTGAAAGCTGAAGAATTTTTTGTTTTAATTCTTACAATATCATTTGTATACGATTGCTTCATCATTAATCAATTTTTAATCTCTGAAACCGCAGAAAAAAAACTTTAAAAAAAACAGCTCAGGTGATAGAAATTTTTTTAAAAATTTCATAAAAAAATTCATAACTTTTATTCATTCATAAATTTTAATATACATATAGGAAACAAGGATTATGTTTGATAATTAATGTTTTTTTCTGTTAGTGGTAGGTATTGACAAGAACTCTGCTAGAGAAACCTAACGCATTTTTTTTCTTTTACTGAGCTTCTTGCGTTTTTTTAAAAAACTTGTCTTTGCTCGCGCATTTCTGGATTGCACTTATATTCACATTATCGAGTCTAAAGCAGTGTATTGCTATATGTACAGTCCATTGAAGTTCAGCGCTTGCAAGCCATAAATGACTTCCCACATATGGTAATCCCGCCTGCTTACATCTCCATGGCAACGTAGTCACTGGTCCGTGGCAAGCAATGGTGGCACCATACGTCAGTACCACGCCGGTGGCGATGTCATGGCGAAACTTATCTCTACCACGCACCATGTTTCTAGGAAGCATTATAAAACAAACAAAATAAAATATTAACGTTATTGAATAATTGAAGGGGTCGGGGTAAAATAGTGCCAAGCAACATTTTCAACAAAAATAAACTATAGCTGCAGCCTGCTGTATATTACGTAGGACTATATGTCTATGTTGGATATGCCACCTAAATATGTCTATAGATGCTCTATATAGTCATATTAAGGTGGCATTTGCATTATAGACATATAGTCCTACGTAATATACAGCAGGTTGCAGTCACAGTTTATTTTAATTAAAAATGTTGCTTGGCACTATTTTGCCCCGTCCCCTTCAATTATAGTTTGTCATTTAGTGCAAGTCTTTTATTCGGATCATAACATCGGGTTGTGGAGCAATGATCTAACAGTGATCAATTGAATTGATATAATAATTCGAGAAGAAAAAAAATATTGAACCAAGAACATTCATTGCCTTATACATACTTATAGTTGGAATCTGCGATAGAGTTAGATCTAGAAAGTAGTCAAACTTGAAGCTTTCTCCTTGTTCCAGATCCCTCTTCTACTTGGATAGCAGGATGCTATCATCCCAGTTGTATTCTTTAAGCCGAATAAAATTTAAATAACGTGCATTTAATTTAAATATTTATTTAAATTTAAGAAACCTTGACGAAGAGAATGGATAAGAGATCCATAAGTACCAGATTCAGAAGCACACATCTTTTAGGGGTCCCTCGTACTTTTGAGTACTAACGTGATCTTCGGGTGAATTTTCTGTGAATCGCTCCTTATTTATGTTATTTAAAAAAAAATATAAAAAAAAAATAAGCTATATCATGTCATTACTTACAAATGAGTTTTTATGTACAGATTTTATTTGAACAAGTAGAACCAGTTTCACATTTGCAAGACATTCTTAATGTAAAAAATAATTTGGCTTTAGTAATAATATTAGATTTAATGAAGCATGCATTTTAAAAACATTTTTCAGGTTTTGCTTAATAACCCATCTCGTTAATTTTTTTTTTTTTTTTTTCATAGCCACCTATGATTTTATATATGTTTTAATTCATTTCCTCTTTGAAAAAAAAAAAAACTTTTACTCATATATGTGCAATTTAAGGTGCACTGATGGGGCTCACCTCATACTTTAATTGATTTTAATATTTTCCTTGCGATTCCTTTTCGGCGATTTCCTCCCGATTAGCATTGTTTTAGTTCAGTTTTTGTTTTAAATCAACGGCTCCAATGCTCCCGACATAACTTAAATTTTTATCAAAGGTCGTTGTTTTTGCTTAAACTATACAGTTTCACTTTTCCCTATTAAAATGGTTATTCTTCTACTGTTGTCTAAACATTTGCTCTTGCTTAAGAGAGATTTGTTTCGATTTTCTAAATAATAGAAGATGTTAGGTTGGGACAGACCGGAGAAGCGCAGGGCCTTAAAGGTCACTATTCACTGATTAGAGGGAATTAGCATATAAATTGGACCCCGTTCTATCACAAATTCATTTTAGACATTGGAGGAGAGCACACGGCCTAGCAAGTAGCCATGTCATGGCCGCCGATCCGTCTTCCTAATGGCCTAATCAGTGGCTCAATTTACCAATTTATTTAACATGTTTACAGGAGTAGAACTAAATATTTATCAGTAATAGTAAAAATAAAAATTATTTTGTTATGAGGTTTGATCTCCTGTGAGGTAGTAGGGTAAACCATATAGTTATTGGCACTCAGTACAGTTATTGGCACCCCAACTTTAACTTAAAGAAATAGATAAACAAGTCCTAATTTTATTACAAGATATACATAAGTCTATTGTTTGGAGACCCCTCTAACTCATCTATGAAGTAAGACTTTAACAAACTTACCATAAGGAAGATTTCACAATTAAATCCGCAGGGTGCCAAAATTTGGCACTTTTAACAATAAATATTGCCATATTGTAAAACTATGGAACTTTTGACCCAAAAAAAACCTCTTTAGTCTTAAAAGGATAGATAAAGGAGTTGTAGGAAGTTTCAATTAGATCCCTTCATAAGAAGTATTTTTTTTAATGTCACCACGGAAATTTAGTCTTAATGGTGCCAATAACTGTACGGTTTACCCTATGTTGTTTTTTTTCAAATTGGCATAACCGAATTATGCCTATTCAGAAGTTCCATCAAGTTCAGGGAACGATTCTAGGCGGTTATACTATGCGGAGGAATGGAAATGGCTTTTTGGACGAATTAAGGGACAGAGAAGTTGAAAGAAGAATGGAAAGGGGGAGGGCTTCAAAAATTCCGTTCTATCGGTAAGATAAAGTTGGTAAAACTGAGATTATATAAGTCGTTTCCGTGCCTGAGCTCCCGGGTCCATCCATCAAGGCGAGGCCCCGATGTTTGATTGCCCCCACACGCCATACCTCGCCCCCCTTCACCCCTCCCCCTCCTCAATCTCAAAAATTGACTCCGGAGACCGTCATTTTCTAAATCGCCTCTTCCGACCCTTCCTTCGCCCTTAACGAATTATTCCTATTGGAATTATTTCCTGTCGGGAATATGATAAAATTCTTTGCTCGACCGTTAGTGCCTCCTTCCTTCGCGATGCCCTTATCCTGCCAGATGCCTATCGCACCGTTATAAGGACCGAAGACTCCCTAGAAGCTACCTGAACCCTTCTAGCAATTTTATTACGCTCCCTGCCAACGGTAGATACTATCATCCCCGGCGCACTATCTACACGCAGTTGAGAAAGGCATCGATTAGTTAGACTTTGTTTATAGACATTTATTCCTTAGCATGAGCCAAGCGTTCGATAAGTTTTTCTTGGAATATCCGGCTTTGATCTAGATGGAGACAACAAATATCAGCCATGACAGGACCTCTTGTGAACCAATATAGACCAATTTCGCCTTCATATTACCTAAGTATATTCTCAGACAATACGTGTCTTTTCTGAATGGGCTAATGCTTAAACCTGTTATTTTTATTTATTACTGAAACCTTATAACATATGATGCCATTCCTATTTACACGTTCACGCCGGGGCTGTAATCCATTATCCGCGCCCATTGGCGGCTTACCTTAACGATTACTTCTATCGGATGGGAGTTTTTCAAGGGCATTATGCATTATTGACAATCCAACATTAAAACATTAATAAAATAAACAATACAATCCTACCTCGTTATAAATCGTGGAAAGTTTTGTGATTGACTTAAGTGTACATTGCGGTAGTCTAGTGTGAGCCACCGGTGGTACACGCCGGCGTGAACATTTTTAGAGAACTTTTTCAATATCGTATATAACGAAAATATATGTATTTGAAAAAAAAGGGGAAATTAACGATCTAAAGTGTTCTTAATACTGTTTAAAATGGTTTAAAAATAATTTTATAAAGATAACAGCCTTGCATACTCCTTCTTGACCGCATTTATGCCGTATCTATAATATTCTCAATGTGTTTTATTCAAACGAAAAAACCCTATGCGAAAGATATTGTGAATATTTCTTATTACAAATCTCCGGTCGGCAAGAATACTGACGCATTTCGAAAATATAAACTATAAAATATATCAATTTTCAAAGATATTTATTTCTATATACTATAACGTAAACAGATATTTAACAGTGTTGCTGATATAATTTTGACATTTTTCTTGCTTAAAATTTAAGATATTTCAGTGGTGCATAAAGATAAAAAAACTCGATATGATACCTTCATAGGTTCATAATATTAGATTTTTCAAATGATTATAGTTATTTATTGAAAAAAAAAAAAAAAAAACGGTTGCTCTCATACTGATAAACATAACAGGTTTACGCAGTAACCTAATCTGTGTCTCACAATTGGAAAAGGATATAATATTATAAATATAATTCCATATTATAAATTATAATTAAAATAAGTTAATCTAACAATATTAGCATTGGAAAAAACTTGAAAATATTATTCCTCTAATATTGTTACTTTTTAAGTCAATGATAAAATTAATTTTGTTTGGAATGAGTTCTTTTAGTTTGTAACAATAAATAAACTATCTACATAATCATAAGCGTTTCTGTAAGTTATTATAGGCAAATGTCACAGTTTTTCATCAAATTGTATTTTTGGAGTTCCAGATATCTCAAAAAAAGGTAAATAAAGCATTTGAATTCTCTTAGGTACATGTAAAAATTGAGACTTAAAATCATTAAGAACCGGTCACTTTTCTGCCCGCTTCATATATTGCGTAAAACATATCATATAAAGAAAGTTCTTATTCAATGAAAAATAAATGATAATATAATAATGGGGATATAAAAGAAGTAATTTAAGCTGGTTACATTATTACAGGAGGGTCGGTTCTCGTTAGGAAAATTGTCTTAAAAATAACTGAGCAGTTGGATAAGTAAAGAAATAGCCTTCTTTCCGGAGCTGTACGAGTGAGTATACATAGTACCTATTATCCAATGATGTACTTAAATCGTGACGAATAAAATATTATGATTTGACATAATTCTGATGTTCATACTTTGCACCTTGGTATTTGAATAGTCTTGTTTGTATACAGTCTTCTTTGCCACATATTAATTTCCCTTACCACGGATCTCGGCAGCGACTGCGTTAAAACACACGCACACGCACAAACAGATGTAGCTCGGACTTCGGTCCGGAAACGACCGGGACACCCTCCTTAATGCTCAATTTTCTTCATCTCTGAGTTATCATGACGTTTTCACTTACTCTTGTCTAAACGAGGTCTTCCCCTTCCCACTCTTCCAAATTGCTTCCATTCCCCCCCCCCCCTCATCCTCGGAGCTCCCCTACCTCTCTCCAAGATTTCTTTTTAACACTTCTTTTTTTCTTTATTGGCCAAGAGATGGCAATTAGACTTCCATAAATCGTATTAGTGACGTCATTAGAGAGAGTTTCTGGAAAACAATTTTCGGGGCGGGTTTTCTCGCTGCTAAAACTGAGGATGGCTTGAAACTAAATTTTTATATAAATTTATATATAAATAAATATTTATTTATATATAAATTTTTAATTACATTTTATATATATATATATATATATATATATATATATATATATATATATATATATATATATATATATATATATATGTATATATATATATATATTGAATCAATCAGTGATGATACTTTACGTGGTTAACAGTAAATTTTTAATCTTTACATTTTACATTCGTAAAGTAAATACGTAAAGTATTTAAATTCGAAATTACTGATTGGAGTGATATTAAACAGGTAAATATTATAAAAGGTGAGTATTGAAAAATTCTTCTTTAGGCGCAAGGTAATGAATATTATACTTTACGCTATAATTGAAGAATAATATACTATATCCACAAAAAATAGATTTCTGCATGTAAATAATGTATTCTTTACATGTAAAGAATTGATTTAATTTTACGTGACACATCCCTATTATAAATTTATCGATAAATAAAAAGATTAGTTAGCAGCGAAAACAGGCAGTCATAATAAATAAGCACATATTTATTATATATATATATATATATATATATATATATATATATATATATATATATATATATATATGTATAAATGTAGATTTCTTATTCATAAAAATGCTAGGGCCCTATATTTGTTACCTCAAAACTTTGTTTGTAACCAATTAGATCACAAACTTTATTATTTTGTATACCCTATTTGTCTTATTTGTGATCCCCAGGAACCATGGTACATTAATTAGAGGACCAGAACCCGGGTACACGACCCGCCCTCACTGACTCATTGAGTGTGCCATATTTATTAGCTTTAGCACTAGCGGATCAATAGGAATGGCCGCTGAGGCTGGTCTGCTATTTGTCTTACCGTAGGGGTTGTATATTTGTACATGCGACAGATGAGGGTTTACCCCAAGGATTGTTCATTACTTTCTTATATATCTCGTAAATATTTATCTCCCTTATTTTTTCTTCCGAAATCTGTTAACGAAAAATCAATCGATTAAATTGATAATCTTCAACTTCTACTCCTTTAAATCCGAAAATAATAGACCAATCACATCCCATAAAACGACAGTTATAGTAGAAGAAATGAAAATCATACGAGTCGATTTAATATACATTTTAATAATGATTATACCTCCTTGGTAATAAACTATTAACTGGTAACTAGGGTATAACTCTTTAATTTTATAGTCTAAGCATGATAATATTCTACTGTACCATTCTTTGCCTCGAAAGCTCGAATAATTTATTATTTATTTTTTTTTTTAAGATTTAATGTGGAAATTTTTAAATTCATGATGAAAACCCGATTACCATAATTATGCGGTTTATTTTTTTTCGTCCACAAATAAATTTGTTGATCTGGAAGAATTTTCATCCACTGCTTAGCAAAATCATATTAAATCCATTTATAACTATATTTTATCCTGACTAACGAGCTTTTTATGTGATACCTTTTTCAAAAATAATTCTCCCCGTTAAGTTAGAGGAAAGAAGTTATTTTGTTGTAGAAGCTGTAAAATAAAAATAAAGAATATAAGAAACTAGCTGTACTAGCTGTAGGGGAATTGCATTTTTCTTTTGGCTCAAACGGTCGATTGCGTAAAAACCAATTTAAAGCGAGATCATAACGATTTTTATAACAATAAAGAATATGCCCAGAGCTTGGCTGAAGTTATGCAATTTTAATATGGACAGGTACTCGCACCTGGTATGAAAGAACCACTGAGCGAAATTTGGAGAATTTAGGACAAACGGTATTGGTTTCTGTATAGAACAAACAGAACTTCATCTTTATTTATATATATTGTCATGTTCATTGCTTGTAAGACACTTTATTTTTATTTATTTAAAATCGAGGAAGCCAAAGTCCGGAAAAGTTGCCAGAGATCCTAACCTTTTCTTAATATTTGAATTACTCAGTTCTCTTTCCAAACGTTCTAGATCTTCTCTGTAACAATTCACTCTGGTCTTCAATGAGGGATCCAGGCATACTTCTGCCTCCATGTGGCCTACCTTCAAAGAACCAACAATCAAACAATCACAATCAATAAGACTAACATAGGAAGGCATAAACAAGAGCTTATTACCATTTGTCGTATGTCTTCCGTCTTTTTTTCAAGTTCCTTTATTAATGCTTTCTTGGCCGCTGAAACGATTACCCAATTCATTAATGAAATTTGGAACTGACTTATGATCCATAAAAAACTATAAATAACTTACAGCGTTGAACTTTGGGTAATTTCGAAAGCATAGCCGTGAAGTCTGCAGTGGATGCGGCGTATTGTTCTTCGTATTCTTCAAGATGGGAAGCCATTACAAAATTAGATTTAAATGCTCTAAAATTACCGATTATTTGAAACGTGTTGCCAAAGGAAAAATATTGTGAATAATCTATTGCAATCTTAAGATAGTAACAAAACAGTTTTTTTTTTTTTTTCAACGGAAAACTTAAAAGTATAATACCAGCTGTTAAAAACACCAGGAAATGATCGTAACATAAATAATTAAATAATATTTAAACGTAAACCATTACCATACTTCATAATATTATGCTGTTGTTGTTTGTTTTTTTTTATAAAGTAAATTGATTTTTCTCAAATATTGCATTTTTTAGTTGAATAACATTTCTAGCGAGATGCGTCGAAAATATATTGAATAAAACCTATTGACAATATTATGAAAAACGATATTTTTCATATAATAAACAAATATATTTTTCAGATGATCTTTCAGAAGACATAATCAAATGGACAACTTAAAGATAACATTATAAATTTATGATTATTTAGAAGCTTATTATGAAGAGGAAAAACATAAAAAAAGTTTACGCGATATTATGAACTGACATACACTGGAGTACCCTGTCCTCATTAATAGGCTTGCACGTTTTTTATACTCATGAAGCTTTTTCTTTCTGCTTTCGCATATGCGTCTTAAGTTCGTTTTTATTCAATTTTATATCCGAAATCCTACAGGATGCAAGATTTCTAAGATATCTCTGTTCAATGCCGTGGTCTTAAAATTCACTTATTTAATATCTCCCAGTGTTTCAATTCCAATATTTGCTTAGTATTAAAAAAAGGGTCAATACTTTTTTCTATGTAATATAACCTAAAAGGATCGCTTTAAGCGCTGCTAAAAAATTTAAAAATATGGATTGTATACTTCAGTTGTTAATCAGGAGAAATGTTTATACTCGTACTACGAGGTTATCTAAGGTGCATTCAATGATGGATCAGGAACCTATTTTAAAGAGATCAAATGCTCTAAAGGAATCCAGAAACAGAGTACAGTTCTATTTTGTTAGGAAAGATAAACTTATGTGTCGAAATTAAATTTTTTAAAAAATAAAATTTTAAGTATTTTGTTAGAACAAAAATGTACTATGCCATTGAACCATTCCACCCCATCATCTTGGAACCCCTTAAAGAAGTCTATCATTCCTGATGACGCCGTAGTGACGTCGGCCGGATCTCAGCATTCTCCTTCATCACCGGTGAGCTCCCGTAGACCAATCAACTGATAGTATCTCATGATCGTATGATCCTATCATATCAGTCTCAGACTGTCATTTTCAAGTCTATAATCTGACCGACTTATCTTGCCCCAGGACCGACAAGTGGAGAGAGATCTTGAGAGAGAGGAGGTGTTGGAGCCTCTGGTATCGTAACCTCTCTTGTTGGTGTACATGCTGTATTATATGGTTTATTATAAATTATTTTACTTATATAATTAATACATAAATAACATTCCTTTTTATTAATGGAGATGGATGAAGGAGGAATGAAGAAATTACTCAGAAGTTTACGAACCATCCGTAACACCTTAACTACATTTTTAATTGTGCTCAATCGTCCATTAAGAAAAAAAAAACAAAAAAAAGTTTCCCCGAACACTGAACGTATTATAATGTTTCAAGTGCTCGTATAGAGACGGTAAGGCAATTCTGTATAATCCGAGATCGCCTTCGCTCACAGCACAAACCGGTTCCATAGCCCATGTCCGTGTGTAAGTGCCTGTTCTTGTGTGCGTGTGTATTTTCGCGTGTTTGTGTATTTGTGTGTGTGTACCTGCTAAAACATTCCGAAGGAACATTAAAAAAAAAAGAATATGAGACTCCAAAGAGGAAAAAATAAATAAAAGAGGATAAACTCGTGGAGGAAAAAAACTTCGAATCTTTCTTCCTCGAATATACTTAAGAGGAGCCTTATTTAATAGTGAAATAAGCTATTTGAAATGTTCGTTGTAACTGTTTTTTATTTATTATGCTTTAATGTAACCAACTAAATGCGGGTAATTTGGATTTTACGACAGTTAATGAATGATCCATCTCAGATTAAACTATTGGTTTCATTTATAAAAATAGATAGTTTATTTAGAAGTAGTTAATTTCCAGGTGAATTCACATAGTAACTCAAGACTAAATATTTATGCTTTCCTAATTCTAAATTTGTTTAGGTAAATCCCAATTTATTTTGGAAAATTCTAAAATTAGACATTTCCAAGTTTATAATAAAGCTTATAATAAATAGTAACTGATATTTACAAAAATATATGATTTAAGATATATCTAAGGATATCATTTATCTTAGTGATATCAGGAATGCAGCTTGAAAAATGTTATTCACAACTGGGTTTTACCCACTTCGTGATCCCTCATTCTAGTCGCTTCCAAAATAAATATATATTCCATTCCTTGATTCTATGCATTATACGGTAAATCTCTGTTCAATTAAGCCCCTTTCCAATTATTAGATAGCAAATATTAATAAATATTGATTAACCTTAATAAACTACATCACAATGTATCCATGATATAAAATTTATATTTAAAGAAAATTGTATGCAAAAGTAATTTAAAAAATAAATAAAATTACCTATTTAAGAATTCATGCACTTTTTTTAGTAAATTTTTACAATAATCTATTTAGGTTTAAACTTAATTCGATGACAGAGGATACCATTGAACATAGACTTGCTTTCATGGATTCCCTCTCACTTACTTTCCATTAAAGGACTTTATAAAGTTTGCCAAAAAAAACTTATCATTCTTTCTCCGTTCTTTGTTTTGTAGTGCAGCTTCGTTCAATAAATTCTACAAATATCCAATGTCTAATACTTAAAGATCGCTTCTACCTAATCTTGGAATATTATCCATTAGCATTAAAATATTTAAAAAAAATATTTTTGACATATTTTTGTGACACACGTTCCGAGCCCGTGTATAGAATACCGATCATTATAATTCTAAATCTAAACTTTAAGACACAAAAAGAGGATACAGCACGGGCTGGCTTTAAGAAGAAAATAAAAAATAAACCCCGATGGTTCAAGGCCGGCGCTGAGATCAGTTATAAAAATCATCTCGCCCAATATGGAACTAAACTAATATTTAACTTTCCATTTAACTGCCATGGATAATTGTTAATTAGTGCGAATAAATTTAATTTTTATTCAATATATAAAAATCCATCGTACCATTCAGTGATTTAAATACATATAAATGATTTAAATAAATTTTTAAAATCATTTTATCTTAACACTTAACTGCGATTTCAAGTAAATTAATTTGTATTAATACTAATTTAACAATAACGCTCCTGTAATGATGAATTAACTCATAGTTATATTTAAAAATGTATTCCTTAATACTTTTCTGGAATAAATAATTTATATCATTATAAGCTTATTTATTTCATATTAAAATATATCTAGTTCATAATTAAGATATAATAAATTTTTGTTTATTAATATTTGAACTTCCAAATAAGAATATGTCCCTTTTTTTTAATTATGTTTAGTACTAGATTTAAAATATCTACATGTTATTGAGGATGAAGAGTTTTCATAACACAATCTAAATTATTTAAATGAGGCACATCATTTATCATTAATTAATATAATGATCATACTTTCACTGTAAGTATAATTAATTAATTAAAATAGTTTCAGAAATTCTTGTGCACTAATTGATCAGCAAATATTTCGAGTATTATTGTATTGTATTAATTACATATTTATTAAATTGTTATTCAATTACAGCGGAATGAGTGATAAATCGTATTTGGAATAACTATCTTAATTTTATTTAACAGAACGGCTATTGCAGCGAAAGAAACTGCAGCAATTATATACAAAAAAAAAAACCCTCTAGAAGCAGTGATTAAGTCAGCAGTGGAGTGTATAAATAGATAATGGAATCAGTTAGATCAACTGGTCCAGCGATTTAGGGATGTTTGATGTCGGTTTTTTTCCTTCCTTTTTTTTTTTTTTATAAAAGGTTCTCCATTTTTTGCGAGGGTGGCCCCGTGTGAGTTTCATCACGTCGGTTTTTTTTTTTTCAACTGGCCGTCTGCAACAAGTGTCCACTGGTGCCTTAATCTGTTTTACGACCGTTTGGCCTAAATCACTTGGACACACTTCTCCATTAACGCTTCCCGGCTGAATTAAAATCAATCTGGCATTGATACCCACGATCCTTGGGGTTTTATTTATTCATTTTTTTATGAATTTAAGGTATAATTTTATTATTGTGATTAATAAAGAATTCTAGAAATCTTATTCTATTAACTTAAGTTTATCCATATTTCATATTACCAATACTTTTAAATAATTGTTGTTGTTCTATACAAGAGGTAATTTGACAAAAAGAAAAATAAATAAATTAATAACAAGGTAGTCCGACTGTATCAGAGGCGCTTTTACAATTTAAAAAAAAAAAAAAAAAACCTTATCTCTATGTTTGAAAAATATAGAGGGAAACTTTCACCGGCCGAGGACAAAGATAAATTCAAGTTAATTGACATTATTCCAGATCGAATTAATACTTCGAAGGGAGATAAGTTGTCCGTTATAGTTGACATTTAATAGAAATCGTCTTAATTATAAGCTAATCAGGGGGCTGTATCACAAATCGCAATTAGACATTTTAATAATTTATTTGTGGACATATAAAAAATTAAATGTTTTAATTAATATGAATAACTATTTTAAAATAAGATGAGGTATTTTACGATTTATTTTTTGATCATGAATAAAAAAATCAAAAATAAACCTTCAGACTTCCGAATTAATTCGTGTTCTCTACGACTGATGAAATGTGTAGATTAAATAGCATTACATATATATATATAAGATATATTTTTGTAGATATCGATATTTTCTATGTTTAAAAAAATCAAAAGGGGACTTTTGATCTTATGTCAAAAATATTCAGTCTGGAAGTTGTTTAGAACTCTTGAAACAAATTAGGTACGTATTAAAATTAATAATAAATTTTTAATGCCTTATGGTTAATTCAATTAGATATTTGAAGAAAGGTTTACTATCAACCAAAAAATAAGTTTATGCCTATGAGCGAAATGAAATGGTGGTTGAGAAGTGGAACTTCGTTATTATCAAAATAGCGGACATGATTCTATTACTATATAAGAATTTGTCATCGATAGAGTCATAAAATTTATTATGAGTAAGTTAAAAGTAAAGACATTTTTTTTTTTAATGATGTAATATTCATAGGTTTAAGAATAAATATATCTTCTATTTTTCGTTGTTTAATCGTTTTTTGAAAAAATATTTTTTTCGATATCTGACTGATCTATAATCGATACATCTATCTATTACAAAGTTGTATGTATGGATATTTTTAGGCCTGTACTGGAATAATTTTTCCGAGATTAATACCACATGAGAACTCCAAAATGCTTCAAGATCAGATCTTAGTAAACCTGAAGATTGTTTAAGCCTCTCAGACTCCTAATAATTAAAAAGATAACGAACTCAAACGAGTAGGGATGAAATATTCGGTATTATAAAGGCACTGTACCGGTGGAAGCTTCGCGTGTTGTTGAAGAATCCATCTAACTCACTTGCCTGTCCCGGGATACCTGCAGGCAACTTATACTACTTTCAGAAATTTTATTTTCAAATTCATTACCGGGGTATCGATACCTCATTTCCAATTCTGTAATGTGGATTCGTGCCGAGGGGATATTTATTATAAATTGTTTATAATATAATATGGATAATAATAGCAGAGGTATTATTTTAAAGTGAACTATGAACTCGTTTCATACTACTGATGGTAAAAAGAGAAACAGGAGAAATCTGACGGAAGTATAACAACTGTATAAAAGAAATATTACGCAGGATAATGTAATGAATTAATGCCTTCTATTAAACACCCAAAAAAAATAAAATAATAACAATAAAACAGAAGCTATTAACTACTTCTTAAAAGATTGAGAACTTTTTTTTTTTTTAACGGTGTTGAGGTTTTAGACTCGTAAAACAAAATCTGTCGATATTCAGCATGGGATACTATACATTATATTTTAAATAAAATACTATTGAAAAATGAAAAGGGGCTAGATTTTTTCTTCGTTAGAGGAAGCACAATTTTCCCCTCTCCCCCAACCCCAATGTATTCGAAATTCTATAAAAATATTTTTGTCTGAATGGAGTTCTGAACAACCGAAATGTATTCATAAATATTTTTTAATTGAGTAAAAAGTAATTTTTCTCCTCAGAAATTTTTCCACCCGGAGAAAATGTTACCTATTATACCCTCCATCCCGAGATCCGGCCCTTCGTCTATTAACAAAATGGAATAATTTAAAAAAAGAAATGATTAAATTTTAATAGATTGCCATTAATAAACTAAATTGTTATTAAGACTAAATTTTAAGAAACCCTTCTTCATAGCTTTCTTTTTTTGGTCTTTCATAGATTTCTACAATAAAATTGGTCTAAAAAATAAATGAAAGTGGAGTAGTTGTTCATCATTCATTTCTCATTTAATATAATTTTTTAAGATTTCGATCTTGGAATGTTTTTTTTTTTCCTTTTTTAAAAAGTAATACTGGTAGTGGTCCAGTATAGTTTTTATCCAATTACATTTAACACTGTATAATAAAATATAAAATTGTTTAATGGTATATAAATTGGAAAATTTAATTCAATTTAAAAAACATGGACATGGTGTTAGTTTCATTGGGGGTACGGACTTATTTTAAATAAGACAACAATTTTAAACGTTTTACTAATTATACAATGCCCCATTATAGGTAATCTACAATTCCTACACTTTCGTTTTTTTTTTTTTTTTTTTTGGTTATTTGAAGACATAAACAACTAACTTATGTATAATACAAAATTTTATTTTATTACGAGTGTTTCCAGATAGATGGAGAAGGGGGCTACTTTTTACTCGTAGCGAACGAACCTCCAGATTGCATTTACAAACTCGGTTATGGTGGCGGAACATCCACAAAAATCCGGGAGTATGGTTATTACGCAGCGACTAAATTGCCGGTTGGGGGCAGTTTTATTACACGGCCTTAACTGGACAAGGCCGTAATAGTAAAGCAAATAAAATACTAGGCATTAAGGAGCAACCAATCTTTAGAACATCTTTTTAATTGCAACAAGGCTTTAATGAATAAACCGGGGGGGTCTACTTCTATTGTGCCCAAACGGGGGACTTTTATTAGATTTTCTTCCTTTGTTTATCATCATTTCCTTTCAATTTTTTTTTCCTTTTCATCGTTCTGCTACAGATGGTCAACCTATAACATATACCACCGTGGTGCTAAAAAATATAATTTTATAGTTCGTTGGGTTCTTGTTTTTTCGTATTAGGTTTAAACAACTGAGAACTTATGAGTCCCAATTTCAAAGGGGTTCCACTATTGTATTTTATTTTATGATAACATTCAAATCATTACTGAAAAATAAAATAAAAACTACGACAAATAATATTTCATTTAATAAAACAATTACAGCTTTATTTAGAAAATGTATATATATTTTTTTTAATTTTCATTTAATAAGTCAGCACTCATTCATTATAGAGATCTTTCTTCATATAATTGAATGATTTTTAAATTACTTTTTTAATCATCGGGGAAAGATATTTTTTAAATTATAAAATTGACAGTTTTTTTTTTTTTTTTAAATGAGGCCTTTATGGTTGTTTTTTCTTCTTTTTTTTTAATTGAAAAATTTACTCTAAAAAATATTCGTCAATTTTTTTTATTAATAAAATAAAGTGATGCCCTTTATGATTGTTTTTTCTTATTTTTCTTAATTGATGAATTTATTCTAAAAAATATTCCTAAATCTTTTTTTTTTATTAATAATGAACGATAAACCATTGTTTTCACTAAATTATTGTCCCTTTGTTTGGTCATGGTATCGCTATGTAACCTCTAGGCATGGCCTATATGACGCCAATTGTAAAGAACCGTTTTGGGGGTTGGTTGGTCTCTGAGGAGCAAGCGTAGCGAGCGGGAAACGAAATACGAAAGCGTAGCGAGCTGAAATCTAACAAAGCTGTTCGAACGGCTTTTTAAATGAAAAGGACGCGATGGGAGTACTAATACATTGTGGTCATAATATGCCCGAAAAAGGCCTGCACTCATTGAAGTAACGAAGCGATAGTTTTACCCTGTTTTTCTATTAATTTTGACTATAAAGAATGCCCACATTAAATGTATGAAAAACAATGCCTGATACATATATTGCTGAACCGTTTTACAATTGCCCCTTTCTTTTCTCTTGTTTTTTTATTTAACAATCGATTCCTTATGACACCAGCCATTCATTATAAAATCATTCCTTTTTAAAAGAAAAAACCTCATTGATTCGAGACTGAAATGAGAGAGATTAAATTTTGATATGAGACCTTAAAGGCTTTAAAAAATATATATATATATATCTACATATATATATATATATATATATATATATATATATATATTCACACACATATAGTTCGTATAGATTAAATAATATTAAGCGTAATTAAATTACTGGCTAGAATGGAGTTTCTAATGAAATATTTTGAGTTATTCTGGAAAATTTATAATCGATTGTATCTATGTAAATTATAATATATAGTTTAAATCATAAAGCTAGTAGTTATATACGTTGGGATATGTATAAACAATTACAGTATATGTTATAGAGTTAGCTGCACAGAACGATAAGCCAGCACCTGCCCGGTAGCGCCTCGAGCCGTATCAATTTGTCTTCATAATCCCTCGGGCTCTATTCAATTGCCAACAGTCAATTAAAACGTCATTGTAGGATACGGTGGGGAGGGGGTAAAAAAAACCCAATGAATTGAGCCGTTACAAAAAAAGAAACAAAACGATTATCGAAAAGAAATGAAATTAACAAAAAAAAAAGTCACCCTCCAATCCAACACACCCCGTTATACATATTTGTACAAGTGCTCAATTATTGAACGCGTCATGACGGCTGTGTAAATTGAACGATTAAAAAAAAAACTAAAAAAAAAGAACAAAAAAATAAACTACCTATATAAAAAAAAAAACTGTTAAAACAAAAGAGGGGGAGCGACAATGCACCAGGGCACGGGACAGTAATTGCGGAGGTTACACCCCTCTGCGGAGGGGATGGAAAAAAAAAGTGGGTGGGTCCGAGGGGAGGAGGGAAAAAAAGTAGGAGGGGTGGCTACAAAAAGAAAAAGAAGCAGAAAAAAAGGGAGGGACTGTCACAACACGGGGCAGAACGTATAAAGGATTATCTTAGGGGAGGGGTCCGAGGGTGGGGCTTCTGGGGGTGGGATTTTTTTTCCCTATTGCTGCCCATACCCCTCGCTGGGGGTGGGGATTTTTTTTCCTACGGGGTGGGGTTCAGGTTTAGCCAATAGGAACATTTTTTTTTCCCACCTCCAGCTCTAACGGCGACCGCAAAATGGCTGTACCTCCTGAGGTAACTTCAACTCCTGTGCATCGACTCAGACACATAGTAATTAGCTTTCTTTTTTTTTTAATCTAAATCTTATAACTAATAGTTTTAAAATAAAAATCAATTATACTGCAACAGCTGATGAGTTAATTATAAACTAATCCCACTTGCTTAAGAATGCATGAAATTCTGTTCAAAGGCAATCATACGTTGGTGGCTAGTATTGTATAATTAAGGAACTTTAAACAAATATTAATCATTAAAAAAAGTTAACTAAAGCGTTAGGAAACCCACTAAAACTTAATTACATATTCTGTATCAACAGTAGGAATAATTTAAGATATCGCTATGATCCTCGCTCGTATTCACTTTTAAAAATATAATTTGAATTTTCTATTGTTTCCAAGTATATTCAATTATTTAGGTTCCTGATTATGTCAAGTGATCGATTTTAAGTAGACTAAAAAAAAAAAAAAAAAGTTTTTTCTACGCTCCAACTTCGTCTATTTACAATTTTTTATACTGAACCCATTTATACCAAAGATAAAGGTGACTAACATTTTTTTAATTTTTTTTTTTGATGAATTCTTTTTTTCTGATTTGAAATATGTAACTTTAATGATAACTGATATGTTTACTGCGAACACCACGTTGATTAGACTCTATTCTTTGAACGACCTCACTCATATCCACAGAGGGAAGGGGAATCCCATGAAGATGTGGGAATGACAGAGGGATTAGATATTCGGTGTATCTCCCGGAGGCGTAGTATTTTATGTTAATTGATTTACTTTGTGGGGAGCTGTTTGCAGACCCGAGGTCCCAATCCCATTAGAACGCTGCAAAATCAATATACAAATATCATTTCCCCCTTTAGAGGGAAATCAGCCGTGCATGTCCCCCTGTGCGTTTGATCCACCGGTGCAATGCAGTTCCCAGAAGGGTTTTTAAAACGGCAATTCGGTCCTAAACGGGATGAAAAAGCGAAGAAAAAAAAAATAATCGAAGACTTGTAAGATCCCGAAAGGAGATAAAACGGAAAATAAAATGCCTTTAATTAATGGATTTTATTATACTTTTTTTTTTTTTTAATTCGAGTTCCTAAAGGAGAAAGAATGGCCTTTGACCTAGAATTTTTTAGAACGGGCGAAGCAATAAACCGGCCGTGGCATCATTAATTCTATGGCATTCATGGGCCGTAATTACACACGATAATAGACCCCCTTTTATTGTACAACGGGATCAATTATTCTAAAAGGCCCCATCAATAATAAATTGCTTACTTCTAGGTGATCCTTTCCTTATAATATATATTTCTTATGGGTTTGATATTTTAAATTGATAATTAATTTATACATATACATTTAATTACTATCTTTATTCAATATTTTTATTTTTAAAAGAAAAGATGGCCTTGACCGGAATACAAACTTAATTCTTATGCCTAGGGAAACCTAAAAACCTATTGATATTTAATAATGCTTTAAAATTATAATAAATGAATAAAAACTTATTTAATTTGTATTTTTCGGTTCTCAAAATTTCTAGGGGGGGTCCTATCCCTTCGGATGGCGTTGCCTATGCATGAGTGTGTGTGTGTAAAATATTAAAAATCGGCCGTACCTCATTACACATAATATTCATATATTTATAATAATTGTTTTTAATTTACGAATCTCATCTACCCATAGTGGATAAATACCTAGATAATTACCAAACCTGGTAATTGCCAGTACTCGATTTATTTTAAATTGGTAATTTCTCCTTAAGGCTTCTTTTTTCTATTCAGCGTTTTGCATCAGTTTATTATTCTATATTTTATATTACACATATACATGTACATATAAGTGTGTGCATTTGAAGTTTTAATAGTTTAGAACCTTATAAATTAATTAAAATACAAAAATAAATTTATAATTTTTTATTTATAAATAAGGGTGAGTTACATGGATTAATGGATTACCTAATTTTTAATTTATTTTTTTATTGCAGGGAATAGTTTTTTTGTTGCCGGAGTACTATCATTATTGTTTTTATGTCATATTGTTCTCGTATGGACCATTTTGGTTGTTATTTTACGCAGTTTAAAATATTTAACCGTTGCTAACGGCATTGGTAATCGCTTCGTATATTATTATTGAACATGAAAATAAATCTAATAAAGTTTTTACGAGGTGCAATAAAAGAGAGTTAACTGCTGCTGGGATGTATATAGGAGAGGACTTTAGAATGCATAGGATTAAGCGAAGCGGTCCAACGCGGGGGAGTCCAGTCCGGACCGCATTCTTCTCCACTACTCCTTTTTTTTCTCTTGTTCCAGAGTCGTTCCCCGGGGCCTACCCCAACCCGCCGGGGATTGGGGTCTGCCATCTGTTCTTGGGGTCGGGGGGTCTTCGGGTGAAGGGGAAGTCGAGGACCTGTCGTGGGCGTTTCGCCTTCGTGGTACAAGAAGGAGTTTGGGGTTGTATATTTTTTTATGGATTTTCTGTGGATCGTCTATCATCATTATTATATACCCAGATGCAACAAATAGCTATTGATAGGCCGGTAGAATAAAAAGAAATAAACTGATAAAAAGAAATAATTTTTCGATCTTGTACTGAAATTAGTGATATGTTATGACAATAAAACATTCAAATCAAAGCCTTAAATTATTTATTCCACTAGGCTACATCATTTGGGACACCATAATCAGGTACTGTATTATAAACGTACAAACAGCACTATGATTATAGAAATATTTAGGTATGAATTAATATGTCTTAATTGAAAAAAATTATCGCGGGATTAATAGAATTAAAATTTAATTACAACCACTCAAAACTCATAATATGACGTCTACTTTCGAACTTGAAAAGGTCCATTTAATTTAATAACTCATAGATTTTATACGCAGTCTTGGAATTTTTTTTCCTTTCAATATCAACACGTTCCAATTCTGATTTTTATGAATGCATTACGTATTTTAGTTCACTAATGTCTCAATGGAAAAAAAAATAGTGAGTTTCCCGTGCATGCTGATCAAGAATACGAATAAAATTATTCCTAAATTTATTTGTTTGTCGTATTTAATAAAATATATATATCAAAAATCCTAATTAAATCGCTCTTCCCTGATGCTCTACAGTTTATTTTTCTTTAGGTTTTCTAATTACGCCAATGGAAAGATCTGATACAAAAATCAAGGCCCAATTAAAACTGTGGGGCTTCCGGGGCCGAAAGAGCAATGCCCAGTGCTTGGGATAAAAACTTTTATTCTCTCTTTCTCTATTCAACCTTTGTTTAATATAAATTTCTACAATTTTTTTATCATTAACAATAAACAAACAAAAAAATGTTTACAATATCTAATTATAAACGATTTGTAAAAAAAAATAATAATAATAAGTTCTGCTAAAATTTTGAATGACTGTATTCATTCAGCGAAATTACATCAATCAACTCTTGAAAAATGAATAATAATCGCTCATTTAATTTTTGCAATCGATCAATTAATTTTTTTTACTACTTTTACGGCAGTTTAATGGTGAAACGTTTGAATTGTTCAAGTCTTTATTGTAAATGCATAAACATTATAAATAAACTGTTTCATTTAAAACATATGAATTCTATTTATTTGTAAGATATAATAAGATATAATTCCTATTGTGAGCTGTGTAAATACAATAATTATAACATTTTCTAAGCAAATATTGTTGAAGAGGCTGTGGGCAGTTATTTATTTATTTTATTTTTATTTTTATTTATTGGCTCAAAATATATTGCTACTATGATTTTAATAAATTCAATAAATATCCTGGCTAAATTTTATCCGTGCCGTATGGCAAGGTGTTGTTGGATTATAATGACTAAAGATAATTTACAACGAATAATAACTTATTTTTATAAATTAAAATAATTATTACTGAGGCAGGAAGAACGCGATTCATAAAATATTCTGACTCTTTAAATTATGGGAGCTAATTTATTACCAACATTTTTTTTTCTTTTTTATTCCCCATCTCGCCCCCCTCCTCTCACTTAATCACGCCGTTTGTGCCGAGGTTTTAGTATTTTTTTTTTTTCTTTTATTCATTGGCGAAAATAATTCTTTTCGTCGCGGTTTTTATCCTGAAAGAAAGATATAAAGAAAAGGAAAAATGGATTAAAGCACATGAAGACTAATTATTTTTATTCTTTTAAAAAATAATGACAAATTTCCGATAATATTGGAAAGGAGCACTGGTTTTATATTTTTATATTTTAATTCTTTCAAGACGGAGAATGCAAGCATGAGGTCATAGATATTTTTTCCAAGCGTCTTAGGAAACTTTCTCGTCGGAATCGATTTTTCTTCTCCAACGATTTACATTTATATTTAACAGATTCCTAGAATGGATATAAACGTGACTGTTTATGAAAAACAATTATTTCATACTATTAAAAAGAATGCACACAAGTAAGAAATATAAGTTTCAATTTTACAATGAATTCGTGTAGTATTTTATTCAGTTCATATTCGTTTATACTCGTTTACGGAATCCATAAGTAGTTTAATGAATCTAGCATAACATTAGCTTACAAAATATAATTTTTATGAGGAAGGGTTTTGCTTTGAGAAAACATCTTGTTTATTGTCCATTAAAATATATTTAAAGATAACGGCTTGCAAATATTATTGTTTCATGTTATTTTTTCTTAGCATTGTCTATATGAAAAATATTAAAAGTTAAGATTACATAAAATAACTATGTTTTATTAATGTAACTTAGACTAAGTGGATATTATCCAACGAGCATAGTTAAAAATTATTTGCGTAACTCTTGAATAATTTATTTATTTTTACTTTAACTAAAAAAAAAAATAAAATAAAAAATCCTTTTATAATAGTTTTCTTCTAACTTCTGTTTTGTAACATTTAAAGAAACATGTATTAGGACTAAGTTCCTAGTATTCATTCATTATTTGTTAATATTTCTTTTTTAATCTGCTAAAATAAAAAATATTTCGATTCCAACGTTCCTCACAAGTGATTTGTCACGCTCAATCGCAAGTTTTGTCATTTTAATTAATTAATTGATCTAGGTTAACATCTTTATATAAAATTCTTATTTTTATAAAAAAAAATTAAAAATAGTTCCGTTATTAATGGTATATATCTATTAAAATGTAAGAATGTTATAATGTAATTTCTTGTTAACATTAGATTTAAATGAGCCGTCGGACTTAGTTGTAATTTTCTATATCTTATGCTTAATTTTTGGAACATTTACTTTTGCTCCTACAAGACATCTGAAAAATTTAGAATTTTTTTTTACAGGGTACCATTAGTGAACCATTAAAAATTAAATTAGTAGTAGTATTTATAAATTGAAGCGTGGAAATGCATAAGGGTATAAGTGAATAGGAAATTTTTACAGAAATGATGTGACTTATACCCTCTAGGATGAACTATATTCAGTGCTTACACCAATGCCATCTTTCATACGTTCAATGAACTCTTTTCTAGCAACAAAACATTACTTATACCCATTTCTGAAGAATGACTTTGGCACATATAACAATTTGGCAAAAAAAAACTTTGTTTTATTTTTTTGGCACTTAGACCCTTATACATTTCCACGCTTCAATTAGTAGTGAACCTTTTTAGCCCGGATTTTTATTGAGATTAAAAAAGAACCGAAACCATTTAAAGGCTAGAATCTGTTCGGTTCTTTTTAAATATGATTTTGGACTGGATGAGGGAGAAGCCATGATTAAACCTGTCACATTTGGCTTCCATGTTAGCTCACTAACTACAATAACAATAACCAACCGGACAATTTTTGCGCGTACGATGCGGCATAGACCCGTTACGAAAATCCCCTCTGTTTATGCTAGAGCATGTTTGTTAATTATCAGGTCCGCCCGAGTACCTGTTTGATTGCAATTATAATAACCGAAGCGAGTAGGGCCCTGGAAATAATTTGTTATTCGCGGTATTTGGGCGGTGTTTGCATTATGATGCTCTCTCTCACTCTCCGCTCGCAACGATGTCCAATTGTATTTGTGGGATTCGGATGTTCCCCGGATAGTCGGTCCCAGAGTATTCCTCTCCAGTACAAACAACCCCGTGAGAACTGAATATATTAACAAATATTAGTACCGTGTTTTCCCCGGACGCCCCCGAAACTAAATATCGTCACCGTACGCCACAGCTTCATCTTATACCCCTGCCGTTTGTTATTACAAGCTGAATTACACATAATTGGGACATAGTGTACACAAAGCCGGTAATTGATATAATATATTCATTCCGCAACCAGACAGTTGAGGCTTCAAGAGTGCAGGTAGCAAAAATTATATTTTTAAAAGAGGCCCTTGGGGTCAATGCTCAAATAATTAAATTAAGATTGATGGCTCACAGTTTTCTGATAAGGAACAGCAATTAGTAAATTTACTCTAGGATCTAAATAACTTAAATGACTTATTTAATTTTTTATTTAGTAATTTACTTTAAATAAGTAGTTTTTTTAGCAGTCAATAATTACATAACATTAAAATATTAATTAAATTATTATTTAGAGCATTAATTTACGGGAAAGTATGTCTGCAGGGCTCCCAGTGCTTGTTTGTATTCCCACTACATAAAACTTTGATTATTTCATTCTTATTTATTCATGATATTTATTGGTATAAGTCGACTATAGGTTTTGATTACCTGAGGGTGTTAATCTTTGTTTACACGGTAACAAGTTTCCCAGAGAGCGTTTTTATTTCATTCCAGTGTTTAATCTCAAGAAATGCTTATTTTCAAGTTATTGCAGTCTTGTTTTGTTTTTTGTGTGATCAAAAACTGACGTCTCCCAGCGAACATTTTGAAAAAAACAAAACATTCTACTATAATTATGACAGGTTAATGAATTATACTAATACGTCGATATATCTTTTTTCGTCTTATATATATGACCTATGTAAGAAGTACGTAATAGCTCTAGTCTTAAAGCTTCCATCTAGAGTTCCTTCCTATTAATAATTTCTTAACCTTATTTTCTACTTTGCTTTTTTTTTTCTTCTTCTTCTTTCATTCTTTATATATGTATTATTTTATCACAGTGGATCAATTTTGTTTTGTCTTTTCGATCAATTTTTCATTCGTATCAAAAGTGATCATTTTATGATATATGTAATATCATGTGATGCCCAGATCATGATTTATACTTTTACATATGAACAAATATGTTATTCCTAAGGTGCTCAGTCCCAGAAAAAAGTTATTGTTATGTTCTATTCTATCCCGGAGCTCCTAAGCGAGTCTCTCGCTTACACGCTGAATACACTTTTTACCAGAATGTTCAGGCTTGATCATTGTGGCCTATTGAAGACAAATGTTTATCTTAGGTAGTACCAACAGCTCACTATAGGTAGTACTATATTATTGAAAGAGCCAGGGATCAAAGAGGGAGGTACAGTACTGTTTTTGGCCGGCCTGGGTACACACCGCGCACAGTATAAACAGAGACCACTCTGGGTCCAGGACCTATTTGCACTCCTCTGCACAACTCCTCTGCAACCTGTTTGTTGGACTAATTATATGTAACACTCGCTTGTACATACGTAGTACTGTAGAATCGATAACTTTTTGATTATTTATTATTTGTTATCGGCGACTCGATGAATAGCCATTGGTTCACCGCTCCGTTGCGTCATAGCCTCCGATCAATATGTGCATAACGCCATTGAACCGGACAACGGTGCATATAATGTATGTGATCAAAATGTATTTAACCCCTTTCACTCCCCCCCAACAAAAAAAAAAAATATTTTACGATCATTTACAAAAAAAAAAAAGGTAAAAGCAAAAAAACAACAAAAATGTTTGCCATCTTACCATTTTAAATATCTTCTTATATAAAAATACCGACCAATACATATGAACCTTTCAATCGACAGGATGAATAACTCAATTTTCAAAATTTTTCAGAAAAGCACTTTTAATAATATTTCTCTTTGGAAAATTCATAATATTACAGTTCTGGAAAATATTCATTAAAAAATAACAAGGTACGAATTTTTCAAAGGGAAATATTAAAAGTGCAAAATATTGAAATTTAAAAAATGGATTTAGTCATTCTGTCAACTGAAAAGCTCATATTAAAAGCATTACGTTATTTTAACTGCTTTTTCCATTGTTACTGCTTTAGTTGTGGAATAATTGACATTCGCCACATTTTAAAGGAATAATTCAATAGTGATCACACGGAAGAGCATAGTTGAAGGGGAATCCAAGTGCCTGCTTGCATCCCCACCACATAAAATAATTGTTAATTTAATTTTTGTTTATTTATTATATTTACTGTCATAAATCCAACCACAAGTTTTGATTACCTGAGGGTTTGACACTTTCAAGCCAAAACAAAAAAACAAATTGATAGAACTGTGATTGACTACACTAAACTATGTGTACACTAAAAATTGGCCCACCTCCTTAAAAAAAAAATACTAAATTATTGAACTTTCCAAAATCAAATCTAAGATTTGATTTTTCAGGATTATGTATGTTTCTTTATTTGTTATTTTATTTTATCGTATTATATTGTTAATTCATTTAATTTATTTTTGAAAATTCAACTATAGGCGTTGATGACCTCATGTTCCTAAGCTTTTAATCCAAAAAAAAAAAAAATAATTGATGAAATAAAACCTAACCTCCTCCACCTTCTTTAAAAAAAAAATAAATTTCTAACTTGTTGAACCTTCCAAAATTCTATCTAATTTAATTTTTAATAAGATTGTATATATAAGAAATCGTTTATCCATATTTTTACACAGAGAGTTCATTTAGGATGTAACATTTTTACTCTATTGCAATAGTTTATGAGTATGCTACCTTCCCCTCCTTTTTTTTCCGTAATGATACATTTATTTCCTTTTTACCTACAATGGGAGAAGTGCACTTTTGGGTTTAGTTAGTTTTGTTTAATGCAAATTATTTAGGATATTTTTGTATACACGCATTTATTTATTATTCTGTTGCTCACGATTTACCCCGCTGGACCTACACCACATCTCTGTACCCACTTCCTCTTCCTCTAGCATCCTCCCCGTAGATGTTTGTTCGGTTGCCGGAAACGCTAACGCGTTCCCTGTGTTGTGTACAGGAGGCTGAGCTCCGTGTGGATGTGTTGCAGCAGCATGCAGCCCTGATCGGAGGCCCCAACACTACCTCCTGCCCGGTCTGCCACAAGATCTTCCTCGGGACGGAGGCGCTCATGGACCACATGAAACACGCCCACAAGGATCCCAACACCACTACCATGCCAAGTAAGTACCTTCATGATAATATACACTTAGCATTCTGTGCAGTTGTGAGTACCTACCATACCTTCAATGCTTCTCTACGAACCTTACCTTCGAACCTTGCGAACCTTAAACGAACAGCCATTTATACTTAACGTGACTTTAAGCGACCAATATGGCTGACGCACCCAACGCTAGCTTATGATGAAGAAAAAATCTCCAGTATCAATTCAATATATTTTATATTACCTGAAAAATAAAAAAAAAGGAGACGAATTAGAACGGAGCACTAATATCACAAACAACTCCTGTCACTTGGAAAAACCCAAATCAAAAGTGACACTAGCGCTACCCCCGAACAAAGGTGAACAGATGAAGTACCTAGAACACCCGAACAATCCACGTTAGGGTGGTTCGAGGGTGGAGTTCGAAAATAAAGTTCGTAGAGTGTAAAGGCACCTTTAAATATTTATATCTTAAACTAAGTTGAGAGAAATTACTTTGGATTCACTTTTTTTAAAATACGTCTCGAGAAAACCGTTGATGGTCATATTTTCAACGAAAACTTTTTAAATCAACAAAAAAAAAATGGCTGAAAAAAAGTAGATTATTTTTCAAAGCTAATCTTCAGGATAGAACATAGCTAACTAGAAGATAGAGAAGTAAATTTTATTTTAAATATATAAAGTTCACTTGCAGGCTTAAAATCTATTCTCAATGCATTTTATTCTTTTCTCTCCGATAAAAAGATATTATTTTAGATATGAATTTGTAAAAATGAGTAAGCGATATGACATTTTAAATTGATAATACAATACAGTTGATCGTGGATTATCGGGACGTCAGTAAACCAAAACTTCAATTATCCGTCTCTTATGGTTTCTTTTTCGAGGGTTAGCAAAACTTACTGATTTATTGTATGATTTTAAACAATAAACACACTTCTATCGTATTTCTGAAGTTAAAAGAGTAAAACGTTATTTATTTTTTTAAATATTTATTTCACAGCATAAAATTTGTTCTTAAAACTGTGCTGTACTAATGTTCTATAATTTTAATTTAGAATATTTTAATCCTTATTACATAGTGATTTTGTAGATCAAATTCTGAACTATAGTTCTTTGATGGGTCCGTGCGCATGGGTTTCCCATTTTTCTGGATTAGTTTTGAGGATTTGTGAACTAATTTTTTTTAATAGAATTAATTAAAATGTCATGATTACATTATCTGTTGAAATTTAGTCATTTTTTATTTTTGAATAATTAATTTATAATTTTTAAATAATTTTAATGGAGGGGACGGCCGGGAATCGAACCCAGGTCTGCATTCTGGCCTGCTCCCGGCCGTGGTTCAATATTTTCTCTTCCTGTAAAATTATTTAAAAATTATAAATTAGTCATGATTACAATGTGTTTTTTTTTTCTACATAACTTTACATTCCAATTGTACTTTGTGTATTATTGCGTCGATTCTCAGGAAAATTTCAGTATCCGGCCTGGAATTGATTAGTCCAGAATTGTGGAATCTGGATTCTCTATTGTAAAACGCTTTTTGTTTTGTTTTTAGTGTGTCTGAACAATGTAAAGTTTCTCGGTACGTTTGTTTGTTTCTCGATAAGGCGATCGGTAGCCTTTTTTTTTTTTTTACCTTCTCTGTTTTCCCATAATCAGACATTACGGAGTTTTTCTCTATTAGGGATTAACCAAGAGATAAACCTATGGGGATGAGATAGAGCATGGTAGCGTGGCGTTGGTATTGATTGGTAGAGGAGGGGTGTGTGTTGGTGATCCTAGAGTGGGATATATTAACCAACCCCTACAACAATAATTCAAAACGAGCCCGCTCCCAAATGACGTTCAACGTCGTTACCAACTGCATCACTCATTTATCCGGATTGTTAATATCAATATCAAGCCAGAGGCTCATCCCCCCGCCACGCCTGTCCTGTCGGTGAAATTATATCTAAAATACCGAGAGTTCGCAAACGCATTCATATATTATTTAAATATTATCATATAATTATCCGAATGGTAGGTATGTTAATATTAGCATATGATCAGTGCAAATATTTATGTGGACTTTTTTAAAAAACGAGTAAGCTGTAAATATAATAAAAATGCCGATCTTTTGATTGGTCAAGAAATCGAATTGGATTTAATTATAGTGATAAGTTCCAATGAAAAATTGCCTTTAAAAAAAAGCAATGTCAAAATTCGGATAAACCGTTAAAAAATTATTAATTCTCTATATCCACCCACCCCAAAACACTTCGTGATGATATTTATGTGGCATTTTCGTCGAAATTGGAAAAAATTGTATAATATTCACACCCCTTACTTCCATTTTATCAATGTTTTAACATTTTTTTTCCGCTATTCGGGGCCGTTACAAATCCAATATGTAGAAGATCTTAAAATCGAAACAGTTGTTCTTTATTTGAGTAATTATCAAAAATTTAAAAAAAAAAATTGACATTGACCCTTTAGAACATAGCTTTTTTTATTAATTGTTTTTTAAACATACAATAAATAGTTGGGCTAAACGTGATAGCTTTTAAGCGAATTTTTTTCAGGTAAAGAGAAAAAATCTTTATCAATCTAGTGGGATCGCGTAGACGATAAAAATAGAGAAAAAAAACATATAAATTCAGAATGTCGTTATTGATATACCCCGAACCACTATACCGAGAGATTTTTTATTTCTAATTTATTTAATTATTTTGTTAATTTTATTTAATTATTATTTATTAGAAATTTGAAGATTTCATATTTTAAATTATTCTATGTTCATTTTTTGTTAATTAATGAAATGAAATTAATTTTGTTTAATAAAAAGTGTAGCTTAGCCGACGACAATAAATTTCCAAATGTATCTTCTTTTATTTTCTTACTTTGAATTAAGAATCAATTTTGTTTTTGATATGCAAATTATTTAAACACACTGAAAAAACTTAAACCATTTGATGTGTATCATAAATAAAAAATAAAAAAAAAAAATTTTTTGAGTAAACCTCTGATAAACAAAATAAACTGAAGTGCCATACGCGGTGACTACAATAAATTTAAAAAAAAATTCAAAACGTTTTAGTATATATATTTTTCTTGGTACCAACGCGTTATCTTTTTAGGAGATAGACTCGATTTATTTGTAAATGTGTATGTATATTTATCCGTGATTTTTATATCCCATTTTGATTCTAATACTTTTCAACATCTCTCGATTTCGCCAAGAATAAAAAAAAAAAAAACAACTTACAATTAAAAAGAATTTTAATTAAGCAGTAATATATTATTGCCAGTATTTATAGGGAATAATAGCCGGAGATGTGGGGCTCACCCACAATCCTCTCAGTCAGGACTGGTTTATGAACTGGTACCTCCCGCGGTTCGCAAAGCGAGAGGCAGTGGGAAAAAAGAATACACGAGGAGAAACACATGGAACTTAAAAAAAAGAAAGAAAGAAAGAAAAGAACTAAATAAAAGATGAATATAAAAATAAGAAAGAAGAGGTATAGAGAGCGCGGCCGGTATACGAGTATACTTACCTCCGGCCAGTTAAAACGGACCCTCGGAATTAAGTTCATGCAGCACGCCATGTCAAGTCCTCCCAAGCCCCATCTCCCGCCTTATTTTTACCGCCATTAAACTTCTATTATATCCCTTCTACCGTCCATTAAATGATCGTAACTCCCCGATATTAATAAATCAAAAAGCAATTTGAAAGCAGTCCATGTCAAAACAGATCACTTTCTCAATTTATTACCTTATTTTTATTTTATTTTTTATTACCTGTAATAATTATTACTGTTTCCTTGATTAGATTCCAGCCCGATTTGTAAGCTAAAATCTGGAATTCGGAGCAATAAAATTTTAATTGCATTCGCAATATCTCATATTTGATGCGTATTAATAGATTATTTTTGACAATTAATTGCACTAGTCATTCTCATATGTAGCGACAATTTCGAAATATGGTCTGGTAGAAAATCATGGAGAAAAAAAAATGTAGCTCAGACGTATTCTGATGTTTCCAGCATTTTGCCGCAGTACTTGAAAGAATATTTTTATAAAAGAATACCTGCGTTCGTTTGTTATAAAATTGTAATGTTACTGATTATAAGAAGTTTGGATTTTTGGAATTAAATGGTAAAAAAAAAGAAGTTTAACTTCAGTTATTATAAATATTACACATATTATATTATCCCTTTTCCAAAAACGTTTATCTTTTCCTACCAACCCGGGGTAACATAGGTGGCATACGTATATGAGCAATTCTCGGACACGAAAATATTCTTTTCCAGCGATGCAGTTTTAAACCTGGACAATTTTCCACTAATACATCAAATCACTTTTTTAAAAGTTTAGAAACTTTTACAATTTTAAAGTTTTCAGTGAAACTTTCAACTTTTATACTTGGTTTCATGATGGTAACGTACATGAGGATTTTAATTGAATAATTGTGTTTAATAAAAAATTCGAATAAAGCATTATTTAGCCCTTATTTAAATCAATATAATAAATCCTACTTAATGTTAGGAGCACACAAAAAGTGCCTACAAATGGAATTGCCGTTTTATTTGATAATGATCCATATGATAAATAAAAGGGTTTACATGGTGGAATGCTGCATGATATCAAATGTAGTAATAATAAATATATTACAAAATCCATTAATTTGGATTGGTAATACTTTATCAACTCACTGGGGTGTCCTAAGATAGTCAAGATGCATAGAGGCACCTCAATATAAAAAACAAAAACAAAAGAAGCGTTGGCTTGACAAAAATGACTTCATTCCCTTCTCCTAATCGATCCACCACACAGAAATGAACCGTTCGATGTGTGCTTGTAGCATATGCGCTGCACGTTATCTCGCATAGGACGTTAAGTGCATTTATACCCATATTATACCCCTTCTATTCTTCTTCGAGCACGTCCCAAGCAGGCGCAATTTGTTATATATGTATTTTAAAGCATCCAAGTAGTTTTCTCGGATGCTAGAAACAGAACTAAGAAATAAAATAGTCTAGTAAGATAACAGAGAACGAAAAAAAAAAAAAAAAAAAAAAAAAAAAAAAAAAAAAAAAAAAAAAAAAGCATGCATACTTGTTCACTGAGGAAAAATTGATTAATTGGCGTGATGTGGAAGGATTCTCTAATCAGTGAAGAATATTTAAAACAATTAAATTTAGAAGTTATTTCGTAGTAGTGTTCTTAGAAAATAAATTCGGTCGGTATAAAAAAAAGATAAATAAGAAAAAACCCATTAATAAAGCGAAAAAAACTTTATCTTTTTTCTCTATGACTATTGACGCATTACATTGAAGGTTTGGTACAACAACACAAATACTTTTACTGTAGTTTTATAAGTTATTTTAAGGTTACATAGATATCTACCGGATCAAATTATAAATTCAGTAACATATAAAAATAAATTCATTGCTTAGAGCTTTTTGGAAATATAAGTGAATATTTCAGATCAGAGATTTCCAAGTTCAAATACCATGTGTAGTATGTTTCTCAGTTTTATCCAAGATCAAACTGTTCTAAGCTAAATTATATTTTATTATGCTTAAGATATAAGCAGAATTAAAATTCGAAAACTTTTGTCTTGGCCCAGGCTATCGAGTAATTTGTTACTGGTTATGTTCATTCTCATATGAGAGGAGCTTGCTACTAAAAGTGAACATCTCCACTTCGATCAAAACAGATTTAGAATAAGTCATCTTCAAAATTAGTTTTTCCACCTACTTTTCCTACAGAATTAGTCTTGGAGATTTTCACATTTTACTGCATACTCCTCATTATTTTTTTTTTCTTTTTACGTCAGTTTCGTCTCCAGTTAACATTTATGGAGAAAAGAGAAGATAAGGAGTCCCTATAAGATAAGGGTATGTGTGTGTGAAAAAATGTGAATTAAATAACATGTTAGATTATTGTTTCAATTATTATTTTGGACTGGAGGCAAAACTGACGTAACAATAATTTATTTTCTGATATATTTATTAATATTTTAAATTAAATTGTTGATTTATGTTATTCAAATTCCACTACTTGGTACTAATCAATCTGTTATTAACTAGATATGCTTATGCCTTCAGTGCCGTTCGCGGACATGTCAGGCAGCCCATACGTGGCGAAGAGAAGGACGGCCAACCACCCCTGCCCGGTCTGCGGGAAGCACTACGTCAACGAGGGCTCCCTCAGGAAGCACCTCGCCTGCCACCCTGAGACCGCCCAATTCGCCACCTCCCTCAGGATGTGGCCCTGCTCCGTCTGCCAAGCAGTCTTCACCCACGAATCAGGTCTGTCCTCCTCTGCTTTATATATTATTTCTTATCAACATGTACAATGTAAGAATAAACTATAAAGAGTTGTTCAATACTGATATCCTATTTGTTGCAGGACTCCTGACCCACATGGAGCACATGAGGATGGACCCCAAGCACCAGTTCGCGGCACAGTACGTGCTATCAAGAGCGGCGGCGGAGCGAAGGGAGCGGGAGAGCCTGCTGGCGGCGGCGGCTGGAGGGCTGGGTCTACCCGGCCTCAGCGGAGGCCCCGGGCCCGGCTCCCCCTCGGCCCACTCCGACAGCAGCGGCGGCGGCGAAGGGCGGCTCAGTTCGGCCGGTTCCGACACCGCCGCTCCAACAGCCTCCACACCCAACACGCTCCTCCTTCACAACAACAACAATAATAATAACAACAACACCGCCACCGCCAAGCTAGCAGAACTCATGGCAGCCAGATCAGGTCAGCATTCAGCCACTTGATATTATTGCAATTTTCATGCTTTGGAATGAGAAATGACTAACCTTTACCTTGTACAGGTCTGGTAGATGCGAGTGGAAGCAATGGCCACCCCTTCCTGAACCAGCAAGGTCAGAACTACAACAGCGAAGACCTGCAGCGAGCAGCGACGGCCCTGATAGTGGGGCAACAACAGGCGGCGGCAGCGGCGGCCATGGGCGTGTCGGGGGCAGAGTCCCCCAGCGGGGCTGCATCCGTCGTCCAAGTCGCAGCAGCCAACCTAGCCGCTGCGATGAGGATGACGCAGTCCTCCGCCCTCCAGCAGAATCAGCAAGTCCACAGGTAGCTCATCTTTGATAACACTTCTTTTGTGTTCCACTCATTAACAATGCAAGACCTTCTAAAACAAGTAGAGTTTGTAATAATTTGTCGTTTTCCGGATGTTTCAGTAATGGACAAGTGGGAGCGAACGCAGAAAGTATGTCGTCAGCGATGCAGCTGATGAATGCGGCCGTCCGAGCTTCGATGACCTCGATGGTGATGGACAACGCGGCGGGGCACCAATTGCAGTCCCAGCAGGACCAGGGCTCGGCCCTCCGGATGCAAGAGGTCCTGCTGCGGTCGCAGGCTGAGGCTGCCCTGCGGCTGGCCGTCACCCAGGCGGTGGTGGCCTCCACCTCTTCGGCCGACAACGGCCTGCGGGGGCCACAGCAGGGGGGCCAGGGCTACCCCGGCCAGGTCTCCCCCGACCTCACCGAGGCCCTCCGCCTCCAGGAGCAGCGCCTTGAGCAGGCCCTACGCCTCCACGGGGACCCCAGGGCGCTCGGGTTCTCCCTCTCGGCCAACAGCCAGCAGCACCACCTCAACCCATGAGACTTCTCCTATTTCTGAACTAGATCTTATGTATCTACTTGATTAGCTAATGTTGTACAAATCCCCACTCTCCCCTTTGTATTTCCAAACAGCATGTATATCAGAGCATCGTGTACATAAGTTTTTTTTTTGTTTTATCGCTTTCCAATTGTATTTAGTTTTATGACAGCGTAAGACTGGCAGAAATGGCTGACCATTTGAAGAAAGATTGCGAGTTTGTTGATGAAATGATTACGACATATTTGCAAGATAGCGATGTATATTGTTTTGAAGTTTCCGTCATTTGTGCCAGAATAGATTTGATGATGTCCGGAACATTTGTTTCCGTTGTCGCCTGGTAGCAAGTATAAATTCAAATTCCTCTAGTTGGGCATTATTAATTTTTAAGGTTATTTTATATTGTAAATTTAGATTTAAATCGAATTTATGGCAGGCCTGAAATATTTATTATAAAAGGTGTATTGACTATAAAATTTCTATTGTTGGCGTTTAGGGCCTGCCAGCTCCAGGCGTACAATGGATCGAATGTTCCAGAGGCTGATCACGCGATTTCAATTCCTTCCTTTTATCCAATGTTTTAGTGATATTTGCGTATTCGTTAAAGTGTACATGGATAGCTTGCTTTGATAAGTGAGCGATTATTATTTATATCATTTTGTTATTGTCAACAATCTGAATAGCGGCGCGTTTTTATTAAGTTTAGTACCGAAATTCATAAATAGCCCGAACAATTGGTAAATTAGTGTATTTTTGAAACAATGACTATATTTCAGAAAATAGAAAGAAAAAAAATGATTTTTATAAAATTATTAAATGACAGGGTGAAGCGAATTTTATGACTTTGGAATCTTTTGATTTGTGTTCTTATTCAAAAGAATGTGAGAAAAATTATTATAATACGGATGATTTTCAATTGATTAGATATTACTATTGGTGGTAAGGAGTGAAAAATCAAAAGTCGGCTAAGTTTATTATACATATTAGAACATTTGAATAAAAGAATAATTTATTATATAAGTATGTAGTCGTTAAAACAAAATTACTATTTTATTATTACATATTTTAAAATGAAATATTTTACCAATCCGCTCTTTAATGGCTAAGAAATTTTATTTACATGATAAAACAAAAACATTTTATATTAAAGACTCCTCAGCTGGGTCATAAAGCTCGCATCAGCCTTCAAAAATTGTTGCGTGGTAAGCCTCGTACGAAATGTATACTATGTCAATAGCTGTGGTTAGAGGTACTCGCCTTGTTTAGATATTTAATTTTTATTCGATAGAAATTAAGTATGACGACTGATATTATTTAAAAATATTTTTTTTTTTAACCACTTTTATTTGTTATTTGGGGGTTGCAATTTATTATGTTTTTTTGTAATATTTGAAATCTAGATTAATGTTATTATAATATATATATTTGTTTATTGTTTCATACATGAATTTACTAATATATTTCCTAGAAGAACAAAGAATTATATAAGTAAAACAAAAACGTCAATAATTATATGATATTATATATGAGATGTTTTATATTAAATATATATATCAGATGTAATTGATAATATTATATTCTTTAGTATGCTGATTTTCTCAAGAAAATTTGTTTAAAGTAGATATAAACGATTAAAGAATAGATTCTGTAAAAGATATAACATTTCACTTCAATCAACACGGGCACTATTAGGCAAATTTTGTTGAATGTTTTGTTTTTGGGGAAAATTATAACCTGTCAAGCTTGACCAACTTTCATAATTAGTTTTATAATTTTTTAAGGAATTGTTCCGTTGAATGGCTTTAGTTCTGTTGTTGTTTTTATATCTTGTTTGTGTTGTTCTTTTCCTTTTCTGTTGTTTCTTTCTGCTATTGTTCCATGACCAATGGTGCTTTAATTTGTTAAGTTATGAAGACTTGTTCGGCTGTTTTGTTTATTAGGCTAAAATGATTATGTCAGGTTTGACAAAGCAATATTTAATTCTTCCCCCAGAAATATTTAATTTTAGATTAATTATTATTATATTTTTTTATTTTGTGTGGATGTTGTTAGAGTGTTTGTTTCCCTCCTAAATATGTCTCATTTACCCCACCAAGCTCAGATATATATACAAATACATAAATATATAAATATAATTTTTTTCTTTTTTTAAAAAAAAGAATAACCGTTACTATATACTCTGTATATTATATTTCTGTAGCACTTACACATTTTGGTGCAATCTACAGTCTCTATCTTATGTAAATGGACAATACTAGGTAATTTTTTACTGTAGCATTAACAGTTGGTAATCTTTAAATTGCAAATTTTATGCAACTTATGTGTAAGTTAGTGAGGGTTATAAGCCTCCAAATTAATAATTTTTTTAACGGCCAATAGTCTAAAAAAAAAGGTAAATAGTATCGAAATAATCTTTTTGAAAATCAAAATCAAACTGAACGTCTTTCGGTCAATAGTTGTAAGTTATAACCCTCATATATTTGTAAATATTAATGTAAAACAATAGACCCGGTTTTATGTAAATCACCCTATAGTGTATAAAATAGATGTATATGCAGTATGCCATACGCTGGCATATCTAATCACATTTTTTTAGAAATATGGTACTGTACATATAGAAGTGTTACTTCGGATATAAGGCACTTTGCTTCAGCTTATTTGCCCTTATATTCGTTGATTTCTCTCACCTGAATGCGACGCCTCAGAAACAAAAATACTGGCTATGATGACAATCCTTCACATTTATGTGCTCCTTCCAGATCAAATCATTGTCTAATATTTTATTACAAACATTTTTTAGTCCCTAAAGAGTCTAAAATACCATACTGCTGAAAAAGACTGGGTAAAATAGACGATGAATGACCTACCTTCTTGAGCCAATGTGAACCTATTTCAATAGTGGTGATGTGAGTTGTGTGAACATGTTTAGTTTTTCTATTATTAGTATGTTAGATAGGGGATAAGTGGTTATTTTAAATATTTCATTGATAGTTTCAGTTTTGACACAACTATACTTTTTTGGTGATATTTGTTTTTATCGATTCAGGATTCTGTTTCTGAAAATGTTCAAAGCGCTTAGTTCATATGAGTCATGCGTCACTGTTGAATGAGACCGAATCAACCAAAATCTATCTATTATCTTCCTCTATTTTTTTTCAGTCAATGTACCCCTTTTTTCATTTTCCCTTGCCTACTTCTCACTTCATAAGTTCTTCCCCATCTTTCGATCGACACACATAGAGCTTCCTCATTACTACAGACTGCAGCTTTTTTCTTGTCTACAATTCTTTTTATTTACAGGAGAAAATGATCTAAACCAAATACAAAATAGCCTACTTCTTCAAAATACAAATCAGTACAGAATAGTCTGACACTATTATCATATTATTAAAAATTTCCACAACTGAAATAGTACCAATACACGTTCTGGGCTTTCCAGGGCGTGTACCATATACACCAATTTCATGGATTTGCAATAGCCCAAAACGCCTCAGTCGGACACTGGGACGTTCAATATTCTCACTCAAATTTCCCAATGACATTACAATAGCTCTAATACATAATAACACTTGCTATTATGTACCATATACACACAATTTGATAAGACGACAAACCGGCTTCACCATAATAGTCTGATACTATTATGTACCGATGATTGTATATAGCCCAAATTACATAAATAGTATGGCACAATTATGTACGACTACAATAGACCGTTTACATAATTAAAGATATTATGTAAACAGTATTTGTATATATTTTAATTGTACAGTCCTTTAAAGGTCTATTCGAGTCATTTTTTTTCAATGCTGCAATAGCCCATTGTGCTTCGGTCCCCACAGACTGGGGCGCACCATAATGCACCACAAATTGTGTTATTTACAATAGCCCAAATACATGGTTGTCTTCTGAAGATTTCCATGTATCTACATATCTCTACTTGGCCTAGCCAGATTGAATCTCTCTAGATGCCGGATACAGTTTTTACTGTTGACAATAGACAGGAACCACATTCACTGTGGTATTTGCAAAACGTTCATAATTCACTCCATAAGAACAGTGTCAATACATAATGTCAAATACTATTATGTAATGATATAACAGTATTTGCATACCTTCAGTAATCATTTGTCTCGCCTAAACAGCGAGGTTTTTCTAGTAGTAGCTTTTCTTCAAACAAAGCTACTACCAATCCATAATAAAATATATTATAAAATTTTTTCTTGTAACCGTTAAGTTACAGATAAATGTAATTGTAAGCTCATAGTTATTAATCTTTCTTTGTTTGCTGTGGTTTTATATTGTGGTATGCTTGAAAAACCAATCACATGCAGAAACCGTTTCCCATGTTAGTATATGTTCTCGTGTTACCATGTTAGATTTTTACTTTTAATGTTTTCATGTTCAGTTACTCTTACTTCTATCTCCTTCTCCTTCCAGTTTGTCTTCTCTTATTATCGTTTGTTGGTCATTCATTATGATGATTAGTAGATTGTTTAATAGGTGCACATAAATTAAACAACTCTTGAAACTTCCGACATCTATGTTTAGAAAAAAAAAATCTGAAATGTTATACCAACTAATTGGAAATTGGAGTGGCACCTACCTGGTTTTTGTTACTTATACGCCTTTACTTCACTTAAATACACATATGAACAATTTAGTACAATAGTTTTTACTTCTACTTTATAATCTGTTAAGTAAGCAAGAATGTTAAGATACATGAATGTTTTACAATAACTAATTATAATGCATTCGGAGTCATTTCATATCAGAAAATGTTCAGTAAATCTGTTGTTAACAATAGTACCTCTTAACTAATACAAATGTTGCCGCCAATGTGTTACTCGTATTTTAGTAGTTGCTGCATTATTATTGTTCTCAACCCTGTTGTGTTTTTTTAGTTGTTACTAGCCCAATTTTTTTAGTGTAATTTTAAAAGCACCTTCCTACCTCTCCTATATGTTTAATTGTTTTTGATTAGTCTGTTAAATAGGTGATGCATTCGCAAATGCCTATGAACATTTTCTGATATTAGTATATGGTGACTATACTCTAATCAAATAGTAACCTGATGGTTTAAATAGGAAGAAAACAGTCCATATTATTGAATAAAACAGGCGATGAACGATAATAAAATTTCGTATCATCGTTCAAACTAAACAGTATTTCTTTAAATTTGTTACACCACTTCAGCATTATATAGTACTTTATATAATACAAAAACATGTCTATACTTATAGGGTTAACTGGTTATAAACATGCAGCATCAGGTTATTATTTTAATTTCTGCTATAAGTCCAATATAATTGCTACGACAGTAATATTATTAGTAATATTAATATTTTGATTTGTAACAGTATGTAATAGTTTACAGGATGTCTTAGTAGTCTCAATATTTATTAGAATACATGTAATAATAATCAGCCATAATACAGTTAATATAATAAGTATTTATCTTTCTCTGATAGGTGTACCAGTAATACAGTTGTTCATGTTTGTTTGTTTGCCATATTGTCACATCACACCATTTTGGTCTATAGTAGGTTTATAATTTGCCACTTATTTGCATGACTTAAGGGGTGGTCATTATATTGTGCGCACGATCATACATTGCAAACATTTGACTTTCCGGTTATACAAATCAAAAAAAGGGTTTTTACTTTGAGTGAATCGAAAATAATAATGAACAAAAAATATATATACAAATTTACGAAAGCGTCCATTAGGCGAAAAAAAAGAAGAGAATATGTTGTAATGAGTTAGAATCGTAGCAACATTTTAATTTTTAACTTGAAAATAGTTTTAACGAACCAGCCTAAAGTATTTACTCTAAGTAATGCTTTCGCTATGTTTAAGTTCCTATAGGTTTGCAATGGTAAAACAATCAAGCTCCATCTAAAAAAAATATGAAAAAATGTGTGTATGTTATTGAATGGGTGTGTAATTTTATGTTATGAAAATAGGCCTACATGTGTAGCTACATTATATTCCTGTACATCATATAATTTATTTTTAAAATATATTCAGATATATGTATTCTTGACATTAGGATCTTGAGAGAAAACTACTCAGAATAATTAAATGATTATGATGAAAAAAAAAATTATATACAAAGTATGGCATTACATTTAACATTTGTTTCCTCATGAATGTGTTAAGATTTGGATGTTCAAAACTCTATTTTGTAGAAATATGTATTTTGGCATAAGTTGTTTGTTTATAAAACATTATTATGTCTTATTGATTGATACCTTTAAATTATAATAAATATAAAACAAAGGAAACAAACCTACTAAAATATGTTGTGTAGTACTATTGATGTATTGGAGAATAAAATTTATTAAAGAATTATACTTCTTATCATTTTTAATATTACCCCGAATTTATTTAAGCTAGAATAGTGTATAATTATTCAACGTTTGAAGAGAAATAAATTTAAAAACTTGAGCTTTAATAAAAGCCTCGAAAGAATATGTAAATAATTAAACATGAGTTAATGCATGCAATTTTTAAGATTGTGATTTTTTAAAATTATATTTATGGTAATTTATAACTGTACCAGCGTTAGGGAGGTGTGGGATAGGATAACTGAATAAACTTTGAAAATACCATGGTATTTGAAAAATATACCAAAATTAACCATGATAAGAAAAAAGTTTGCTCCTTTCTGAAACTTAGGTTTTAACTTCCTATTAGTAATAAGATATTCAGAGTTTGCCTAAATAATGGTAGTTAACCACCCATTTGAGGGGATGGAGAAAGGGGGAGGACTGACAAATTAATTTGGCTCTAAATGTGTCAATTTAAGTGTCGCTTTCTATATTTTCAATATGGATATCTGAAGCTAATTCCCATGATAATCCAGTCCATGTTATTTCTATTAGATTACTATTTGAATCTAGTTCTAATACTATCTGCTATCTAGTTGAAAAACAATATTTGGTGACTGAACGATGTCACAGCTTACAAAATGATTATTAGCATACATCTATAATCAGAAATAAGTGGATATTAGATATTCTTGTTAAATAAGAGTCCAATATGGACATTTGCATGCATTTATATTTTCATATATCTTCATCTAGATATGAAAAATATTTTACATAAGAATCAGAAAACTATTAAAATTACCAAATAAACGTAATGGATTAAGGGGGCGAATGTAAAATTACTTCGATTATGCATCTATAGTAGGTATATTGATAGACATGTGTTGATAAATTAATATGAATATAGGAAAAATAATCAATGTGATCTCGAATCTTACTACTAATAAAACGACATAGGTTCCATGAAGGTACAACTGTTGCACCATATTTTGTCTAGTTCCTGTCCTAAAAGAGCTAAAAGTTTTTTAGCTGTTTTAGAAAAGGAAATAGACATATTGAAATATGTTATTAAACATATTTTAATTAATTGTGGTAAATACTTTTATAGCATTATTAACAAAATTTTTCATTTTGTTATCTGAGGTATATAATTACAAAAAATTTCTAAATTAATTTGACTTTGTATAATGTATCTAATCTAGGCGTAGTCTAATATATCTTGCCTTATTTTATATACTTTAGTTTATTTTATTCTAAGCATTGTTATAAATCTAAAAAATAAATTTACTGGGAAGCATGTCAGTCAGTATCTACAGTGAAAATACTGAACAAGATGGGCTTGAAAGGAAACTTGGTTGCTTGTGTGACAGCAAAAAATTACAAAAACTTTAAGACAAACCAAATTTTATATGAGTCACATTGAATGAAATGCAATCCAACTACATAGAAATACACAGCAATTAATGAATTTAGATTAAATGCTTTTGTCGGAAGGAGGGTGGGGGATGGATCATTTTTTTTTTTTTTTTTTTTTTTTTGCTTTAAGATTATATCCAAATCCTATCTAGCAAATGGATCATTGGAGGATCCGGGGGAATATGGGAGCTGCAGCCTCCCTTTGGAAGATTTTTGGTCAATGAAAGATGGAAGTTAACTTTGCTCGTTTCTTTATGCCACTAAGGCTAATCAGACAATGCTACAGTAGGAGTCCTAAATTTTGCCTATCAAGGTATAATTAGGATAGGGATCTTTAATGAGTACCTGACATCGTACAGGCTCGGGTCCTCCATTTTACGTCCTATCCGAGGGTCGACTGACCAAGGATTTTTTACTCCCTTTAAAAAATCCTAGGGCCACCGTGGTAAGCGAACCTACGACCTTTAGTATTGTAGGTTGGCATGCTAACCACTACACCACTGGTGACCACTAAAAGTAAGGAAGTAAGATCAAGAACAAGCAATAGTAGAATTTTAGGGGTAGGAAAGGAACATAAAGGTTAAGAAGCTGATTGACAGGTCCAGGGAAAGGGCTGTGGGGACTCAGCCCATTTACAACCAGCTGGATTCGCCCATGGGATGCATGCTCATGATGTATAGCCATTCGAGCCTAATAGTCCAAAACCAGAATTGTAAAAATAAGATTTATAACTTTAGAGTTTTGCGGCAAACGTAATTAGTAATAATTTCTGTCTTGCAACTGAAGGTTTCTAAGATGTCCAAATGATTACAAAAATATCGAATCCCTTTAAGCAATTACATGTTCTCAATTTTTTAAGCATAATTTTTTCTTGTTTAATGAACAAGCACAACAATACGTCGATATACGCCTAAATATCCTTTTTATTTTATTTTTTTGTTTCAAATTGTATGAAACGAAAAACTAAAAGCACATAAAGGCGCTATGAAGCTTAGAAGAAAAAAAGTATAAGCTATATAGTATATATAATACATTAGTGATTCCAACTTGATGGGGCAAAATAAATAAAAATAGGTATACTTTAATATGTTTAAGTAATCTTTTCCAACTTTTTTTAGTAAAAAAAAAATATATATAGCTTTGATGATCTAGTTCAAAGTTTCTAGCAAATAATTCAGTAAAATTAATATTATTGTAATAAGTTTTTATTCATCTGATGATTTAAAGTTTCCATTGAACAACTCATATTGGTACGAATGACCTTCAGGGTATTTCATTTTATTATTTTTCCTTTTGTTTTTTTTTCTGTACTTCAGGAATCGTTTATGATGCACAGTTCTAAGCCTTCTGCTATTTGGTGCTTCATTGGAGACATTTTTCGGAATATCATTAGACTTCATCAGACCCTGATTTTTCAAATTACCTTTCTGTAAATATAAGGTTTCTTCCTCACCAATGTTTGCTTTATGGTAATCAAGCCTGGGTTTTAATGGAAAAAGATCATCTTTTGAATTTCTTAAAAGAAAATTTTCATTCATAAAGCTTGTAATGTTTTTTGTTGTGCGTATTGTTGTTGACGTTGTCAATTTATCTATGTCAAAACCAGAAGAGAAAAGGTAAAACTTAGATTCTTTTTTTAAATCATTGGGCTTAGATGAAGCCATTTCCTTTTCAACAGCATCCTGACTGCTTATTTCAGCAGCGGCCTTCTGCTCATTTTCAATAGCATCTGTACTCAAGGTGGTATATGAATTATCGTATTCGGTTTTTAGGTTTTGTTGAAAATATTCGTGGTTCGAGGAAATTTCTATAAATGTGCTTGAACCGATAAAATTAGTTGATGACGTATAATTATTCAAAGGCGACAATGTGTAATATAGCGATGGACGTCTTGTGCTTGTGTTGTGATGCTTGAATGGTAAAATGTGATGGAAAGCGTTGTGAAGTTTATTTTTTAAAATATCATTAAGTTTATATTTTTCATGGTAGGATAAATGGTTTATATCAACGTCTCTAGCATCTTGGTTGTATTCGTAGACCAGAGGTTCTTCCCATAAATTGTCAGTCTGCCCCCTATTAAAACGCCTATAATCTTGCAGCATTGGCTGGTTGTGTGGCATCACGTCTTGGATCTGTTTTAGTCCAAACTCTAAGGGATTTCCTTCGTTGTCTTCCCATAAGAAAAACTCGTTTTCGAAACTTTCTTCGATGTTCACATGGCTCGCGTTCTTGCGGACGCTGCGTTTCACACACTTAGTCGCCGTTGGTGAGTTTTCGTAAATAGAATCGGCAACGAAGGCTTCTTGAATGCTGTTTATCAAAGGACTGTGGAGCCAGTTGAAGACAGACCTGGTCCACCTTCCTGGTTTCACCGCACTCGCTACCCATTTCTTATCTTCGTTCAAGTTTTCATCCCTTCTCTGGGCCCACAAGAATGAACCTTCGTCTAGCGCATTAATGATCCCTAGAAAACATGCACTAATCAACTGTTCAATTAATTAAAGGGGAAAACAACAACGAAATTTATGACATAAATAAATGTCTTAATTTTTTTTTTTAATTATTCCCTCGTTTGGAGAATTTTCAAAGCTACATTTCAAACACTGTTACCTAGCACTTTCTGATTGAAATCACATAAATATTGTTGTACATGCAACATAAAAAGTGTGCGTAGTATATAGAAAGAAAGTATATTTTTTTTATATATTCATGTTCTTTACTTCAAGATCTTGTAGGGCTGAAGGTTTAGAAGTGAATTTTTGTATACTAAAATTTAAAAAACACGCCAGAGATACATAAAATTAAGTTGAAGATTTGTTGAAAATTCACTAGAAAAAATTGTTATTGTTGGAAATTTTCCCTTCTTCGGTTTGGCACGGCGGAAAGAAAACAAGTCTGATTTATTATTATTTTTTTTTTTTTGGATGTTCAGGTTAGTGGACTTTTTACCTTATTTTACTGTACTATACAAGAAAAAAATGGTAAAGATTAAAGTTCGGCCCTGTAATCGACTAATAATCTTTTTCTTACTCATATGCTTTGATAATTTTAATCCCCCAAATTACATAGTGCACCTCGAAGGGGGATCCAATTAGCAAGCATCATCCAATTAGCCATAACGGAATAAAGTGATGTTAAATGAACAAACAAACAATCAATAAAACCAACTTTTTATTAACAAATACAATAATTACACTTTACACACTTAATTTTCATTTCATTTAGAATCAGTTTGTATCAAATCAATTATACAAATTGAATAATAATACAAACCAAATAATTTGTTTGGATTGTTGGACCAGTTCTCTCCTCTTGTTCCAGTCCAGTCCTCGCTTCCTGAACGCTTCCCGTACACCTTCTTTCCAGGTGATCCGTGTCACTTCAAGCATCCCCTCGAACAAGTCAACGTTCCTGCCCATCCTATTTTACTCTTCCCAATCATAGACCCTCACCTCAAAACAAGAACCTTGAGGTACAGCCAGTAGAAGGATGAGCATCGAAAGAACGGAAAGGATTACGTATGAGGCAAGAGTTGATGGAAGAAGACAGAGTGGAAGACCACGGATCACCTGGGAAGAAGGTGTACGGGAAGCGTTCAGGAAGCGAGGACTGGACTGGAACAAGATGAGAGAACTGGTTCAGGAGAGGGATACCTGGGTCAAGCTCTATAGAGGGTATCCCCAAACTGCGCAGCGGTAGAAGGGGAAGGAATATGATGATGATGAGGTACGTAAATGAAATATCAAATTATCAAAAAATTCGCTAAATGTATTTAATTAGGTCCATACCAGTTGAATATGTACAATGTGATTTTATATAACGAACTTCTCATTTTACTTTTAACTTCCGCGTTGAGAACAATTTTTTAATTTTTTTACTTCTCAGAGGCCTACATCGGTGGGTAACAAGATTTTATTTTGCTTAAATGTTTCTTGTAAGCTCATAAAAATAATTAATTCCTAAAGCAAACTATTAATCATTTCACTTCAAATTGTTTATGAAAACTCATCACATTTAAAATAACATTGAAATACACATGTTTAGTTTAAATAACTTACCAGCATTAATAATGAGCTCTATAAGATAGATTAGAAGCACTATCGGTAACATTCACTACAAAAGGTTTTTTTCTTTTCTGCTAATGAATAGTTGAGTCAAAAAATGTTTTTTCATTGTTAAAAAATACCAAATCTAGTTTGTTGATATAACAATTAATTTTCATACAATATTTAAATGGAAGTTTCTTAAACTCTAATAGGCTAATAAGAATTTATTCACTGTACCACGAAGGTTTCTTAACATTCAAATTATTTACGATACTTGAATTTCCCTCCTTTTTCAACAGCTGGAAGCATAGTTGGTTATCAGCTGAACAGGTTCATCCATTGATAAGCCCTGTTTTGTTTTTATGATAGCGGTGTCATTGGTGTTATTTTCCTTTATGTGGATAAATGTTGTTATATTGTATTATTCCTTCTTGAATCGTTATAACTTGTAAATTGGTCATCCTTCAGGAATCACTTTTGGAATAATAATGACTTCTCTTATAGAGCAATATGAACAGCAATATGCTGTTTCTACTGCTGACTTTACTGCTAAAATTGCAAAATTAGCTAATGTTGAACGCTGTAAGCTCATAGTTCTTTTCAATACCTAAGTAACTCATTCCTGAACATAATGCTTACTGAACTGAATTATTGTTTTAGCGGACAGGAGATTTTTGATACAGGAACTGGAAAAACAGGTTGAAGAACTGCGAGAATTAGTAAGCTGTTATCTCAATGACTTGGGGTTTTATTTGTAAAAGTTATGATGAATTATATTTAATGCTTTATTGTTTTTAAAGCTTGAACAGATGGAACTGGAAGTGTGTGAAGTAGATCCCACATTACGTCCAAAATTAAAGACCAGAGTGGAAAGCTACAGAGCAGAACTGGTACGCTTAGAAAAAGAATTCAGCAATGCATCTATTCGGAAAAATGGTTAGTTTTGATTTTTAAAAAAATTCTACTCATAGTGAAATAATTTTTTTTTTTTTTTATTTCACTAACAATGAGCAATTTTTAATAAATTAGATTTCTTGTTAATATACTTAGTGAAATTCAGAAAAAATCAGTCTGATGTTTGCTAGTAATTGGCCAGTTTCGTATGGTCATGCAAAGCTTTCGCTGAAGGGTTAGTTTATCGGTTTAAAGATGTTTTGAATTTAAACAAAATGTTGAATATGTATTCTTCATAATATATACATGTGTCATATTACTTTAAATTGAATGAAAACAAAGATTTCATAAAAGCTAATTATTATTTTTGGGAGACCCCCCTAATAAAAGTTGCATACACCTTGTTGCTCATAATGTTGATATTTCACATTTATAGATCTTTCACCGTCTCAAATAGACTTTTAGACCAAAGCTGCCTATCTTGGGCTTCTTTCCAGTTTGTTACATGTAGATCTGCAATATTTTTGTTGATCCTACCTACCAATCTGCTTTTTGCCCTAGCACACATAAAGTCTTGCCTATTATTGTAATTTAATTGTAATTTTTCACAACCGCGTTCGAAAGAAGGGATTATCTCACTCAAAGTGATAACCATGTAAAAACCTTTTAGATAATTGTTTTTTATTAAAAGTCCTACCATAGAAAGATACAACATTATAGAGTACAAATTTATTTTCATAATAACAGTGTTAATTCTTACATGCATGATTTCTGTAACATTTTTCTAGACATACCTTACCTCGGAACATGTTCTCACATAGTTAATTTATAGAGGTAGAAAATATTTTGTTACAAAAACTGTGATTTGGTTTCTATACCATTAGCTGAGTCATTTTCAAGTCAAGGGACTGGCAGGCTATCAGTTGTTTGTTTGTATATTATTCCATCAAGTTAGAAGGCAAGTATGAGCAAACCATTAAATTTTTCAGTCTTATATTTTTGTTAGAAACATAAATAAAATTATCCGTTACATTTTGTTAATTTTTCATTTCCATGAATTAACATATCTCATGGGTGCTTAGGAGGCAGAGGCTATTACTTTATCCTTTATTACTAAATATGTTTTAAAAAACTATCAATAGTCTCGATAGATTTAGATCACTACAAAATTAGAGCCTTTTGAATCATGTTCATGTTTTAGTTAACATTACGAAATATTGTCTTCTGTAAAATATGGTGTGTTTACTCTGTTTCTTATTATGACTAATAGGCCACTCCTGTGATATAGGAAGTACTCACACGGACCAAATACTAGGCATTGATAATTACTTACATTTTTTTTTTTTTTTTATATATTTTTGCAAAACCAGCCGGAGCGATCTCGTATCAGAGTATTTATGAATGGGGAAGGGGCGACAAAGAACTGCTAACAAAAACTGATCAGTCGATATCTCAGCATATTAAATCTAGCTGGTTAAGATGGGCAGGACAAGTAGCTGGAAGCAATCCATCAGGAGGCCTCTACACTACAATGAATGCATCAATAGTAGGCAAAACTTTATGTGTGCTAGGGCAAAAAGCAGATTGGTAGGTAGGATCAACAAAAATATTGCAGAGCTACATGTAACAAACTGGAAAGAAGTCCAAGATAGGTAGCTTTGGAAAAGTCTATTTCAGACGGTGAAAGATCTACACATCGGCAGCAAACAGAAAAAATATGGTGACATGCGCTAACCTACCTCATTATAGTGTACTGAACTTGTAAGGGGCATATAGCAACTGCTCAGTGTTTTTTTTATTTTTTATATTTATAACTTCCTTTTGTTTGTTAATTTTGGTAAGTTAGAACGGGTAAAAGGATTTCAATTAATATGGAATCAAATAATGATGGTGGAAAATAGTTGACCGTAGATGTAATGAAGTGGAAATGTTTGGGAGTAATAGAAAAAATAAATAGCACTAATATGTAAGAATTACTTATTTTATTTTTGCTAACGTTTCGACCCGAATTTCAAGTCCTCATCAGGGCTAAATGAGAAAAAACTAGACAACAAGCAATAAGAGAAAATACATAAGAAACATCAATAGTATGTGTTACATTAAATATATTAAATAAAAATATTGTAGAATTTTAAAAAATGTAAGACTATAGTTGTTAAAGTAAGACCATGATAAAAGCAAAAAATGAAAAATGAGATAAAAATCTACACAGCTTATGTGAGATAATGTGATGAAATATTGATATGTAGGTGAAAATATTGTAGCTTATAATGGGGATAGTATCAATGAAGCCCAAGGTAATAAGATAAAATCTAGTATACTAATAATACTATATAAAATATAGTATTGTATATATCGAAAAATGTAAATTGAACCTTAATAAGATAGAAAATATAAGAATAAATATACTATTATGGAATAAATAACTGAATGAAAGATAAGAAATTCATGGATACATGTTGATTAAAGAATAACCTTTGAAAGTATGTTATATATGTATGTTTCCATACTGTCTGTATAAAAACCATCGCCTATTTCCTGTCCTCGACTGTACTAGATGTACATTCAAAGACAAAATTATTTACATCTCTTAACTGAGAAATGATTCTACGTTTGAAATTTTAAAATAAATCGTATACTTCATTAGTTTATTTAGTCGTTTTTCTTCTTAAATAAATCAAACAGTATAATTTTTGCATATAATAAAAAAAATGAGCTAATAGGGTACCTGTAAAAGTTAAATAAATAATGTTTTTATATTATAATAATTTACCCATTTTATTTTTAAAACAGTCTCATCTTTTTTATTTTGTTCTTACATCAGAAGCTTTCGGTGCTTGGCACCATATTCATCTAAAAATATTTATCATGTTATAATTATATAAAAATATTTTTTGTACAATATTTTTTTATTGTCATTAGTTATTTTAGCATTTTCATACCTGTATTTTATTATCCTAGTGGACATCGTCTGATTTCTAAAATTTTTTTGATGAGATTCATCTTCGTCACACGTAGGGATTCTATTTAATATAATGTTAAAAAATTAAAATTTAAAGTCATAAGATATTTTTTTATATTATATTTTACTGAAATTTTTTATATAATACCTTTACTGGAAACAAATGGGTAAATTATTATAATATAAAATACATACAACAGTCTACTTATCCTATCATAATGTTTTTATATTTTAAAGATAGTTCCCCAAATGATTTATTATACAGCTGTTTTAGGTTCTGTAATATATGGGGCCAGCTTTATTTTCTACCTATAAGATCTAGTACCTTGTTAATAAGAATATACGAGCGCCTTATTAAATGGGGAGATAATTAAGGGAGGTTAGAGGTATTTTTTCAAAAACACTGTGATTTTTTTTTTAAATGCCATTAACCAAGCGATTTTCAAGTCAAGGGACTGGTAGGTAATCAGTTGTTTTGTTTATATATTATTCAATCAAGTCGGAAGGCATCTATGAGCAAACCATTCAATTTTCCAGTCTTATATTTTTTGCGTGTAGTTAATATTTTTTTTATAGAGTAGATAAACATTTTTTGTTAGAAACATAAATAAAATCACACTGTTACATTTTGTTTATTTGTCATTTCCATGAATTATATAGCACATGAGTGCTTAAAGGCAGAGGTTATCACTTTATCCTTAAAAAACTAAGTTTTCGATAGTACCATCGATAAGTCAAAAAACGAGTTTAGTTTAAAGCATAGTATAAAAAACTATCGATAGTTTAAAACTATTGATAGTTTTACATCACTATCATTTTGTGTGATACATATCTTAACGGTACTGCCTGTTACCTCCATGTACTGAAACCTATTTTTACTTTCATTTTCCTATGTATGAAATATATAGTAAGGGATTGCGACCGTGAAAATTTTCGTCTTCCGGTTTTCAACGGAAATACACGTTTTGGTGTCCCCTGAGTCTTAATAACAACTCCTGTGAAATGGTCTGTACCTGTGTGAACAGACTAGCTCAAAAACTATAAACCTTACGAACCGAAAATTGTGTATTTGGTATATGTATATGCCCACGAAGTGGCAGCAAAAATTTTATAAAAATTGGTCAGACGGAGGAGGAGGTACTTTATTTCATAATTTTTTACGTTTTTTTCGATTTCCTCAAAAACGCTTCTAACGATTTTAATAAAACTGGGTATATAATATATGCATATGCCCACGATATGACAGCAAAAATTTTATGTTAATTGATCAAACCAAGGGGGCACTTTTTTTCCATGTTTACATTTTTTCCCATTTTCTCAAAAATAATTAATGATTTAATAATTTTGATTAAATTCATCATGTTCAATGAGAATCAAGTATTTTTTAATATCAGGCAAGCTTTATCACTATTAAAATGTTTTGAGGTGGCTTAAATATGGGGAAGGGGTTTTTTTTTTGTTTTCTTTAAAAAGTACCTTTGTTTTTGTTTAAATGGAGAAATCATCTGTCTCTGGTCTGCCTAAAAATAAGAAAAGGCGAAATATGAAAAAAAATCAAGGAAACATATACAAGAAAAAAAAATAAAAATATACCGTCAACTCATAAAACACGTTAAGCCCATATGTGCGCAATACGTCTTGTATGACAGACCATTGTTTATAATTGAAGATTTTCTGTTCATTCAATGGAAATTATTTGTTTCATGGTAATTGTATGAAGTTTTCAACAACTGCATAAAGAATTATAAAATTTGATGACTTGGAGTATTATTATTGCATTGCCGAATTATCACAAGTAAAAACTTTTATTTTATAATTAAAAAAAAATAGTGTACTTTAAAGAGCAGATACAAACAAAAGTAAGTCAAAAAATGTGTGACTTTGAGAAATGGCATTTAACGAAACACATAAATTTCTAATCAAAGTAAGTTGGTAAGTGAAAGTTGTGTGTTATCGCACCTATCGCACAGGTTTTTTTTTTTATTATTATAGTTATTATAGATTAGAATTTATGTTATTTTTACATTGTTCGATTATTTTAATTTTGTATAAGATATTTATCATTTATGGACATAGAATGTAAGGTATATGAATTTCTTTTAAAGGAGCATATGGTGGAAGCGATCAAAATGAAATTTTCGGTGAAATCAGCATCCGAGAAGAACAAAAGCAACAATTGTTAAATACTTCTGAACAAATTGAGAGAACCAATAATAAGTTAACTGCTTGCTATAGTGTCCTCTTAGAATCTGAAGACATTGGTAGCCAGGTGCTGAGGGACTTGCAATGTCAAAGGGAGACAATTCAAAAGTCAAGAGCAAGGGTAAATATTTTCATTAAAATTTCACTGTTTTGAAAATATTATTTAGAGTTTAACACATAACTTGCCAAAGCATCATAAGGGACAGCCCAATGGCAAACTTCCCCCAAGCAGTCTCATACTGATTAGCTCTTGAAGACTAACTTTCCCTCCTATGCCACAGTACCACTCATCAATGCTTCGCTTTAACCTTTATGGATGGACCAATTAGGCACCAGACAAGAGAGCAAGCACTTACTTATAGCCTATTAGTTTTATTTATTAATTTAAAACCACCACCAAACCAGGACACCAGGCAAAAGGGGCAACTGGTTATAACTTAAAAAATATCTGGGCCAGTAAAATGGTATAGTTGTTATATATAGCGACCCATTAATAATGTTTAAATTGGTTATAAGGTAAATATAACATGATTGTTTTAAATGTCCAGGATTAGAATGTTTGCTATCAGTTTTAATGAAGTAGAAGTGATTTTAAACACAAATATTGAATAATTCTAAGAATTAGTTAGCTTTCCTGTAAAAAAAAAAAAAAAAAAAAGAAAATTTCAACAAAAATTTTTTCGCATGCAGCCCTTCTTGAATACAAAGATTTTTTGCTTGTCGTAGCAGTCATTGGAAAAATCTCAGAGCATTAAATACAATATAGCTGTACCTAATACAATTTTATGAAATAATTATATAAGGTCAAGATGTATTGAATACAAAAAATAAGAGTCTTCTTATAATGTTGCATATTTCTTGGCAACTTACGTATGCAATATGCATTGATACGGATAAAATACATTACTGATGTGAAGCATTTCGAAACCAGACAAAGTGATATTTTCAAATAGACAATTTTTCACAGCTGTCCACCATTAATTTTTTTTCTTTTTGGTAGGGTTTTTTTCCATATTAATTTAAAAACTTATTTTATTCCACTGTATATGGAATACCATTAAAAATATCTGGTTTAGTAATTTTGTGCCTCATTTTAAAATAAATTATATTTTTTTTCATTTTAAATATATTTTTAAAACTGTTCTATTTTATTCCTAATGCTTGAATAATTTCTTTTCTAGCTCAGAGAAGCTGATGCAGATTTAAGTAGAAGCACTCGTATTATGAATCTAATGATAGCAAGGTCTAGACAACATAAACTTGTTATTTCAGTAATAGCTGCTGTCTGTAGTTTAGCGATATTGATCACTGTTTATTTTTCAGTTACTCGGAGCAGTTAGTCTTTAATTCCATTATTGTAGAGTAATTTTTAAAAGAGGTATTTCCAACATTCCAAGATATGTAATTTACATTCACAAATTTTATAAATGTTGTCCACCAGTCATTAGTTGAAGATAACTGCTATTATTTTATTTTAATTTGTTTTGTTTTTTAAATTCATCTCCATACGTCTTTTTAGTTTGCATGTAAAACTTGTGCCTAAAAAAATAACACATATGGGGTGCCTGATATATACCTCACGAAATTTTTTGACAATTTTAAAATGTATACATTTATACATAGCTTTTACAATAATTTGTTAAAATATGTATATATTCTAAAATTTTAAATTTTGTAAATACTTCTAAACTATGTAATGTTAAACAGACTGAAAACACTCGACCACTAGGTCTATAAATTTTAAGTACCTACATATTGTTGGTATTAATTTTGTTATTTTTTTATTTGTTATTTACTAACCGTAAAGTATCAAGACTGTACCTTTTTTTATAATATAATTTGTATTATTTAAAACTGCTAATAGTAAGTAATTGAAATGATTTTCAAAATCATTGATGTATAGATATTAATTACATTTAAACATACTGAAGAAAACCTAAATTGTAGAAAATTTTATTAATGAAATAACATTTTTTGTCAAGTTCTTTGATTAATCAATTTGAATCAAATAGAAGAGGTAGATTACCATGGGCTAATTCGAACAATTTAAATTAATAGATTCCAAATGCAATAATATTGGTCCATTGATCCAAACTGGTGTATCTGCTAATTTTGAGTTAGTGATTTTTTTTTTTTTTTTTGAGAGAGAGAGAGAGTGATGAGGGAAGCGTGTTCAATAATTTTTTAGATACACCTCTTGGCAGTGCACCAAACTTTTAATATCTATTACTGAATATCCATTTCTAATGAGCCAAAAAGAATTTTCATGCGCCATAAAAATGTTTCGGAAATTGTCAAAGGATTATGATTAATAATTAATGAAAGCAACTGTTTCTTTGTTAAACTTAGCTTAATATGTGGCATTTCTTTCAGTAGTCAATTTAGGCATTCATTGTTATGTAAAGGTGATTGATTATGTGAGGTTAAATTTATGCAATCAACCTCTATTTTTGGAGAGGCAAATGGTTATCAAAAACTTTCTCATTAACTTATTGTTTGTATTATGCTAATTTTAAGTTTATATCAGTATTATATTGCTGTAATTAAATTCACCAATAATTTATTAAAAAATGTTTCCTTTATGAATAAAGCTTATTAAGTTTCCTTGTGATTTCCCTTATGCACTTTTATTTCTTTTAGTGACATAAAAATATTGATATTGTTGATAGTTTCAAACTGGAAATTCATGCAACAATCAATTGAAGTAATAAAAATAAGATTAATTCATTTTTCAAGTTTTCATTTTTATAGTGTAAAACAAACCTAACATAATTTGTTTCCAATAATAAATTTATGAATTCTCATTATTATTTTTTATTAATAATTTTCCAAAAAATTATCACATTAAAGAAAATGGATAGACTTTATACACAATTCATGTTAACTTAACTGTTCATCAGGTAAATTCAATAAGAGGAAACGATAGATTTATTCCACATACATGAGCTGATCTCTTTTCCTTCCACTTTATTAATACATATCTTTAGGCAAGCAGTAAATTTTTATGAACAATGATGCTGTACAACTTATCTTTTAAAAATTCAGAATAATTCCATCCGGATTGCTCTATTATATTCATTAATTCGATTTATAAAAAACACATCCTAGTCAAAAGATTCTCTGGCTTGAGAAGTTAACTAATTTGATTTTTAAGCTATAGAATGAAATAATTTTTTTATTTCCTTAAAAACCATTATGCATAATCGAAATATTTGAAAAGCTATGTAATTTTCTGGACTACTGGAAGTTGAAGAACATATGGCAATGGTTATGATTTATTACTGATTAAGCACAAAGCTACTATTATATCTTATTTCGTTCGCATTATGCCTATCTATTAATTTTTATTTAAATGTTCGAATCCTCCTATTTAATATTTATATTTTATATAATTTTTTTTTTTTTTCATTTCATCTTTTAAGTATTCAAAGTTCATGACTGTTAACATAAAAAAAAAAGACTGAAATAATAAAACTTGGTCTAATGAGATGATAATTAGAAGAGGGGGGAAATGATCAGTAATAATTTAAAAAAAAACTTCAATAACAAATATTTTATTTAAAATAAACCTCTGAAACATACACTTTACCTATTAAAAATAATATAAAATCTATCAACACTTCAAGCACCACTTTTGACATCACAGATTACTGTTTTGTTACAATTTGGATTCAGTCAGCCAGTTAAATGTTTGGGCCTTCCTTCCAGCGGATGGATTGATCATCACATTGATAATGGTAGGGGCATCGTTAATCTATAACAAATTTTTATTAATTGAAGGGACATAAAAAATATAATTTATAATATTGATGAAATTTGATATTAAAGCAACCTTTAAAGCTTCCTTCAAGGCATTCTGTAATTCAGGAATAGTTCTACAAAAGAAACCCTTCCCACCGTAGAGCTTGACCATTTCTTCATAATGCACATCTGGTGTCAGACATGATGGAGGTGACCTACAATGACATTCAATATCTTAAAATTCTCAAAATACTAAAAATCAGTTTATGCCTCTAAGAAATGAAAAATAATTAAACTGTTACACTAGGTTAGTATAAGATAAGATATAAGGTTAGCACTAGATTAAAAATAAAAGATTCGACCAAGGGCAGGAATCGAATTGTTCGATTCCCGGCCAGGGTCAAATCTTTTATCTTCTAATTAAAATAGTTTAAAACATAATATATTATAATATAATATACATTCCTTTGATCTTTTTAAACCAAAAATATAAAAGATGATACTGTGAAAAATGTCTACAAGATATGAAGAGGAACATGGGTAACAAATCGAACATATCTAACCTGGGAAGAGGGAATGGTTAAGACTAAAGTATTAAAAAATCTTATTAATGAATAAGTAACGATACTGAATAGTAATCGTAGCTAAGCCACATCTCTCAAGAAGAAAATAAACAAAATGAAGACATGAAATTATGCACATATAAAAACCAAACTATTATTGTATGAAACTATTTTGGATAAATTTTTATTAAAATTAAGTCATTTAAATAAACCCATTAGAATGTAGAAATAGTATTGGAACCTTAATAAAGCAAATAAATACTTTAAAAATAAATTTAATTTAATGTGTCAATTTAACTTACACAGCTCCGATTTCTCCTTCAGATCGAACTTCTTCATACGTTTCTTTGTCAAGACCACCGTAAATTCCATTGTTGTTGACAATCACAATTACGATACCAAGTTTATAGCTAGAACAAAATTCATTCTATATAAAATAAATTATAATCTTGGATTGAATTCAACATGAGTCATTTTATAATGTTAAGAGCTGGCATAGTTCATTGTACTATTTGCTTTGGGGAGTGTCAGAAACAGCATGAAAAATATTTTAAAGTAAGAACCATACCTAACAGTCAACACAGGGGAAGAGGTAGGTGTACATCTGATATGGTTATAGGTATAAGGCTGCCACTAACTAGCTTGCATGATATATTCACCAAGATTAACATATAAAGCAAGTAGCATACCTTATTTGCTTATTGGCCATGATCAGCGATGTACCTAGACCCATTTTTGCTTGAGGCATCCTTGGATATTGTAAAAATAATATCCATTATCCATTATAATTCATTTTTATCAGTTGATTAAGAAAAAAAAAAAGGTCCCTATTGTGGGGTACACTGGGGGTCAGGTTATCAGAACAGTTTTAATAAGATATATCTGATGATTAATGATTATTTTAAATATAATAAAATATATAACATTTTTAATAATGTATTCTTTTTAAATAAATACCCATTACTTTTAAGAATATAATTAGCAAGAAGTAAAATTACAGATAAAGAACCAAAAATTATTGCTAATCATGGTAAATAACACCATGATACTTAAGACTAGCCATCAATACAGCTATCCAAGATAAATCAAACTAATTGATGCAGAGTAGATATTCATGTGATGTGAAGCGCTGCTTAGACTTTTTTATTTTATTTTATTTTTTTTCACCTTGCCATGCCTCTTGAGGCAATAACAGGTTTTCGCTTCAGTTGGACGTTACAGCATCTCACTGCTGCTATAGAAACATAAAAACATTTTAAACTTTAGGCCGGTTGGCTCTAAGCACGGCTGGTTTCCCTCGTCTGATGTTGAAATGGGCAGGGCAGCGTGCCTGCGGATGCTGTCTTCCATCCATAGACAAAGTCTTTAAAATACTAGTAGTTATTTTCGGCTACTAGCAGATTCTTCACTGGGGTAAATAGGACTCTGTGAGAATGTACAGTCCGGTTTCCCAAAGCAACTTAGCACTCAGAGCCTTAAAGGCAGTGCAGTCAACAAGGAAGTGCTCTCCGGGAGCACTGCTCAGACAGACAATGAGCCATCTAACCGAACAAGCAAGTGATAATCACTAGGCACAATGTAGGGAGAATATGGCGGGGAAGGTAGGACTTTCTCACATTCACACCTGGATAAGTGTTTAATGTCTCATGGATTCAGCACATATGGGGACCCACTTTCCTTCAGTTTAAATCATTCCCAATGAATTTAAACTATGTGACATTGCTTGTTGAATTTCCCCATGTGTAATTGGCAGGTTCTTCATACATTTGGCACAAATTTTCCACCAATAATGCTTCCAATTCCACCTCACTACATTCTTTGTCCTTCATGTCAAATCATTATTTTTAAACTTTTGAAACAACTACGATTTCTCTCGCAAGCAGTTGATGGGCCAATAACAGATTTTTAAAATTAAAAGAAAATTAATCAAATATTCCTGCAAATGACACTTACTAAGCACAAAAGTTAACATTATACTTATTTGTTTACCTAATATTTGTTTAGACACTTAGAGGTCGTAACATAACTTCTTAAGACAAGGATTGTTATTTGTTTTGGTGTACTATTTGCTGTTTCCCAAAAAACATAGTGGTTGAAACAAGTATGCCTGGTTTTCATTTTAATAAAAACACAAAAAAAGTTAGGGTCCTGAGAAAATAATCTTAGGAAATGAGGCATAGATGTAGGAGCTAAGAAACGGGGAACCACTCCTTTGCATGCTTATTAATTTAATCATTCAGACAACCAGATTCTTCACAATATTGATAAAAAGAATCTCATAGTTTTGATCAATTGATACCAAACTACAATAAAAATTAATGCATTACCGAAACATAGTTTCCACTTCCATGCCAGAAAACCCAAAAGCAGAATCACCCTCCACGCAGATCACCCTTTTAGATGGATGATGTTTTTGACAATAAAGAGCAGCAGCAATCGCAAAACCAGGTCCTACTCCCATGGTTCCAAATGTTCCTTTAAAAACGAAACCATTCATTCAATACAAGATATTTATAAAACAAATTAAAAGTTTCTTCCAAGATAAATATTACTACTATTTTAATAGCTTTTAAGGGAATCATTTATAATATCAGAAATTTATTACTTATAACTATAAAGACCAGTATTAAGTTTAATAATCCCACATATATTATTTCACAAAGCCTAAAAATCGGTTTTTCATGAATTATAAGGTCCTGTCGTGCTCAAATGCCATGAATGTGGTATTGTTGGATTCAGAATTTCACAGAGCTTTTGCCAATCGCATTCTCATTGTTCATTTTTCGGTCTAAAATAAAATATCGACCTAAATGTAGGAATTCAACGGATCGAAACGGATCAAATTGGGTTTTATAAATTGCGGTACGAAAATTAAGACCCAGTTTAGTTCTACAAGAACTAAACTGGGATTTGTGTTTTGAAGCCCTAAAACCTACCAGTTTTGAGATAACGCCTGAGTTAGGCCCCTCCGCAGCACGTGGTCTACTACTTACTGTGTTACGTTACACAGCAAATGTAAGTCCTGTCGTGCTTAGGTTCTATAAATGTGATTTTGTCTGATTTAGAATTAATTGTAGTGTTAGAAAATTGCACTCTCACATTTAGCAATTACAGTATACTCCCGCTTAAAGGGCTCCCGTTTAACCGACTCTCCGGATAAACCGAAGGATGCTGTGAAAGATAAAATATTCTTTTTAAGATCCTTTAAAGCATTTATAGCTTTGTCATATTATCAATCGCTGATCAAAAATTTTGTTGAAATTTGTATTCTGTTGCGGTTTGATAGATCTTAATTAAATTTAAATGTAGGCAAAAAGTCTTTTGTTTTTTATTTGTTGACCGAACTCCAGTAAAACAAATCTCTTCGAAGTAAAATTGGTCTTGAAACAAAATCCTTATCCTCCATTCATTTCATAAAAAAATTAAAAAAGAAATTAAGAAGAAATAACTTTGTATATTTAGACAATACCGACGAGATGACATTAAGATGAGCATAAACGAAAAAAAAACATTTTGTGAAAACTGAATAGATTGATTGTGTAAATTTTCGTAAATCGTTAAATTAAATTAGCCAAAAAATGTTTTCTTTAATTAATATTTATATAACCTTTGTAAATTAGGTTGTCTTTTTGTTTTTGGGTTTTATCGCAATATAGAAGTTATAATAATATATTTTTTTAGCTTTTTTATACACTTTTCTGGGCTCTCTCGCTTAAACGGCAATGAATGGGTTCCGACAAGGACGGATAAGCTGGAGTCTACTGTAGTCAGAAATGTGTATGAAATAAATAAAATCTATTTATAGTGATTCATAGTGGCATAGTGATGAGTTAGATCGAGGTGGATTTTATCAGTTATGATCAGCACAATAAGGACTATTTAAGTACCTTCTTATATATCTGTACTTATATTATTTCACAAAAATAAAAATCTGGTGCGTGCGCGCAACACACAACTTTCACTTACCAACTTACTTAGATAAGAAATTGACGTGTTTTGTTAAATATCATTTCCCAAATTCACACATTTTTCTACATTCATATCTTATTTTTATTAATCGTTAAAGCCGTTTTTGAGTAAATAAAAAACCCCGTGAAAATGATACAAAATTTATTAAGTAAAGTCCCCCTTCGGTTGATCAATTTTGATGAAATGTTGGCTATCACATATTTGGCATATACATACATCAAATACCCAGTTTGGTCACAATCGTGAAAGCCGTTTTTGAGTAAATAAAAAAACACGTAAAAATGATACAAAATTTATTAAGTAAAGTGCCCCCTGCGGTTGATCAATTTTGATGAAATTTTTACAGACATATCTCGGGCATATAAATAGATCAAATACTAAGTTTAATCAAAATCGTTAGAGCTGTTTTTGAGAAAATCAAAAAAACACGTGAAAATGTTACAAAATTTATTAAGTAAAGTCCCCCCTCAGGTTAATCAATTTTGATAAAATTTTTACAGTCATATCTCGGGCATATAAATACATCAAATACCCAGTTTGATCAAAATCGTTAAAGCCGATTTAGAGTAAATAAAAAAAACACGTGAAAATGTTACAAAATTTATTAAGTAAAGTCCCCCCCTCCGGTTAATCAATTTTGATGAAATTTTTACAGTCATATCTCGGGCATATACATAGATCAAATACTCAGTTTAATCAAAATCGTTAGAGCCGTTTTTGAGAAAATCGAAAAAAAAACCTAAAAAGTTATTAAGTAAAGTACCCCCTCCCTTTAAGTAATTTTGATGAAATTTATGCTGTCACATCGCGGGCATATACCTACACTAAATACCCAATTTCAGGATCGCACGGTTTATAGTTTTTGAGCTAGTCTCTTCACATACACACACACACACACACACACACACACACACACACACAGACACACACACACACAGACCATTTCGCGGGACTTGGTCATTTCGACTCAGGGGACCCCAAAACGTGTATTTCCGTTGAAAACTGGAAGTCGAATTTTTTCACGATCGCAATACTTCCACTTACTATATATTTCATATATAGGTAAGTGAAAGTAAAAAGTATTCTTTTAAATGTAAGCTTCATTTATGCTTAAATGTGGTGTAATTTAATTAAATAGGTGTGGTGTAGTTGGATACAGACTTCAAATAGCGTAGGTAGAAAAATTGGGTTATAATTATTACCACAATCATCCTTTTTATTTTGTCAAAGATTATGAAAATCGATGTCTAGGCAGGAAAAAATGTGTTTTGCTAATTAATAACCACCCAAAAGATATTTTAAAAGAACAGGTCAGTGATTTCATTCAAACGTGAATGATTATCATTCCAATAAACGTTTATTTAAATAGATGTACTACAATTTGAAGTAAATTATATTTTATTACAATAAAAAGTCTCTTTGGAAATAAAAAAAAATTAATTTAAAGCAAATGGTTTGATAATAGTTATACCTTGATCTATTGTAACAAAGGTATGTAACGTCTGCATAAAAATATTATTTCTGTTTATATTAAATTATTAAATTAAATAAAAATTCAATTTGAATATTTGTAAAAGATTAATCCAAAAGATATTTTAAGCGAACAATTTGTGATTTTATAGATTAATGTTTTCCTATAATTTGGATATTTATGGCTTAAATATTATATTAACTATTGTTTTTACAAAGTTAAAATTAAATCCTTTAGAGAACATAACATGTTTTGTTGTGATTGTTAAAGTTAACAATGTTTACAAAAGAATATTTTCATGCCAATAATTTTATATTTATAGATGTTATATTATTTGAAGTATATTGAAAAAATACTATATTCATATTTACGCTTAGTACAGTATACTGCCAGCAAAGCTGCTTTTTTTTTTTAATTATATGAAATCTGATTTGCAACACTAGAAAGTATCTGTGAAAAAAAAAAAAATCTTACGTATATTTTTTCCAAATAGCTAAAAAAAATGTAGTTTTCGCCAAATGCTCTGTCCTATCGTGCTCAAATGCCATAAATTTAGTATTGTCTGATTCAGACTTTTACGGAGTGTATGCGAATTGCAGGCTCATTTTTTTTTCTTGCTATCAAAGCTAATAAAATCGTTTTTATAGCAGGAATTTTAGTAAATTAAAGGATCGAAATGAGAAAAATGCATTTCAATGGTGGGCTTTATGCATATATGCCCACACACGTTCCACATATATGGGCCAGGCGTATTAAATCTCTGAAACTTCTGGTGTTTAAGAAAAGCCATGGATTGGGCCCCTCAGCTTTACGAGGCTTCTTATTGTTTTGTTGACTTTCCATGGATAGCAAATTATTTCATGTCGTTTTTGCCACTTAAAAGAATACCTTCCCCTTCATTGTCAGAAAGATAACCGTGAAAAACACCTGATGAACTGGTTTTGAAAAAAACTTACTAAGGTTAATAAATCGGGCACTTTAATGGTATAGATGCTATGATTTTTATTTATGACTTATTAGGTTTTATATTTTTCCACTAATAAGAGAGAGTCTGTGCCTTCTTGCACACAAAGAAACTAATTTATTTGCTTTATTGATATTTAACTTATTTCGTTAATACTTCAATAATTTAAATAATTTGAGCCGTGGGGAAGGATAGATAAAATCAGAATGTAGAAAGATTAATTTTTAGGGACTATGCAATATTCATAGTGATTTCATATTTACCAGGAAGATTACAGGAAATAGTTTCGAAGAGAAGAACGTCAGGAAATGGAGTCCTTCCATAACTATTAAACGCTGCTGTAGAAAAATAATTTCTCCTTAAGGCCTGAGTGGTTGGGGGGGGGGTGAAGAGGCAACAAAAAAAGTTAATGCTGCTTATCTTTATGTTAAACCTGGAAGTAAAATCTGATACAAATCTAAGTGCGAAATGCTTCGCGCGGGTCCAGCTAGTTTATTATAAAATATCAACATCTTTAGGATTGCAACGGCCAAGTGTGCTAGAGTGTTGCCCACTTAAGCATCTTGAGATTAATGGCGGGGGTTTGCCTTATGCTGGATGAAAATGATTTTGTCGCAGACACACAGAATAAATCATGAACTTTTCACAATGGGTAATAAAACAGGTTGGTCACATCTCTATAGCTCCCCTCACCAAAATTATTGCAGACATGGCCAGGTAGAATAAAAAGGAAAAAGAAAAAAAAAATGATTATCTTCAAAGAGCAAATAAGCCTGACTGGATTATTTCCATAGATTTATTTTTATTTAATTATTTCCATTGATTATTTTTATTTGCTTATGAAGTTTATAGTGGTATAATTATGCAAATGCTGACAATGGCTACAGGATTCTTATTAAATAACATAAGGAAATAAAGAATGGGAGAGGGGAGAATATATTTGAAGCCTGAATGAACAATGTGGCATTTCGACTATTCACTTAAATGAAAGAATTAAAGACTATTTAGTTCACTAGGTTAAGCATATTATAAAGCAATAAAATAATATATTTCAAAAATAGTTACCAGCATCAAGCCTATGCCGAGCAAACTCATTGTATAAGATTCCACGACCAATGTCCATTGTGTTGGCACCTTCACTGACAATTATACTGTCTGAAAAATATAATAGGTATTTTCTCCATTAAGATTACGACACTTTTTCAGATTCTTTATATACTTCTCAATGTTTCGGGCTAGTTGCTCATCATTGAGAATAGCTAAAATTAATATAATTTTACATTAATCAGCTCTACATTATTATATTGAAATGCGATTCCGCAAACTGGAATTTCTGAACAGCTTCAAATTTCAACCTGATACGCTAATATATACCAAATAATGATACCAAAAGGATTTTTGGCGACTCGAAAACATGTGTTGCTCATTTGAGGTAAGAAAAGTGTTTCTGATATCTACATTAACTTCTCAATGTGTTTGGTTTCTACTTCAATACCGGTTAGTCCTATATTGACAAAATTAGAAGCATTCCTAGGTCATATATAGAACAAGCAGATAATTTCCTCATTAATATTATTACATAGTGGGTAATATCTCCCTAGGTAATAGGGTAGGGGGGGGAGTTATTAGCTTTTTACATGTTTATCCAATTTTAACAAATTTTAAAAGACTTGTAATTTATAGATAAAATAAAAAGGAAAATGAGGCTAATTTCACATAAACATTATTAGGATATGTATTAGGGTGGGAGGGGGGTGGTTTAGAGTTAGCTTTTTATCAGTTATCAACTAATTTGAGTCACTGGTTGTCCAAAGGTAAAATAGATAAAGAATAGGTAATGTGGGACAGAAGGATTCATTCATAACTTTTAACCTTTTATTGCATTCCAACCATATTTTAAACTCTTTTCGTTAATATGCCCAAGTATAATTATTATTATTATTAAAATAATATTGATTGTAATATCATCAACTTTGATGTTTACATCTGTACAGCATCCCATGACTGACAACTTTTTTTAATTTAATTTGAAAATATGCCATAATTTTGTGTCTAGATTTTTAAATTAAAATTGAAAATAAAATAAAAAAAAAAAAAGCATTAGCAAACCGCAGAATAAATTTCAAAAATCATAAACCTGATGTCAATGGAGTAGAAATATATATAAAAAAAGGTAAACAATAGTTTATATAAACAATAATGTAAAAGTAAGTAAATTTTTTGCTGGTCATGTTGATGGGCAATGTTGGCAAAAGTATAAAGGATACAAAAAGAACAAAACATAATGAATAATTTTCTAATGTTTTATTTATTCAATTTAGGGAATTAAATTGAACATTAAAATTCTTGGACATTCTACATATTCATCAATATTGAATACTTACCAAAGGATTTTCATCGTGATTTTAAAAGAAAAATTCTGATACCATGAAATGAACCCAGTTTATCATTAGAGACCCTAAAGTGAGCTTATCAGAACAGAAAAAAAACTGGTGCGATGCGCGCAACACACAACTTTCACTTACCAACTTACTTACATTAGAAATCGACATGTTTTTTTAATTGCCATTTCTATAAATAATATAAAAAAGATGACTTGATTTTGATTAAAAATGATTAATTTAATCAAAATCATTAAAGCCGTTTTTGAGATATTCCAAAAAAATGTAAAAATTGGAAAAAAAGTTATGAAATAAAGAGCCCCCTGCATTTGATCAATTTTGATGAAATTTCGTCTGTCACATTGTGAGCATATACATACACCAAATATCCAGTCTGATCAAAATCATTACAGCCGTTGTTGAGTAAATAAAAAAAATCATTACAGCCGTTGTTGAGTAAATAAAAAAAACACAAACATTAGAAAAAGTTTATTAAATGAAGTACCCCCTCCGTTTCACCAATATTGATGAAATTTCGGCTGTCGCATCGGGGGCATATACATACATCAAATACCCAGTTTCATCAAAATCATCAAAGCCGTATTTGAGTAAATAAAAAAAAAAAACGTATAAATTAGATAAAATTCTTTAAGTGAAGTACCCCCTCCGATAGACCAATTCTGATGAAATTTTTGCTGTCACATCGCGGGCATATCCATACACCAAATACACAATTTCAGGTTCGTACGGATTATAGTTTTTGAGCTAGTCTGTTCATATACACACACAGACCATTTCGCGGGACTTGGTTATTTCGACTCAGGGGACCCCAAAACGTGTATTTCCGTTGAAAACCGGAAGTCAAAATTTTTCACGATCGCAATACTTCCACTTACTATATATTTCATATATAGGTAAGTGAAAGTAAAAATAAACATAATAATTTTTTAAAAATTTAATTATGTAAATTTCTTACTGGGGTTACTGGATCCGCACCAAATAAAGCACCGGAAATGCTTTTTATCGCGTCAGGAACTACTGCAACTATAATGGAAGAGATGATAAAAAAGTCTAAATTTTCAAAAGATCAGACCTAAATGTAGTTTAAGAACTTTGTTTTAGTAAGGTTACAAGTAAGACTCTAATGGTCGAGGATGGGCTTACCTTTAGGAATTATTTCTTGCATGTGATGAAATACAGTGTAATAGTTAAGAGGTACAGAGGTATCCTTGGCCATTTCCTGTAATTTAATATACCAATATATATTAACAATATACCAATAAATAAATATTAACAATATTTAATATATTGTAAAATATTTATTGGTTATTAATAAATATTCAATACACCAATAAATATTAACAATATATAAATTATAACTACTAACATTAAACATGTTAAGTAAATCAAATTAACCATTAAAGGGTAATATCTGTCTAAGGGACATATAGCGTTAACATTTTTCACACTATGGTTCGTAATTGTCAGTTCAGGACTTCCATCTTCCGGATATGTTTCATACAGTTAGTTGCCTCTGTTGCCTGTGTGGAGGTATCGGGAGGCCAAGTAGGCAAAAGCAATAAAAAATCCTCATTGCTCTCATGGTTACCCGAAGATAGCAAGTTTTAAACCCGGAGCCAGGGGACATTTAATAATACTCGGCACCGATCCCCCCCTCTCCAAAAAAGTTGCCTCTGTTTTTTCTTTGCTAGTAAGACAGATATTACTTTATACGTTTGTATTTATATCTGCACATCAGACAGATGTTACACTAATAGTATTTTTTGAGCATAATATCGATCCTCTGTTTTCTATTGTATTTAATAATTTTATTGTTCAACCATAAAGATGCTAATGCTCTTCACATATAAAAAAATCTGGTGCGTGCGCGCAACACACAACTTTCACTTACCAACTTACTTAGATTAGAAATTGACGTGTTTTGCTAATTATCATTTCCCAAAGTCACACATTTTTCTACATTCATATCTTATTTTTGTTAATCGTTAAAGCCGTTTTTGAGTAAATAAAAAAAACATGTGAAAATGGTACAAAATTTATTAAGTAAAGTCCCCCCTCCCGTAGATCAATTTTGATGAATTTT